>OY288268.1:22690575-23890575 GCA_958450335.1 Hibiscus tridactylites | reverse complement strand
TTATTATTTTAATAGTTATAATTAAATTTTTTAATAATATATTTTTTAAATTTAATGATCACAATTAATAAATTGATTTAAATTTTAAATAAATTATTTTAAATTCATCCATCACAACTTATTAATTTAATAAAACTTTTAAATTTTGAATACTTTTAATAAAATTTAAATTTTAAATAATTTGTTTTTAATTCTTATTAAACTTCACAAATAATTTATATTGAACGAGTTAGTATTAAATTAATTTAATAAATTAATACTTTACATTTATAACACTTTGAATTTATCAAATCGTAGACTTCTTCAACTATATATCAGGTAAATATCAAGTCAGATCAATATCAGTTCAGGTTAAAAATAGGTCGGGTTCAAAGCAGGTCGGGTCAAGTAACAGGTTGGGTTCAAAACAAGTCGGGTCCAAAACAGGTCGGGTTTAAAACAGGTCGGGTTCAAAACAGGTCGGGTCCAAAACAGGCTGGGTTCAAAACAGGTCGGGTAATATTGGATCTCGGGTCAATTCAGTCGGGTAAAATTGGTTATCTGTCAGGTCGGCTTCGGGTTCGGGTTCGTTTCAGTCGGGCGCAGGTCAGGTTTCAGGTCCACAGTAACAGGTTCAATTCGGGTTCGGGTCGTTTTCAGTCGAACACAGGTCGGGTTCGGTCACTACAGTAACAAGTCAAATTCAGGTTCGGGTCAACAACAGTCGGTTACAGATCGGGTTCGGGTCATTAAATTTTCATGTCAAATCAGGTTCTAACTCGAGCAGGTTTCAGTCGGGTTTTCAGGTCGGGTCAGCTTTTTACATCCCTACTCTTCATTCCTAACATATTGGTGGTTTTAGTTTTTATTGTTGAGATTTTATAGTTTTCAAGGTTTTGAAGAAAATGAAGGAGCTTTAGTGTGTTTTTGTTGGATTTTCGTTTTGTAAAGCTTATTTATGTTGAACCCTTGCCCTTAGATGCAATATATTTCAAAATGGAGAGGTTTTAACAAGAATCCCGAAATGGGTTTTGTGGGTGTTTTAAAAGAGGTGAAAACTAGTGTTTTTGGTGTGGTTTTGTAAAAGGGAGTTGGGATGGGGTTATAGTGATACTAGAAGGTGGTTTTGAAGGTGTTTGGAAGTGTTTTGAGTGTTGAAATCATTGGTTTTCTGCTGGGTTGTTGGAGAGTACGAAAATGGGAAATTTTGGTATTGGCTTTGGCTTGAAATTGTAGGAATTTGGCTTGTGGTCGTGACAGTGTTTTGCGATGATTTGGTTGAGTAATGTATTGTTTTTGATTGGTTAGAATCAAGGGAAACCGTTGGAGAGGCTTCGGGCACGATTCCGGGGAATTTGGAGACTTGAGATCTGTATTTCGGTTTCCGTTTGTGTGTCATCGGTGAGTGGAAATATTTTGAACTTGTTTGATTT
Source organism: Hibiscus tridactylites (assembly GCA_958450335.1). Lineage (NCBI taxonomy): Eukaryota > Viridiplantae > Streptophyta > Magnoliopsida > Malvales > Malvaceae > Hibiscus > Hibiscus tridactylites. Next base: position 23,889,163 of record OY288268.1, on the reverse strand, counting down.
CGAAATGGGTCCTTAGGGGTTTTGGTGGAGCCTCGAGGGCTAACCTAAACGCAAGTGTAAGTTACTAATCCTATCTTGATTGTTATGTAATGGTGAATGATTAATTGTTGTGATGTTGTGTAAATTGTGGAATTGTCTTTACTTTCGTTTGTTGTTGTGTAGTCGTTGTTGGTGTCGAGCCTCACGTGATGGTTGTCATAACTACGATGATGTGTAGTCCCACCGATAGTGACCAGTAGAAGAGTACGTTGATGTGTAGTCTCATCAAAAAACTACTAGTCGAAACGGTGATGTGTAGTCCCACCGTGTTTTGGTTGTGCTTGTGCAAACCATGTAATTGTGTTGTTGTGCCTCATACCGTGCATTTAAATGGTTTACATATTCTTTAAGAAATGTGTTTTAAAAACTGCATAGTTGATGAGTTTTTAGAGCTTCGCTCACTAAGCTATCAAGCTTACGCTCTCCTTTTTTCAACATGCAGATCGTTAGAGTTCGGAAGGCAAGTGGGCAAGGGAGGAGCTTTTTGGAGTTCTCGAGTAGCTCAAGTATGATTTAAGTATTTGTAATAATGCCTAGACAATGGGGGTATAGACTTGTATAGAGTGGGAGTTCAAACTCCTTAGTTTGGTTTGTTGGTGTTCAAGCATGTTTGGTTTGAGGATACTATGTGTTTTTGTATGAGCATTGCTAGACTCATATGTGCATGTTTTTGATATTGCCTAAATGCTTTGCGTTTTGAAGGCTTATAGCCATGTTCCTTGGATGCTTATATGTTTGTTTAAAAGCATGTGAAACCTTGTTATGAAATGTTCAAGTGTGTGTTTATTGCCTATGAAGGATATGGTGTAGTTATGTATGCTTTCATGTAAGTTTCCTACCTAATTGCCTATCTTGTGTTGGATGCCATGTTTGTTCGGTTATGTTGAATCACATGATATGTTTTGGTTGTTAAATGATGTATGAGAGTTGGTGCGTTGCTAGGTGAGTCATAAATTGCATCTAGAGTTGAGTCTTGGGTCGTTTTGCAGCTAAATTGAGTCTTGCAGTGTAGGGCGTATCGATACGCTCAATGGCTGTATCGATATGGTCCTACACTTTGGGGCTCAGTTCAAGCCTAGCGTACCAGTACACAGGGGCGTATCGATATGCCAAAAGCTCTCTGGAAATCTGAGAAATTGACGAGATTTTGGCGTATCAGTACGAGTCTTGGGTGTATCGGTACGGTCTTTTATCGTTGACCGTGAGAAGTTGACTGTTGAGGGCGTATCGGTACGGTCAACCAGTGTACCGATACGGTCTCCCTAGGTTAACTATGGGTTGTTGACCAAGTCAAGGCGCATCGATACGGTCTCCTAGCGTATCGATACGACTTGTTGTAAAGGATAAAAATGGGTTGTTCCTATTACTTGTTTTGTATGTTTGTGTCGTTTCGTTGTCTTTCCGCTGTCGTATCTCACATAGGGTGCATGAAAGCATTTAGACAAGATAATGATTAAAAGAAATTTTCTAGGGTTGCTAACCGAATGGGAGCCTTAACGGGTTTCACTTCGATTTTCCTCGTGTGACCTACTTGGACCGGTCAGTCGTCCAGACTGGGACGAGGGATTACAATAACTTGAATTATCTTATGAACTTTTAGTTCATATTCGAGGATATAGATAATGATAATTCATTTTCCTTCTTTATCCAGCTGATTATTCTCCCCCTAATGTTGAGAAAAATCATCTAATAAATGATTCTCCAATTAATGTTTAAGAGTTTAAGCATAAAAGGAGACTCCTACTCAATATATATTCTCAACCCTTTTTTTACCCATTTTGTGCGTTGTGGTGAAACAATTCATATCGCACATTCAAAAAATTATAAAATAAGAAATGTATGGCTTCTGACAAAAAACCAATCATAACAGGGAGTTTATTATAACTCGTTGGCTTGATGCGTATAAGTGTTGCTATATGAAAACATCATATAAATAATAACTCTTTTGTTCTCATAGTTTAGCTATTAAAAGAAGGCATCCAATTTTGCTAAAGTGTATTTTAATAATCAATAGGCTTTGCAACAACTGATATAGCCTAAAATATAAACCCACTAGCTTTTGCAAGACAAATAATCTAACTGCATAATCTGAATCCTTTTATAATCAATCTCACAAACTTCTGGTTGTAAGTTGATAAAACAAAGTAGAGGCATCAACTAAAATCATATAAAACTTTCTACATTTTTGGATAAATGTGCCCATATTTCATTCAGATATGCAAGACATGCAATCTCAACTTTAGTACAAGAACTTCAAGTTCTTTTGGTAAGTGCGATCTTAATCATTTCTTTTGAGAACAAACAACACAAGAACTTCGTGTTCTTTAAATAAATAGAATTTAATCAATTTTTTTAGAACAAACAACACAAGAACTTCGTGTTCTTTTAATGAATAGAATTTAATCAATTTTTTTAGAACAAGCACCCCAAGAATTTCAGGTTCTTTTCATAAATGCGCATATAAATCTCAATAGCTTTCACATCATTATTGATCAGGATGGTCTAACCGATCATGCCAATTATATACAAGTGTGTATATATATATTTCTAAATTTGGTAATGTTGTCACCTAATTTTCACCTCATTTTTAAATAATCTGAAGAAAAAAAATCCATTTTCCCTTTAAATAATAAAAAGTCCACCTTTTTTATTATAAAATAAAATACAACAAAAATCCACTTTTAAAAGCTCATTTCTTTGAAGCTCATTTCAAAAGAAAAAAAAAGAACAAAGCCCATTTTAAAATTATAGCCTATCTTTTAAAAAGATAAGAAAAAAATGTGTTTTTATTAATTATAAGGTGAAAAATAAATGTTGTAGAAACAAAAGAAATAAAATGAATAAAAGAAAGAATAAATGTGAAAAAAAAACAGTAAAGAAAACAACCCAAAAACAACAAAGAAAAGAAAGAAAGTAATATATAAAAAAGGGAAAAAGGGGAACCACGCGCCAGCACGTGGGCCGCACACGCGCGGGCTGGTTCCCCAACAAACCCTCGCGCTTAGTGTTTAAGTAGGAATGTCGGCTTCTACCGGCCACGACTGCCGCCGCCGTTGGTACCGGTCGGTTCGCCTCGCCGCCGCCGACCTAATGCAACCAACCCCGCTCCTTGCCGCCGCCTGTGCTCGCCGGAATCTGCAAAAAACTGAGACAAAAGGTCAAACCCTAGGCTCAAATCAAGGGGAAAAACTTTTTCTTCACAAAAAGAGTTCCGCATCTCTCCGGGGCCGGGAGAACAAATAGGCGTGGGGAAGAGGAATTCAGCTTCGATATTGGACCAAATCAGATAAGGATTGAGGGGTTTTACCGAGAATCAAGTCCTTGGTCTGATTTTGGCTCCAATTTGGGGATTAAACACGAATTTTAGCTTGATTTGCAAGCTCAAGTTGAGTATAAAACCCCCTCCCCTTTCCATTGTTCAACACACCATTTTCAAGAAAACACACTTGAAAAAAAAGCAAATAGGCTTAGAAAAAAATTCCAAAAAAATTCTCAAGAGTTTGCTGGAAATTTTAAGTTGAAGTTCGAGTTTGGAAGCAATTTTCCAGAGGCAATTAGGAGCATTTCAAGAAGTCCGGATTCGAGTTCTTCGTTCGTCATTTCGGTAAAATTTCTATCTTTCCTTTCAATTTTTATTTTTTATGCTTGTTCTTGGTTGAATTTTTGTGTTTGTTAGATTTTAGGTTGTGTTCTTGAGGTCGGAAAATCGTTTCACGATTCCGGTAACGTTTTCGTTTTAAATTTCTGTTTTAATTTCAGTTTGATCTTTAAAAAAATTTGCAGCTTAAAAATGTTGTTAGGATTGTTTTGATCTTTAGAAATATAGAAACAAAATTTTAAAAGTGTTTAAATAAAAATACAAGAATAAAATGAGTAAATGTGGTTTAATTGAAAAAATTTAAAGTTAGAGATTTAATTAGGAAAAAACAATAATGTATGGGTGGAAATAATAAAGAAGGTTGATTTAAAAAATATAAAAAGTTTTCATGAAATTTATTTGTAATAAATGGGTAAATAAATTAAAAAAAGTAAATAAAGATGTTTTTTTAGAAATAAGTAATAACTTTTTAAGAAAAAGAAAATAAAAAAGGTTTTAATAAAATTTTAGGATTTTAAGAAAAAATAAAATTTTGAAAAAAACTTAAAGAGAAATCTTTTTTAAAAAATAAGGTTTATTTTAAAATGTCATATTTAAAATAAATGCTTAAAAAAGATTTTTAAGGGAAATTCATTTTGAAAAAAGGTAAAAAAATGAAAATGAAAAAGTGAAAAATGTAAAAAGGTCAAAAAGAAGGGTCTTGACTTTTAAAATAAAAAGTTTTAAAAAAAGGCATATAGGGTTTTTTTAAAAATTAATAAAAAATAAAAAACACAAAAGGGAAAATAAGTTTTTTGTTTATTCTTTTAGAAATAGGCTAAAACTTAAGACTAAGTTTTAAAGCTTAGATAAAGACATATTTGTTGAAAAATTTACTTCATGAAAAAATAAATTTTACCGCTGATTGTCATCCCTAAATTATTAAGGATTAACAAAACTAACATCCCAATCATTTATATACAATAAATTAACAAAAACTAACCATCTCGTGTTTACCACCAATAGGACTGATTTCTCAATTTTAGTAAAATATAAAGTTCTGATAACTTAAAATAAGAAGATTAAATTTTAAATTTTATAGAGTAAAGGGATGAAATTAACATTTAGACCTATTATTAATTTATCGGCAGAATGAAAAAAGATGCCTCCAACGTTTGTATGTTTTTTTTCATTTGGTTCTCTATTCTTTTTTTTAGAGCAAACAACCCTAACATTTTAATTTGGTCCAAATATGCTCTTGTTGGATGAAAACTGTCAATTAACTAACGGTCAACGGCTGATTCTGACTGAACTTGCCACACGTTAAGACCGGCTAACGCGACATATGTCACAACATATTTTTTTAAAATATTTTGTTATACCCTTCTTTATGGTGACACGTGGCTGACTATTGTAACACCCAGGTTTAGGGGTCGCATAGAAATAATATTAAAATATTGTTTCGGGTTTCGGTTTTAAAATTTCAAATAATAAAATATTATTTTGGGCTTTAGATATTCGAATAAAAAATTTTATGTTGGATCAAAATTGTTTTGGGAATTAAATCCCATGGATTTTATGATAAAGGAGAATTTTCCACCTCATTAATGGCAAGATGGTAATTATGCTAGCCTTCAAAATTTAAAACCTCTTTTATGTCAAGATAAGCCTTGTCTTCATCTTCTTTATTCCCCTTTTTCATTTTGAAGACATGGAAGCCCTCTCCTTCCCCCTTTCACCATTTCAACTCTTTCAACTTCATCTTTGGAGCTTTTCAAAAGGTAATTGTGTTTTTGACTTAGCCTTGTCTTCCTCTTCATGTTGGTACCAATATTTCTCATTATTGTTCATGAATTTGAAATGTGAAGTTTTAGGGTTTTGTTTAAAAATGAGAACTTTATGGTCTTTAACTCAAGCTATTGATTTATTATTGTTATATATGTTGTTTGCTACTCATAAGACCCAACATAGATGATTTTTACATGATTTTATACATATTCCCGAATTTGGGTATAAATGGGTTTTTTGGAGGGTTTTGGGTGAGTTTTGGGGGTTGTTTTAGGTGAGAATTGATAGGCTATTGGTAGTGCTATGGTTGGGGTTGATTTGGGATCATTTGTGGGTGCAATGGATGTTGGAAACATGGTATTTGAACATGGTTTTGGGGCTATCCGAAATTGCAAATGTTGGGGTTTGTTCATGGCTTGCAACGTTGTAAATTGAATTTGAATTGTATTTCGGGTTGGTATTTTGATGTTGGGCTGATTTGGAATTGTTTGAAATGTGTTTGAGGTTGTTTAGAAGCGGGAATTTGTGTTGGGGAAGCTTCGGGAAGAAATCCGGAAACTTGAGGGAGGTTGCTTGCTTGGCTTGGAGCTTGGAAGCTTAGGTGAGTGGTTAAATATTTTTAAATGGTTTTTAAGGGTTGATTCAAGCACGTGAACTAGGTTGGGATTGGTAGACCCACCTAGAGTTGGGATTAGGGTGGTGGCCTAATCCCAAACTTTAGTTAAAGACCTTGGTTGATCTTTAAAGTGTTGAATTGTGCCTCATGTTTAATCATGCTTATGGTGGTTATGCTTATGTTGTTATACATGTATGTGGAGACATGGCTTAATGTATTGTTACATGCATGTTGATGATAAATGTGATAGAGATATACATATGTATGAAATATGATGTGATATTTGTGTTATTGAGATGCATGTGGTGTTGACATGTGTAATGATATTATGAGACGATTGTATGATCCGAGGATCATGGTGAGTACATGCTAGGCATGAAAATATAGATTGTGCATGACAGTGAGTCATGGTGAGTACGTGCTAAGCACAGAAGTTATTATGAAGTGATATTGTGAAAGATTATTGAAATGTGTAGTATTGGCACTAGTATGCTTGGGTACAAATGATCGATCATTAGGATGTTAGTGTGCACACATGAGTCTAAATTCGCGCGTGGCCTTGGTGGCGTTGAGTCACCAAGAAGGAGTACGGGCACGCCCGGAAATTGTATTTATATTAGTCGATGATGAGTGGAATCCCATCGACGGGGCGTGAGGATGAGTGGAATCCCCTCCGCGTGAGATGAGGCGTGAGGATGAGTGGAATCCCCTCCGCGTGAATGGTGATGAGTGTAATCCCACCGTCAGGTAATGGTTGTGTTGTTGGATGTGAGTTCCAACGGTTATCCGCGTATTCGAGTCATAGCTAGGTGCCAATACGGATTGTAGTTTATGTTGCCAATATGTGGTTAATTGTGAGCCAATGTGATTTGGGATGTGTGGCTAGCATGGTTTAATATATGTGATTTTCCTATGTTGTGGATTTAAACATGTGAGCATGACAGAATATTGAATATATGTTCATGCATCGTCTATAATTATGGCTCGTGTGGATCAGAGGTAAGATCATGCCTTTTATCTTGGTTATAGCTCGTGCTTGGACCCTGCATTGTCGAAGGTTTGTTTTATGAGCTTACCCCCACTAAGCTTTCATGCTTACGCTCTCTTTTGTTCGACAATGCAGATCAATGGCTTGTGGGTGGCAAAGGCAAGGAAGGGTCTCCAAGTGTTGCTTTGGTGAGCTCAATGTATGAATTTTAAGCGATGGAATGTAATAGTTAAGCAATGGGATAGGTGTTGTTAATTTGTGCTTTTGCTGGTTGTTTAGGAGCATGTTTAGACTCCTTAATTATGTTGTTTGATTGGCTTGTTGATGCCATGTTTGAATTTTAATCCATGCCTAAATTGCTTACCATGAATGTTGACTATGTGCCCCTTTGAGGTTGCTCTTGTGTTTGAATGTTGAAGTATGAGACTTGAGTGCTTAAATGTCATCTTGATTCAATTGCATGATTTCCTTGATGTTTATACATGTTGGGTGCTTGTATGGCTATAAAGTGGTATGTAAATGTTGTATGAATGCTTGTTTGGGTCTAGGGAAGTCCTAAATTGCATCTAGGTCCGAGTCTTGATCATTTTTTGCTGAGTTTGGAGGTTGGTGCTGTGCAGGGGTATCGATACGGTTGGTACGGTATCGATACCGCCTTCTTGTTCAGGCCTCGTGTATCGATACACTTGAGAGGTGTATCGATACTATTTTGGTCACTGGAGCTACTGTCCAGTTCAGTATCGATACCGGCCTCTGGCGTATCGATACCGTCATCATAGCGTTGACCGTGGGAAGTCAACCGTTGGGGAGGGTATCGATACACTCCATGAGTGTATCGATACGGTCTCTACGGGTTGACTTTGACCCGTTGACCTAGTCAAGGGGGTATCGATACACCCCTTAAGGGTATCGATACCGCCTGCAATATAAGTATAAAATTGGGCTGTAACATGTTAGTTTGAGTTCGTTTGTTTGTTTTGTGAATGTTGTTCCGCTGTATGATCATATAGGATTAAATACTCATATAGACAAGATTTAAAATGAAAAAAATAGGGTGCTAACCGAGGGGAAATTCCTTAGGGGGTTTTCACTCGGTTTTCCCTATGTGGCCCACTCGGACCGGTCATTCGGCCAGACCGGGACGATGGGGTTACACTTGTTGGTATCAGAGCCTAAGGTTACCGAGACCTTGGGCAGGTAAGTGAGGTAAGTTAAGTTCTTGCATTGAAATTGCACGGTGTTTGCTTGCCATGTAAGCATGTTGCTTGTTATCCGTGAATGCTGTGGTGTACACTTGTTTGATTGAGAATGTATGTTGTTTGATAGTACGCATGTGTTTGCTTGTTTAGCAAGTATGCCTTGTTATATGCTTGGTTGAGTATGAATGTATGTTGAGTTGTTTAAAGCATGTTTAGTAGAGTCCCATTGCTACTATTACATTGAAAAAGAGATTTTAAGTGAGGGAAACATACTTGAGCCACTTGGAAGCCTTGCCTTGCTAACCCAATCGTGTATGTTTTACTGTTGATTTTGTTGTTGATTTAATTGCTTTTCGGTAAGTTGAAGTTGTAGTCCTAAAAAGGTGGACGATGTTGAGGGAGTCCATCATCTTAGTTAGGGAGGTATGGTTGTACCGGAATTGAGGTACAATTTGTCCGTTTGAGACGGTGTGTATGTGGGTTGATTCCTGTGGATGAGGGACGGTGTGATCAACACTGGCATCAGTTGGTAAGAAGAAGTGAAGGCTTATGAGTGGGAGTCAGAGTGGTGTCGATGTTTTAACAGATAAGCCCCGGGTACAGTATTAAGTTGTTTCCTCTAATTGATTCCGAATCCGTATCTCTGTACATTGTTAGCAAGCATGCACGTTTGAATATGCCCGGTGAAGTGTTAGAGGTGGGTACGAGTACCTTAGTTCTTTTAACGAGATCAGGATAGGGGTCTCGTGTGAGTAATCTGAATTTCAGAAGTGTTAGTTGGTGACCGTTGGGGTTCGGCCTATGATTTTAATGCAAGACAGCCGGTCAGTGTCCGTGAATGGGAGCTAGTTTGTGTGATTGGGTCAGTGTACGTTGAGTTGTCTTCCAGCGAGCGGAAGAGATGAAGTCACTTCCGATATAGTTGAGCCGAGAAGGGAGTCTTGAGCTTTGACTCGAGGTTGTTTGTTAGGGGTAGAACAAGTCCAGCATGACTGTTTGTGTGTGATCAGAATTGAATCTTGAAGTTACGAGATGCTCTAAGAACAGTTTAGAAGAGTCGGATTTTGTTGAAGAACCAGTTTGAAAACAAGAGGACCGAAGACTATCAGTTGTGTACATGTGAAATTACAATTTCTGAGAATACCTCATTTTGCGTGAGCATGTAAGAAATTAGATATCTTTGTTGAGACCTTAGATTTAGGGACACATGTGACTAGCCTTTTGGGAGATAGTAGTGATCAGAAAGATGTACAGAAGATGTTTGTTGGTGGTTCAGAGTTACTAGTTTCTAGTGGATGTGAAGTGATCGTCCTCCTACGGTTTTGATGTACCTTTTGACAAGGTTTGGCCTGAAGGGCACAAAGTTAGGATATACATTGAGACAGAGAGAGAATTGCCTTGAAGTCACAGATTTTTGTGAGATTGTAGTAGTAGGTAAGGATGCGAACTCCTTATTAAATGTTGATCCAGCTTTAGAGGTCAAGGATTGGTTGAGTATAGTTGGCAGGCTTGCTTAACAAGTGTGATGAATTTGATCCTGAATGAAGATTAAACCACATAATGTTAGAATAGTTGTGTTTTCTTTTCCTAGAAGTGTTTGGAAGAATTTCCGGTTTACCTCTTGTTAGAGGAGAAGAGTTTGTTATTGAGACCGTTTTCGAGGTTGCTTCTGTTTTGTTTGTTCTGTAGCTTATGAATTCTGGAAGAATTGAGAATGTTGAAGAATTAACTTCGAGACTTGTTAGACCTTAGATTCATTAGGCCTAATGCTTCATCTCAGAGTTCTACAGTGTAATTTGTGAAGAAGAAAGAGTGACAGTACGAGAATGTGTTCAGATTACATACAGTCGAAACAAGTGTCAGTGAATGATTAGTATCCATTTCCGAGTGTCAGTGATTTGTTGGTCAGTTAGTGTATGCTTCAATCTATTTGAAGATTATTTTGAGATTAGTTTACTACCAGTTCAAAGTGAGAAAAGTTGAAGTACCGAAGACAGCTTTAGGGACAAGATGTGATCGCATTGAGCTCTGAGTTATGCCGTTTTGTTTGACTAGTGTATTAGTTACCTTCATAGAGGTGTTGAACAGAATATTTTCCTAAGTTTCTTGATCAGTTGTAGTAGTTCTCATAGATGACACATGAGTATATTCACGCACTGAAGAAGGCCATGACAAGCTTTGAATTTAATGTGGTAGAACCTTTTAGGGAATTAGTTGTATGCCAAGTTGTGCAATGTGAACTCCGAGTTAGTGAAGATGTTCTCCTAGGACATGCAGAACATCCGAGTGTATTAGAGTAAATCCCAAGTAGGCAAAGGAAGACATGAGTTGGAAGAAATTGAAGACTGTGACAGATATCTATAGTTCCTAGGTCTAACATTGTTACTTTCAGAGAATTGTAAATAATCTTTTGAAGATAGTTGCTCCATTGATAGATTGCTACAGAAGAATGTTCAGCTGTGTGGTTAGATGCGAGACAATGAGATCTTGAGAAACCGAAAGAAACTTTGATGAAAGCTTCGACCTTGATCCAGTTATGTCAGAGAAAGAGTTTGTGAACCATAGTGATGCGTTACATGTAGAGTTAGGTTGTGTGCTTATGCAAGACAGAAGATTGTGGCTTGATCGTCAAGATAGTTGGAAGACCGTGAGAAGAGTTATTCGATATGAGACATAGAGTTAACTACAGTTGAAATTGCTTCGAAGACTTGGAGACAAGCTTGTGTAGTAAGAAATGCACAGTGTGTATGTACATATCTTCAGAACTTGAAATATTTGAAGACTTGGGAAGGGTTGAAACTTGAACAACATAAAGTGTTAGAACTACTTGAAGACTGCAATATCAAGATCGAGTACCATCCGAAGATAGTCAACGTAGTGACCGATGTTCCGAGTGTAATTGTTGTTAGATTAGTAGTGAGTTGCGAGTTGTATTTGCCGAATTCAGTTACCGAATGGCAGTATTCTTGTGGCCGCGTTTCATGTTGAACCTACATTGAGTCAGAATGCTTGAAGAGAAACAGTTGAAAGACAGATTCTTGGCACCTCACGTGTGAGGCATAGTAAAAGGAAGACCTTCAGAATACAGTTTCAGAGATGATAGAGTTTTGCATTTCAGAGACAGAATAGTTGTACCGATTGACATAATGTTTTGATCTTGGCCGAAGCACACGACAGTCTGTTTGTATTGCATCTGAGTAGTATGAAGACGTATTGTGGGTTGAAGACGAGTACTTCCAGATATAGTTGATGAATTGTGTGGTTCAGTATGAGAGTGAGTAAATTGCCAGCGTATCAAGACCGAGCTTCAGTTTTCTTCTAGTTTGTTACATCCGTGGAAGGTTCATAATGGAAGTGGGTAATGGAGATCCGAGATTTCAACTAGAATGTTTTTGAAGGCGTCTGCATAGTGTTTGGTTAATTGATGAAGTCAGATGATCAGTCAGAGAAAGTCATCGGTCAAGTTTTAAACAGTGTTGTATGAGATTGTGAATCGGGCTAGTTCAGTTGTTTATTTGTTGCGGTTACCACCAGAGTTAGAAAGAGGTTTGTTATGTGATTTGTGTATCTATGGTTCGGGGATGTGAATCAGTTCTGTTCCGTGCTATGTCTGTTGAAGAGATTGAGTTGAGTTTGAAATTGCGTACAAAGAAGAATCAGTTGAGATCTTAGCATCTGATATCTATTGTTGTGTGGAAAGTCTACCGAGTTGGTTAGTATGTTGTGGTGAGAGAGGAATGTGCGGAGGAGCATGTTTCAGTGGCTCTCGGTGTTCGATAAATTTCGGGGACGAAATTTCCTTAAGTGGGGGAGAGTTGTAACACCCGGGTTTAGGGGTCGGATGGAAATAATATTAAAATATTGTTTCGAGTTTCGGTTTTAAAATTTTAAATAATAAAATATTATTTTGGGCTTTAGATATTCGAATAAAAAATTTTATGTTGGATCAAAATTGTTTTGGGAATTAAATCCCATGGATTTTATGATAAAGGAGAATTTTCCACCTCATTAATGGCAAGATGGTAATTATGATAGCCTTCAAAATTTAAAACCCCTTTTATGTCAAGATAAGCCTTGTCTTCATCTTCTTTATTCCCCTTTTTCATTTTGAAGACATGGAAGCCCTCTCCCTCCCCCTTTCACCATTTCAACTCTTTCAACTTCATCTTTGGAGCTTTTCAAAAGGTAATTGTATTTTTGACTTAGCCTTGTCTTCCTCTTTATGTTGGTACCAATATTTCTCATTATTGTTCATGAATTTGAAATGTGAAGTTTTAGGGTTTTGTTTAAAAATGAGAACTTTATGGTCTTTAACTCAAGCTATTGATTTATTATTGTTATATATGTTGTTTGCTACTCATAAGACCCAACATAGATGATTTTTACATGATTTTATACATATTCCCGAATTTGGGTATAAATGGGTTTTTTGGAGGGTTTTGGGTGAGTTTTGGGGGTTGTTTTAGGTGAGAATTGATAGGCTATTGGTAGTGCTATGGTTGGGGGTTGATTTGGGATCATTTGTGGGTGCAATGGATGTTGGAAACATGGTATTTGAACATGGTTTTGGGGCTGTCCGAGATTGCAAATGTTGGGGTTTGTTCATGGCTTGCAACGATGTAAATTGAATTTGAATTGTATTCCGGGTTGGTATTTTGATGTTGGGCTGATTTGGAATTGTTTGAAATGTGTTTGAGGTTGTTTAGAAGCAGGAATTTGTGTTGGGGAAGCTTCAGGAAGAAATCCGGAAACTTGAGGGAGGTTGCTTGCTTGGCTTGGAGCTTGGAAGCTTAGGTGAGTGGTTAAATATTTTTAAATGGTTTTTAAGGGTTGATTCAAGCATGTGAACTAGGTTGGGATTGGTAGACCCACCTAGAGTTGGGATTAGGGTGGTGGCCTAATCCCAAACTTTAGTTAAAGACCTTGGTTGATCTTTAAAGTGTTGAATTATGCCTCATGTTTAATCATGCTTATGGTGGTTATGCTTATGTTGTTATACATGTATGTGGAGACATGGCTTAATGCATTGTTACATGCATGTTGATGATAAATGTGATAGAGATATACATATGTATGAAATATGATGTGATATTTGTGTTATTGAGATGCATGTGGTGTTGACATGTGTAATGATATTATGAGGCGATTGTATGATCCGAGGATCATGGTGAGTACATGCTAGGCATGAAAATATAGATTGTGCATGACGGTGAGTCATGGTGAGTACGTGCTAAGCACAGAAGTTATTATGAAGTGATATTGTGAAAGATTATTGAAATGTGTAGTATTGGCACTAGTATGCTTGGGTACAAATGATCGGGTACAAATGATCGATCATTAGGATGTTAGTGTGCACACATGAGTCTAAATTCGCGCGTGGCCTTGGTGGCGTTGAGTCACCAAGAAGGAGTACGGGCACGCCCGGAAATTGTATTTATATTAGTCGATGATGAGTGGAATCCCATCGACGGGGCGTGAGGATGAGTGGAATCCCCTCCGCGTGAGATGAGGCGTGAGGATGAGTGGAATCCCCTCCGCGTGAATGGTGATGAGTGTAATCCCACCGTCAGGTAATGGTTGTGTTGTTGGATGTGAGTTCCAACGGTTATCCGCGTATTCGAGTCATAGCTAGGTGCCAATACGGATTGTAGTTTATGTTGCCAATATGTGGTTAATTGTGAGCCAATGTGATTTGGGATGTGTGGCTAGCATGGTTTAATATATGTGATTTTCCTATGTTGTGGATTTAAACATGTGAGCATGACAGAATATTGAATATATGTTCATGCATCGTCTATAATTATGGCTCGTGTGGATCAGAGGTAAGATCATGCCTTTTATCTTGGTTATAGCTCGTGCTTGGACCCTGCATTGTCGAAGGTTTGTTTTATGAGCTTACCCTCACTAAGCTTTCATGCTTACACTCTCTTTTGTTGGACAATGCAGATCAATGGCTTGTGGGTGGCAAAGGCAATGAAGGGTCTCCAAGTGTTGCTTTGGTGAGCTCAATGTATGAATTTTAAGCGATGAAATGTAATAGTTAAGCAATGGGATAGGTGTTGTTAATTTGTGCTTTTGCTGGTTGTTTAGGAGCATGTTTAGACTCCTTAATTATGTTGTTTGATTGGCTTGTTGATGCCATGTTTGAATTGTAATCCATGCCTAAATTGCTTACCATGAATGTTGACTATGTGCCCCTTTGAGGTTGCCCTTGTGTTTGAATGTTGAAGTATGAGACTTGAGTGCTTAAATGTCATCTTGATTCAATTGCATGATTTCCTTGATGTTTATACATGTTGGGTGCTTGTATGGCTATAAAGTGGTATGTAAATGTTGTATGAATGCTTGTTTGGGTCTAGGGAAGTCCTAAATTGCATCTAGGTTCGAGTCTTGATCATTTTTTGCTGAGTTTGGAGGTTGGTGCTGTGCAGGGGTATCGATACGGTTGGTACGGTATCGATATCGCCTTCTTGTTCAGGCCTCATGTATCGATACACTTGAGAGGTGTATCGATACTATTTTGGTCACTGGAGCTACTGTCCAGTTCAGTATCGATACCGGCCTCTGGCGTATCGATACCGTCATCATAGCGTTGACCGTGGGAAGTCAACCGTTGGGGAGGGTATCGATACACTCCATGAGTGTATCGATACGGTCTCTACGGGTTGACTTTGACCCGTTGACCTAGTCAAGGGGGTATCGATACACCCCTTAAGGGTATCGATACCGCCTGCAATATAAGTATAAAATTGGGTTGTAACATGTTAGTTTGAGTTCGTTTGTTTGTTTCGTGAATGTTGTTCCGCTGTATGATCACATAGGATTAAATACTCATCTAGACAAGATTTAAAATGAAAAAAAATAGGGTTGCTAACCGAGGGGAAATTCCTTAGGGGGTTTTCACTCGGTTTTCCCCGTGTGGCCCACTCGGACCGGTCATTCGGCCAGACCGGGACGAGGGGGTTACAACTATTATGCTAACACGTGACTTATTATCATGTGGTGACACGTGAATATGATGTTGACATGTGGTGAATATGATGCTGACACGTCAGTAGATCTTAACACGTAACAAGTCGAGTTAACATCAGCCGTTGACTGATAATTTTCATCCAACAAGGACATATTTTAACCAAATTAAAACATTGAAGGTTATTTACTACAAAGAAAAAGTCAAATAATAAAATATACAAACGTTGGAGATTTTTTTTTGTCATTTTACCTAATTTATCTTTATTTACCAATTTATTAACATTGTTGCTTGGAAGCGGTCAACATATTCCTATGAATCAAAGCATTTGTTTCGTTTGATGCGACATGACAGCTCTTTCGCAGTATTGTTTTATAATTTTTCATGTTTGAACTCGAAATTAACTTTATTTGGTTTAATTGTTTATATATTATTTTTTACATTAACATTTCATATACTTTTATAACTAAATTTAAGTTAATTGTTTATTATTTCTTAATTTTCTTTCAGATCAAACGTGGTCTAGAAAAGTCTTGTAAAAATAAAGAGATTCACGTTACTAGTCCAAATCTAACATTATCGCACGTTTCATAACCTTTAATATAATTAATTTATTGAGGACACTGTGGAGGGACGCGCAGTACATTTTACTAAATGAAGACCGAATCTTTTTCTTTTATTTTGAAATTCATTGAATTTTTTTTCTACGTTTCTTTTGCTTCTTTCTCGGAAACAAAGATAACTGAAATGACCACTAAAGCATGGTATAGTTCTTTTTATTACTTTATTAATTACTTTATGTTATAAAATTATTGGAATATAAACTATGAAAATAGAAGAATAACATAAGAAAATATAATCTTTTATTGTTTATGTATAATGAGCTTTGTGTTATGAATATTTATCTATGTGGATGTGTATCATGATTAGAACTTTATCTAAGGAGTTTGATTTATTTATTATTAGGAATATTATCTCTATTAATTAGAGTTTAATGTATTATGTACTTCTTATGCCTATAAATAGATGATTCATTGAAGGCTTTGTATACACAAGTTTATATTTGAGAATAATACAAATCTCCCTCTTTCTCTCATATCTTTGTTCTTCCATTCTTGTTCTTTGTTATTTTATTCACAATACGTTATCAGCACGATACTCTGACCAACTGAAGTCCTCGTAATTCGAATCCCAAAAGAATTAATTTTAGGGTGAATCAAAGATAAATTTTTTTCTTATATTTTTTTGTTTAATAATTACCTTTCTCATGATCTTTTAGTTTTATTATTATTCTTGAAATTAGCGTTACCACATAGTGGAGGTAATTTCACTAAAATAATACTTTTATCATTATTATTCACTAATTGTTTTTCTCATATTTTTTAAAGAAAAAAATGGAGCCAATGAGTGCAATTCATCGTCAAATTCATTAGAGAATCGTGATTACCCTCTCATCAAAGAGCACAATCATCCTCATTGCACTGCTCTCTGCTTTATTCGGCAATCAAACCTGAATTTGTACCTGGCTCTTTATAGTACAGTGGAAAACATGATGATCTAGTAATTTCACCTATTACTTAATTTGTGAGGTAATTATTTGATATATTCTTCTCGATATGTTATCTAATATATTGATGAGAATTGATATTTATTCACGATTATTATAATTATGAGATTTGATATTTTTTAACCATGTTTTGAGTTTTACATGGATTTAAATGGCTTGGAAAGAGACATGACATTATGAGAAGCTGCCTTAGTTCATTTGCTACGTCCCCATTGTTTTCGAGACGAAAATCAATATCGGTAAACTCTATTTTTATTTTTATCCTTTAAAATACAATTTTAAAGTGCGATAAATCATGATGATTTTGAATTTATAAGAAGATTATTATAAAGTCTATATTTGCTCGAAACATTATTTCTTCTTTGTCGAAAAACTCGACCATAGACTTCTCCCAATTTCAAGTTACGAAAATTCGTCTTGATCCAAAAAGTTTTATGAGAGGCATTCCCTGAAGTGAATGCAAAGCATGATGTTTATTCCATGCGATTATCAATGATGGGACATTCCCTGAAATGAATGCAAGCATGATGTTTATTCCATGCGATTATCAATGATGGGGCATTTCCTGAAGTGAATGCAAGCATGATGTTTATTCCATGCGATTATTGGAACTGTTTCATTCTCTGAAGTGAATGCAAACATGGTAAATCATTATTCAATTAGAGACATAATTTCGATATAATCTAAGTATAATTGGCTGGACATCCCGTTCTGCGAGGCTACTGGTCTCAAAGTAGGTTTTTAAAGGACCTTGTGGACAAGTTTAACAATACCGCGTACGAGGATTAAATCTTTGTTCTCTGTGATAAGGTTATGTGAAAAAGGTTTCAAAGGCCCACTGGCTCTACTCCATTCCCTGAAGTGAATGTGAGATTATATTATGCAAGGAATAAAAACTACATTAGAAGTTGTGGTCGTGGTCGAGGCTATGAATATAGACATGAAAAATATGATTATTTTAAGAATACTTCTACCCACCAGTAGTGAGGTTATAAGGATGACAAGAGTGATAAAGATCATTCTATTGAAGTAAAACTCTTTTTATTATCAATATGATGTTATAAATCATTGGTCTCGTACGTGTTGTACGTTGAAAAATCAAGAATCATTGAATGATAAAGGAAATAAAATAGAAGCAAATTTTGTTTGTGAAACATGAGGAAGATGATACTAGTCCAACTTTATTTGGACATTGTTGGTCCAACTCTTTTGGACGTTGTTGATTTTCTTATAACCCTCGAAAGGAATAAATCATCTTCTAATTATTCTCATAACTTTGAAGATAATTATTTATTTATTTTACACACATTAATTATTTATGTTTTATATTTATATTTATATATTACAATATTTATTTATTTTGTTTAACATGATTACTTATCAAATACAATATATGGTGACGATTTATGCTTAGCAGAAGCATAAGATATTTTTTCCCATTTAAATGTACGAGAATAATGTGAGTACTATATCTCAAAATACTGAAAATATTGATTCTCTAGAAAAGCAATAAATTCTTGAGAGAAAGCACATTATGAAAAGTGCAGAATTGCAAATATTACAATAATTACCGCTAATGGTAATAATATCATCACCATTATAGGTGGAAATTTTAAGAGAGCAATATGAGTTCGCAAAATATCATTTGAAAATTATAGATAACATATGTTATCAATTGGCATTTGAAATAAGCTAATATGGATATAAGTTATGGTAGCCCAAAAGTTAGTTGAAAGCTCTAGAAGAGCTATATATTACTATCAAAAGATAATTTCAATTGAAAGCTCTGAAAGAGCTAAATATATTCTTATTTAAAGGAACAATTTTGATGGTCGTACTAGACATGTACGAGTGAGATTGAATTACATGTTATGGTAAACAAGAAATTTACAAATTCAGAGATATATACACACATATATATAGTTGGCATGATCGGTTAGACCATCCTGATCAATAATGGTGCAAAAATTATTGAGATTTACAAGCACATGTATTAAAAGAACATGTAGTTCTTGTGGTGCTTATTCTCAAAGGAATTGATTAAATTCCACTTACTAAAGAACATGAAGTTCTTGTGTTTCTTAATGGAATTGATTAAATTCCACTTACTAAATGAACTTGACGTTCTTGTGTTGTTTGTTCTCAAAGGATATAGTTGATCCCACTTACCAAAAGAATTAGAACTTGAAGTTCTTGTGTTGAAGTTGAGACTGCATGTCTTGCATATCTGAACGAAATATGGGCTCATATATCCGCAAATGTGAAAAGTTTTATATGATTTTAGTAGATGCATCTACATTGTTTTATCAACTTACAACTAGAAGTTTGTGAGATTGATTATAAAAGGATTTAGATTATGCAGTTAGACTATTCGTCTTGCAAAAGCCAGTGGGTTTATATTTTAGGTTATATCAGTTGTTACAAAGCCTATTGATTATGAAAAATATAGTTTAGCAAAATTTCAATTGGATGCCTTCTATTTAATAGCTAAACTATGAGAACAAAAGAATTATTATTTATATGGTGTTTCCATATAGCAACACTTATACGCATCAAGCCAACGAGTTATAATAAACTCCCCGTTATGATTGGTTTTTGGTAAGAAACCATACATTTTACATTTTATGATCTTTGAATGTGCGATATGAATTGCTCCACCACAACGCACAAAATGGGTAAATAAAAGGGTTGAGAATATATATTGAGTACGAATCTCCTTTTATTTTTAAATTCTTAAACATTAATTGGAGAATCATTTATGACATGATTTTTCTCAACATCAGGGGATATAATAATCAGTTGGATAGAGAAAAATGAATTATCATTATTTAGATCCTCGTATATGAACTAGAAGTTCATAAGATAATTCATGTTATTACATGTCAACTGCCATACATATTTATTGACCTAATGAGAGTAATTAAGTCTCATATAACAGCTGAAATGCTCTAAGTTTAAATTAAATGTTAGAGCGAGAGAATGTAAATCATGCCTGAAGCATGATAGTTGAAATGGTTCCAATGATCAAAATTCTCGTAAATAGAAAGTAATATGAGATGGTCATATATTGGAGGTGGGTGCTCCTGAAGAGACCCAAGACATAACTAATAATAAAACTCTAGAAGAGTTTCAGGTACCTGAAATAAAGATTGAAATCTTGAAGAGATCTCGATGAGTTATGTCATTACGAGAATGGAACCAGAAAATTGAAAAGTTATCGACAACAATTTTACAAACAATTTTACATAAAATACTTTTATAGAAGTAAAGAAAGAAATCGAGGATCTTGTATAAAATCTATCCAGAAGTATAGATATTGAATTGGTCTATGTTGAAAGACGCTTTGAACTTCTAAAATAGAAGTATTTGGACCAACAGTCCAAACACCTAAAGGTGTAATGCAAGTGAGGCACAAATTAATAGTCGTAAATACGACTTGAACTATGATTTATGAAAAGTTTTAATTACTTCATGGTGGATGCAATTACTTTGGCAGTTATGAAATTTTTTTGCATGCGTCTAATTATTTGTGGATCCATATTTATCCTTGAAGGATTTAAAATACTAGAAGCATTTGGAAATTTCCGAGAAAATTTATTTAGACATGTCTCATGAATATTTTGGCGCATTTAGTATAATCGCCTTAGTGAATACTAATTGAGAAAATACTATATGAATGATCATATTTCCTTATGTATTTTATAAAGGAGTTTGGATCAAGATCCATTATGATAATTTTAGAACTCCTAAAGAGCTAAAATTGGAAACTCATGAAGTACTTTCAATACAAGTACTTGAATCTTGACATCAAGTTTATCTCGACCTGAAGATCGAGCATTTTTATATATATTTTTTTGTCTATGAATAGACATAAGCTGAAAGAATCTTAAAGAAGATTCAATATGAATAGAGCATATCTATTGAGTATCCCAATAGTTGTAAAATTATTAGATGTGAATAAAGATAATTATATCTTTTCTTGGTTTTGAAGCACCATATATTAGTTGGTCAAGAAATATCCATGGATATACAAATATCATTACATTTAGATCTTCAAACATTCGTTGATGCCTCCTCAAATGTCGTAGAAATAATTGTTATGCACGAGGCAAGCCAAAAATGTGTTTGGCTAAGATCATTGACCCAACATGTAACCCCCTCGTCCCGGTCTGGCCGGATGACCGGTCCGAGTGGGCCACAGGGGGAAAACCGAAGCGAAACCCAAAGGGGTTCCCCCTCGGTTAGCAACCCTATTTTTTTCTTCTTTCATTCAAAAGTGATCTTGCTTTTTTTAAAAGTTTTGGGTCAAATTACCAACAAGGTCCCTCTTTTATTATTTAAAGCCCAATTAGATCACAATTTAGGTTGAATTGTTTTAATTTAATTTTATTGACTTGGACTACAAACCCGACTAACTCCTAGCCCCAAAACACGAGTGTTACAACTCTTCCCCACTTAAGGAAATTTCGTCCCCGAAATTTATCGAACAGTAAAAGTCACTGAAACATGCTCCTCCACATATTCCTCTCTCACTACAACATACTAACCAACTCGAAAGATTTACCACGCAACACTTGCTATCTTACACTATGATCTCAACTGATTCTTCGTTGCGCACAATTTCAAACTCAACTCAATCTCTTCAGCAAACATAGCACGGAGCAGATCTGACTCACATCCCTGAATCATAGATTCACAGACACATCACAAACCTCTTTCTAACCCTGGTGGTAACCGCAACAAATAAACAGATGTACTAGCCCGATTCACAATCTCATACAACACTGCTTGAACACTTGACTCATAACTTTCTCTGACTGATCCTCTGTCTTCATCAATTAACCAAACACTATGCAGACGTCTTCAAAAATAATCTAGTTGAAATCTCGAATCTCTATTACTCGCTTCCATTATGAACCTTCCACGGATGTAACAAACTAGAAGAAACTGAAGCTCGGTCTTGACACGCTGGCAATTTTCACACTTGCTCTCATACTGAACCACATTATTCACCCACTCATTCCGAAAGTACTCATCTTCAACCCACAATGTGTCTTCATACTACTCAGATGCAATACAAATGAACTACCGTGCGCTTCGACCAAAACAACACGTCTCAAAACAATATGCCAATCAGTACAACAATTCTATCTCTAACAATTCAAGCTCTATCATCTCTGAACTGCACTTCTGAAGGTCTTCTTTCCGCTATGTCTTGCACGTGAGGTGCCAAGAATCCGTCTTGCAACTGTTTCTCTTCAAATATTCTGACTCAAAGTAGGTTTGACATGAAACTCGGCCACAGAACTACTATCATTTGATATACGGAATTCGGCAATTGCAACTCGTAACTCAACTACTAATCTAATAGCAAATACAACTCGGAACTCGGTTGCTACGTAGACTCTCTTTAGATAGTACTCAATCTTGAGATCACAGTCTTCAAGCAATTCTAACTACTCATTTTGTTCAAGTTCCAAACATTCCCAAGTCTTCAAATATTTCAAGCTCTAATGATACGTACATATACACTGCGCATTTCATACTATACAAGCTTTGTCTCTAAGTCTTCGAAGCAAATACAACTGTAGTTAACTCTATGTCTCATATCAGATAACTCTTCTCACGGTCTTTCAACTAACTCGATGAACACTTCGCAATCTTCCGTCTTGCATAAGCACACAACCTAACCCTACATGTAACACGTCACTACAGTTCACAAGCTCTTTCTCTAGTATAGGCTGGATCAAGGTCGAAGTTTTCATCAAAGTTTCTTTCAGTTTCTCTAGGGCTTATTATCTCGCATTTAACCACACAACTGAACATTCTTCTATAGCAATCTATCAATGGAGCAACTATCTTCAAAAGACCCTTTACAATTCTCTGAAAGTAACAATGCTAGACCTAGGAACTATAGATATCTGTCACAGTCTTCAATTTCTTCCAACTTATGTCTTCTTTTGCCTACTTGGGATTTACCCTAATACACTCGGATGATCTACATGTTCTAGGAGAACATCTTCATTGACTCGAAGTTCATGTTGCGCAACTTGGTGTACAATTAATTCTCTAATAGAATCTACCACACTAACTTTAAAGCTTGCCATGGCCTTCTTCGGTACGTGGATATACCCATGTGTCATCTATGAGAACTATTTCAACTGATCAAGGAACTCGGGAAAATATTCTGCTCAACATCTCTATAAGGTAACTAACACACTAGTCAAGCAAAGCGACATAACTCGGAACTCAAAGCGATCATACCTTGCCTCGAAAGCTGTCTTC
The DNA here is from genome assembly GCA_958450335.1 of Hibiscus tridactylites. Classification (NCBI taxonomy): domain Eukaryota; kingdom Viridiplantae; phylum Streptophyta; class Magnoliopsida; order Malvales; family Malvaceae; genus Hibiscus; species Hibiscus tridactylites. Next base: position 23,866,134 of record OY288268.1, on the reverse strand, counting down.
GATACTTCAACTTCTCTCACTTTCAACTGGTAATAATTGAATCCAAATTAATCTTCAATTTGACTGGAGCACACACTAACTGATCAACAAATCACTGACACTTGTTTCAACTGCCTGAAATCTAAACACATTCTCGTACTGTCACTCTTTCTTCGACACAAGTTACACTGCAGAACACTGAGATGATACACTAGGCCTAATGAATCTAAGGTCTAACAAGTCTCGAAGCTAATTCTTCAACATTCTCAATTCTGTCGGAAACCATAAGATACAGAGCAAACTAAAACACGAGCGAACTCGGAGACGACATCAATAATAAACTCTTCTTCGCTGTTAGGAGACAAACTGGGCGTTTCTTCTAAACACTTCTAGGAAGAATCACAAACTATTTTAACATTCTGTGGTCTAATCTTCGTTCAAAAATCAAATCCATCACAATTGCTCAGCAAGTCTGTCAACTAAACTCAATCAACCTTTGATCTCTAAAACTGGATCAACATTCAATAAGAAGCTCACATCCTCACCTACCACTACAGTCACACAAAAATCTACAATTTCAAGGCAACTCTCTCTTTGTCTCAATGTACACACTAACTCTGTGCTCTTCAAGCTGAACCTTGTCAAAAGGTACATCAAAACCGTAGGAAGACGATCGCTTCACACCTACGAGAAACTAGTAACTCTAAACCACCAACAACATCTTCTGTACATCTTTCTGATCACTACTGTCTCCCAAAGAGGCTAGTCACATGTGTCCCTACATCTAAGGTCTCAAAAAACTTATTTAATTTCTTACATGCTCACACAAAGGAGGTATCCGCAGAAATTGCAACTTCACATGTACACAACTGATAGTCTTCTGTCCTCTTGTTTTCAGACTGGTTCTTCAACAAAATCTAACTATTCTAAACTGTTCTTAGAGCATCTCGTAACTTCAAGATTCAATTCTGATCACGCACAAACAGTCATGCTGGACTTGTTCTACCCCTACCAAACAACCTGGAGTCAAAGCTCAAGACTCCCTTCTCGGCTCAACTATATCGGAAGTGACTTCATCTCTTCCGCTTGCTGGAAGACAACTCAACGTACACTGAGCCAATCACACAAACTAGCTCCCACTCTCGGACACTGACCGGCTGTCTTGCATTAAAATCATAGGCCGAACCCCAACGGTCACCAACTAACACTTCACCAGGCATGTTCAAACTTGCATACTTGCTAACGATATACAAAAGCGTGGATTTAGAACCAACTGGAGGAAACCAACTTAATACTGTACTAAGGGCTTATTCGATAAAACATTGACACTACTCTGACCCCCACTCATAGGCCTTCACTTCTTCTTACCAACTGATGCCAGTGTTGATCACATCGTCCCTCATCCACATGAATCAACCCACATACACACTGTCTCAAACGGACGAATTGCACCTCAATTCTGGTACAACCATACCTCTCTAACTAAGGTGATGGACTCCCTCAACACAGTCTACCCTTTCAGAAACTACGACTTCTACTTACCGAAAAACAATTAAATCAACAACAATATCAACAGTAAAACATACAAGATTGGGTTAGCAAGGCAAGGCTTCCAAGTGGCTCAAGTATGTTTCCCTCACTTAAAATCTCTTTTTTTCAATGTAATAGTAGCAATGGGACTCTACTAAACATGCTTCAAACAAATCAACACATATACATGCTCAACCAAGCGTATAACAAGGCTTACTTGCTAAACAAGTAAACATATGCGTACGATCGAACAACATACGTTCTCAATCAAACAATCACACATCACAACATACACGGTTAACGAGCAACATGCTTTTAAACGAACAATCAACATACTTGTCATACAAGCAATCATACTTACAAAGCAAGCAAACACCGTGCATATCAATTCAAAACTTAAACTTACCTCACTTACCTGCCCAAGGTCTCGGAAGCCTTAGGCTCTGATACCAACAAATGTAACCCCCTCGTCCCGGTCTGGCCGGATGACCGGTCCGAGTGGGCCACACGGGGAAAACCGAAGTGAAACCCAAAGGGGTTCCCCCTCGGTTAGCAACCCTATTTTTTTCTTCTTTCATTCAAAAGTGGTCTTGCTTTTTTTAAAAGTTTTGGGTCAAATTACCAACAAGGTCCCTCCTTTATTATTTAAAGCCCAATTAGATCACAATTTAGGTTGAATTGTTTTAATTTAATTTTATTGACTTGGACTACAAACCCGACTAACTCCTAGCCCCAAAACACGGGTGTTACACAACATATCCAAAAGATATGTGGATTTACTTTTACAAGATATGACAAAAGCTACCTTGTGTGAAGATAATGCAAGATGCATATCTCAGTTTGAAAGTGGATATATCATGGAACATATTACTCCAAAATTCCATCCCTCACGATCTTTAGAAAAGTAATATTCAAGATTGAATTATGAAGATTCAAAGATCTTCTGTGATGTTTTCATGAGGGGGAGTAAATACGTGTTGCACTCTTTTTCCCTTAACCGAGGTTTTGTTCCAATGGGTTTTCCTGGTAAGGTTTTTAATGAGGCAACATGTTATGTGTATTAAAGATGTGTGTACTCTTTTTCCTTTACTAATGAAATTTTTTTCCATTGGGTTTTTATCTTAGTAAGGTTTTAACGAGGCACATTATAGACATCCAAGGGGGAGTGTTATGAATATTTATCTATGTGGATGTCTATCATGATTAGAACTTTATCTAAGGAGTTTGATTTATTTATTATTAGGAATATTATCTCTATTAATTAGAGTTTAATGTATTATGTACTTCTTATGCCTATAAATAGATGATTTATTGAAGGCATTGTATACACAAGTCTATATTTGAGAATAATACAAATCTCCCTCTTTCTCTCATATCTTTGTTCTTCCATTATTGTTCTTTGTTCTTATTATTGTTCTTTGTTATTTTATTCACAACACTTTGTCTATTAAAAAATGCATAATGAGCCTTGCGACGTTACTATTTACAGGACAAGAAACATAAGAAAATAGGATGTACAAGAATATGAAAGGTGAAATAACATCAACATAAGTATTATTTATAACAGGCTAAAGGATTACATTTGTCACTGTAGTATTTTGAAATCTGAAATGTTGTTCATATTTTTTTTTTGTAATTTTACCTTTAAAGTTAGTCAATTATAATAATGTTGCCTTTTGGGTCCCTAGTAATTTTAAAAATAAACAAAGTGAGATCTCTCACAAAAAATTAAAATATTTTCAAAAATTCCATAAACTTAATAAAAAACTAATAAGATATTCAAAAAAATTATTGAAAATAAAAACTAATATAAAAATTAAAATGTATTAGAAATTATAAAACAATAAAAAATATATATATATATAAATTAAAAAATATATTTATAAAATATTAAAAAATTAAACAATTTCACCAAATTTTCTTTCGTTTTTTTACATTAAACTGATGCTCATTAATATTTGACAAGTTTTATTATGACTCTAATAAAAAAATCATTCCATTAAAAATATGTTCAAGAAGTATTAGTTGGTTTAGCATAACCAGAAACAGTCGAAGACTTTTTTTTTTAATAATTTTTATTAATATTTTAAAATTTTGATTTTTTTATATTTATAACTTTATATTTATGTTTTATCATCTGATAAAATTATTATTTTTAATATTTTATAAATACTTTTAAAATGGTGTGATCTTTAAAATGAACATTGCCCTATAATGTTAACTAATTCTTCAATATTCATACAAAAAAATTACGGTAAATGAATAAGTTCATGCTGATATCATGTTATAAAACTATTGAAATATAAACAATGAAAGTAGAAGAACAAAATATAAACATAATATGAGAGAATGTATATATCGCTTGTGTATAATGAGCTTTACAGTGTCACTATTTATAGAGCAAGAACACAAGTACCGAGGGATGTACAAGCATATGACAGGCCAAGGGACAAAGAATATGACAGGTGAAAGGACATCCACATAAATATTATTTATAACATCATATTATTTCTTTATTATCTCGGATTTTATAATTAAATCGACTCTGGCATTTAAGTTCCCACATTGTTAAGGTACTGTTAACTCGAAAAGAACAATTGAAATACGCAAAAGAAGAGGCATATTGATTTTCAAAATTTCTGATGAAAGGAAGAGAGAAATAGGGCCAAATATCCAAGAATTTTAGAATGGTCCAATTTTAATTGTGTACTTCACTACTAAGAAATTTTCAAGTTCAATATTATTGATTCTAACCTTTGAAAATAATGTTTAACCTTAAAATAATCCTTAAATATTTTTACCCAAATATTAAGACAAATCCTCTCGAGAACAAATAAAAGAAGCAAACTATGAATAATTCTCACAAGATAATATGTTTACAAATTTAGGGACACACCCAAGAATAGGAACACTTGAGAAAATGAAACACAATGAGAGCTCACAAGTGTTCAATGGAACACAAGAACAAATATGAAAATTTTAGGGAGAAATGGAAAAATTGGATTTCGAGCGTTGATGAGTGTTTTCTTGATGTTGTTGAAGTGTCTTGAATCACTATTTATATCAACTCTCATAAATGTATCTTTTGAGGTTGTTGAGAGTAGTAAGCATCCTTTAGAAACATGAAGCAATGCATTTAAGATAACCTTTAGAAAAATTTGTAGGCTTCAATTAAAATTTTTAAAAAATTTTGAAGGGTTAATTTTAATTTTTTTAAAAAAATGCGTTTAACTAATTTTATTTAAAATTTTGAGGCATAATGATTTTTTTAAATTTTTTTTAGAAGATGACTTAATTAAAAACAATCAAAATTTAAAACATAATAAGAATTTTTAAAATTTATAAGGGCCAAATTAAAAATTTTAAAATTTACAAAAAAACTAATCTTTAAATTTTCAAAAGTTTAAAGGACCAGGGCTATCCGTGACTCCTATAGTGATAGCCTCTAATCAATATGTTATAAACGATATAAAGACATTGGATTTGGACATATAATGCCTGCTTTTAGTGACCATTAAGTCTAAGCTATTGATACTTTAGGGAAAATATCGATACTTGTATAAAGGTATGGCTACATTTCCAACATCAAACTTAAAATAGCCAATACTTAGAGATAAGTATCGCTAGTCTATGAAGAGTCAATATTTTTGTCCTTCAAGTATAAACTTTATTTGAAAATACTTAAAACATTTGCAATTTATATAAACCAGATATATTTTTAAGTAAAAATGTATATTTCTTCCTTGTTTGATAACTAACGGATAACTGATAGTGAATTACACTAGCTGATAGCGGATTGTATTAGCTGATTTGATTAGCAGATTGTATTGGCTTATTGTATAAAAGTGTTTGGTAAAATTAACTGATAGCTGATTGATTATTGAAACAAGCAAAATAACATATAAGAACATGATTATATTCAGTACTTTTTTTGAGTACTTTATTACTTATCAATAATATATATAAATAAATATTAATTAGGTTATGAAAAATATTTTTTTAATATAACATTACTAAACATATTTGAAGGATTTATATATTAATTTATTATTTTTATAATATTTTTTTAAAATAATTCAATTAATTATTAAATTTAAGGCTAAAGGGGTATTTTTGCCCCTGAGTTCGACTCAAAAAATCAATTTCGCTCCTCGCCGAAAAATGCACTCGATGTGGCCCCTAGTTCGCGAAATCGATCAAATTGACCCTTTGACAGACGTTGACCATTATGATGCCGACGTGGCAGTTAACAGTGATGACGTGGCGGTCCACGATAATGATGTGGTGGTCCACTGTGCTAACGTGGCAATACACGTGGGATGATGATGTGGCAGAGAGAGGAGGCTAAATTGATTATTTTAACCAAATTTGAGGGCATAATTGATTTTTTTTACCGAATTCAATGACATAACTGATTTTAATTGAAAGTTCGATAACTTACTTAATATTTAAGCTAAAAAAATAAAAAAAAATAATATTTAAATATTCATAAAATATTAAAAAATAAAAACACCATAATGAGTTAAAAAAATAAGTAAAAACATTAAAGTTATAAATATAAAAATTATAAATATTTATAAACCAGAAGCCTTCAACTGTTTCTCGTTATGCTAAGTGTACTAATGTTCCTTGAACATATTTCCAATTGATATATCCTCGTATTCGAGTAGTAATAAGACCATAATTCTCTTTTATTTTTCTAAATAATATATTACTGGGCATCAATTTAATGTAGAAAAGCGAAAGAAAATTTAAGTTTTATTGTTGCTCTAATAAAATATTGATTCCACTGTATTTTTTAACGAATGGTAATACTCAGACTACCAAAGTCGAAGGCTATTTCGATAAAAGTGTTCAATTTTTTAACTTTATAAATATTTTTTTATTTATTAAATTTCATTTTATAAAATTTCTAATAAATTTTAAATTTTTATATAATTTTTATTTTCAGTAATTATTAAAATATTTTATTTATTTTTATTAGCTTTATGAATTTTATAAAATATTCAAGAATATTTTGATTTTTTTAAGGTTCTTCGCTTTGTTTTTTTTTTAAAAATTATCCTCACTTAATAAAATTATTTATCTAGTTTTAATATTTTTAAAATTTTAATAATTTTATAAATTCTTATTTTTCAACTTAAATATTAAATAAGTTATCGAACTTTTAATTAAAATCAATTATGCCCCTGAACTCGGCAAAAAAATTAATTATGCCCTCGAATTCGGTTAAAATATCAATTCAACCCCCTCTGCCACGCTATCAACCCACGTGTACTGTCACATCATCAACCCACGCATACTGCCACGTTAGCATCGTGGACCGCCACATCAGCATCATGGACCGCCATGTCATCACCGTTAACTGCTACATCATCACCGTAACGGTCAACGCCGGTCAAAGGGTCAATTTGATTGATTTCACGAATTGAGGGGCCACAATGAGTGCGTTTTTCGGAGAGGGTTGAAATTGATTTTTTGGGTCGAACTCAAGGGCAAAAATTCTCCTTTAGCCTAAATTTAAATATAAATATAAACATGTGAGAATAAAAAGAAAAAAATATTAGTTTACAAATGTCATAGTGTAAATACGTGAGCGTGAAAAATTAAAATAAAAATGGTTAAACTTAGGTTATTTAGAGATTTTTGATAATTGTTAAGAGTGAAAAAAGTCTTTATAACTATTATGTCAAAACCTCTAATTTCAAAAAGCTCCTAGTAACAACTTTTTCAAAATTAGAGGTTTCACCCCAATTCGTTATTTGCTAAACATTTAAATTAGCGGATTTGAACGGTCAAACTTTTAATTTTAGTTCAAACCTCTAATTTTAGCTTAAACTTCTTTTTACCAAACATGACATTCAATAAAGTTTAGGGAAAACTACAACGGTGGTCCCCTAACTATCACCGTTCTCCTGTTTTGGTCCCCAAACTATGTTTTTCGGCAAACTCGTCCCTTCTGTTACATAGTTCTCCTGTTTTGGTCCCCCGACGTTAAATAGCTAACGGTTTTGCTGACGTGGCATTTTTTAATATTTTTTAATCATTTCTCTCTCCTCTTATATTATTTTTATTTAATTTTATTCACCCAATCATGTCGTGACACGTGTCACTACCCTATTACTTGGAAAAAAACCCCAAAATTCTTAAAAACATATTTTGGTGTTGCTGGAATTCAAACCCAGGACCACTAGCACATAAGGCATGCACATGAACCAACTAGGCTAGGCTGGTTACTTGATTCAAATCTACTAATATTTATATTTAAGCTGTAAAAGTTAACCCAAAAACACAATTGGTGCCACAGGGATTCGAACCCAGATAACTAGCATGGAAGGCCAGCATGTAAACTAGTTTCAAGAATAATGGTTTTCTTCTGCACTAATCTTCCCAGTCTTTTCGTTCTATTTCCCTTTTTCTCCTATAAAGAACATCTTCGTTAGAATTGATGATGTCTAGATTGGTTCATAACACAAAGAACTTCCCAAGCTATGCTAACTACTAGTGCCATTTGCTTCGGCTGCTCTTTTGTGCAAAGCATGAAATGCTAGAGAAAAACTTTTATTTGAACATCAAATTGAAAATTGAAGAGATAATTCGTGCTTGACCATTGTTTATTTTATTTTATTCTTTTAAGATTTCTTCTCAGTTCTAGAGACATGATATCCTCCGGCTCCCCCTTCTTTTCAATAGGAAGCTTCGCCAACTCCTGTGGCATCGGCAGCTACACTTTCAGTAGCATTCATGGAAGCACTAAGCATTCTATTTCAGAACTTTAGTCATGATTACAGGTGAGTTAACTAAACCATGGTTTAGTGAGAAGAATGTATGGCTAGCTATTACATGTTTTGGGTTTCTTTGTCATTCTTTACACTAATCTTGCTGGGGTTAGAAGCTTTTATATATCTAAGATATCTAATTTTGTTTCAACAATAGTATACCTTTTTATCTCCTTTTAGAGCATAATATTCCCATTTTTTAGTTATAGTTGTCCATGCATGTTAGCACAAAGAAGCTTGTACTAGGCCTTGATTCTGGTCCTTTTTGATGCTATATTGCAATTTCATTATGTCTCATCTCATTAACTAGATTATGTTGTTTCAAATTTAAACCAAATAGTTGGCCTAGTGTAATTGGTTTACATGCTGGCCTTCTATGTTAGTTATATGGGTTCGAATCCCAGTGGCACCTAATGTGTTTTTAGGTTTTTTTGGGTTAATTTGTACAACTTAAATATAAACGTTAGTAGATTTAAATCAAGTAACTAGCTTAGCTTAGTTGGTTCATGTGCATGCCTTATGCGTGAGTGGTCTTGGGTTCGAATCCCAGTGACACATAATGTGTTTATAAGGATTTTGGGGTTTTTCCAAGTAATAGGGTAGTGACATGTGTCACGACATGATTGGGTGAATAAAATTAAATAAAAATAATATAAGAGGAGAGAGAAATGATTAAAAATATTAAAAAATGTCACGTCAGCAAAACCGTTAGCTATTTAACGTCGGGGGACCAAAACAGGAGAACTATGTAACAGAAGGGACAAGTTTGCCGAAAAACATAGTTTGGGGACCAAAATAGGAGAACGGTGATAGTTAAGGGACCACCGGTGTAGTTTTCCCTAAAGTTTATTACTTAGAAAATATTTGACAGATACTTCATATAATATTTTGGGGTTTTTCCAAGTAATAGGGTAGTGACATGTGTCACGACATGATTGGGTGAATAAAATTAAATAAAAATAATATAAGAGGAGAGAGAAATGATTAAAAAAATATTAAAAATGCCACGTCAGCAAAACCGTTAGCTATTTAACGTCGGGGATCAAAACAGGAGAACTATGTAACAGAAGGGACGAGTTTGCCGAAAAACATAGTTTGAGGACCAAAATAGGAGAATAGTGATAGTTAAGGGACCACCGGTGTAGTTTTCCCTAAAGTTTATTACTTAAAAAATATTTGACAGATACTTCATATAATATTTTTCAATAAAGATCGTATTTGTATTATATTAAAAAAATATAATTCATTTGTATTTTGGTATATCAAAATAAAGCTTTGGCTTAAACCAATGGAATGTAGTACATTTCACGGCCAACCGTTTATCTCTTAGTGAAAGCACCCACGACGAAAGGATTAATCCAGGGGCGGAGCCAAATATTTATCTAAAGGGTGTCATTTTATTTATAATGAGGGTTAATTATATATAATTTTAAATTTTTATATACAAACTATATAAAAATATAATATTTAAAAGAATTTATCTATTGTAGGTGTGTGGCTCCGCACATGAATTAGTCACTATTATCAACTATCAACGAGATACCTTTGGTTCAAACAAAAAAAAAAACTTAGCATAACAATCTCAGTATAAAAATTACTCATGATAAAAAGGTTTGCAAATTTTGGTTCGATTATATATTTCAGTGATTTTGATGTTCCTATAATTTTTTTTGAGATTTTTTTTAGTTTTATTATTAGAAAGCGTCAACTCTCAATATTTGATTTCTAAATATTTTTACACTTATTTCACAATTATTAAATTTAATATTTTAATCAACAAAGTAACAAATTATTATCCAAACAGAACCAAATATCCTGATTTATCTGATTTAACTAGTACGTTTTAAAACTGAAATTTAAAAATTTTAAATTTATCAATTAATTGAAATGATTTAGGAAAGTTCTAGAATGGGCGACACACACTGCTGAAAACCAGTAACGTAATGCATCATTGAATACTATTAATTTTTTAATAACTTTTAAATGATTATTACAAATTTCAACGGCTCAACATGACCCATTCTCACTAGGGGTGTTTAAAATTACCCGATCCGACGACTCGGTACAAAATAGACGGGTATTTTAAGGATTTTTTTGGGCCAGGTACCCGACCTGATAATTTTTCCGGGACACAGTCTAGAAGTTTTCCCTTATCGGTTTGGATCTCTAATTGAATTAGTGCATTAAGTTTGGACCTTATTGAATTCATCGAAAACCTTTTAGTGATTATATTATAAAAATTTAAAGTTTAGGGATAATTTGTGATGTATTAATAGTTAAGGGACTAATGTTGTAATAGGCCCTCTTCAAATGAAAACTTTCACCGTGGAATAATTTGATGAGATTACTTCACCTTAAGAAAAGCTCCTAAAAGCTTTTCATTAAAAGAAAGAAAATGTGAGAATAGGAAGCTTACCCGAAACTAAACTTAAGCAAGCACCTCTCTAATCCATCGTCTCCTACTCAAGCAAGCACCTCTATTGGAGTTAGCTTCAAGTTTCGTTTTTTTTCTTCAGTTTATTGTTATTGAATCATTGCTAGTGACCGGGTAAGTTATTCCCCTCAAACTACTATCGAAAATCCATGGTATTTTTGAGAGTAATCTCAAATTAGGTTTTGGCCATCCATGGAAATTCGTGGTTAATAGCTATGTTGAGCTTCGATATCAATTTCGATATCATTATATTGATTACGATATCATAATATCATTTCTAACACACTCCTATTGATTTCCTAGCTCAAGAGTTTGATAAAGAGCATCCATCAACCTCACCGAAGGCTATGAACTAGGGGATTGTCATCTGAGAGCTTTGAAAGCTTCAAATTATAGAGGTGAGTGCAGTCGAAGTCTCAGGATTAGGCGAGGAGCCTTCCCGAATCTATTATTGTGGATTTTAATTTAATCACTAATATTGTCTTTGTAGAGATTGCATCGGATTGTTAAACGAACATATTGGCAAGCAACGGTAAGTTTTGTAATGTATATCAAACATGAATATTATCATTGTCATCATGTATCAGAATTGACATAGTTATTGATATCAAAATATTGTAAATGAATCATTGGTCGTTGATATTGTCATTGAAGTCATGGAATATGATTAAAGTTATTGTTATGGTCATAGATATTGATATCATAATATTGCTTATTGATGAAAACATTGAAATATTGATTATGGAAATGTGTCATTGAATATCGAACATTAATATTGTCACTGAAACCTTGGATCCGAAAGGACATTGGATAAAATTGACATGCCATAGGATTCATGAGCTCAGTGTACGGGTGGACTACGGTCCTAGGGCTACGACCTATATTGATTTAGCGAGGCGGAGAGATTAGAGCACTTATTGACTTGGCGAGGCGTAGGAATTCGCGTACGTCAAAATAATTCCTTCTTCTCAAATAATAAATAAAGGAAATAAAGCGTAGTAAGGGAGAAGTAAGGGTCGATCCCACAGGGACTAAGAAACTTCCTGATTTATGTTTGATCAATCGGTGAGCGAAGAAAAGAATTGAATAATGTTTAAGTAAAAAGGGGTTTGTGGAATTAAGTAAAAATAAGAGATTGTAGAGAATATTTAAAAGAACTGATTTAATATGATAAATATTAGCCCCAAACTCTTGCTTTGACTCAATTTCCTCGGATCATCGGAAAAAAGATTTTTCTCTTCGGGATTCATGTCGGTTACTTGTCTACAAGGACCAATCCTTGTAACTAAGCTTTGTAAATCGAATACCCAAGTGCCATCTTTGATATCGATTTGTAAATTGATCTAATCAATGCAATGTTGTAGATAAAATCGTTTTAAGTTCGTAAAAGACCGACTCGGATTATGTTGTTTCAATAATAACTGGTCTAATCTCAGTTTCCTCTTAGCAAACAATTTTGCTTAGTGTGTTCCCAAGAAGTCGAATGTGCTCCAATAGTCGATCCTTTCTCCCACACAGACAACCAAATCAACATCCTGACCAACATCAATCTTTGGTTTTGAAATCATTTTGATTTTGAAATTAAGCTAAGAAAATCGAGAGACATACCCGAAGTTGATGAAGTGCTTTTCAATCCTCACATTGAAATTGAGTCATTGCTTAAGCCTTTGGCTATAGAAAACTTAGCTAAGCATGATTATGGAAGAAATCATCCTTAGCATTTTCAAAATAAAATAGAAAACTAAAAGTAAATAAAGAACTAAAAAGAAGAGAAATTTTATAAACTTCAAAGTAAAACGAAACCAAGAATAAGTGATCATTTTTTAGTTCACCCCAAAGGGGTATTTATAGTATCTCAAAACCCTAAAATAACTCTAAAATGATAAGAGATAAATCCTAAAATATTTAAAATACAAAAGATAATTCCTAAAGTGATAAGAAATAAACCCTAGTGTTTAAATTAAATATAAAAGATAATGCCCAAGTATTAATCCAAATGTCGCCTAATAAGTTATCTAGAATGCGGCTTGTAAGCTATCAAGCGTTGTTGACGTCATCTTCTAGAAGCTACTAACATGTCATTCAGTCATCACTTTCATGCCCTAATTCATGCCCACTAATCGAGCCATGAATCCAGAAACCAAAATTGCATAATTTCACCAGTTTTAGCAACATTTCTAAAATATACTGTTTTGCGTTGAAAATGAACAAGAGTGCCCAAATTAGCAACTTAAAACAACTAATCAAGGATTAATTAAACACAAAATATAGCATAGAATAAACACTAATCATGTATCCATTATCTTGATTCAATCTAAGGCTTGATAAGAAAACAAGAGGAAATTGATATTGAATATGAACATTGCACTATATTGTATAAGGCTACCTCACTTAGACTTTGTAAGTCTAATGTATTCAATTTCCATGCATTTTAGGTTAACGAGTTATCGTTGCTGAAGATCGGAGGAGTTGGAGTTTGACAAATCACTACAAGCCACTACAAGCCACAAGTTATGTATTTTGTCCCTATGAACTCCTAAAATGGTGACAAAGTAGTTGAACTAGTCACAAGAGTCTCTTTTGGTATGTTTATATTATGAGTGGTTTGTAATAGTGCATATGACCTAAGATGACTTTTGAGATATGATAAAAGTGGCTTAAATGACATATTTGGCACAAAAAGATAAAAACCTAGTAAACGGATTTAAATGACCCTAAAACATTGCATGTTAGTAGTTTATAGTATTAAAACGTTGTACGTAAAGTTTCACTGCATTCAGATATTGTTCGATAGGTCAAATTGTGTAAAAACTAGTTAAATTCTGTCATTACAAGTCAGACCGTATCGATACAGGTGATGTCGTACCGGTATGGTTAGGCATAAATTGGCTTAACGAAACAGGGTGTATCGATACGATATAGGCATATCGATACGAGAAATGGCTACTGGAATTTAGTTGTAAAAATGGTATCGGTACGGGACAAAAGCGTATCGATATGGAGTCAACGTGGTCAACCAGTATCGGTACAATCTTAAACCGTATGAATACAGGCTTGTTACCTTTGATTCTGGAATTTGAGCTTAAGGCATAGCATATCGATATGACCCTAAGTGTATCGGTACGGTGTTAGTTATTTCTGTTCGAAAGACATAGATTGTAGTTTTTTCAATGTTTACAAATTAATCACTAAATTTTGGATGGCTTAATTGGATGGGTAAATGCACTCTGAATAACATGAAAATTTATAGACATGCTGATATTGAGTCGAGTTGCATCGTGATATGATCAATTGTAATAAAGGACCTCTAATTTTCCAGAATTATAATTTAGTCACTAAAGTTGATAAAAGTTAGAATTTGGTCCTAATTGAATAATCTTCATTACAAAATGAATAATTTGGACTAAGACGTATGTTTGGTAATGTTTAATAAGCATACCATTAATTATGTGATGTTATTGATTGGAAATTTTATCGCACCGGTCATTGTATTGTTCACTGGTAGCACTTTTCGACCCGGTTCTCGACCAACTCGAGAAGGGGGTCTTACATTGGGGCTGGTCGAATTGGTTGACCACCCATGGCCCCATTTTCTTTAACTTCTACTACTTAAATAATTATAATACAAAAGGCCCAAAATTCGGTTTTAATATTAGATAGAGGCCTCCATTTTGGACCATAAATAACAAGTAAACAAAATAATAATTTAGTTATAATTAGATAAATGCCTCTCTCTTTTACTACTTAAATAGTTACAATTTACTTTTTTTTTCTAATAGTTATTGTTTGGGGTCTAATTTTTTTCAATGTTTGGGGCTAAAATTTTTTAATACTTGTTATTAGAGACTCAAATTTTCTCAATATTTGTTATTATGAGATTACTCTTAAAATTCTTTTTTTTCAATATTTGTTATTTGAGGCTCAATTTTTCTTGATATTTGTTATTAGGGACATTCTCTTCAAATTCATTTTTTTCAATACTTGTTATTTGGGGTCTAATTTTTTCAATACTTGCTATTAGAGGCTCAATTTTTCCAATATTTTATTATTATGAGCTACTCTTAACATTTATTTTTTCAATATTTGTTATTAAGGGTCCATTTTTTTCAATACATGTTATTTGATGCTGAATTTTTCTTACTCTTAAAATTCATTTTTTCAATCCTTGTTATTTGGGCTCTCATTTTTTTCAATACTTGTTATTAGAGGCTCATTTTTCCAACATTTGTTAGTAGGGGCATACTCTTAAAATTAAAAATTTTCAATTTGTTTATGGTCTACTATTAAAATTCATTTTTTATTATTTTTTATTAGAGACATACTTTTAAATTTCAATTTTTTTCAAGACTTAATATTAGGGCCTAATTTTCCAATTTATCCCGAGCCTCCAAAATCTCAATATCGGCCTTGGTTCAATAGTGTATTACGTTAGTGATATTTAGCGATATGTATAGTCCGTTCGAGAGCCATCCAATAATTTATTAACAATTAACCGAATTCAATATTAGATACCCTAAGTTCGACCCAGCGTTAAAGACCGGTATGGACTTAAAGGTCGTTTCGGCGTAATCTTGAGACACACAGCATCGGCGCATCGCGGGTTTTGTATCTGTTTTCATGTTGGTGTCTTTGCGAATTTCTGACCAAATTTCGTATTCTCTAGTTTATATCCACTTCTTTTTTCCATTGTCTCTCACCTTTTCAAACGTCCCATTGTTCCTTTCCATACGTTTTGATACATGAGAATCCTATATTCGAAAATTTGTTTTAAAATTCCAATTATTTTTAGGCTTAACTCAGAAATTAAAAATAGGTGTTCAAATTATACATTTTTTTTGATATATATGTCTAATTTTTTTTTTCTGTAATACGTGCCTAAAATTTCATTTTGTTAGTGTTTTAAGGTAACACCGTTAAAAAATTTATCACCTAATAATATATTGACATGTGGCTTTTGTTTTTTTTTAATAGACTCAAAATAAAATAAATTAAATAATATTCCAAAATTTTCAAAAATCACAAATTAATCCCAAAACCTTAAACCTTAAATTGATGCCACTACCACCGTCGATAGACTCGCCGAATTCCGCCGCCGCTTTCGCTTGAGCCGCTCATTTCTCACAATCACTCGTCGCCAGTAACCGACGAGAGGCGTGCCAATCGGACGTCGAACGACTAGAGCCTTTCACGATCGTCAATCTATTTTGTAATTAAGAAAATATTCTATAGCTGTCTCGTCTTCCTGGAATGAAACTTTAAGCACATATTTTAATTCAAAAAAACATTAGGCATATATCTTAAAAAAGTGTATATTTTAGGCACTTATTTCTGAGTTAAGCTTGATTTTTATTAGATTTAAGTATCTTTACATGAATATGAAATTCAATCTAATTAATAAAATCTGAATTTAGAATAACTTTTATAATTTTATTTAAAAGTATAAGAAAAACAATCGGACATTCGAATTTATTAAAAAAAAGCAAAATGGACTTAAATAATGATAAACGAATTTGTTATTTGCAAAGGTTAAACGGATCCTTAATTTGCGGCTTATTTAATATTTTTAAATTATTTAACGAAATAACACTACGTCGAATTATTTACGAAAATAATACATATTTTGACTACGTAAAAGAAAAGTACGTCACGTCAATCGCGTTTTCGGAAAGCAAATGCGTAAAAGAATGATAAAGAAATGTGAAAAATAATTTGCATTGATAAATAAATTTTGTAATGGGGCAATTTTGGGTGAAAAACCCCTTTTAAAATATTATTTTTAATAATGGCTCCCAAAAACATTTATTTGGCATAATGACCCCCTTTCTTGCCAGGTCGGCAGACCTCGCGTTTTGTAGAACGCGAGGCACGATATCGCGTTGTACAGAACGCGAGGTCTGTCGACGTGGCGTTGCAGTCCGTTTTAACGGTTTAACAGTACCTCGCGTTCTGCAGAACGCGAGGTCTCCGAGAAATTGAAAAGGCGGCTGGGAATATATCGGACGGACCTCGCGTTCTGTAGGACGCGAGGTCTGTGCAATTCCAGCCTAAACCGCAAGCAAAAACATGCGTAAGTAGGCCTGTTCGAACCAAATTTCGAGCGTGTAAATGGTATATTTTTAGCGATCATCGAGTTTGGGGTCGTAGTACTGAAAATTGTCTATCGTATGATACCAACATGGTTAATTTCCGTCCATTCTACAATGGTTTAAAATGGCTTCGAAAACCCTATGCTAGCATACTTTTTTCGATTGAAGTTGTATTTCAACTAATGTCGATTTTCTGTTTTTTAATCCTATTAAATTTATTAAAAACAAAAATTAAATAAACATTATAAAGTTTAATTATAATATGCAAACAAAATTATAATTCATAAATAAAATTAGAATACGACATTATAAAATTTTAAAGTGTTTTACATAAATATTAAAAACATAAGTAGAAAACAACAAAAAAAACTAAAAATGCCTATGTCCACCCGTTCCGCAGTCGGGTGGATGACGCTGGCGATCTGGATTCCTCCTCGGTCCATCGTGTGGTGGTCCCTGGTCCCTATCATCCTGACCATCGTGCGCGATTTGCGGATCTGTGCTGGGCCTAGGCGGGGAGTAAAACAAACTATCTATCGGCGTATTCTCCACCATGTGAAACTCATACTGAGGTGGATAATCGATAAGTAGAAGGTCAGTCGTGGGCGTCTGGGGGCGATAGGCATCAGTGGAGCCAAACTGGGGTGGAGGCATCGTCTGCTGGAAAGTCGATGGACCGCTATGCAATGGTGGGGCAGAAGATGATGCCCCTGGAGTGTCATATCGTGGTCTCGGACCGCGCTGCGTCGACTGCCTCTGGCTCTGGGTCTGGCTCGCTCGCCCGCTCCCGCGTGGGCGGTTTTGGGGTCGCTGGGGAAGCCCGGCTTGCAGCTCCTCCGGAGTAAGGATATGTTGCATCCCATTGTCCCTATACCACTGGCCATAATTGAAAGTGACCGAAGGACCCCCTTCTATAATTGGTTGGAGAAACTGTGGGCGTCTGAGAAATCGTTGACCCCAAAGCGCTATCCAGACAGCGTGGTGCTCGGCCCAGTCAGTCTCCGTCTTCCCCTGACGCGTAAGATGGTGGAACTCATCCATATTTTGCGGAGGGCGTGGAACATCTTGGACGTACCCGAATTGTCGGAGTACCCGATCCGCAGAATGCCACACGCAAACTTCGTAGTTCAGCAGCGGAACTACGGAAATCCAGAGGTCTCGCTCTCGCTCTTGCACAATATCTGCTGGAGTAATGTTGCGAATCTCCTCTGAATCGTAGGGCGTCCACACGAACTAAAAAGAATGAAAAAAGTTAGTAAAATTTCTATATGAAATATTATTGGAAAAAATAGTATGGAAAAAACCAAAATAATTGTTGAAATACCTCGTCCTCCGTCAAGGCATCGAATCTATATCTGTATGCTTTCTGGGAGTCCGGTAGGCCGACGTGGGATAGGTTGGCGGTCCACCTTTAAATAATGAAAAAGATCGTTAAATAAAATAATTTAATAAAAAAATATAGTAGATTTTGTAGTACCTCCGTATAAGCGGAAATGACAGAGGACTGGGAATCCTAAGCTGTGGTGCCAAAGTAGGGATCCGAAGCCAAACCCAAGCCTGCAGGAATAAACAGCATCCTCCCATCGATGCTTTGGAGGCGTCAACGTTTCTGCAGAGGTCTCTGATAAGAAACGCCAAGACAGCTGACCCCCAAGATTTTTGTCCAGACTCGGCTAAATTTGTGAGATGATGAAGCCACATAACGTGCACTTTGTTGCGAGTTTTGTCGGGCATTAATATCCCGCCAATAATGCGCAAGATGTGGGCTCGCGCATACCGCTGTGAAAATATAAATTAATAAAGGCATCCTAATTAAAAAAATTGTAAGTTCATCCTAAATAATAAAATTGTAAGTATCCTAAATATTTAATGTAGGCAACCTAAATATTTAATAAAGTATCCTAAATAATTACTGAATTCATCCTAAAAATTTATCCTACATATTTATAATTCATCCTAAATATTTATTAAAAAGATCCTAAATATTGTCCCTATTCATCATAAAAAAATTCCCTAAACGCTAATGTGCAAATAAATAATTTTAATTTAATAATAAATGTAATAAAAGCATATTAAATTTAATAAAAAAATACCTCAAGTGTAACATCATCCGCATCGGGGGGAGGGGTTCCAAAGTTTTCCTCCAAGTACGGTAGAGAAATTTTCCCTCCGTCCCACGCTCTATCAGGGGGCATCACCCCAATTTGTTCAGCAAATAGGAGTGGCCAATGTCCCATCGCTACACCAGTAATAACGCTGCCATCTATAGGCAACCCGAGAATGTAGGCAACATCCTGCAACGTAATTGTTGCCTCGCCAAATGGAAGATGGAATGTGTGTGTCTCGGGTCTCCACCGTTCTATCAGCGCGCTGATCAACGACGGTCTAACCTTCACCCCCCTATATAGCGACCTATGTGCCCAAAACCAGCCCGCTCAATCAATAGCCTAACAGCAGGAATGGGTGCGACGGTGATACGGTTAACGTAACATTGTAAGTTACGTTCGTATCTCTGAAAAAAAATAAAATAAAATAGTTAGTAAAAATAAAAGAATAAAATTTAATTAAATAAATTTTTTTAGAAATTAATAGGGAAATAAATAATACCTCTGGATTGGTGCGCCAATATTCACTGCAGTGACTCGCTCGGTTGCGTAGCAAGGGCTCCATGTGATCAAACGATATATAAAAATTGCACTCAAATTTTTGTGAAACTTGTATAGAAATCGCGTTCTGTGGAGGTTTTTAGGAAAAAAACCTCCAATTTATAGAGGACCTCGCGGCGCTTGGGAAGCGAGGTTAATGAACCTCGCGTTCTATAGAACGCGATATTCATGACCTCGCGTCCTATAGAACGCGAGGTTCACTGAAAAGGCGCGTCAGTGATCAGACGCGTGAACTGAACGGTCAGAAAGGAACCTCGCGTTCTATATAACGCGAGGTTCTAAAGACATCGCGTTCTACAGAACGCGAGGTCGTGGGGTTTTTTAAATTTGAGTTTTTAAAGCGGGAAACTCATTTAATATACAATAATAACAAAATTTATTTACAATAACAATAAAAATAAAAATAAAAATAATAATAATATTAATAATAATAATAACAACAATAATATTAAGAACAATAATATTAGAGTTTTTAAAGCGGGAAACTCATTTAATAATATTTAATTTTACAATTTTGATTTATAATAATAACAATAAAAATAAAAAGAAAAAATATAATAATAATAATAATAATAATAATAATAACAACAATAATAAATGATACTAACAATAAAAATTATTAGTATGATAGTAATAATAATAACAATAATAGTAAGAACAATAATAATAACAACAACAATGAATCATACTAAATACGCGTTATATTTTCAGTAGTAACTAAAAATAACGACATAGCGCAATATTTTGGAAGTTAAATTAAAACAAAACTTCCAAAATATGCGCTATGTTGCCATTAGTAGCTTCAAGCGAAAACTGCGTACGTGAATACAGAAAAAAATCTATCTCGATGCTCCTTGCCACTCCAAGAGTTTGCTATTTATAGAGGGTTTAGGGTTGACGTGGCAACCTCGCGTTCTGTAGGACCTAATCCGAAGATGTCTCCCATGTTTTAAACACATCAAAGCAGAGGATTAATGCATCATCATGCATTAAAATCTTCAGCCAAAACACCTAAACTCGCTGCTCTCATCAAAACTCACATTTCGGCTACCAAACACAACCGAAATCACATCCAAACACCTCTACAACAATACCCAGCCAAGATCCATCAATTCCAATCATTCTTAGACATCAATTAACATCCAAAAAGGACCTAATCACATCCTTATACCTCCAGCTATAGCAGAACATCAAAATCACCCCAAAAACCGCCATTTTCTCAAGTAAAAACTTAGGAAAATCAACCTATTCGGGATTGCATTGATTAAACCTCAATTACACATCATTTAGACATCCAAAATACATCAAAAAGACATCTCAAAACAGAGCCCAATCATCTATTACGAATTTCTTCAAAATTAAATCCAAATCTTTCATTTTAAGCCAAAATCAAGAACACAACATTAAAACCTTTAATAAAACTCAATTTAAGGATTGAGAACTTGAGAATTTCAGTAAAGAACTGAGTATTTAGAGGAGAATAACGTTCATACCTCTAAATGTGGATTTCTCCTTGTTTAGAGCCAAAATCCTTGAAAATTCAATAAGCAAATGATGAGGATTTGGTGTAGAAATGATTACGAAACATTTAGGGATTGAAATCTCAACTTTAGGTGTGAAAATCAAAGGAAAAGTTGCTGTGGAAATGTGTTTGGCTGAGGGAATTTTGAGAGAAAATGAAATGGGAAAATTTTGGCAAAAGTTAGTTAAGAAACCAAAATGTGACTTTTCCCTCTTTTCTTTTTATTAATTAACATTAAATGAGTCTTTAAAATTTAAGAAAAATCTGGAGAAACCCTCCCTTGGGTAAATTAGCTCCTTAAAGATTCAAAATTTCAATCCTTTTAAAATAGTCACCAACTTTTCAAAAATTACATTTTAGTCACTAACTTGAAATGTCATATTTCCAAACCCCATTTTGTAAAATTGATTTCACCACTCTCTTATATATAATAAAAGAGGTTTTTTTAGATATTTTTCCATATTTTTAATGCATCCCGAAGTAGGCTTTCCCTAAAACCACCTTTTATATTCGAACCGAAAATCCGACCGGTCTGGTTCAAACCCAAAACTTCTAAGCCCAAAATTGGGGTGTTACACCTTCAATTGAAGGAAAGCCAAATAGCCAAGTTATATTCATAAAACAAAAGAAGTAAAGGATAGAAAAACTTACCGAGAAATCCTTAAGCTAGCACCTTCATCTTCTTCATCTCAACCTCAAGCACACACCTCCATTGGAGGAATTTTAAGCTTTGCTATTTCTTCGTTTTATCGATATTGAGTTGTTGCTATTGATCGGGTAAGCTATAATCCTCAATTGATTACTGAATTCCATGGATAAAATGTGATTAATTTTAAGCTAGGGTTTTGACTATCCATGGATATCTCATCGTTGTTATCTCTACTGAGATCAGTTATCAATTTTGATGTTGATATATTGATTTCGATATTGAAATATCGACCCTAACAATCTCCTTATTGATTTCCTAGCTCAAGAAGTTGATAAGGGGCATCCATCGTCTCCATCTCAAGCTAGGAACAAGGGGATTGTTATCCGAGAACCTAGAAAGCTTCGGATTATCAAGGTGAGTGTAGTCGGAGTCTCGAGTTCATGCGAAAGGCCTTCCCAGATCTTTATTTGATATTTTAGATTGCATCGCTAACATTGTTGTTGAAGAAATTGCATTGGATGGTAAATCGGACACTTTGGTAAGTGTCAGTAAGTTGTTATTGAGCATTGTATATAGTCATTGTTATGGTCATGGTGCATTGTCATTGATATAGTTATTGTCATCGAATTATTGTATTGAGATCATTGGACATTGTTATTGACATTGAATTATGAAATATTGATGATGAGATATATATATTTGTCATTGGTAATATTGAAATCATCGGACATCGAAATACTATATGTTATTGAAATGGATATGAACATTACAACCTTGGATTGGAATGGACATTGGATATAATTGGCATGCCATAGAATTCATGAGCTCAGTGTACGGGTGGACTACGGTCCTAATGCTACGACCTATATTGATTTGGAGAGGCGAAGGGATGTGTATGGATATTGGTCATATTAGTGAGACAGAGGGACTAGACCATTCATTGACTTGGCGAGGCGTAGGAATTCACATATCAACGATCTTTATTCAATATAAGGATTAAAGAATGAAATGAACTTGTTTATACATTGCATATTATTGTATAACATTGATATTGTTGGGATGAGATTAGGGATGGGCACGGAACCCGGACCCGACGGGTTCCGACCCGACCCGGCCCGATCGGGTCGGGTATTTTTATGAAAAAATCGGGTTCGGGTCGGGTCGGGTCGGATTTTTGTGTAGGGTGGGGTCGGGTCGGGTCGGGTCGGGTTCGGGTTTTAGGGTGAAAAAATCCTACCCGACCTGACCCGGGACTAATAGTGTAATTTTCCCCTAAATTTTTTAGGGATATTTGTAATAATACCCCTTTATATATATTTTTTTATAATTAGGTCCTTAAAATTGATTTTTTTATTTACAATTTAGTCCTTAAATTTATTATTTTTTACAATTAAGTCTCTTAAAATTATTTTTTTTACAATTTAGTCCCTAAAATTGATTTTTTTTATATAGGTCGGGTCGGGTATAAGGTATTTATTTTCGGGTCGTGTCGGGTCGGGTTTTTTAAAAGATATGGTCGGGTCGGGTCGGGTTCGGGTTTAGGGTTAATATTTTCGGGTCGGGTTCGGGTGGGCCAAAAACCCGGCCCGACCCGACCCGTGCCCATCTCTAGATGAGATACTGATTAAGAAGATTCATGGCATTGTTGTTATTCATATTGTTTATGACAACCTCACTAGGCAAAGTATGCCTAATGTGTCTCATCTCATGTGTGTTTCATATTAAGAAGGTTTGTGTGTCGGAGGATCGGATCGGCAAGCAAGA
The DNA here is from genome assembly GCA_958450335.1 of Hibiscus tridactylites. Taxonomy (NCBI): domain Eukaryota; kingdom Viridiplantae; phylum Streptophyta; class Magnoliopsida; order Malvales; family Malvaceae; genus Hibiscus; species Hibiscus tridactylites. The sequence continues at coordinate 23,842,725 of OY288268.1, read as the reverse complement.
CAAGTCACTACCAGCCCCAAGTAATGTGTTTTTGACTTATAAACTCTTAGAAAGGTGACAAAGTAGTCGAACTAGTCATTTGTGCCTATTTTGGTATGTTGGTGCATTGCTTAAGTTGTAATAAGTTATATAGCTTTAAATGGCTTTTTGATGAAGTTTAAAATGGATGGAAATTGCATACATGGTTCAAAAAGGTAAAAACATAGTAAACATATTCATATGGTCATGAAATTTGGCATGCTAGTAGTTTATACCATTGAAATGTTGTGTGTAAAGTTTCATTATATTTGGATCTCGTTCGATAGGTTAAATCGAATGAAAATCAGCAAAAATTTGTCATTACAGGTCAGGCCGTATCGGAACGGGTAATGGTGTTTCGATACGGGTGTGTAATAATGAACCTAAGGGTATGGGTGTATCGGAACGAAATTGATCCGTTTCGGAACATTTTGTCTCTGGAGACCAACGTTTCGATACGGGTTCACAGCGTATCGAAATGAGTCAAAGTCAAAGTCAAAGATGGCCAACCCGTTTCGATACAGGTCAAGCCTGTATCGATACGGTCAAGAAGAAAAAGTCAAATAAAGATGATCATCGTCTACCTGTTTCGAAACAACTAAGGGTGTTTCTATACGGGGTTAGGTAAGTTAGTTAAGGACTCATTGAACGGACTACTAGTTTCACAATTTAGTCAATGAATATTGTAAGGTTAATTTGAATGGATTAATGACCTCCAAATTGAATGAAATTTTGTATCCTGACTTTTGAGTAGTGAATTTCTATATAGTAAAGTCAATTACATCGTAGGACCTCTAGTTTTCCTAAATTATAAATTGGTCCATAAAACTAGTAATAGTTGCAAAATGGCCCATAGATATTTTTTGTTGCTTAATTGAGTAATCTGGTCTGAGTTATCTGTTGTGATGATTAGCTGTATGACATGGTTTAAAATGTTAGTAATAAAAATGAAATTTTATTGTACTGATTTCTATTTTGAACGTCGGTTACACCTTTTGGCCGGTTTCTGACCAGACCGGGAAGAGGGTGTTACATTTGTGGTATCAGAGCTAGAGTTTAGTCGATTCTAGGACTAAACCGAAGTTTATTGCATTGCTATTATGTTAATTTGCCACCTAGGTATTTTATATTGTGTATATTGTGACTTGTCGACTAATCCGATCTTTTATATAGGTATGTCTGAGAGAAACGAAGCTCATATTGACGAGCTCACTACTAGCTCCTCGACATATGGCGAGGAGATAAGAGGAGGAAATCCTCAGAATCCACCGTAACCGTAGGACCCTCCCGTTCAGGGTACTGAGCCTGTAGCACCTGCCACTCAATTTGAATGTTATCAGAACATGGCTAACATGTTCAAACAGTTTGTAACGCCCCAGGTTTATGGGCCAGATGTTACTCGGGTAAATTGGGTTCGAGTCATGGGCTCGTTTTAAAATTTAATTAAGCTTTTGTTTAAATTAAAAAGGTTTGGTTTTCATTAATTGCAAACTTGTAATTTTTGAAAATAAGGAAAAAGATGAGAAAAAGGGGTTTTATTTCAAAAGAGCTCATTTTCTTCATTGGTCTTCTTTTCACGTCAAAACCACTCTAAAACCCCAAATACTATTCCATTTGATTCCTTCACCATTTCAAGTGTTTTCATCAAGGTAAGACCACTTTTGACTTGCCCTCTACGTTCTTAACACATTAATGGTTTTAGATTTTAGAAAACACCATTGTGGAGAAATTTGAGTTTTCAAAGTAAAGGGTGAAACTTTAATGGTTTTTCGTTTTGCTTTTGATATGTAGAGTTAAGTTATGAGTTAATCTTTCCCTAGGGTACATTATATCTCAATTCGGTTGGTTTTTATTATGAATCCAGAAATTGGGTTTTGAGGGTATTTTAAAAGTGTCAAAACTGGTGTTTTTGGTGTGGTTTTGTGAAAGAGAGTTGGGCTGGTGTTATAGTGGCACTAGAAGGTTGGTTTGAAGGCGTTTAAAGGCGTTTTGGGTGTTGGAATCAATGGTTTTCTGCTGGGTTGTTGGGGAGTACGAAAATAGGAACATTGGGTATTGGCTTTGGTTCGAAATTGTAAGAATTTGGCTTGTGGTAGTAGCTTGTGGTTGTGATAGTGTTTGGTGATGATTTGGTTGAGTAATACATTGTTTTTGATTGACTAGAATCAAGGGAAATCGTCGGAGAAGCTTCAGGCGCTATTCCAGGGAATTTGGAGACTTGAGTTGGTGTTTCGGCTTCCGGTTGGGCTTCATCAGTGAGTGAAAATACTTTGAACTGTTTTGATTTCAAAAAGGGATTCTTGGGGGTTTGTGTGGAGCCTAGAGGGCTAACCTAAACTCAAGTGTAAGTTCACTAACTATGCCTTGATTTGTTAAGTGTTGGTGCATGAACAATTGTTAAGATATTGTGTGTGGCTTGTGGATTTTCTTTACTTCCGTTGATGTTGTTGTGTAGTCGTTGTTGGTGTCGAGCCTCACGTGATGGTTTTCGTAACTAAGATGATGTGTGGTCCCACCGGTAGTGACTAGAAGAAGAGTAAGGTGATGTGTGGTCCCATCAGAAAACTATTAGTCGAACGGTGATGTGTGGTCCCATCGTGTTTTGGTTGTGCATGTGCAAACCATGTAGTTGTGTTGTTGTGTTACTTTTCGTGCATTTAAATGGTTTACTTATCATTTAAGAAATGTGTTTTGAAAAGTGCATGATTGATGAGTTTTAGAGCTTCGCTCACTAAGCTTCCGAGCTTACGCTCTCCGTTTTCCAACATGCAGATCGCTAGAGTTACGGAAGGCAAGTGGGCAAGGGAGGAGCTTTTCGAAGTTCTCAAGTAGCTCAAGTATGATTTAAGACTTTGTAATAATGCCTAGACAATGGGGGTACTAGACTTGTATGGAGTTGGTGCCAAACTCCTTAGTTTGATTTGTTGATGTTTTAGCATGTTGAGTGATGATGCTATGTTGAATATGTTTATGCTTCTATGTCGTGGATTGTAAACCATGTTTATATTGTTGCTTAAATGCTTTGTGTTTGAAGGCTTAGGATCATATTCCATGAATGTTATGTGTGTGTGTTTAAAGGCATGTATACTTGATATGTAATGTATTTTGGTGAATGCTTGAATTCCTTTATGGATGGCTTTTTATGTATGTTGAGTGTTCGGACATGCTTAAAGTAGGGTGTATGCCTCTAGAGTATGTATATGCATCTTGTATCTTGATTCTTGATGTTTGAGGCATGTTGGGGACGTTTGGAGATGCCTAGAACTGATTTTAGAAACACACAGACTGCAGGCATTTCGGAACGAGTAAGGTGGTTTCAAAACGGGTGTGGTTCCAGGGATACACGTACCGGAACGCGTTCCGGTACAGTTTGGCTACTGTGAACCCCTGTTCCGATATGCATACTGAAACGATTTGGCTACTGTGAAGGTCTGTTCCGGAACGTGTTTCGGAACGTCTAGGCGAAAAAAGACCCTGTACCGAAACGCGGTGGGTCGTATCGGTACGGGTAGTTTGGCTTTTAAAACTGGGGCCCGTGTATCAAAACGAGCAAGCTTGTTTCGAAACACAAGCTTGTAATTTGAGCTTTTGGCTTCTTTGGGGTCCTCAAGTGTTGGGTTGGGCCCAGGTTGTTGTATGTTGTTTTGTGAGCCTTGTTTGTAGTCGTTAATCGTTGGTTTGGGCGCGTATGTAAGAAAACAGACTAACTCGAATACATGGTAAATTTATATCAACTTACGTTTCGTCTGCAAGTCTTGTCTTGTTTATCCGTTATTGTTTCACACATAGGACTTAATGACCCATCTAGACAAGATAATTGAAGAAAATTTTCTAGGGTTGCTAACCGAAGGGGAGCCTTAACGGGTTTCACTTCGGTTTTCCCTGTGTGACCTGCTCGGACCGATCAGTCGTATAGACTGGAACGAGGGAGTTATACATTTTATGGATACGATGCAAGCATCACCACCAGTTCAACCTACCCCTCATGTTGTCCAGTATGTCAGAGCTCTTGTGAACAAGCTGGCTTCGCTCCGAGCCTACTCTTTCACCGGACATGATGATGATAATCCTGAAGTTGCCGAATATTGGATGGACAACACGTTACGTATCTTGAATAAACAGCTGCAATGTTCAGATGAACACAAGTTAGAATGTGCTATTGCATTGTTGACCGATGAAGCTCTTATGTGGTGGGAAACTACTATTCTCACAGCTCATGAAGAATCAGTTACATGGGAGTTCTTTCTCTGAGAATTCCGAAATAAATACATCTGTGAGTATTATCTCGCGGAAAGGCAAAACACCTTCCTTCACTTGAGGCAAGGAGGGCGACATATCGAGCAATATATCCATTATTTCTGTAAATATTGCCGATATAGAGGAGGGTTTATAAAGAAAGAGGAAGATAAGTGTAGAATGTTCATATCTGGCCTTAGTGATGAATTACGACCTATGTTTACGGCCATTGGTATCACCAACTTTCAGGATTTGGTGAACCGAGTCAATGCCACTGAAGCTGCTTAGAGAGCTCAACGAGCTGGTGGGTCTGGAAAATTTGAGAAGAGGTTCATGGATGATTCGTGACCTCCGAGATGGAACAAGAAGGAGAGATATCAAGGCCCCAAGCAGAATGTCTACCCACAGCCTTCCCGTTCCGGGAATATTAAGAGACCTCATTCTGTGACGTAGTCTTTTTCCAAAGTAGCGTCTGTTGATAGTACTGGAGGTTCAAACCGAGGCAACCAGTATCTATTGTGTAATTATTTTCAAAACAAGCATCCGGTGGGACAATGTCGTAAGCAGATTGGAGCTTGTTATTACTGTGGTGAGCAAGGTCACTTCATTCATGACTGTCCTATGAATGCAACCAAATATGTGGTCACATCGACTATTATTGCTTCGCCTGCTCAATCCTTCCAGGGTAAGGGATCGAAGCAGGGATCATCGAGGACTTTTAGACGATCGAGTGGTCCAGGGAAGCTCTTTCACAAACAAGATTCGAAAGCTCCTGCTCAAATGTACCATGCGCGGGGCAGGGAAGAAGAGGATGGACTTGATGTTATTGCAGGTACCATTGAGTTATATTCACATCCTTTATATGCATTGATTGACCCTGGCTCTACTCATTCTTTCATAAGCACCAAAAGTTAAAATGTATAACATGTCTTCTGAACCAATAGTATCGAGAATTTCTATAACCAATCCCCTAGGAGATTGTGTCACCGTGAGGGTAGTATGCAAGAATTGTCCCTTAATGGTTCAAGGGATTCCTTTTCCGGCCAATTTGTTGGCTTTACCGATCCATGAATTCGACGTTATTCTAGGTTTAGATTGGCTTAGTGAACATCAAGCATGTGTAGAAAGTGTTGTACTGATGATTGTGCATCGACTACAGACAGTTGAATAAAGTAACTATCAAGAACAAATATCCATTGCCTAGAATAGACGACCTGTTTGATCAACTAAAAGATACCTCTGTGTTTTCAAAGATCGATTTACTATCAAATGAGTGTTAAAGAGTGCAATGTGCCAAAGACTACTTTCCGTACAAGATATGGACATTACAAATTCTTAGTTATGCCTTTTGGGCTAACTAATGCACCGACAACTTTTATGGATTTGATGAATCAGGTATTTAGACCCTATCTTGATAAATTCGTAGTGGTGTTTATAGATGACATCTTGATCTATTCCAAGAATGAAGCAGAGCATCGAGATCATATTCGCATTGTACTTCGGACTCTAAGAGAGAAACAATTATACGCGAAGCTCTCTAAGTGTGAGTTTTGGCTCACCGAAGTTGCCTTTCTGAGGTATATGGTTTCGGCTTCGGGTATTCAATTAGACTTGAAGAAAATTCAAGCCATTGTAGAATGGCATCCACTGAAGAACATTGGTGAAGTCAGAAGCTTCCTTGGGCTTGTTGGCTATTACCGCAACTTTGTGACAAGATTTTCTATGATAGCTGCTCCTTTAACCAAAATATTGAGGAAAGAAACTCCTTTTGTTCGGACTGAAGCCCAACAACGAAGTTTTGATCAGTTTAAACAAGTTTTGACCCATGCACCTCTTGACCCAGCTCGAGTCTGGAAAGGACTATACAGTATATAGTGATGCATCACATCTTGGGTTAAGATGTGTTTTGATGCAAGAAGGCAAAGTTATTGCTTATGCTTCGAGACAACTTAAGCCACACGAAATGAATTATCCTACCCACGACCTTGAATTGGTTGCAATTGTCTTTGCATTAAAATTTTGGAGGCATTATCTCTACGGGGAGAAATGCTACCTCTTCACCGACCATAAAAGTCTCAAATATTTGTTGACCTAGAAGGAGTTAAATCTTCGGCAAAGGAGGTGAATGGAACTCCTTAAAGATTACGAGTTGATCATTGATTATCATCCGGGCAAGGCCAATGTTGTAGCCGATGCACTTAGCCGCAAACCTTCTCCTGGTAAGCTTTGACAATAGACATGAAGTTTTGTGTATTGTGAAGTACATCAACTCATCGTAATGTTTCTATATTGTAGCCCCTTGAGGAATTAACGCTCACTTCCGACTTCGGAAGCATCATTGTCTTCTAGCTGAGCTCCAAGTTCAGTTTACCATCGACTTACGAATAAGGGAATTGCAAGAGCAAGATCCTGAGCTTCAAGCCGTTGTCTCTAAGCTATCGGACAACCCTGACTTTAGAATTATTTCTGAAGGACTCTTATGTTTCTATGATCGAGTTTGTGTAACTAATGATGAATCTCTTCGCACGGATATCCTTTCAGAAGCCCATTCGAGTTCTTTCTCTATTCACCCTGGATCGGTAAAGATGTATAAAGATCTACGCGAACTCTATTGGTGACCATGCATGATGCAAGCCATAGTTGATTACATTTCCAAGTGTCTCACGTGCGAACGTGTTAAGGTAGAACTTTGTGCTCCTACTGAACTATTACAACCTATCGATCCACCAAAATGGAAATGAGAAAAGATAACTATGGACTTTGTTAGTGGTTTACCATTGACCCCTGCAAAGCATGATGCTCTATGGATCATTGTAGATCGTTTTACAAAGTCAACTCATTTTGTACCGGTTAAAATGGACTACGGTCTTCCTAAACTACCTGATTTGTTTATCAAAGAAGTAATCTGACTCCACGGAGTACCTAAGTCTATTATCTCTGATCGAGATCCTTAATTTGCATCTCGGTTTTGGAGAACCTTACAAGGATCTCTGGGCACCAGAGTTAATCTTAGTATAACCTTTCACCCTTAAACTGACGGTCAGTCAGAAAGGGTAATCTAGGTAAATCATTGAACAATTTGTCCTTTGAAATCATAGAAATCTGCATTGTCACTGAATCTCTTTATACATATCTTGGAAGACATACTTCGGGCATGCATTATTGACTTTGGTGGAACTTGGAAGAAATCAATACCTCTTGTTGAATTTGTCTACAATAACAGCTACCAAGCATCCATCCAAATGGCCCCGTACGAGGCATTGTATGGTAGATGATGTAGAACTCCATTGTGTTGGTCGGAGCTTGGCGAGGGTAAGATATTAGGCTCTGACTTGCTTCGGGAGACTGAAGAACGGGTCACCATTATCCATGATCGTTTAAAGGCTGCCTTTGATCGACAAAAAACTTACGATGATCTTAAAAGAAGAGACATTGAATACGAAGTTGGTGAGAGGGCCTTCCTCAAAGTGTCACCGTAGAAGAAAGTCTTAAGATTTGGCAAAAAGGGGAAATTGAGTCCCCGATTCATTGGACCGATTGAAATCATTAAATGGATTGGCCCATTGGCATATCAGTTATTGCTACCCTCAGAATTGAGTAAAATCTACTATGTCTTTCATGTATCGATGCTTCGGAAGTATCGATCTGATCCCTCACACGTTGTGGAACCTAAATCTGTAGAACTTCGACCAAATTTATCCTACGAGGAAGAACCAGTTCAAATTCTTGCAAGGGAAGTCACGAGGCTTCGCAACAAAACAATATCGTTGGTTAAAGTTCTCTAGAGGAGTCACACCGTTGAGGAAGCCACTTGAGAACCTGAAGAGACCATGAAACAATACTATCCACATCTATTCGGTTCAGGTAAAATTCGAGGACAAATTTTTCTTAAGGGCGGGAGTTGTAACATCCAAAATCCGGTTTAGTCAGAATTTAGTTCCGGTGATCAAAAATTCTACAATGATAGAGTCTAAATATTGTACCGACTAGTAAATTATTGATATCGAACCCTAAATGAGCTTAAAACATCGTCATTGGACTCTATAGAAAATTGTTGATTTTAGCTCAAGAAGTTGATAAAGGGCATCCATCGTCTCCATCCCAAGCTAGGAACAAGGGGATTGTTATCCGAGAGCCTTGAAAGCTTCGGATTATCAAGGTGAGTGTAGTCGGAGTCTCAGGTTCAGGCGAAAGGCATTCCCGGATCATAATTTGATATTTTAGATTGCATCGCTAACATTGTTGTTGAAGAAATTGCATTGGATGGTAAATCGGATACTTTGGTAAGTGTCGGTAAGTTGTTATTGACCATTGGATATAGTCATTGTTATGGTAATGTTGCATTGTCATTGATATAGTCATTGTCATCGAATTCTTGTATTAAGATCATTGGACATTGTTATTGACATTGAATTATGAAATATTGATGATGAGATACATATATTTGTCATTGGTAATAATGAAATCATCGGACATCGAAATACTATTGGTTATTGAAATGGATATGAACATTGCAACCTTGGATTGGAATGGACATTGGATACATATATTCGTTAGTGCCTTCCGATAAGAATGGACGACAAAGTGAAGGAGAGAAAGCATTTGTTGCTCAAGAACCTTGCATTGTGGTTTCGCAAGTGAAAACTTCAGCAAACGATGTCCAAGAAGGTGGTATCCGGAGTACACCGGAAAAGAGCAGAAATGGTCAATTGAGTGTGCCGAGCCTAAAGAAGGGATTGAAGAAGGGAAGGGAACGCGAATCAAGAGCGGAACAGAGGAGCAAGGGAACACGGATTGTGAACCGCATAAATTCGAGAGTTGAGCTTTCTGAAGCTTGGAGGTGAATGGCCTGAAATGCTAGTGCTGTAGTGGGATGATGTGTGTTGGGTAGCTGGTAATATTGTGTATGAGTGTCTTAAAGGTGAATTTGGGTGGGTAATTCTTTAACCATTTCCTCAACTCAGTAATTCTAACATGGCCTGAACAACTTATAATCAGTCAAAGACTCTTGTGTTGCTGACCTGAACATGATTTTTCCGGACATATCCTTTTATATATACATACTGAAATTGTATATGCTGGGATTCAAATATCAAATTTATTAAATGAAACAAATGTATGAATTAATTGAATTCTGAATGAAATTGAATATATTAACGTCGTGGGATTCGAATCAAGATCAAATTTTTATTTAAATTTACAATTTGAAGATGTACTTTGGCTTAAGACTTGAGAACTCATGGTAATCAAAATATTCGTATTCCAAACAGTCGCCAAGTGGACCCAAAGGAGAAGTATCATGCTGTTTCAGCCTCTTGATAATGGATGGCAAAAAGTGTTGGGGAGAATGAAGCAGATGATCCACTATCCTCGACCCATAATCCGCATCGTACATTTTCTGAATGTAAGCCAAATTGTTAGCCGTCAAGTGCTTCTTCACAATTCCCTCCTCGATTTCCCCTTCGTTTATGGCTTCAAACAACTTGATTGCGTTCTTCTTACAAGAACGCATCCACGCCTCCCTCATATCCATTTCAAACAACACGTCCTCATTTCTGTTCTGCTCATCTTCTTTTTCCTTCCGTTTCTTTTCTTCATTGCTCGCCTGCTCTTTCTTTCCAGCTCCACGTGAACCATGTTAGACATAGGTGGAAGAATTGTAAGACTTTTAGAGAGGAAGAGAAGTAAGAATGTTATTACAAGAATACAAAATTTGAATAATTTTTTCCATCACTAACAATCATTTATATAGGCTTGTTAGTGGCTATTCAAAAAATTACATCTCTTCATTTTGAACCCTTTCATCATGCAAAGGTTACATCTATTCATGATGAATGGTTGCATCCATTCGTTAACACATGTTCATGAATAGTTGTACCTATTCATGAAAAGTTTAAATTATATATTTTTTCAACACTCCCTCTTAATTTTAACTTTACTTGATCACACTAAGGCTTTCACGCATTCTTTGAAAATCTTCAAACTTGAGAGGTTTTGTGAAAATGTCTGCAACTTGATCTTGAGTCTTTACAAACTGGAGCTCCACTTCCTTCTTGGCAATATGATCTCTAATAAAATGATATCGGGTGTCAATATGTTTACTTCGATCATGAAACACCGGATTCTTGGCAAGTTCTTGTGCAGACTTATTATCGATGCAAATTTTAGTAGGCCCTTCTTGTGGCAAGTGAAGTTCTTTAACTAATCTTTTAAGCCAAATAGCATGACACGTACAAGAAGTTGCTGCTACATATTCTGCCTCACATGTGGAAAGAGTCACAATGGGTTGCTTTTTTGAACTCCAAGAGATGCAACAATCTCCCAAGAAAAACACAAATCCAGAGGTGCTTTTTCTATCATCTATGTCGCCGGCAAAATCACTATCACGAAATCCCATGAGTTGAAAGTCATGAGAAGAGGAGTAGAATAGCCCAAAGTCAATAGTACCCTTTAAGTAATGAAGAATTCTTTTAGCAGCCTTCATGTGAGTTGATGTAGGAGCTTCCATGTATCGACTTACTACACCAACTGCAAATATGATATCGGGTCTTGTACAAGTCAAGTATCTCAAACTTCCCACAAGACTTTTGAAGAGTGTTGAATCTTCCTTTATTCCATCATTGAACTTTGACAACTTTACTCCACATTCCATTGGAGTATTAACAGGATTGCAATCGAGCATTTTGAATTTCTTCAACACTTCTTTTGCATAGCCCTTTTGTGAGATGAATATTCCATCCTCAGATTGTTCCACTTCTAGGCCCAAATAATAACACATTAGACCCACATTAGTCATCTCGAAAACAAGTGACATATCCTTCTTGAATTCTTCAATTAGGTTGTGATTGTTGCTTGTAAAAATCAAACCATCCACGTACAGACAAACTATCAAGATATCTCCACCATCTTTCACTTTAATATAAAGTGCATGTTTATGTAGGCAACGATCAAAACCTTTATCTTGAAAATACTTGTCGATGCGGCTGTACCATGCACGAGGCGCTTGCTTCAATCCATATAATGCCTTTTTCAACCTTAGACATTTATCTTCTTGCCCTTTGACTTTGTATCCAATGGGTTGTTCAATGTAAACTTCCTCTTCTAAGAAACCATTAAGAAATGCTGATTTCACATCAAGTTGATGGATTTTCCACTTCTTTTGAGCCGCTAGAGAAATAATCAATCGAATAGTTTCAATTCGAGCAACTGGTGCAAAGACTTCATCATAATCGATCCCATGCTTCTGCTTATAGCCTTTAACAACAAGTCTTGCTTTGTATCTCACCACTTCTCCTCTTGCATTCTTCTTTTTCTTGAAAATCCACTTGACCCCATTAGCTTCATGTCCTTTTGGAAGTTCTGATAGCTCCCAAGTGTTGTTCTTCTCAATTGATTTTATTTCTTCATCCATGGCTAGTCTCCAACTCTCATCTTTCACTGCATCACCGAAGTTAAGTGGCTCGTTATCTACAAATAGACAAAACAAGTTATTGATAGCTTCAGTGGAGCGGTATAAATCTTCGACACTTCTGAATTTATGTGGCGTTTCACTTGAGCTTTCTCCAGAGCTAGAGCTTTCTTCAAAACTTTCATGGACCGGAGCAGGTGAAGGGGGAGGAGTCATGTCTTGTTGAGGAGTCATGTCTGGCAGATGGTTCATTACTTGTGTTGGAGTCACATCTTGTTCTTCCACAAAGTATGGAAAGAAATCATAAGATTGTTCTTCTTGTGCTTCCCAATTCCAACTTGCTTGTTCATCGAACTCAACATCACGACTTATGATAATCCTTCCATTGCTTGGATTGTACAATTTGTAGCCTTTGGAGTTTGATTCATAGCCAATGAAAACATATTTAGAACTCCGATCACCAAGCTTTAATCTACCTTGGTCAGGTACATGTGCATAGGCAATGCTTCCAAACACCCGAATATGTCTTACACTTGGCTTTCTTCCGCTCCAAGCTTCTTGAGGAGTTACATTGTCCACATTCTTTGTTGGTGAGCGATTGGATAGATAAATTGCACATGAAACAGCTTCGGCCCAAAATTCCCTAGGCATATTCTTTGCCTTCAACATACTTCGTGCCATGTTCAAAATGGTCCTATTTTTTTTGTTCTGCAACGCCATTTTGTTGTGGGCATCTGGGCACTGTCAAAAGACGACGAATTCCATTTGCTTCACAAAAAGCATTGAATTCATTAGAAGTAAATTCGCCTCCTCTGTCGGATCTTAGAGATTTTATCTCGTAGCCACTTTCTTTTTCAATGAGTGCTTTAAAATTTTTAAAAGCAACGAATGCTTCAGATTTCTGCTTCAAGAAGTACACCCAAGTCTTCCTACTGTAATCATCAATAAAAAGTAAGAAGTATCTGCTTTTACCAAATGATAACGACTTGATGGGTCCACATATATCAGTATAAATAAGTTGAAGGGGCTCGATCGCTCTTGATGTTGCTTCTTTTGGAAAACTTGACCTTGCATGCTTGCCTAGAAGACACGCTTCACACAATTGGTTAGCGTGACTAATGGTTGGAATTCCATTTACCATCTCTTTTTCTCCAAGCATTTTGAGGGCTCCAAAATTCAAGTGACCAATTCTCATGTGCCAACACCAAGCTTCATTTTCCACGCTAGCCTTCAAGCACTTTGCACCAATCGTCTTGAGATTTAACATAAACATTCTATTCTTCGACATTGATACTTTAGCCACCAAGTTTCCACATTGATCTCTTAGCCAAAGACAACAATCTTTCATATTAATTTCATAACCCTTTTCAAGGAGTTGTCCCAAACTCAAAATATTACTTCTTAACTTAGGCACATAATAAACCTCAGTAATAAGGCTATGGCTCCCATCCTTTAGAGAAATTAAGATTGTACCTTTCCCTTGAATTTGGACTTTCGAGGAGTCTCCAAATGAAACATTGCCTTTAACTTTCTCATCAAGTTCCACATATGCCTCTTTATCTCCACACATGTGATTGCTTGCTCCATTGTCAAGGTACCATGTGCTTGCATCATTCTTCTCCTCATGCTTCAGTGCTATCAACAAGGTTGGCTCTTCAATATCTTGTTGATCTTTAATGAGATTGACTCTCTCCTCATTTCTACTTTCATTTTGGCATTCCCAAGAAAAATGACCAAATTTCTGACAATTATAACATTCAATATTGGACTTGTCATGCTTCTTTTCATTCGGTCTTTGATAATTAAATCTTCCTCGGTTTCTTGATGATGTACGATCTTCACGATCACTTCTTCCACATCCTCAGTGGCCATAACCTCGACCTCGTCCATGTCCTCGTCCTTTTTTATTCTTTTCTTCTCGATTATTTTTCAAAAATACCTTGGCTTTGAGGGCTTGTTCAATGGACTCTTCTTCTCTTCTATTTAATTTATCTTCTTGAGCTTGCAAATCACCCATAACATTTTCAATAGTCATAGAGTCTAAATCTTTTGACTCAATGACACAAACCACATAATCAAACTTTGGAGTCAAAGAACGAAGGATCTTTTCAATCACACGAACATCTTCTATGGTTTCTCCATATCTCTTCATTTGATTAACAATAGTCACCACCCTTGAGTAATAATCTGAAATGGACTCAGATTCCTTCATCCGCAAGGTTTCAAACTCACCTCGTAATACTTGGAGTCGAACCTTCTTCACTTTGTCAACTCCTTGGAGAGAATTTTTCAAAATCTCCCATGCTTCCTTTGCGGTGTTGGCATTTGCCACTTTTGCAAACATCGAATCATCCAAACATTGGTGAATGAAGGTGAGAACATGTTGATCTTTCATCCTTGTTTTCATCAAAGCCTCCTTTTCTTGTCGTGACAACGACACTTCGTTTTGAGGTGACTCATAACCCTTGTGAGTGATCTCCCAAGCATCTTGTGCCCCAAGTAAAGCCATCATACGGAGACACCAATTTTCATAGTTGTCTTTTGTAAGACAAGGAGTTTGAAATGGAAACATACCATTGTTGGCCATCTTCTTCTTCTTTTTTTAACTATTGAACCAAGCTCTTGATACCACTTTGTTAGAAATAGGTGGAAGAATTGTACGAGAGAGGAAGAGAAGTAAGAATGTTATTACAAGAATACAAAATTTGAATAATTTGTTCCATCACTAACAATCATTTATATAGGCTTCTTAGTGGCTATTCAAAAAATTACATCTCTTCATTTTGTACCCTTTCATCATGCAAAGGTTACATCTATTCATGATGAATGGTTGCATCCATTCATTAACAAATGTTCATGAATAATTGTACCTATTCATGAAAAGTTTAAATTATATATTTTTTCAACAAACCATTCACTTCTCCTGAAAGATATGCTGGTAAAAGATCATCATCATAGCTTCTTGCCACATTCTCAACCTCCTCTTTGGCTTTCTTTCCTTTGTTATCCATCCCCGATGACGACGATGGCCGATTTCCTTTGTTACTGATCTCGGATGACGACGATGGCCGCTTTCCTTTGTTACTGATCTCGGATGACGATGATGGCCGCTTTCCTTTGTTACTGATCTCGGATGACGATGATGGCCGTTTGGGTCGATGTTTACTGCTTTCTTTCACCTTTTCATGCTCTTTTTTTGGTTTGTTTCCGATTGGTCTAAGTCTATAGCTACGTTTCACCTTTTCCAGCTCTTGGTTTGGTTTATTCATCTCCTTTTTGGAATCCGATGAGGATGGTGGACGATTTAGATTCATATAGAAGTCTAAAACACAATCAAAATCGTCTCTAAAAGCTTCAAAATCATGGGCTATCTTGGTTCTCAAATCGGAAATTGTGATTTAGCCATCACCATAATCGCTAAGGGCTTTCAAGAATGGCAAATACTCTTGGGAACTGGTTTTCTTCATTACCTGTTGGCAAAACCCTAATGCTTTGGCCATATGATCCTTGGTTTCGTAAGTATTGGACGCAACTTTTTCGTAGAGTTCTGGAAAAGGAAGTGGCTTCTCCTTCACTTTGTTGCTGCTTTCCGCCGAATCCACTGCTCGGGTTAACTCATTAGAGAAGCTTAGAACACAGTGTAACTCGGTAAAGAGACCTGGGTATTTTACATTAAACAACTCTTTCAGTTCATCAATGTTGATTTTTCCATCGTTGAATTCATCCAAGAAAAACAACAAGCGTGTATATTCAGCAGAATCCATCTTTCCCTTAACCCTCTCCAAAAAAGCTTCCATCTTCAAGAAACTCAAACGAGATGCTTCCATTGTGAACAATCTGAGATTATACTGGAATTATGAAGAAGAACAATGACAGTGAATAGAAGAGAAGTAGAATGGTAAAGAGAGACGGTACTCTCATTGTTTTATTTATTAATCTCGTAATATCTATCAAATGAATAGACCAAGAGCATTTATACAATGACACTCATATCACCAGCCTTGGATCAGCTATCTAACAACCTATAATCGTTCCAGCTGGCAGCATAACAAAATCTAACTAATTCTCTTTTCCTTGACCTGACTCATACTCATAACATTCCCCTTACTATCTTTTTCTTCTGAACTTGTTTAAAAACACCTTGAACCAAAGCAAAGAACCTGCAGCAACAAAACATAAAAAACACACAGGAAAGCAATGTAAAAACTAACCAACAAACAGTAACCTCAATCAAGCACAAGTACTCAACAGCTCAGACATGGAAACCACAACCAATTTACTCCTGAAACGACAAAAGGATACAACAGAGAGAGAGGCTTTGTCATGATGTCGGCAACTTGTTCGCAGGCAGGGATTTCATTGACACTGATCTGTCCACCTGCTACCTTTTCTCGAACGAAATAAAGATCAAGCTCAACATGCTTAAACTTTGAGTGAATAACAGGATTGGCCGAGACAGCAACAGCGCAGGAATTATCGCACCACAAGGTAGGTTGACCATCAGAAGCAACAAACAATTCCCTAAGTAAGGACTGAAGCCAAACAACTTCAGTTGTAGCAGAAGCAACACTCCGATACTCTGCTTCGGCCGTAGAACGAGAAACAACAGACTGTTTCTTTGAACCCCACGCTATTGGATTACCACCAAGAAAAACACAAAACCTCGTAGTTGAACGGCGATCATCTAAGTCAGAGCCCCAATTGGCATCTGCGAAAGCTGTAATAGCTAGACGAGAAGATGATTTAAACAACACGCCAAAATCAAGAGTACCTTGCAAATACCTTAGGATTCGCTTGACTGCTTGAAGGTGAGTATCCAAGGGATTTTGCATAAATTGGCATACCCGATTGACAGCGAATGCAATCTCGGGTCTAGTAATAACAACATATTGAAGAGCACCGACGACACTCCTATAAAAAGTGACATCTGAAACAGGAGTTCCAACATGAACAAAGAGATGAGCATTGGATATCATGGGTGTAGGCAGCCCCTTTGCATTATCTAAATCACTTCGATGTAGCAACTCCCTAATATATTTCTTCTGACTCAAGAATAAACCACCCTTTGTATAGTGGACTTCAATACCTAAGAAGTAATGTAAAACACCCAAATCCTTTAACGAAAACGCAGTCTTTAACTCATCAATAACCTGCTGAACCTCTCGATCATCACCCCCTGTGAGAATAATATCGTCAACATAGACGAGAAGATACAACATGTTATTTTCAGTTTTCTTAACAAACAGCGATGAATCTGACTTTGAAAGACCAAAACCCATTGATACTAAGTGAGCACGAAGTGTTTCAAACCAAGCACGCGGTGCTTGTTTCAACCCATAAATCGCCTTGTGAAGCTTACAAACAAAACGACGCTTGTCACATTGTTCATATCCCAGCGGCTGAATCATATATACTTCTTTAGCGAGATCGCCATTTAAAAAGGCGTTGTTAACATCGACTTATCGTAAGCACCATCCTTTGTGAACAGCAATCGAAAGTATAGTCCGAACAGTAGCAGGCTTTACAACTGGACTGAAAGTCTCATGGAAATCCCAGCCTGCACGCTGAAGATAACCTTTCGCCTCCAACCGGGCCTTATACCTAGAAATTGAGCCATCGATATTCTTTTTCAATTTAAAAATCCATTTACAACTCACTGATGTCCGATCAGAAGGTAATTCAACAATAGACCAAGTGTTATTACGAACAAGTGCATCATATTCTTCTTGAGCAGCCTTCCTCCAATTTTCATCAAGCATGGCTTCCTGAATAGTTCTAGGTTCTTCAGCAAGAGAAGTAATTGCCAAAGAGGCATCAATATTAAACACTTTCGGCTTCCGAATTCCATGCTTCCCTCTGGTCATCATCGGGTGAAGATTAGTAATAGAGGGAGAAGAATCAACCTAGTCGAGAGGAGAATCGTGAGAAAGTAAAATATCACGTTGATTACAACCAGTTACAGACGCATAAAACTCTTGATTTGGGTGAGCATCCAGACCACTAGGTTCCGCATTATCGCTGGAAAAACCAGCATTAGTTAAAACATCATGAGGGGTAGTAAGACATCCAACAACACTAACTGGACTCAAATTAACATTATCACCAACTGGGCTTGAAACATTACTATTATGAGCCCAAACCCAAACTCACTGACCAATTAATCACTAGAAACCTCAGGAGACTGCACAACATGAGGTGAACGTGAAGAAAGAACAGGCTCATGCATAACAGGCTCATTAACAAGTGGGCTTACCTCTCGATTATCACCAGAACCAGCTAGAGATTGAACACCAGTGGGCTCAACAATTAACGGGCTCACCTCTCGTTCATTACCAGAACCAGCTAGAGTTTGAACAGTAGTGAGCTCAACATCAACACGTGGGCTGATATTCACATCAGCAGGCTGAGTTAAATCACCCAAATCTTGCCCAAGACTATCGGGGAATGGTGAATGTCGAGCTGAAACCGAGACACCATCCATTAACTTAGCAGCTTCAAGTCGAGGAGACTGTGACTGTGTAGAAGAGGAAGGACTCATGAATGGAGACGGAGTAACACCAGTGGGACCATTAGAATCAGAAGATGATAAAGAAACAATAACCAAGGGAACACTTTGAGAAACACCATGAAACCCTTTCTCGTGTAAAGTAGAATTACGAGATGCATCAACAAACGAAAAAACGGTCTCATCAAAGATAACATGGCGAGAGACAATAATACGTCCATCACCAGTAAGGCACTTATACCCTTTATGCAGGGGACTATAACCTAGAAAATACATAGGTTCGTCCGAAATTCAAGCTTATGTCGAAGAAAAGGACGCATCAATGGGTAACAAGCACAACCAAAGATACGAAAGAACTCATAATCAGGCTTCTGATGCATCAGTACCTCAAAAGGAGACTTTCCATTATGCAAGGAAGTCAGCAATCGATTAATAAGAAAGACCGCAGTAATAAAAGCGTGGCTCCAAAATTTCAAAGACAACCCTGATTGAGACAATAACGTCAATCCCATGTCTACGATGTGCCGATGCTTGCGTTCGGCTTTACCATTCTGTTCAGAAGTGTTAGGACACGAAAGACGATGTTGTATTCCATTAGAACGAAGCCAGCTCACCAATGCTTGATATTCGCCACCACCATCAGTTTGCAAAATCTTAATTTTATGCCCAAATTGAACATCAACCATTTTATAAAAATCAAGAAAACACTGATAAACATCAGACTTCTTTTTAAGCAGGTACATCCATGTATATCGACTATGCACATCAATGAAAGAAACATAATAGGAAAATCCATCAGAAAGTATATGCGCTGGTCCCCACACATCCGAGACAACCAAATGAAAGGGAGAATCATAGACAGTTGTAGACAGTGAGAAAGGAAGCTTATGAGCCTTTCCGTGTAGACAAGGCGAGCAAACATTGGGCATATTATTATTAGCAGTACCAATATTACAAGACTTCAATGCAGTCTTGAGTACACTTAGGGAAGGATGCCCTAGGCGTTTGTGCCACAACTCTAATGGTAAAGAAGATTTGGAAACATTACAAGAACGAGCAACTATAGGAGTAGAAACATCAGTAGACGAAACCACAACAGCATTAGCAACGAACCCTTCAGAATGCAACTCATAAAGGCCATCAGGAGTGAGCCTCCCCTCCAGAAGAATCTGCCGGGTCTGAGCATCCTTCACAAAACACTTAGACGGATGAAACTCAAAAAACACGTTATTATCGCGAGCAAACTGAGATACGAATAAAAGATTCTTCTTAATATCTGGAACACACAACAAGTTACGCAAAAACAACGACCTATGTCCAGCTTGTAAACAACCATGACCAATATGAGAAATCGAAACTTCATCACCATTGCCCATAAGTAAAGAATATGTACCTGTGTACGCAACCTCTGTTTGAAGATTGTCTCTAGCATTAGTTATGTGATGAGTGGCCCCCGAATCAGGGTACCAAACAACCTCTTGAACACCTGAGGTGGGTATACCCGATGCACATGTACCAAGCAATGGTGTGGCAAAAAACGATGTAGGAGCTGGCTGAAAACTAGAAACATTAGAATAGGAAAAAGGAGAGTGAGAAACATGTGAAGAAAATGGTGTGGAAGCTGATGATGGGGCTGCAGGAACAGGAGAATGAAGACCCTGAGAAAAGACTGAGCCAGTGCCTGTAGGAGCAGTGTAGAACTGACCAACGGAAGGAAAAATATATGGTGCTGCACCAAAATTAGAGACAGGCCCTGTCGAGTAAAAACCAGAAGGAGAGGATGCAACAACATGAGAATAAGCCTGAAAGGGAGGTTGATTAGGACGCCAAGTACCACTCTAAGGTTGATTAGGTGTCCTTTGATTAGAACCGACACGAGCAGCACCCCAAGAATTAGGAAAACCATCAGAAACATCACTATTTCCAGAAGATGGACCACGATAGGACTGATCAAAACGATACCAACACTTCTGAGCTAAGTGTCCAAACCTTCCACAAATTTGGAATTGAGGCCTATTAGAAGAAATACGACCTCGCGCACGTCCTCGAGAGAAATTATCACCACGCTGTGCTTGTGAAAAAATTAGAAGAACCTTGTGTCTGAAATTGATTTTCAGTCAACTCATTTGTATTCTCAACACTATCAGTCTTATCCCCTTTTGGAGTTACCACATTTGCTTGGATAGAAAAATTCTCAGTCAAGAATTCACGTTGCCTTGTTTCACAATCGAGGAGCATCTCCGTAAGACTCTCAAGAGTTTGGGACTCACGCGATGAAATGGCAATAACTGACTCAAACTCAGCAGTGAGGCCAGCAAGAACCACACCGACCTGTTCTTGTTCTGTGACAGGATTGCCCGAAGCATTGAGTGTATCACAGAGCAATTTAATTTTAGCAAGATATTCATTCACGGACAATCCTCGTTTCTTCTGAGAATGTAAACTGTGTCGTAACGCAGAGACCTTGGCAGAAGATTTCACAGCAAACATCTTCCCAAGAGCATTCCAAACTGCTCGAGAAGTAGTGAGACCAGTGAGCAAGGGAAGAACCTCGGCACTGACTGTAGACAGGATCCATGATGCAAGTAATTTATCTTGCTTCAGATATGCCAAAAAGCTGGATTTTCAACAAGTTGACCAGATGCATCACTCATCATTTTATCAGGTGCTTTGTGATCAGAAATATAAGCCGTTATACCATAGCCATCGATGACTAACATCACCTGATGTTTCCACAGAATATAACTGCTCTCGACAAGCTTTACTGTATCTAGCTTGGGAAGTTGCTGAACAGAATAGACACTAGAAGTAGTCATGAGAATAGGTATCGAATTTGAACTAGTTTGAACAGGATCCGATGGACCAGACGTAGACGAATCATTAGTCATAGTGAAACAAGCTCTTTGAGACAATTTATCAAACACAAGATGTGCAAGAACACAGCTACTCAATTAATGAAGATAAGCTATCACAACCACAGCCAAACAGGAGAAGATACGCAACAATATCACAGCCAAACCAGCATTCAACATTAATCGACAAAAATAAACCAAACTCAGCACCTAACCATCAATCGAAGTAAAGAAAATCACAACACAACTTCTCACAAGCTCTAATCTAAAAACAGATGCTCTTTAGACTACTAATCTGCTCTTTAAATTCATGCAACTAGAGACAGATATTCATGCAGTTCAGCTAGAGATCTGAAAATCGAAGATCAGAGAAAGTGAATCATAGATCAGAAAGAGTGAGTACATAAACCTTTTCAAGTTGAGTTGCGCTCGTCACTTTTCCGCAGATATTAGAAACGGAAATACTTATGATCAAGCTGCAATCCTCATGTTGAATTTGATTACTGAGTCACTCAAGCGATCTATGGTTATATTGAGCTTCAATACACTGACAATGAGCCAAAACAAAGAAATCACGCGCGAAACACCATCAAACTGTAACTTCACACATGGAGGTATGATCGGAACCTAACAGAGCACCGGAAATATAGCCGGACCTTCTCCGAACAGCCAGGAAAAAGGCACTGATACCATGTGAACAATCTGAGATTATACTGGAATTATGAAGAAGAACAATGACAGTGAATAGAAGAGAAGTAGAATGGTAAAGAGAGACGGTACTCTCATTGTTTTATTTATTACTCTCGTAATATCTCTCAAATGAAGAGACCGAGAGCATATATACAATGACACTCATATCACCAGCCTTGGATCAGCTATCTAACAACCTATAACCGTTCCAGCTGGCAGTATAACAAAATCTAACTAATTCTCTTTTCCTTGACCTGACTCATACTCATAACATCCATCGTAGACAACGGCTGCTAAGTTTTGAATTTTAGGTTTTTGTGTGCTGTGTTTATAATTATAATGGGGTTTTAATCATTATACTAATAGGAAGTACACAATTGAGAGATATATAATGGAGTTTTAATCTAAAATTATAATGGGGTTTTCGAGCAGTCGGAGTAGGAATTCCATGTTCAATTTTGCTTAGATTATCAAAATATCATTTTACTTAAAGTCCAAGTTAACATGCGGTTTTACTTGGGTGTGGTAAAATATGAGGTTTTATGATCTAGTGCAACCATATTTAGATCATAATTAATTTACTTTTTAAAAAAATTGACCAGACATTCGGCGAGGGAACTATGATGAGTGTGGGGAAATAACTACATTTTAGGTTATGGATAGTTTTGGAATTATTTCGATTAAGGTTTTTTATCTTTTAAATTTGTTTGATATAATTTATTTTTAAGATCTTATTAATTTTAAAATTAATTAAATTAAGCATTGATCCAAATTTTCTAGTTTAATTTCTTTCAAGATCTTTTAATTTTAAAATTAGTGAAATTACATCTTATTTTTAGGGGTGCGAATTGGGTGCACTACAACAAAACAGATTTTTAACAGCGTTTTTTAGTCTTATAAGGGCGTTTATTAGTGCCGCGAAAAACATTCCCGGCGCTGAAAAAAGCGCCGCGAGAAGTGCCGCTTAAACCAACCTCGCAATAGTTTACGTTGTTTCTTAGCAAAAAACGCCGCAAAAGTAGGCGAAAAACTGTTCTTTGGTAGCGTTTGCTTTTACAAACGCCGCGAATAGCAACATGCTTTCAAAAAAACTAAAAAAATAATACTAATATTATATAATAATCAATCAACCATTGTAGCTTACTTTAATATGTTTACAAATGTTGCACCAAGTTAATTTATTTAGACATCCAAAGAAAAGAAATTGAAATGTGAAGGGAGTACATCATGGTTCCTTACTTTAATCTATTTACATGACTAGGAGGGATGTGCTTCCCACTATCTAGACCGAGAAGAATAGTGTCAATGTTGCTCCAAACCATTCAGTGTTAGCTGCAGCGCCACCGAACAGAGTGTGAACGGTAGTACATAGATAACAAAAATTCAGCACAAATAAGTCTGATTTTTAAAGTCAAGATAAAAACATAATCAAGGTTCTGCATACTTGTACTACTGCAACAGCTTCCATGGCACCAGCAGCTCCCAATAGGTGACCAATCATTGATTTCGTAGAGTTCACTCTAACTACAAATAATGGAGAGATTTTATCACTAATTAAAATATAGAAATATAAAAAGCAGATTTTAATTAAATACAAATGCCAGAAAATAATACGCAAAATTTACCTCAGGATTCTTGCCAAAGCAATAAAGGAGAGCCTGATATTCTTTAATGTCTCCAGATGGTGCAGATGTAGCATGAGCATTAATGTAATTTATATCATCTCTTGGTACACCAAACTGAGCCAAGGCCTTTTCTGTGCTGAGAATGACACCAATACCTATTTTTCGATTTCACAAGATTGATGTTAATTTAATTTATACTCCCACCGGAACAAAGCTCTACAATAAAATATTGGATATAAATAACTTTTGAGTTAAAGAAGAATAAATTGCAGTAGTAAAGACGAGGCTCATTACCATCAGAGTGTGGTTCAGTCATGTGGTAAGCATCACAAGTGAAGCTTCCACCCATAAATTCTGAATAGATGGTGGCACCGTTCCTCTGTCAAATCAGAAACCAAAACTCCATAATTTTCCCTTCTAAGAAGGAAACTAATATTCCCTGAAACTTCACCATAAACCATTAGGTGCAAACCTCTGGCTCAAAACAAGGCTTGTAGGGTCGAAAAAAACGTACCTTAGCGTGCTCCAGTTCTTCTAAAAGCAGAATCCCCACACCTTCTCCTATGACAAATCCATCACGGTTCTGTGTAAAAGTTAGAACTATTATTCACCTAAATGAATTAATGGAAAACTACAAAGGAAAATTAAGTGCAAAATCAGTTTGTTTCTTAAGGTTGTGTTTCCTCATGTGGGATTTTACGTACACTCTGTCACTTATGATTAAGGAGATTAAGTTATAAGGCCGGCTACAAACACAAAGCTAGTATTACAAAATTGTACCACTCTCCAATACTTAATATGACAATCAAAAACCATCAGTTGATGTAGAAGCTAAGAACTCCGAATCTAGGCTAGAATATGACAAACAAATCAGATCAAATACAAAAGTAAGGTTGGAGAAAAAATACTATATAATTCATGTTTTCACAATGTCGCAGATGCACGTAAAGATATTCAATTCATTTTTAATAATTATTAGATAATTGATGAGTAAAGAAGTCTTATATCAGCCTATCTTATCAATAAAATTCTGTACTGTAAACAAATTACTGCATATTTAAAAGGGAATAAGATATAATTTTGAATAGAAATAATAATAATAACAAAAGGCAAAAAAGATTTACTGCACAATTACGTACAAATGGGCTCAGTTCCTACCTAAAATCCATATCCGAAAGGATTTATGAGCTCTTACTTCATCTACAATGATGCGTAGGGTTGGCCATTCCAAGATTCTAAGATGTTCGTCCTATTGTTCATAAGATAGAAGTTAGCAATATAGGCACACAAAAAACAACAACAAAATCTTGAATGAATTCTAGGGAACTGCTTACCACCCCACCAGCGGCAAATTTAGAACCATCAACACTGAAAGCAATGCATTTTTGAGGACCAGCATCTATGAGAGGAGGTAACTCTTTGGTGGACAGCTTTAAATGTGTTTCTTGACCATGCAACTCAAACAACCTGCATATATAAAAAATCCCATTCTATAAGAACATTTTGCTCGGGAATTATAGGATAGTGGCTAAGGCTAAGCAATTCTTAGTTGTAATGGTCATCAATATGAAATTTTCAAAAACTTCTCCTTGCTTCTCAGGCCACAATTAAACCCGACAAACTTGACCCGAGACCCAAAATCCGAACCGAGACTCGATTTTGACCTAAACATGATGATCCGAAGTTGGCCCAAAACTCGAAATAAATCGAACCGAACCGAAACTGACCTGAATTTTTTGTTGAACCGAAATAGACTCAAACCGATTTGACCCGAACCGAATGCTACCCGAACCGAAAGCTAAACCGAATATCGACACGATTTTAACCCGAAAATTAAGGTAAAATAAATGAATAATTTATTTTTAATATTATCTATTTTTATGTCATTATTGCTAAAAATTAAAATCTTAGAAATTAAAATGAACAAAAATATCATTATATTAAATTAATAGACTAAATTACAAAGATTAGTTAATTTCAACTAAAAGTAAATTTTTAGAGACTAAATATCACTACGGGGAGGGGATTTCTGTATCTGAAGTCTAAACTGTGGGGATACTTGTGACTAAATTAAATTAAACTAAAAGTTTAAGTTGAATATTAGTACTAAATTGTAACATTTTAAATGCAACATGACCTAAAAAGTAATTAATCTCTAGCTTAAAAAATTGGTGGTTTATTTGCCTCCAAAATTTTATATTTTCCCTCTCTATTTTTACCAATTGTTTTTTTTCCAATCTAGCTTAAAAAATTGGTGGCTTATTTCCCTCCAAAATTTTGTCTTTTTCATCTCTATTTTTCCAATTGTCTTTCTCTTTTTCTTTTTCTTAATTTAATTGAGTTTCAATTTAGATTAATTTAATTGAAATTTCACATTTAGTTTTAAAATTATTTTAATTATGTCCGTGATTTATGCTTCTAGATTTTAGTTAGCTCAATTAGATCATAAGTTTAATAAATTAATTCATTTCAAACATTATTATTATTATTATTATTATTATTATTATTATTATTATTATTATTATTATTATTATTATTACATATAATAAACTTTGATATAATATAATTATACACAAAATTTTGATATGGAGACATGAAGCTTTAATTTAAATATTTAATCAAATTCAAATGCATAGATTAACAAGTTGAATCAGAATTAATCTCATACACCAATAACTCTAAACTAAACCATAAATACTAAACCTCAAACCCTAAATCCAACTCAAACCAAATTGACCCGAAAATTCAAATGTTGACCTGACCCGATTTTGACCCGAACCGAAAGCGACCCGAACAACCCGATTTTGACCCGAACCGAAAACAACCGATCCAATTTTGACCCGATCCAATACCCAAACCGAATTCGACTCATCACAGACCCGAATTAGACTCGAACCCAAACCGAACCGAATCTAAACCGATTTTAGATAGACCCGAAACGACTCGAACCGAACGACTCGATTGCCACCTCTAGCCACAATGCATAAGATCATGTAAAATTGCATAAATAAAGGGATGATAGCCACCACTAGAAGAAGAGCAATTATTCAACCCCTCTTCTAACCAACATTCTCATGTTAAAACAGAGAAAATATCACACTTCTCTAATCTAACCGCTCCAAAGTCAAAAAGAAAAAAGAAACCTTTTATGTAACACCCCAAAAATTATGCCCAAATTGTAAACCTTAGATTTGAAAATTCCCTAATTTAAAAACCTAATTTTGAAATCCCTAAATTCAAAACTATTTTTATTTGAGAATTTTAATTCAAAAACCGTAATTTTAAATTCTTATGGTCAAATTGAAAATTTTGAGAGTTAAATGATTTTTAATAATAATTTTACGACTTTATAGAATAAATGAGAAGTTTGAGGACCTGTTGGGTGATTAACCCATTTTGTTTTTAAATCCAAGTTAAATTCGTTAACTTTAGTTATGTTCCTTTTATAATTATAATTCTTTTAAATTATTATTATTATTTTATTCCAAAATCCCCTACCCTCTGTATATATAACCGAAACCCTTTGTTTTACTTTCAAACCGCCTATATAAATATATATTTACTTGGTTAGCGATAAAGAAACAAAAACAAATACCAAGGGCGCCAAGCACATCCACTACCGCAAACATGATCACACCAAAATGTTTTCAATTCGATTAGGATTCAGTACTAGTCAATGAATACCAGAGTTATTTGTTACGCGGTTAGAGCTTTATCGATGCGAGGTGTGTTTTCTTCCGGTGCTATAAATAAATTATATGTATTTTTCTATGTGTTGTTGTTTTACCCTTTATGTGATTATTTATATGTATTATGATTTTTATGGTTGACATCATATGCATACGTTTTCATAATATGTTTTTACTATGATTTACGAACCGTGATTTATGGACTACGATTTATGAACTATGATTTATGGACTTATGGACTATGATTTATGAAGTATGTTTACGGAATATTGGATTTATGGAACTTTGTTTATGAAATTTGATTTTTAATCATCATATCATTGTATGAGCATGGGTTGGGATCTGATCGGGGAAGTTCAGTGGTTTCACCCTTCGGGCTGAATTCCACTTCGGATTGACGGCTGTAGTGAGGAGTTCTGGGGAACTTTCCTCTTGGCGGTTGTAGTTGGGTGCATTGCATTGCGCTTGTGATTTATGTGTTATGCTTTAAAGAATTTTAAGAAAATATTACTATGTTTTTACGACTATAATTTTCTTGCACTTTAGAGACACACTAAGCTCTTTAGCTTACTCGCCCATAGTTTCCTCTTACAGATATCTTTGGGCTTTAGGCGACGTGGTACTTGGAGTATCTCAGATTTTATCCGGTTATTTTATTATACAATACGAAACTATTTTTATTTAATCAGATTTCTATTTATTATTTTGGGACATGAATGCAATTTTTGACTATTTATATTTTGAGATTATTTTTAGCATTCATCTACTGTTATTCAGAGATTTTATATAATTATTCTAATATCTATTATGATATTTATATTTTTATTTATTATTAAATTTATGTTATTTTATTTTAATTTAAAGTATAACTTTTTAAAATTGGTTTTCTTGAGGGAAAAGTTTTCAAACGTAACTTCCTAAATTCGGTCTTTTCTTCTAGGCCAGGTTTAGGGGGTTACATTTTAAGAGCCATATCATGTCTATCCTCAAGACCGAAAAATTTCAAACTCCCTCATGTCTCTCTATGGTCTTACTTAAACTACTAAGATCAAAGTAAAAAAAAATGCAAAGAAGAAGTTCCCCGAAACAACAAAACAAAGATTTAATCAGAAAATTCACATAGTGATATTGCAAAGCACATAACTTGTCAAATTTAGACTTCATTTCAATCCCATAAACAAACTAACAAATTTCTTATAACTTGACAATAATGACACCCTAATGCCCATCAGAAGCATTCAATAACAATAATAAGCACTATAAAAACAAAATGGACTATTCAAACGTTTCCAAGCTATTGCATAAAACAGATAATAAAATCATTTTAAACATATAAAAGAGAGAGAAGATAGAATTTACTTGCAGCCTCCATTAGTGGTAGAGCAAACAAAACAATCTCCACTCGGGTGTACAAAAATGGTTATTGGATCACCATCACTTTCTTCGAGGTCATACCTAGCCTAATTATATTTTCCAGCAATTTATAAACTCTAGATGTTGAAACACCCAGTCGAATCACCTATAATGACTTCCCTAATATCTGAAAAGTAAAAATAAAATCCAAATGCTTTAGACTTTTGCTAAATAAACTAAAATTTTGAAGGAAAAACCATAATAAGAATTTTTAACCGAAGCCCATGAGCCTCACTTGCAACTTTTCTTCTTAAAGCGCCCATCATCACCGATATTTGGGAGAACAGAGAAAGAGATGTCGTACTCGTATCTTGAAGAACTGAGATGAAAATAGTAAGGGAAAATGGAGATTTGGAAGAATCAACAGTGAAGATCGACGACGACGAGAAGCATGATGGCAACGAGGAGAATGATTGATTTGGGGATGGTGAAAAGGGACTTAGGGATTTTCACGATTGAGGATGGTTAAAGAAAGCTGAGATATAATTCTCAAATTAAAACGTGTAATTATAGCGGCGTTTTCGCACAAACGCCACCATAAAGAGACTTATTTCAGCGTTTTCCCTATCAAACGCCACTATGTGCTATTCATTAGCGGCGCTTTCCCCACAAACGCCGCTATATTTCTTTTTTTGTGGCATTCAACTGATAAACGCCGCGATAAGTGTAATTGTAGCGGCGTTTGCTCCTAAAACGCCACGAAAAGCGCCGCTATAGAACATACTTGATGTAGTGGTGGGAAATATCTGAAAATCATGGGGATCCGAACCGATGAGTATGGGGAATAATCGAAATCTTTACCCACAAGGACGAAGATGGGGAAGTTTTATCATTGAAGCTCAAATGGGGATGGGGACGGGAATTGCTATATCTGAACCGTAGGGATAACCGAACCGTAATTGTATAAATAACTGTGGGATCCCCATAAAATATCCGCAAGGATCATGAAATTTTACAAGATTTTTAAAATATATATATACCCCTAATATATATCTTAATAAAAAAATCCGAACTATAGTATTATCATTTAACTTTCTCTCAAACCTAGCCACACTCAAGTTTCTCAAAATATAAGCTAAAACCCTCGTCTAAATCTTCCCCAACACAACACTCTTTCAATTTTCTTTGTCACGTAACTGTTTCTAATATGAGTCTCCAAACTTTATATTTTAAATTAAATTTGTCATTTATTTTGGTTAGTAAAATAATAATTCTGTTTAATATTTTTGGGCATGGGGATTGCCCGAAAACCGTGGGGATCCGCGCAGGGAAGATATGGGGACAAAAGAATTCCCGAAGCATTTGATGGGGATTTTCCGAAATCGTAACCACAAGTATTGTGGATGGACTAAGGAATGTATAACCGTCCCCGCCCTACCCGATTTCCACCCAACTTATTTTCTTTATTTTTTATAATTTAATTACTTTTTAATATCTCGGCCATTCTAAAGTTAAACATCTTACTCCCTCATGATTCAATCAAGACTCCATCTTTGAAGACATTAAATTTTTTAAAAAACATTTATCATTCAAACATCTGGATCCCTGACATAGGAGGAGGTGGCATGCAAAACATGCAAAATTAAAGAATCCATCGAGATTATATAATCCAATAAAGAAAGTATATGTTCGAAATTTGTGATTGTTTCGAACTATTATTATTATTATTATTATTATTATTATTATTATTATTATTATTATTAACACTACAACAAATTTATCAATTAATGACGAAATTTCTATATGACGTTACATATAACGTCACAAAATATACTATATACGTGACGGTTTTTTATTTTCGTCACATTTAGTGAATAATGTTATTTTTTTGACAATTTTAAAAAATGTCATTAGTTTTTGTCACTATATGTTTGGCGCCTAAAAAATATTTGGAGGGAAACATTTAAATGAGGTTTATACAAAATAGTGACATTGTAAAATCGTCACCACTGAAATAGAAGTATTAGTGACGAAATATTATTATGATATTGATTCAATGTTCATTAATGACATTGAAAATTCATCACTGATAAACATTATTTGTGACAATTTGATTGGTCATATTTTAAAATATATAAAAGATGATGTTTTATTTATGTCACAAAAAACTGGTTTAATATGACAAAAAATGACTATTTGTTACTAATTATTATATTTATTATTTCTTAATTGAAGATTTCTAAAAACATCTTTAGTTTGTGTGTTTAGCGTCAATAATTAATGAAAAATTATGGGAAATTTATTAGTGACAAAATTTAAAATGTTTTGAATTTTAGATTCATAATTTCAATCGTTGGTCATTAGTACGATGAAATAGTAGTTAATATTGTTGACTTGACGTTTAACGTGTAAATGATAATATGGCAGATAAGCTTGATTGAATCTTTGAATAGTTTGAAGATTGGTTGAATTTTTAGAAAATTCGATGGACTATTTAATTCTTAAATTAATATATATATATATAATTTGGATAAAATAAAATATTTTAAAATATTTAAATAGTTAAAAAAATAATTTTTTGGTTGCCCTTCCGGTTTTCAAGGCTCCGCCGAACTGACCCGCAACGCACACACCTAGCTTTGGTAGGTAGGTCTCCCAACAGAGATTTTCTACATGCACAACTTCTTTACTAAACAACTTTTTGTTATTAAAATTGATAAAATAATTGAATTTTTTTAAGCAATAAAAAGTTAAAAACAATAATAAAGTAAAGAAAATATTAAAAAATTTAAAGTAGAAATTTAAATAATCAAACTTCTTTACTAAACAACTTTTTTATTTCCAAAACTCCAATCCTCAAATTGTCACCGCCATCAAACACTACCACTATCGTCGCCAGAAGTCATCTCCTACTTCTTCCAATCATTTATCGCTGATAATTATCAATAAGCGTGTTAATCAAACGTTGTTTGACTAGATCTATTTGCGTTGGTCATAGAATTCACATAGGCCCATATCGTTAAATCATGGTTAATTTATTATTTATACTGAAAATATTAAATTAAAAATAATAATGTAAATGATGATTAAATTAAAAATGAGGGGTGGACAATGCACATAGACCCTCAAGACGAAACGTCCTCGTTTTGGTTTCGAACAATCTCGTTTTTACTCTCCTCTTTGGAAGCCTCTCTTCCCCTAGACCTAAAACCCTAGAAAGAAACAAAAATCCAATATTATTGCTCGTTGTTAGAAGCCAAACACGAAATGAAACTCCTAAGTTAAAAGGAGGAAAAGAATAAAGTTCGCCAATAACAATGAATGTCGTAATAACACCATCTTCAATCGATTGCGGTATTGTTTGTTGGGACCTACAAACAAGGCGGAGCAATTCCATTACAAGATGTGCGCCTATGCTCCCCACGGCCTCGCATCCATAGCCATAGGTTGCCATTTCCTCGCCTGCTCTCAACTTCATGATCCCTCCACCACCTCCGGCCATGTCCTTTGCTAGTCTTGGTCCAAGGTTTGTTCTTTTTAACCACCCAAACGGTTCGGCTCATTTCCCAAACATCATCTTCTTCATTTAATCACTGTTTTACAACCTCAATCGCAAGTTACGAAACTTATTAAATTGCTTGCTGCTAATAGTGAATGAAGTTACATTGTTGGTGAAGGTTCATCCGGAGATACTTATTTTGGGATTTAAAAATTAAATTACTTTGTTTTCATTTAAGTCTTTTATTTGCTAATTGAAGCTAAGCATTTCGGGCGTTTTCTATTTCACAAATTAGGTTGCTACGAGTAGGTTATTAAAGAAATAGCACACTCACTATAAGGTAGTTACATGCTCAATTTTCTTCGAGGATGATTCACTCCTCATTTCTAGGTCAGAGGATTAATAAATTATAGTTTGGTCATCTTTCGTGTACATGTTCCTTGTTCCTTACTCATATGATCAATTATGTTTGTATATCTTATTTGATTATCGTGGTTACTATTTGTGAATAGTTTGTGGTTTTGATGTTTATTGTAGATTAGGATATTTGATGATGTTAGACACCTGCAGACAAGTTATCTTTATGAGTGTAGTTGTACAGAACATACTCCGCATGCAACAGATATCATTATGGGTTATGGTGGAGGGAATGCAATTATTGTGTCTGCTTCTGAGGACCACACATATAAGGTTTGTTTTGCTTTTGAATGCATGTTATATGTTAATGGATTGTTGATTTGATTGTTATTCTAGACCATGCATTAGACTAAAAAGAGAGAAACTTTAGGCTGCAAGTCATTGGCATCGCCTAATGTATCTATTCTATTATAGTATTTTTATTAGTAAATTATGTTTTGAATTGGTAACTATGAAACTAAGGAGAGCTTTTTTTTGTCAAGGCGATACATTTTGTTTATGAGATTAATGGATAAACGAATTGCTTTATTTGACCATTGCAAGAAAGCTAATAATGGTATTGAAAAACATCTATGATATACTTGAATCGTAGCAGATTAGCATTTATGAGTATAGAAAAGAAAACTCAGACATTGGTTGTTTCTGAGGTTCGTAGCAGGTTAGCATAATCTGCTTACACTTGAAACATATCACCTTGTTATCCATATAGAAAGAAATTGACTTTCATCTTTTTCTGAATTCATGTGGACATGTTTTCTTGTAGATTGTATATCTTCCCTTTAAATTTTATGTGTATAAAGAGCTGGATGCAATGTGTAAATATTTTAGATCTTATCTAAGAAAATAAATAAAGTATTGGCATATGAGTGGCACATGCTCGAATGTCGAGTTGTAGTTAATCCAATAAAATTACATGGTTGACCATTTTTAAAAAAAAATCTTATTGTTGAATTTAGTAACTTGGTGATAATCTAATGATTATGATTACAATTTGATTTTGCAGAAAAGATAAAATATCGACTAACATTTTAGGGGAAAGGAAATATCAATCCTGACTTTGGTATGGCATTTATTTTTTCTTTATTTATTGTTTTTATAGTTCTCTTTAATATGTAAATGCTATCATAACTCTTGTTTTTTAGAGAATAAATAACTAGAAGAGAAAAAGAGTTTGAATTTCAGTGGCTGAATTTTACAGCCAAATGCTGGGCTCTAGCTGAGCAGTCGATTACCATAATAAATTATCACAAATGTGGAGAAATTTTTAGGAGATAAAACATTACCTATTGATGAATTGTGTTTTATCTACCATAAACTTTAAGCTATATACTTGATTATAGATAAAATCTGAAAAGAATGCCAATGACCATAGATTTGCTACCAAAAAGATGAAGATTGATCATTACTTTTTTAGTCATCATTATGAAGATCGTTTCTACAGTTTTGGAGCTTAATTCTCACTTTATTTATGCAACATAAAAGAAAGTGTTCATGTTAATCATTTTCAGTAAATGAACTTTGAAAAGCATATAACCAAATGGTTATTTGTCATCTCAGTTAGTTTTTTGTGATATTTTCTGTTGCAACACTAATTGTTCGGTCTTAAGATATAGATAGGCAGGTGAACAGAAAAGTATCATTGCAATATAACTTGAAAAGCGAAAAGACAGGTATTATACTTTAGCTAATATATCATTGTATTTCTTTTTTCAACTTACTACACACTGTCAATTGCTGTTGCCGCCTTGCTCTCTATCTTTTTCACTCTCCTCACTTTTGGTTAAAGATAGGACTCAAAATTCTATAATCTCAAACAAGCTTTTGTATGTGGATGTGTACCTTGATGGCTTGATCTATATATTGATTTTGCTTCTATCATGATGCAGGTCTTGAGAGACAAAGAGGGTGACTCGATTGAGTTAAATAAGAGAGCTAGAAGGAACGAACTTTAAAAACAGAAGCTGAAGCTAAAAGAAAGATAAGCTTACCAAATACATTGACAAGTACATTTAGCTCTCTCTAATGTGGCTATTATCTATTTGTTGAGGATATATGTTTTATTATCTTTTGGTTCCTTACGATGCCTCCACTATACATGTAGATGTAGCAAATGTACTAGTTTTTGACATTTTAGAGGGAAGGGATCAAATTGTAAATATTGTACAATATTGAGAATTCATTGCAATTTGTAACATGTTTAGTCTTTTTGTAATTTTTTATTTTGATAAAAAGTTACAAATTATTTTAAATAACTTAGTTGTCCAAAATTAAAACTCAAAATTCAAATCTAAATGTAATTCTATCAAAATTTGCATTTACCACAAATTTGATTGTAAGCACATTGATAACTGTGACGAATCTAATTATAAATAATGAAAAAATAATGTGACAATATCTCTTTTGTCATCTATATATTGAATTCATTGTATTATTAGTGACAAAACTAATTATCAATAACGAAATCTTATATAATTTTGTGACGTAATTATTTGTCACAAAATACAAAGTATAAGATGACGTTACGTATTACCGTCATTCATACTTCTATTAGGTGACGATATACTATGTCATTAACAACGTGACGATATTTCTTTCGTCATCTATACATTTGAGTTATTTTATTATTGGTGACGATATGAATGATCAATGACAAAATTTTATATTATTTGGTGACGTAATTAATTGTCACTAAAAACAAAATATAAGCTGACGTTATATATTAATGTCACTATATTATCAAAAATACATGAAAAAAAACAATACATCGTCACGTTTTACATTTAGCGATGCACCTAGCGTGACGAAGACCGTGACATCAAATTTTACGTCACAAAATACAAATGGTGACGTAAATGTAATTTTCGGTGACAATATTTTATATGCCACTAATAAACAAATTTGTTGTAGTGTAATAATAATAATATTATTATTATTATTATTAAGTTTAATAAATTAATTCATTTCAGACATTATTATTATTATTATTATTATTATTATTATTATTATTATTATTATTATTATTATTATTACATATAATAAATTTTGATTTAATATAATTATACACAAAATTTTAATATGGATACATGAAGCTTTAATTTAAATATTTAATCAAGTTTAAATGCATAGATTAATAAGTTGAATCAGAATTAATCTCATGCACCAATAACTCTAAACTAAACCTTAAATACTAAACCTCAAACCCTAAATCCAACTCAAACCGAATTGACCTGAAAATTCAAATGTTGACCCGACTCGATTTTGACCCGAACCAAAAGTGATCCGAACAACCCAATTTTAACCCGAACCGAAAGCAAACGATCTGATATTGACCCGAACCGAAAACAACCGATCCAATTTTGACCCGATCCAATACCTGAACCGAATCCGACTCATCACAGACTCGAATTAGACCCGAACCCAAACCAAACCGAATCTAAACCGATTTTAGATAGACCCAAAACGACCCGACCCGACCCGAACCGAACGACCCGATTGCCACCTCTAGCTACAATGCATAAGATCATGTAAAATTGCATAAATACAGGGATGATAGCCACCACTAGAAGAAGAGCAATTATTCAACCCCTCCTCTAACCAACATTCTCATGTTAAAGTAGAGAAAATATCACACTTCTCCAATCCATCCGATCCAAAGCCCAAAAAAAATGGTTAACTACTGGAATGGTCACTTATGTTTTCCTCCAATACAGAGTTGGTCACCGATTTTCAAAAACGACCCGTAAGGTCACTTATGTTTTCGGGGTGTAAATTTTTTGTCACTCAGACATTTGTTGTCGTTAACTTTAACGGGAGACTATTCTGAAAGAAGGATAAGTTACCTAAATAGTCCCTAAACTATTACTTCAATCCTATTTTGACCACCGAAATAAAAATAATTTGTATAATTACACATTTAATCTTCCATGTTTACATTTTTTATTTCATCTCCCGCTCCACCATCTTCCATATTTTTCTTCATCTAACTCAATCCCCAATTTTCTACTATATTAATCATCAATTCACACATCAAAATTGAAAGTATTTTTCTTTTCACCGTTTAACCAAATAAAAAAATTAATTTTTTACTTCTTTCTCTTTTAATCTCTCTATTTTTTTATATATCCCCATCAATGTGTGAACCAAACTGCAGATATCATGCCATAATAGCATCGTAATATCGAGTCGAGAGATAATGGATTCAATATTTTTAAATAAGATCTTAACTTTTAGTCTTACGAATAGAAAATATAATACTAAACTCGAAAACTGCTAACAAAATTGAAATTAAAATAGAATTACGAATTCGAATTTTATTCCAACTGATTCATACAATCATCATAATACAATTAAGTTTTGAATTTGAGTCGAAGACTTTTGATACCTTTAACTCTCTCTTCTTAACAATCTACAGCAGACCAA
This sequence comes from Hibiscus tridactylites, assembly GCA_958450335.1. NCBI lineage: Eukaryota > Viridiplantae > Streptophyta > Magnoliopsida > Malvales > Malvaceae > Hibiscus > Hibiscus tridactylites. The sequence goes on along the minus strand of OY288268.1, from coordinate 23,806,014 downwards.
AAGGTCAAAAACGTTTAAAAGAAACAAAAAGTTTTCAAATTAGGTAAAAATTGAAGTTTGTGGTGATAGGGATTTTATCTATGAGCAGTGATCAAAGTCTCGATGAACTGTAAGCCATCAAACCTGGGTGCGAATTTCTCGATCAAGGTTAATTTTTTGGTTGCAAAATTTTCTTGCCCTTTCTCCTTCTGCAAAAATATTTTTTAAAAAAGTTTAATCGTCAATCTTCGATTCGAAAATTGATAAATTAAAAGGAAAAAAAAGAATTGTTTAATCTAGTAAGAATTAAAACCAAAATCACCATGTAAAAATTATATTTGAAGATTTCATGAGACATGGAAAGATAGAAAACCATATTGCTCAAACGTTCAAATCTAAATCACACCAAGAAAATTGCGAACGAAATTGAAAACATGGATACTTAGTCATTATTTTCTTGGCGATTAAACATGGCAAAACTCGAAGGATAATTTTTCATTTTCGAAAAAAAGAAGAGAAACCAAGTTTTTTTTATATCTAAAACATAGAGTAAAGTAAAACGATATTTACATCGCTAGAAAACTGAAATTTAGAGTTGCAAGTAAGAGGGGAAGAAAACGACGACGACGAAGAAGAGGCGAAGACGATAGCGACGGAGGCTGAGGCGACAACCATGGAAGCAGCAAAGAGGCATGATATCTTCATGGTTGAGGATAAGAAATCTGGTTCAAACTGCTAACTCCGAAACCAGTGGCCAGTCTTGATGTCACCCCTTTGCATACACTTTCTATTGAGATTAAAAGAGAAAGAAGTGGAAAATTAATTTTTTTATTTGGTTAAACGGTGAAAAGAAAGATAAATCTAATTTTGATATGTGAATTGAGGATTAATATAGTAAAAAATTGGGGATTGAGTTAGATGAAGAAAAATATGGAAGATGGTAGAGGGGAGAAGAAATAAAAAAAATGTAAATATGGAGGATTAAATGTGTAATTATACAAATTATTTTTATTTCGGTGGTCAAAATAGGATTGAAGTAATAGTTTAGGGACTATTTAGGTAATTTATCCTTCTTTCATATTAGTCTCCCGTTAAAGTTAACGACAACAAACGTCTGAGTGACCAAAAATTTACACCCCGAAAATGTAAGTGACCTTACTGGTCGTTTTTGAAAATCGGTGACCAACTCTGTACTAGAGGGAAACATAAGTGACTATTCCAGTAGTTAACCCAAAGAAAAAAGAAACCTTTTACAAGCCATATCATGTCTATCCTCAAGACCGAAAAAATTCCAAACTCCCTCATGTCTCTCTATGGCCTTACTTAAACTACTAAAATCAAAGTAAAAAAATGCAAAGCAGAAGTTCCCCGAAAAAACAAAACAAAGATTTAATCAGAAAATTCACATAGTGATATTGCAAAGCACATAACTTGTCAAATTTAGACTTCATTTCAATCCCATAAACAGACTAACAAATTTCTTATAACTTGACAATAACGACACCCTAATGCCCATCAGAAGCATTCAATAACAATAATAAGCACTATAAAAATAAAATGGACTACAAACGTTTCCAACCTATTGCATTAAATAGATAATAAAATCATTTAAAACACATAAGACAGAGAGAAGATAGAACTTACTTGCAGCCTCCATTAGTGGTAAAGCAAACAAAATAATCTCCACTTGGGTGTACAAAAATGGTTATTGGATCACCATCACTTTCTTCGAGGTCATACCTAGCCTAATTATATTTTCCAGCAATTTATAAACTCTAGATGTTGAAACACCCGGCCGATTCACCTATAATGACTTCCCTAATATCTGTAAAAGTAAAAATAAAATCCAAATGCTTTAGACTTTAGCTAAACAAATTACAATTTTGAAAGAAAAACCATAATAAGAATTTTTAACCGAAGCACATGAGCCATGTTAACAAATAGAGTTTTCGAGAAGGTTTTTCCCAGCTACACTAAGCGCGGGAATGGTTGTTGTAACAACCTTGGGTATTAGCTGGCCATGCATGAGCTGGCAAAAGAAACCCTAATCTGTTAGCCACTGCACTATATTAACGTGCATGCATTCCTTGTAAAAACAGATTTGAATGAATGAAATGAAGGAGTATTATCTCAATCTATAGAAATTCAGTAAACTTTTACATGGTATCTCTTCCTTTTCGATCCTAGTTTTTCGTTCTTTAGCTCTTTCTTGCCATGGCCATCGATGCTTCTGGTGATTCTTCCACTGCTGATGTCGATGATTCATCCTCTTCATCTGGTTTCTTCAACAAACAAATCAGTGTTCGATTGGATGACACAAACTTCCTGCTATGGCGTCAGCAGGTTCTATTGATGATTCGTGGCCAAGGATTAGAGCACTATCTTAATTCAGAGTATACTCCTCCAGCCAAGTTTTTGGTTGCTGCTGATGGCACTAAATCACCAAATCCGTCTTATCAACACTTCTTTAAACAGGATAGTTCTCTAGCGTCTTGGCTCCTCTCCACTGTGAGTAATTCCATTTTATCTCATCTTGTTGGATCTGAAACAGCTGCTTCCATTTGGGACACCCTTGTTCTTCGTTACTCAAAGCTTTCCACAACTCGGATCATGCATTTACACTGTCGCCTTCGAACACTCAAGAAAGGCTCTCTTTCCATTAGTGAATTTTCTGGGCAAAACAAAGAGATTTGTGATCTTCTAGCCCTTTGTGGAAATCCCATTTCTGAACTTGAACAGGTAGCAACAATCCTTAATGGTTTGCCTTCAGACTTTGAATCTGTGATTGCTGTGATCACAGCTAGCAAAGAACCTTACTCCTTTGATGGAGCTGTTTCGCTTCTTACTGATGCTGAAACTCGCCTGGCTGATCCTTTACGATTGCCCATTGGCATTCATACAATCACGTGTTCCTCTGGATCTGAGTCTGATTCGAAGACAAGCTACTCTCCTCACTCTGGATCTCGTTGTGGCAGATCTTCAAATGCGTCCTTCACTGGTGGTCGGTTCAAAGGGAGACCGCGTATTCAATGCCTAATCTGTGGCAAACTTGGCCACCTTGCAGATCGTTGTTGGCACCGATTCAATCAGGAGTTCAAAGCTCAGTCCTCTTCCTCTATTGAAGCTCACAATTGTGGCTGCTCTCCTGATTCTGCTGAAGCTGGCTATACTCCATTTGTTACTACTGAAGCTCCTCCTCAAGCTTCCTCTGACTCTCCTCAGGTCAATGCTCTTGTAGGCAACTTCTCCAGCTGGTTCCTCGACTCAGGTGCCACTCACCATGTGACAAATGATCCGTCTCAGTTCACCAAGGTGCAACCATACTCAGGTCAGGGCAATGTACACATCGGTGATGGATCTTCCCTTTCAATTTCACATGCTGGTCATTCTATTCTTCACACTTCTACTAAGCCTTTGCTTATTGATCATCTTCTACATGTCCCTGCTATTACTCGCAATCTTCTCTCAGTTTCTAAATTTGCTACTGACAATGATGTGTTCTTTGAATTTCATTCTAATCATTGTGTTATCAAGGATGAGCTGACAGGGAATGTTCTTCTCCGAGGCACTCAGAGGAATGGTTTGTACGAGTTTGCTTCATCAGTTCCATCTTCATCCCCAAGTGTTTCATTGACCACCACAAGCAATGACTATTGGTTATGGCACAATCGGATGGGTCATCTCACTGTTGATGTTATTAATATTGCTTTAAATAAAAAGCTTGTTGTTAGCAGTTCCGATCTTTGTCATGCTTGTCAATTAGGCAAACATCATACTCTCCCTTATCATGATTCTACAACCGTGTATTCGTCACCATTTCAGTTAGTGGAAATTGATCTTTGGGGTCCTGCACCTATACAATCTGATGGTTTTTCTTATTACATGGCTTGTGTTGATATGTATTCTCGTGTTACTTGGATTTATCTTCTCAGAAAGAAGTCTGATGCATGCAAAGCGTTTGAATTGTTTTACAAATTTATTGAAACTCAATTTTCTACAAAGTTACTGGCAGTACAAGTCGATGGAGGTGGGGAATTCAAATTTCTTGAACCTCTTCTAGCATAATTGGGCATACAGTTGCGTATCACTTGCCCTCATTCTTCACCACAGAATGGTGTAGTTGAGAGGAAGCACAAGCACCTAATTGAAACGGCTCTCACTCTCCTTGCTCAAGCCTCAATTCCTCTTCACCATTGGTCTCATGATGTCTTAAGTGCGGTGTATTTAATCAACAGGATGCCATCCAAATCCCTTGGTAACATCTCACCCTATCAGAAACTTTACAATCTTTCCCCAAACTATGCTTTTCTCAAAGTATTTGGCTGCCTCTGTTACCCTCATCTACGCCCCTTTCAACGACATAAATTCGACTATCATACCAAACCATGCATCTTTCTAGGCTACTCTCCTACACATCGAGGGTATGTCTGCCTTGACCCTTCCTCCAACAGAAAGTTTATTTCTCGCAATGTTAAATTCAATGAAGCTATTTTCCCCTGTCAAAGTCAACTACCCACACTCACCTCATCTACTTCCCACACAAGTTCACCTCCATTACATGTTCATCCCTCCTCTTCACCCACCCCTACAGTTCCACATACATCTTCCTCTCCTCCTACTACATCCTCAGCTCCAGCTCCCAGTACTCCTCCTTCCCCTACTACTACTTTTTCATCACCAGAACCTTCCACTTCACTTGATCCTCCTTCTTCTCCTCCTACAATTCCTCCTTCCCCACTTCCTACAACTACTTCTCTCCCACCAAACACAACTCAACCACCTATATTTCCTCCACCTGCACCTAATCCTCCTATCATTCCTACTTCATCTTCCTCAGAACCCTCTTCCACCATCATGCCTAGTCATACCATGGTTACCAGAAGCAAGTCAGGCATCTTTAAACCTAAGGTTTATCATCTTCAAGTGCATGATACACCTCCTGATGTTCATCATGCTATGCAAGATCCTCACTAGAAGTCAGCTGTTCTAGCTGAATATACTTCTCTTCTTGAGAATGACACATGGGATCTTGTTCCCCTCCCTCCTGACAAACGTGCTATTGGATGCAAATGGATTTTTCGCATTAAATATAATGCTGATGGGTCTGTGGAACGTTACAAGGCCCGATTAGTGGCCAAAGGATACTCTCAATTTGCTGGTGCTGATTTCACTGAAACATTCAGCCTGGTTGTCAAATCCTTTACTATTAATCTTGTGCTATCGTTGGCAACCTCTCATGGCTGGCATATTCACCAAGTGGATGTGAATAATGCCTTTCTAAAGGGTGACCTCACTGAAGATGTATATATGCTTCAACCTGAAGGCTTTGCTCAAAACTCCTCTACTGGTTTCACTCTAGTTTCCAAGCTTAAACGATCTCTCTATGGTCTTCGACAGGCCCCTCGAAACTGGTTCACCAAACTCAAAGCTTCTCTTGAGAATTTGGGCTTTCGATCTTCTGGTGCTAATGTTTCTTTATTTGTTTCACAGCATGAGGACTTACCTACATATGTTATAGTGTACGTGGATGACATTTTGATCACAGGGGCTTCTCCCTCTCGTGTTGCATTTGTTATTACTCAGTTGGACATTCAGTTCTCACTAAAGGATCTAGGTCCACTTCATTTTTTTCTTGGCATTGAAGCATTACACATTAATGGTGGTCTACTCTTATCTCAAAAGAAGTACATTATTGAGCTTCTTGTCAAGACTGATCTACGGGACACAAGTAGTGTACCAACTCCCATGGTAGCATCCTCGAAACTATTAAAAGATGATGGGCTTCCTCTTTCAGATCCACAATTATACAGGAGCATTGTAGGCTCTCTACAGTATGTTTGTCATACTCGTCCGGACATTGCCTTCTCTGTGAACAAAGTTGCACAATTCATGCACAAACCTACTGATCAACACTGGATTGCGGTTAAACGCATCTTACGCTACTTAAAAGGAACCTTGGAATTTGGATTATGGTTCACACCTCATTAGAATTCTAGTTCTGCACTTCACTCCTTTGCCGATGCAGACTGGGGCAGTGATCCTGACGATCGAAGGTCCATTTCTGGCTACTGCACTTACCTTGGTGAGCATCTTCTTACTGGAGCTCTCGCAAGCAGCGTTTTGTCTCCCGCTCCACAGCCGAGGCAGAGTTCAGAAGCCTTGCTGATGCTGCTGCAGACAACCTTTGGTTTCAAGAGGTTCTCAGTGACATGTTTATCTCCCTACCATCTATCCCTGTCATTTGGAATGACAACACTAGTGCAGTAGCCATGGCTGCAAATCCAGTGATGCATGCCAAGACAAAACACGTAGAGTTGGATCTATTTTTTGTTCGTGAAAAGGTGCTCTCCCAGCAACTTCAGGTCAATTACGTCCCTGCCAATGCTCAAGTTGCAGACATACTTACAAAGCCCATATCCATTCAAGCTTTTGAACTATATCGCCATCAACTTTGTGTTCGAGATTCTGAAGATCTTAGACAGCAGGGGAAATGTTAACAAATAGAGTTTTCGAGAAGGTTTTTCCCAGCTACACTAAGCGCGGGAATGGTTGTTGTGACAACCTTGGGTATTAGCTGGCCATGCATAAGCTGGCAAAAGAAACCCTAATCTGTTAGCCACTACACTATATTAAAGTGCATTCATTCCTTGTAAAAACAGATTTGAATGAATGAAATGAAGGAGTATTATCTCAATCTATAGAAATTCAGTAAACTTTTACAAGCCACGCTCGCAACTTTTCTTCTTAAAGCGCCTATCATCATCGATATTTGGGAGAGCAGAGAAAGAGATTTCGTACTCGTATCTTGAAGAACTGAGATGGAAATAGTGAGGGAAAAAATAGAGATTTAGAAGAATCAATAGTGAAGATCGACGACGACGAGAAGCACGATAGCGACGAGGAGCACGATTGATTTGGGGATGGTGAAAAGGGACTTATGGATTTTTCACGATTGGGGAGGGTGAAAATGGTCTGAAAGCCGAGATATAATTCTCAAATTAAAACGTGTAATTGTAACGGTGTTTTGGCACAAACGCCACCATAAAGAGACTTATTGCGGCGTTTTCCCTATCAAACGCCACTATGTGATATTCATTAGCGGCGCTTTCCCCACAAACGCCGCTATATTTCTTTTTTTGTGGCATTCGACTGATAAACGCCGCGATAAGTGTAATTGTAGCGGTGTTTGCTCCTAAAACGCCACGAAAAGCGTCGCTATAGAACATACTTGATGTAGTGGTGCGGAATATTCAAAAACCATAGGGATCCGAACTGATGAGTATGAGGAATAACCGAAATCTTTACCCACAAGGACGGAGACGGGGAAGTTTTATAATCGAAGCTCAAATGGGGATGGGGACGAGAATTGCTATATCTGAACCGTAGGGATAACCGAACCGTAACTGTATAAATAACTGTGGGGATCCCCATAAAATATCCGCAAGGATCATGAAATTTTACAAGATTTTTAAAAATATATATACTAATATATATATATATATATCCCTAATATATATCTTAATAAAAAATCCGAACTATAGTATTATCATTTAACTTTCTCTCAAACCTAGCCACACTCAAGTTTCTCAACATATAAGCTAAAACCCTCGTCTAAATCTTCCCCAACACAACACTCTTTCAATTTTCTTTGTCACGTAACTGTTTCTAATCTGAGTCTCCAAACTTTATATTTTAAATTAAATTTGTCATTTATTTTGGTTAGTAAAATAGCAATTTTGTTTAATATTTTTGGGCATGGGGATTGCCCGAAAACTGTGGGGATCCGCGTAGGGAAGATATGGGGACAAAAAAATTCCTGAAGCGTTTGATGGAGATTCTTCGAAATCGTAACCACAAGTATTGTGGATGGACTAAGGAATGTAAAACCGTCCCCGCCCTACCCGATTTCCACCCTACTTATTTTCTTTATTTTTTATAATTTAATTACTTTTTAATATCTCGACCATTCTAAAGTTAAGCATCTTACTCCCTCATGATTCAATCATGACTCCATCTTTGAAGACATTAATTTTTTTTAAAACATTTATCATTCAAACATCCAGATCCCTGACATAGGGGGAGGTGGCACGCAAAACATGCAAAATTAAAGAATCCATCGAGATTATAAAATTCAATAAAGAAAGTATATTTTCGAAATTTGTGATTGTTTCGAACTAATAATATTGTCTTCAAGAATTATATATGAGTCTTTTCGTAAAAGTGTAATGTGTTGTACCGTTACACCCAACATGTATTGATTTTTTGGGGCAATGCTACATCTATTCAGTGGGTAGATTACCCAACTGCTCTAATCCAAGTCCTTTAAGATAAGTATAATATAATATTTCTTTCCACTAACACCACTGGTTTTAATTTTTAAAATTTCAATTCACTCATAATACCAAGACAATATAAGTAAACCATATAACTTAAATTTATCAAATTGAATAATGAGATCACTGGTTGGGTTCGATTCATGTACTTTTTAAATTTAGAAATTCTAATTGGCTCATAATACCGAGACAATATAACTAAATTATATGACTTAAAATTATTAAATTATAGAACGAGAACTAATCTTTAAGTAACATATAATATATGAAACATTTTAATTTAATAGATTTCATAATTATTGTACAATAAAAATAAAAAGTATATTTTAATAAATGAAAATAGAGCATAATGTTAAAAAGAAAACATAATTAATTAAAGTTATGTGGCAATAATCCGTGAACGAGACAATGAATATGATAGAAAGTGAGGGTAGACGAATTCCTTTTGTTCGAGGTGAGCAAAACTCGATTCGATTCAAATAAAGTTTGAGTCGTAAAATGGAATTCGAATAACTCCAAAATTTTAATAATTAGTTGATTGATTTTTAAGTTCTAGTCAACTTACTCAAATTAGAATCAAATATATATGCATATCTTATATGATTGGAGAAATATGAAGAAATATGTGACGCATATGAAAAAATACGATGAAATATATATGCATATCTAATATGATTAGAGAAAGTTGTTTTGTTGAGTTGATCACACAATTGCAAATGGCCTAGAGGGGGTGAATTGGCAATTAAAATTTTGGTAGGAGGTAAGAGTGAAAAATAAAAAGTGACACAAGTGGTTAGAGTGGTTCAAGTTCTCCAAATGAACTCTACATCCACTACCTTAGTTCCCACTAAGGATTTTCAACCAATTCACTACTTGAATTCTTCCCCTTTTCTTGGATGAGGAGGTAACCTTACAAATTGATTAAACTTTCTACCCAAAGCTTAATCCACTCACTTTTACAAAGAGATGAATTTGGTAAACTCTAAAAATTCCTCTCAAAGGATAAATGTTTACCCAAATACAATTTCAAACTCCCGAAACTTACAATAGAATATTACAATAAGATCACAAGAGTTGGGTACAAGAATTTGACTATGAAAGGCACTAGGGTTTGGATTTTATGCTTTGATGTTGCTTGTAGGTTCAATAATTGTTGCTTGGTCAATTGAGGCTTGTTTTTATACCCTTGCATTGAATTCTAGCCGTTTGGGTAGTTGGGATCATCAATAGAGCCGTTGGGAGCATTTTTCCCGCAATAAATGCAGCTATGCTGCCTACCGTATCGATACTCGTAGAGGGCGTATCGTTACCTGCATCAAAGAGGAAAGAGTCGTTGTGACTGAAAACAGAGCGTATCGATACGCATAGAAGGCGTACCGATACGGTTTTAAGGGGCGTATCGGTATGGAGGGCCATATCGATACGATGTTTACTCACTGGAATTCCAAGTTTGGTTTTCTTAAAGATCGTATCGGTACACATACCAAGCGTATCGGTACGGTATAACGGTCTTTTAAAAATTGGGAAACCAACCAACTGACAAGTTAACGTTCGAAAATTAAATGCAAAGATTGGCTTATCGTATCGATACAGTTGCAAAGCGTATCGGTACGGTATCATTGAAAGAGTTGTCCAGATGAATGTCGTATCGATACGAGGTAATATTGTATCGGTACGCTAAGTCCATTAAAATTCCAATGGCTAAAACTTGTATCGATACGCCTAAGTGTATCGATATGCATGGGCGTTTTTGTATAGTTTGACTTGAAAATCATAGGAAAAGACTTAGAATTTTTTTTATCTATTTAAGAGCTTGTCTTGAGATATTATTTTGTTTAAAATACTTGTCAATTGTGAGACTTTAAAGAGTAATTGAAAATTTATTGTTTTACAAATTGGTCCATATGTTTAGATGTAACACCCGTGTTTTGGGGCTAGGAGTTAGTCGGGTTAGTGGTCCGAGTCGGTAAAATTAAAATTTAATCAATTTGACCTTAACTTGGGCTAATTGGGTTTTAAAATAAAAATGAGGGACCAATGCGGTGATTTAACCCAAATGTTTTAAAAAGCTAGACCATTTTTTGAAAGTTAAAGAGAACAAAAAAAGTGTAGTCATCTTCCTCATTTTCCTTTCTTCACCATGAAAACCCTAACAAACCCTCCCAAATCCCAAATTCGTATTTCCATCAATTTCTTCATCGATTCAAGGGCGTTTTTAAAGGTAAAATCATTTTCTAAATCTCCTCTTCATTTCCTATTCATACATGGTCTTAGATTTTAAAAATATGAACTTTTGGGAATTAGGGTTTGATTTAAAAGTTTGGGTTTTTATGGGGTTTTCATCTTGTTTTGTTAAATTGAGTTGGGGTTTTGTTTAATCAAGTTGAAATACACATTATATGTTAATTTGGTTGAATTTTGATGAATTTCCGAAGTGGGTTCTTGGACCCATTTTTAAGGTGTCAAAAAGTTGATTTTTGGTGGGTTTTAGGGTGTAATTAGAGGGCTGATGGTATATGTATACTAAGTGGATGATTTGGGACCATTTAGATGTCAATTGGGTGTTTAAAAACATGATTTTCTGCTGGGTAAAATATGAGTACGAAAATGGGGTTTTGGAGTGTTTTGGGTGAGTTTTGGGGGTTGTTTAAGGTGGGGTTTGATAGCCCAATGGTAGTACTATGGTTAGGGATTGATTTGAGATCATTTGTGGGTGCAATGGATGTTGGAAACAAGGTTTTTGGAAGAGGTATTAGGGCTGTCCGAAATTGCTAAGTATGAGGTTTGATCATGACTTGAAATGTTAGGTTTGATATTTGAATTTGTATTCCGGGTTGATATTTTGATGTTGGGCTGATTTGAGGATTATTTAAATTGTATTGAGGTTGTTTAGAAGCGAGAGTTTGCGTTGGAGGAGCTTCGGGAAGAAATCCGGAAACTTGAAGGTGATGCTTGCTTGGTAGTTGAGCTTGGAGTAGAGGTGAGTGGTTATTGTTTTTAAATGGTTTTAAACATTGGTTCAAGCATGTGGACCTAGGTTGGGCTTGGTAAACCCACCTAGAGTTGAGGTTAGGGTGGTAGCCTAATCTCAAGCTTAAGTTTAGGGAACTTTGGTTGAACTTCTAATTGTTTGTTATGCCTCTTAATTATATGTGTTTACGGTAGTTATGTATATTGTGTTATACATGTTGTTGAGGCATGGTTTGATGCATTGCTATGCATGTGGATTGGATTGTGAATTATGCATGATGATGATCATGGTGAGTACATGCTAGGCATGGTATTGGGTTGTGAAATACATGTATGTGAGACATGATATTTGATGTTTTGTTATATGCATGTAGCTATGAAAAATGGATTGCATTTAATGTTGACACTAGTATGCTTGGGTACAATGATCGATCATTAGGATGAGTGTGCACACAAATTGAGTCAAAACGTACGTGGCCTTGGTGGCGTTAAGGCACCAAGGAGGAGTACGGTGATGTAATATTCCACCGGAAGCTTTTATATTTCTACGTGATGATGAGTGGAATCCCATCCGTAGGGCATGTGGCGATGAGTGGAATCCCGCACATGCAAGGACCGGTGATGAGTGGAATCCCACCGAGGTATTGTTGTTGTTGGAAATGCGTTCCAACGGGTTATCCGCATATTCGGGTCATAGCTAGGTGCCAATATGAGATTGTATGTATATACCAATGTGGGATTATGCTTATGTGCTTATATGACACGAAATGTGATGCCCTTTTATGTATTGATGTATAATGTGATTAATGCATTGAGTTATGTATCGTAGTAAGTTGTGTTACAAGATGTTGAGCATGACATAATGTTGACTATATGTTCATGCATCATGATCATTTTGACTTATGCGGATCGGAGGTAAGAACATGCATTTCATTATGGAAATTGCTCGTGCTTGGACCCTGCATTGTCGAAGGTTTGTTTTACGAGCTTGCCCTCACTAAGCTTTTATGCTTACGCTCTCTTTTGTTCGACAATGCAGATAAATAGCTTGTGGGTGGCAAGGGCAAGGAAAGGTCTCCAAGTGTTGCTTTTGGTGAGCTCAATGTATGAGTTTTAAGTAATAGATTGTAATAGTTAAGCAATGGGATAGGTGTTATTGATTTGAGCTTTGATGTATATCGTTGTTGGCTTGGTTAGTGGATGCCTTGTCTGATTGTAAATATTGCTTATGTTACATGCCATGAATGTCTACGTGATTTGGTTGCTAAGGCATGAAATCTTAAATGCTTGTATGTCCATATATGCATGAATTGCTCTTTGTATGAATGCTATGTATGGATGCCTTGTTAATTGCTTGGTTGCTATCTATGGTTCATGTATGGTTGTGTAAATGATAGTATGTGCAAGTCTTATGAGTGTTAATTCATGCCTTTGGTCCATTTTAAGCTTTTATTTGTGTCTATGCATGATCTTAGTGTTCTTCATAGTTAGGAAGTCATTAGAGTTAAGCAGTAAGTGCTCCCCTGCACCTAGGTTTCGAAACTATGGGTAAAGTTTCGAAACCTTTGCAAATCTTGGGATTTCTGGACATTCTGCCAACCAAAGTTTCGAAACCTTTGGGGAAGGTTCCGAAACTATGGTCAAAGGTTTTGAAACCTTACCCAAGGTTTCGAAACTTTTGGTGAAAATTGAGTTCCAGAGGTCACTGCCAGCCAAAGTTTCGAAACCTTCCCCAAAGGTTTCGAAACCTTGACCCAAAACTGCACTGTTTGATCCTTGTTGTCCTGTTTGAAGAGAAAAACACATAGGTACTAAGATGCCTTTAGTCAAGATTAAAATTGGGATGTTTGAATGTGGTTTAAGCGTTTGAATGTTGTCTCGTGTGGTATGTTCCGCTGTTTGATCACTTGGAATTTAATACTCGAACGTGACAAGATTAAAATGGAAAAAATAGGGTTGCTAACCGAGGGGGAACCTTAACGGGTTTCGCTTCGGTTTTCCCCGTGTGACCCACTCGGACCGGTCATCCGGCTAGACCGAGACGAGGGGGTTACATTTGTTGGTATCAGAGCCTAAGGTTTCCGAGACCTTGGGTAGGTAAGTGAGGTAAGTTTAAGTTTTGAATTGATATGCACGGTGTTTGCTTGCTTTGTAAGTATGATTGCTTGTATGACAAGTATGTTGATTGTTCGTTTAAAAGCATGTTGCTCGTTACCTGTGTATGATGTGATGTGTGATTGTTTGATTGAGAACGTATGTTGTTTGATCGTACGCATATGTTTACTTGTTTAGCAAGTAAGCCTTGTTATACGCTTGGTTGAGCATGTATGTGTGTTGATTTGTTTGAAACGTGTTTAGTAGAGTCTCATTGCTACTATTACATCGAAAAAGAGATTTTTAAGTGAGGAAAACATACTTGAGCCACTTGGAAGCCTTGCCTTGCTAACCTAATCTTGTATGTTTTACTGTTGATATTGTTGTTGATTTAATTGCTTTTCGGTAAGTAGAAGTTGTAGTTTCTGAAAGGGTGGACTAGGTTGAGGGAGTCCATCACCTCAGTTAGAGAGGTATGGTTGTACCAGAATTGAGGTACAATTCGTCCATTTGAGACAGTTTGTATATGGGTTGATTCTTGTGGATGAGGGACGGTGTGATCAACTCTGGCATTAGTTAGTAAGAAGAAGTGAAGGCCTATGGGCGGGGGTCAGAGTGGTGTCAATATTTTATCGAATGAGCCCTTAGTACAGTATCAAGTTGTTTCCTCCAGTTGATTCTGAATCCGTATCTCTGTACATTGTTAGCAAGTATGCAAGTTGAACATGCCTGGTGAAGTGTTAGTTGGTGACCGTTGGGGTTCGGCCTACGATTTTAATGCAAGACAGCCGGTCAGTGTCCGTGAGTGGGAGCTAGTTTGTGTGATTGAGTCAGTGTACGTTGAGTTGTTTTCCAGCAAGCGGAAGAGATGAAGTCACTTCCGATATAGTTGAGCCGAGAAGGGAGCCTTGAGCTTTGACTTCAGGATTGTTTGGTAGGGGTAGAACAAGTCCAGCAAGATTGTTTGTGTGCGATCAGAATTGAGTCTTGAAGTTACGAGATGCTCTAAGAACAGTTTAGAAGAGTCAGATTCTGTTGAAGAACCAGTCTGAAAACAAGAGGACCGAAGACTATCAGTTGTGTACATGTGAAGTTGCAATTTCTGCGAATACCTCCTTTTGCGTGAGCATGTAAGAAATTGGATATACTTGTTGAGATCTTAGATGTAGGGACGCATGTGACTAGCCCTCTTTGGGAGACAGTAGTGATCAGAAAGATGTACAGAAGATGTTTGTTGGTGGTTTAGAGTTACTAGTTTCTAGTAGGTGTGAAGCGATCGTCTTCCTACGGTTTTGATGTAACTTTTGACAAGGTTCGGCTTGAAGAGCACGGAGTTAGTGTGTACGTTGAGACAAAGAGAGAGTTGCCTTGAAATTGCAGATTTTTGTGTGACTGTAGTGGTAGGTGAGGATGTGAGCTTCTTATTGAATGTTGATCCAGTTTTAGAGATCAAATGTTGATTGAGTTTAGTTGACAGACTTGCTGAGCAATTGTGATGGATTTGATTTTTGAACGAAGATTAGACCGCAGAATGTTAAAATAGTTTGTGATTCTTCCTAGAAGTGTTTAGAAGAAACGCCCAGTTTGTCTCCTAACAGCGAAGAAGAGTTTATTATTGATGTCGTCTCCGAGTTTGCTCGTGTTTTAGTTTGCTCTGTATCTTATGGTTTCCGACAGAATTGAGAATGTTGAAGAATTAGCTTCGAGACTTGTTAGACCTTAGATTCATTAGGCCTAGTGCATCATCTCAGAGTTCTAAAGTGTAATTTGTGAAGAAGAAAGAGTGACAGTACGAGAATGTGTTCAGTTTACATACAATCGAAACAAGTGTCAGTGATTTGTTGATCAGTTAGTGTGTGCTTCAGTCTATTTGAAGATTAATTTGAGATCCGTTTCTACCAGATGAAGGTGAGAAATTTGAAGTACCAAAGACAGCTTTAGGGGCAAGATGTAATCGCCTTGAGCTCTGAGTTATGCCGCTTTGTTTGACTAGTGTATTAGTTACCTTCATAGAGATGTTGAGCAGAATAATTTTCTGAGTTTCATGATCAGTGGTAGTAGATCTTCTAGATGTCACGTGAGTATATTCAAGTACCGAGGAAGATCATGGCAAGTTTTGAAGTTAGTGTGGTAGATTCTATTAGAGAATTAATTGTATACCAAGTTGTACAACGTGAACTTCGAGTTAATGAAGATGTTCTCTTAGAACATGAAAATTAGCAGAGTGTATTAGAACAAATCTTGAACAAACAAAGGAAGATGTGAGTTGGAAGAAATTGAAGACTGTGACAGATATCTATAGTTCTAGGTCTAGCATTGTTACTTTCAGAGAATTGTAAATAGTGTTTGAAGATAGTTGCTCCATTGATAGATTGCTACAGAAGAATGTTCAGTTGTGTGGTTAGATGCGAGACAATGAGCCCTTGAGAAACTGAAAGAAACTTTGAAGAGAGCTTCGACCTTGAATTAACTTATGTCAGAGAAAGAGTTGTGAACCACAGTGATGCATTACATGTAGAGTTAGGTTGTGTGCTTATGCAAGACAGAAGATTGTGGCTTGTTCATCAAGATAGTTGGAAGACCGTGAGAAGAGTTATTCGATATGAGACATAGAGTTAACTACAGTTGTAATTGCTTCGAAGACTTGGAGACAAGCTTGTGTAGTAAGAAATGCGCAGTGTATATGTACGTATCATTAGAGCTTGAAATATTTGAAGACTTGGGAATGGTTGGAACTTGAACAACATGAGTAGTTAGAATTGCTTGAAGACTGTGATCTCAAGATTGAGTAATATCTGAAGAGAGTCTACGTAGCAACCGAGTTCCGAGTTGTATTTGCTGTTAGATTAGTAGTTGAGTTACGAGTTGCAATTGCCGAATTCCGTATATCAAATGATAGTAGTTTTGTGGCCGAGTTTCGAGTTGAGACTACTTTGAGTCAGAATGTTTGATGAGAAACAGTTGCAAGACAGATTCTTGGCACCTCACATGCAAGACATAGTCGAAAGAAGACCTTCAGAATACAGTCCAGAGATGATAGAGTTTTGCATTTCAGAGATAGAATAGTTGTACCGACTGACCTAGTGTTTTGAGATGTATTGTTTTGGCCGAAGCGCACGGTGGTTCATTTGTATTGCATCTGAGTAGTATGAAGACGTATTGTGGGTTGAAGATGAGTACTTCCGGAATGAGTGGATGAATAATGTGGTTCAGTATGAGAGTAAGTATGTAAATTGCCAGCGTGTCAAGACTGAGCTTCAGTTTTCTTCTAGTTTGTTACATCCGTGGAAGATTCGCAGTAAAAGTGAGTAATAAAGATCCGAGATTTCAACTAGAATAATTTTGAAGACGTCTGCATAGTGTTTGGTTAATTGATGAAGACAGAGGATCAGTTAGAGAAAGTTATGAGTCAAGTGTTCAAGCAGTATTGTATAAGTTTGTGAATCGGGCTAGTTCTGTTGTTATCTGTTGCGGTTACCACCAAAGTTAGAAAGGGGTTTGAGATGTGTTACGTGTATCTATGATTCAGAAATGTGAGTCAGATCTGTTCCGTGCTATATTTGTTGAAGAGATTGAGTTGAGTTTGAAATTGGCATGCCTTGAAGAATCAGTTGAGATCTTAGTGTAAGATAGCAAGTGCTGTGTGGTAAGCCTTTCGAGTTGGTTAGTACGTTGTGGTGAGAGAGGAAAGCGTGGAGGTGCATGTTTTAGTGGCCCTCCGTGATCGATAAATTTCGGGGACGAAATTTCCTTAAGTGGGGGAGAGTTGTAACACCCGTGTTTTGGGGCTAGGAGTTAGTCGGGTTAGTGGTCCGAGTCGGTAAAATTAAAATTTAATCAATTTGACCTTAACTTGGGCTAATTGGGTTTTAAAATAAAAAGGAGGGACCAATGCGGTGATTTAACCCAAATGTTTTAAAAAGCTAGACCACTTTTTGAAAGTTAAAGAAAACAAAAAAAAATTGTAGTCATCTTCCTCATTTTCCTTTCTTCACCATGGAAACCCTAACAAACCCTCCCAAATCCCAAATTCGTATTTCCATCAATTTCTTCATCGATTCAAGGGCGTTTTTAAAGGTAAAATCATTTTCTAAATCTCCTCTTCATTTCCTATTCATACATGGTCTTAGATTTTAAAAATATGAACTTTTGGGAATTAGGGTTTGATTTAAAAGTTTGGGTTTTTATGGGGTTTTCATCTTGTTTTGTTAAATTGAGTTGGGGTTTTGTTTAATCAAGTTGAAATACACATTATATGTTAATTTGGTTGAATTTTGATGAATTTCCGAAGTGGGTTCTTGGATCCATTTTTAAGGTGTCAAAAAGTTGATTTTTGGTGGGTTTTAGGGTGTAATTAGAGGGCTGATGGTATATGTATACTAAGTGGATGATTTGGGACCATTTAGATGTCAATTGGGTGTTTAAAAACATGATTTTCTGCTGGGTAAAATATGAGTACGAAAATGGGGTTTTGGAGTGTTTTGGGTGAGTTTTGGGGGTTGTTTAAGGTGGGGTTTGATAGCCCAATGGTAGTACTATGGTTAGGGATTGATTTGGGATCATTTGTGGGTGCAATGGATGTTGGAAACAAGGTTTTTGGAAGAGGTATTAGGGCTGTCCGGAATTGCTAAGTATGGGGTTTGGTCATGACTTGAAATGTTAGGTTTGATATTTGAATTTGTATTCCGGGTTGATATTTTGATGTTGGGCTGATTTGAGGATTATTTAAATTGTATTGAGGTTGTTTAGAACCGAGAGTTTGCGTTGGAGGAGCTTCGGGAAGAAATCCGGAAACTTGAAGGTGATGCTTGCTTGGTAGTTGAGCTTGGAGTAGAGGTGAGTGGTTATTGTTTTTAAATGGTTTTAAACATTGGTTCAAGCATGTGGACCTAGGTTGGGCTTGGTAAACCCACCTAGAGTTGAGGTTAGGGTGGTAGCCTAATCTTAAGCTTAAGTTTAGGGAACTTTGGTTGAACTTCTAATTGTTTGTTACGCCTCTTAATTATATGTGTTTACGGTAGTTATGTATATTGTGTTATACATGTTGTTGAGGCATGGTTTGATGCATTGCTATGCATGTGGATTGGATTGTGAATTATGCATGATGATGATCATGGTGAGGACATGCTAGGCATGGTATTGGGTTGTGAAATACATGTATGTGAGACATGATATTTGATGCTTTGTCATATGCATGTAGCTATGAAAAATGGATTGCATTTAATGTTGGCACTAGTATGCTTGGGTACAATGATTGATCATTAGGATGAGTGTGCACACAAATTGAGTCAAAACGTACGTGGCCTTGGTGGCGTTAAGGCACCAAGGAGGAGTACGGTGATGTAATATTCCACCGGAAGCTTTTATATTTCTACGTGATGATGAGTGGAATCCCATCCGTAGGGCATGTGGCGATGAGTGGAATCCCGCACATGCAAGGACCGGTGATGAGTGGAATCCCACCGAGGTAATGTTGTTGTTGGAAATGCGTTCCAACGGGTTATCCGCGTATTCGGGTCATAGCTAGGTGCCAATATGAGATTGTATGTATATACCAATGTGGGATTATGCTTATGTGCTTATATGACACGAAATGTGATGCCCTTTTATGTATTGATGTATAATGTGATTAATGCATTGAGTTATGTATCGTAGTAAGTTGTGTTACAAGATGTTGAGCATGACATAATGTTGACTATATGTTCATGCATCATGATCATTTTGACTTATGCGGATCGGAGGTAAGAACATGCATTTCATTATGGAAATTGCTCGTGCTTGGACCCTGCATTGTCGAAGGTTTGTTTTATGAGCTTACCCTCACTAAGCTTTTATGCTTACGCTCTCTTTTGTTCGACAATGCAGATAAATAGCTTGTGGGTGGCAAGGGCAAGGAAAGGTCTCCAAGTGTTGCTTTTGGTGAGCTCAATGTACGAGTTTTAAGTAATAGATTGTAATAGTTAAGCAATGGGATAGGTGTTATTGATTTGAGCTTTGATGTATATCGTTGTTGGCTTGGTTAGTGGATGCCTTGTCTGATTGTAAATATTGCTTATGTTACATGCCATGAATGTCTACGTGATTTGGTTGCTAAGGCATGAAATCTTAAATGCTTGTATGTCCATATATGCATGAATTGCTCTTTGTATGAATGCTATGTATGGATGCCTTGTTAATTGCTTGGTTGCTATCTATGGTTCATGTATGGTTGTTTAAATGATAGTATGTGCAAGTCTTATGAGTGTTAATTCATGCCTTTGGTCCTTTTTAAGCTTTTATTTGTGTCTATGCATGATCTTAGTGTTCTTCATAGTTAGGAAGTCATTAGAGTTAAGCAGTAAGTGCTCCCTTGCACCTAGGTTTCGAAACTATGGGTAAAGATTCGAAACCTTTGCAAATCTTGGGATTTCTGGACATTCTGCCAACCAAAGTTTCGAAACCTTTGGGGAAGGTTTCAAAACTATGGTCAAAGGTTTCGAAACCTTACCCAAGGTTTCGAAACTTTTTGTGAAAATTGAGTTCCAGAGGTCACTGCCAGCCAAAGTTTCGAAACCTTCCCCAAAGGTTTCGAAACCTTGACCCAAAACTGCACTGTTTGATCCTTGTTGGCCTATTTGAAGAGAAAAACACATAGGTACTAAGATGCATTTAGTCAAGATTAAAATTGGGATGTTTGAATGTGGTTTAAGGGTTTGAATGTTGTCTCGTGTGGTATGTTCCGCTGTTTGATCACTTGGAATTTAATACTCGAACGTGACAAGATTAAAATGGAAAAAAATAGGGTTGCAAACCGAGGGGGAACCTTAACGGGTTTCGCTTCGGTTTTCCCCATGTGACCCACTCAGACCGGTCATCCGACTAGACCGGGACGAGGGGGTTACATTAGATGTTATATCAAAATCAATTTTGGTTTCACACGTTTAAATTGTGCATCCTCAAGAGCCAAGTCCTTCAAGGCTTCAAGAGGTGGATCTTGTGCATCCTCATCTTTAGTTGGAATCTCATCCACCTTTGACGTTTGTCCTCCATCAATGGCATCAAGAATTCCTACATCATCATCATCACAAGATTCCTTCCTCGGAAGAAGGTTATCATCGAAAACAACATGTATAGACTCTTCAACTACTAGAGTTCTTTTATTAAATACACGATAGGCTTTAGAGTTTAAAGAGTACCCTAAGAAAATATCTTCATCACTTTTGGCATCAAATTTACCTAAGTTTTCTTTACCATTATTCAAGATAAAACACTTGCAACCAAAAGGGTGAAAATAGCTAATGTTAGGCTTCTTAGATTTTAAAATCTCATAAGGTGTTTTCTTCAAAATTGGCATAATCATTACTCGATTTATAATATAGCAAGCGGTATTTGTGGCTTCCGCCAAAAAATGTTTAGGTAAATTATTTTCGCAAAGCATGGTTCTAGCCATTTCTTCTAAAGTTCGATTTTTCCTCTCAACTACCCCATTTTGTTGAGGAGTGCGAGGTGCGGAAAAATTATGGCTAATCCCATTTTGTTTAAAAACTCATCAAAACCTATATTTTGAAATTCGGTTCCATGATCACTTCTAATGTGAGAAATTTTAAGTTCAAGATCATTTTGAGTTATTTTAGAAAATGTGATGAATTTTTCTAAAGCCTCATCTTTTGTACTTAAGAATAGAACCCAAGTAAACCTAGACTAGTCATCTACAAGTACAAAGGCATATGATTTACCACCCAAGCTCCTTGTTCTAATAGGCCCAAAAAGATTCATATGAATCAATTGTAAACATCTACTAGTAGAGACATCATTAATGGATTTAAATGAAGTTCTATGTTGTTTACCCTTTGAACATGCATCACAAATTTTATCATTAGAAAACTTAAGTTTGGGTAAACCTCTAACTAGATTAAGGGAAATTAATTTCTCTAAGACACTCATGCTAGCATGTCCCAATTTTCTATGCCAAAGCCATGAGTCATGTTCATCATGTGCAACTAAGCATGTATGAAATGATTGGATGTCATCTAAATGCACCATGTAGATATTGCCTATTCTATGTCCTATGAGCATTAGTTGATTTGTTTTGATGTTCACAATTTTGCAACCACTTTTATCAAATAAAACATTAAAACCCTTATCACATAATTGACTAATGCTCAATAAATTATGTTTAAGACGGTTGACATACAAAACATTTTCAATGAAAATAGAAGAGTGATTACCAATGGAGCATATTCCTTCAATGTGGCCTTTGGAGTTGTCACCAAAAGTTACCACTCCACCACCTTTTGGCTTTAGTTCCAAAAATCTACTCTTGTCGTCGGTCATATGTCTTGAGCATCCACTATCAAGGTACCATGAGTTTTGGCTTGAAGCTTTGGCCTTGTAGCAATCCTCCCCCTACAAACAAAGAAATTAGGCCTTGATTTTTGGTACCCAAATCATTTTAGGTCCATGTGTGTTAGCCTTCAAAATTTTGGTTCCCTTAGGAATCCAAGAAGCAATATCATTCATATTATTAGAAATAATGAGTTCCTTAGGAACCCAAACACTTCTAACCTTTTGACCTTTAGATTGCTTATGAAAATTTCTTTGTTTAGGAATAAAAGGTTTTTTTACATATTGGGATTTAGAAGAGTTTCCTTTTTCAAAATGGTTTTTCCCAATAGCAATTGATGTTTTAAGATTATCCACTTCCTTTGTGTGATAGTCTTGAAAATCGAAAAGAAGTTTTTCAAGTTCAAGATTTTTTATTTTAAGATAATTTGAAAGGTTTACTAAAAACAAAACCTTCTTTTCCAATTCGGAGTTAGTTTTTGAAAATGTTTCATTTTGATTTTTCAAATCAGAAATGTTTTTCTTGTTTCTCAAAATGGATTCCTTATATTTTCCAACTAACTCATCGTAAACCTCTTGCAATTCATCGTAAGCATCTTGAAGCTCATCAAAGGTAAAATCAAAATTAGATGAGTTAGGATTTACCTTTGGTTCATCATCAATGGCCATGAGACAAAGATTGGCCACTTCCTCCTCCTCCTCGGATGACTCATCGTCACTCCAAGTTGCTACTTGAGCTTTGAGCTTGTTCTTCTTCCCAAAGATCTTCCTCTTCAATTGAGGACATTCAGAATGGATATGATCGGGCTTTTTGCATTCATAGCAAGTGATTTGGTCCCTCTCCTCTTCCTTACTCTTGCTCTTGAAGTCTCATTTTCTAATGAACTTTCTCCCACGATTGGACTTCATAAAGCGAGTGAACCGTTTGGCCAACATGGCCATCTCCTCATCTTCATCTTCGCTCGAATCGCTTTCATGGTATGAAGCTTTAAGAGCGATTCCAACCTTCTTCTTCTCAACATCCTTCTTTTCAACCTTCTTCTCTTCCATTTTCTTTTCTTCTTCTATTCCCTTTCTTATGATCTCATAGGCGAGTAGAGATCCAACAAGAGCATCAAGCTTGAGAGTCTTCAAATCTCGAGCTTCAATAATAGTCGTTCTCTTGCTATCCCATGATTTCGGAAGAGAGTATAACAATTTCCCCACTAGCTTGTCTTCAGGGATGATCTCACCGAAACCCTTCAATCCGTTGACAATGACCGAGAATCGATCAAACATCTTGGAAACACTCTCATCGAGATTCATCTTGAAATTTTCGTAGCTTAGATTGAGTAGCCCAATTTTTGTTTCCTTGATATCACTAGTTCCCTCATACGTTGTCTCGAGGGTGTCCCAAACCTCCTTGGAATTCTCGATCGAAGACACCTTGGAGTAGATATCCGGACCAAGTGCACAAATGATGACATGAAGAGCTTTATCATTCACTTGCATCCTTCTTCGTTCATCTTTCGTCATTTCGGCTTTCACCTTTGGGACAAGTCTTGCTTTACTATCTCTTTTCATGGGAATGTATGGACCTTCTTCAACCACATCCCACACCATGTAGTCGGTAGACTTGATGAAGAGTTTCATCCTATTCTTCCAATATGGGTAGTTATCCCCATTGAAGAATGGTGGCTTGGTAGTAGATTGGGCGTAGAGGTTGGAGTTGGAGGTGGATGCCATTGCTTGACTAGTTGTTGATCAAACTCTCCTAGAATCGACTCAAGAGGGTTGTAATCCTTCCGATGAGTGTAGCTCTGATACCAATTGTTGAGTTGATCACGCAATTGCAAATGGCCAAGAGGGGGTGAATTGACAATTAAAATTTTTGTAGGAGGCAAGAGTGAAAAATAAAAAGTGACACAAGTGGTTAGAGTGGTTCAAGTTCTCCAAATGAACTCTACATCCACTACCTTAGTTCCCACTAAGGATTTTCAACCAATTCAATACTTGAATTCTTCCCCTTTTCTTGGATGAGGGGGTAACCTTACAAATTGATTAAGCTTTATACCCAAAGCTTAATCCACTCACTTTTACAAAGAGATGAATTTGGTAAACTCTAAAAATTCCTCTCAAAGGATAAATGTTTACCAAATACAATTTCAAACTCCCCAAACTCACAATACAAGATTAAAATAAGATCACAAGAGTTGGGTACAAGAATTTGACTATGAAAGGCACTAGGGTTTGGATCTTATGCTTTGATGTTGCTTGTACGTAGGTTCAATAATTGTTGCTTGGTCAATTGAGACTTGTTTTTATACCCTTGCATTGAATTCTAGCCGTTTGGGTAGTTGGGATCATCAATAGAGCCGTTGGGAGCATTTTTCCCGCAAAAAATGTAGCTCTGCTGCCTACCATATCGGTACTCATAGAAGGCGTATCATTACCTGCATCAAAGAGGAAAGAGTCGTTGTGATTGAAAACAGAGTGTATCGATACGCATAGAAGGTGTACCGATACGATTTTAAGGGGCATATCGGTATGGAGGGCCGTATCGATACGGTGTTTGCTCATTGGAATCCCAAGTTTGGTTTTCTTAAAGATCATGTCGATACGCATACCAAGCGTATCAGTACGGTATAACGGTCTTTTAAAAATTGGGAAACCAACCAACTGACAAGTTAACGTTTGAAAATTAAATGCAAAGATCTTGCAAATATTGGCTTATCGTATCGATACGTTTGCAAAGTGTATCGGTACGGTATCATTGAAAGAGTTGCCCAGATGAATGTCGTATCGATACGGGGTAATGTCGTATCGGTACGCTAAGTCTATTAAAATTCCAGTGGCTAAAACCCGGATTGATACGCCTAAAGGTAACGATACGCCTGGGCGTTTTTGTATAGTTTGGCTTGAAAATCATAGGAAAAGACTTAAATTTTTTTATCTATTTAAGAGCTTGTCTTGAGATATTATTTTGTTTAAAATACTTGTCAATTGTGAGACTTTAAAGAGTACTTAAAAATTTATTGTTTTGCAAATTGGTCCATAAGTTTAGATGTTATATCAAAATCAATTTTGGTTTCACATGTTTAAGTTGTACTATAATATGATAAATAATTGCAATTAAATTTGTATAGGAACTCAAAAACTTACCTCGACTCGAACTTGACTCGAATTTCATAAACTCGACTCGAATCGTAAAAATTTAAAATAAAATTTAAGTTGTAAAATATGACGCATCAACTCGAATAAATTAATTCTTTTTCTCGACTCGATCGAACGCTCACCCCTACCTTTTGTATATACATGTAAGAGTATTTGATTTTTTTCTAGACAATAATTTGTCTAAATGCAAAAATAAAATTATATAATTATCTATGAAAACAAAATATTTTTTAATCATTTAAAAATAAATAAACGTAAAAAATAAGATTATGAGTATTTTTAAAAATTTATATCATATAAATAAAAAAATTGAAAACATTATTGAAAATGTTTGAATGGACAAAAAAAATTAAATATTGATTAGCATGCATGCTTTTTATAAAACCATTAAATAAATTCAAGTGGATAGGTTACCCACTGAATAGAGAAAGTTTTCTCCAATTTTTTGTAAGCGGTACTGAAATCATTTTTTTTATATTCAAATCTCAAAATAAACTAACTTTTAATGATTCGATTGTACCATTTATGATTGAATAAACAAGATAGTAGAGTGAACTAAACTGTGAAACAACTTCGGGTTCTTTTAACAGAATAAGAAAATGATAAAAAGAAGACGTGTAATGCGGCTTCATGAAATTGAATAGGATAAATATAAGTAGACGTTGTATATGTTTTTTCTTTGTTAAAATATCTAGCGATCCCACTCCACCAACTTCCAACTCTTTTAAAAAAGAGATTTTAGATAGGTAGTGTTCGGAATTTATAAGTAGAAAAGAATAATGTGGGATCATCATAGAATAAGACATATACAATAGATGAAAATGAATATAATTCGGTATTGTCTATTTTCACAAATACGAGAAACAATAATTCATTATAAGCATAGAGATCACAAAAAGTATAAATATATATTTTTTTCTATATCTCATAACCCGATATCTCTCTCTCTCAAAATATGATATTTCAATAATATCCCTACGAAATATATCTTTGTAACATAGTCACAATAGTTACAAAGATCACAAAAAGGATAAAATCTCTCCAAAATAATCCTCTTATATAATTAAGGTTAAAACATACCCTATATTTATATACATGGATATGTAGTCGCCAAGAAACTTTATTTTATAAGAATTTTTAATTAAATATAAATATTTATTTACTCGGTAAACATAATTATATATCAAGTAATCTTCAACCACTAGAATTATAATAAAATCTAACTTAATTATTAATTAGAATTTGAGTTATATGTAACAATCTTCCCTTTTGACACAAATTTGAGTCAGGCATTTACCTTCAAGTCTTCAACAACTTCAATTTTCACGTAAGCCAAATATATGTTGAAGCATCACCGTCAAGACTTCAACAACTTCAATTCTTATGTAATATTCGTTAAAGCATTGTTTGGTCGATTGAATATTACTCCCATACAACTAAAAACTCATAAAAAACTCCTATTGTATGTCTCTGTAAAACTAAAGAATTGATTTTGATATAACAAAGAATTTAAGGACTAAATTGAAAAAGAAAATAAATTTTTAAGTCCTCAAAAATGCCCAAAATATCTAAGCAAAATGGTCAAAGTCAAAACAGTAATTTTCGAGTCACAGTTTTGAAACAGCCCTTAGGCGTTTCGGAACGTTTTGAAACCGTTAACATATGTTTCGAAACAAGCCTTCCCGTTTCGATACAGGTGTATCGAAACATGTCTCCATGTTTCAAAATGGATGAAGAACAACATAATGGGTTGAACCGCTTCGATATGGCAGCAACGAAACGACCTCAAACGTTTCGAAATGATTTCAAACTTGGATTCAAAAATATGACGGTTACAAGTTTATAACATATTTTCAAAAAACGGTTAGGGTGTGTAACACCCCGAAATCCGGTCTAGTCTGAATTTAATTCCGATGATCGGAAATTCTACAATGATAGAGTCTAAATATTGTACTGACTAGTAAATGATTGATATCAAACCCTAAATAAGCTTAAAACATCGTCATTGGACTTTATAGAAAATTATTGAACCTATATAGTGACTTAATTGAAGATAATGCAAGATAAGGAGTGAAATCATAGGATGGTGTAAGTTGAGTGACTAATCTTGCGATTAGCCCCTCCTCAATTTAATGAGGCCTACGTGGGTTATCAGGAGAGCTTTCCTTGAATTGAAGGAAAGCCAAATAGCCAAGTTATATTCATAAAACAAAAGAAGTAAAGGATAGAAAAACTTACCGAGAAATCCTTAAGCTAGCACCTTCATCTTCTTCATCTCAACCTCAAGCACACACCTCCATTGGAGGAATTTTATGCTTTGATATTTCTTCGTTTTATCGATATCGAATCGTTGCTATTGATCAGGTAAGCTATAATCCTCAATCAATTATTGAATTCCATGGATAACATGTGATTAATTTTAAGCTAGGGTTTTGATTATCTATGGATATCTCATCGTTGTTATCTCTATTGAGATCGGTTATCGATTTTGATATTGTTATATTGATTTCGATATTGAAATATCGACCCTAACAATCTCCTTATTGATTTCCTAGCTCAAGAAGTTGATAAAGGGCATCCATCGTCTCCATCTCAAGCTAGGAACAAGGGGATTGTTATCCGAGAGCCTTGAAAGCTTCGAATTATCAAGGTTAGTGTAGTCGGAGTCTCGGGTTCATGCGAAAGGCCTTCCCGGATCTTTATTTGATATTTTAGATTGCATCGCTAACATTTTTGTTGAAGAAATTACATTGGATGGTAAATCAGACACTTTGGTAAGTGTCAGTAAGTTGTTATTGAGCATTGTATATAGTCATTGTTATGGTCATGGTGCATTGTCATTGATATAGTCATTGTCATCGAATTCTTGTATTTAGATCATTGGACATTGTTATTGACATTGAATTATGAAATATTGATGATGAGATACATATATTTGCCATTGGTAATATTGAAATCATCGGACATCGGAACACTATTGGTTATTGAAATGGATATGAACATTGCAACCTTGGATTGGAATGGACATTGGATACAATTGGCATGCCAAAGAATTCATGAGCTCAGTGTACAGGTGGACTACGATCCTAAGGCTACGGCCTATATTGATTTGGTGAGGCGGAGAGATGTGTATGGATATTGGTCATTTTAGTGAGACGAAGGGACTAGATCATTCATTGAATTGGCGAGGCGTAAGAATTCACGTATCAACGATCTTTATTCAATCTAAGGATTAAAGAATGAAATGAACTTGTTTATACATTGCATATTATTGTATAACATTGATATTGTTGGCATGAGATATTGATTAAGAAGATTCATGGCATTGTTGTTATTCATATTGTTTATGACAACCTCACTAGGCAAAGTATGCCTAACGTGTCTCATCTCATGCATGTTTCATGTTAAGAAGGTTTGTGTGTCGGAGGATCGGATCGGCAAACAAGACAAGTCACTACTAGCCCCAAGTAATGCGTTTTTGTCTTATAAACTCTTAGAAAGGTGGCAAAGTAGTGGAACTAGTCATTTGTTCCTATTTTGGTATGTTGGTGCATTGCTTAAGTTGTAATAAGTTATATAGCTTTAAATGGCTCTTTGATGAAGTTTAAAATGGATGGAAATTGCATACATGGCTCAAAACGGTAAAAACATAGTAAACGTATTCATATGGTCATGAAATTTGGCATGTTGGTAGTTTATACCATTGAAATGTTGTGCGTAAAGTTTCATTACATTTGGACATCATTCGATAGGTTAAATCGAATGAAAACCAGAAAAAATTTGTCATTACAGGTCAGGCCGTATCGGAACGCGTAATGGCATTTCGATACAGGTGTGTAATAATGAACCTACGGGTATGGGTGTATCTGAACGAAATTGATCAGTTTCGAAACATTTTGTCTCTAGAGACCAACGTTTCGATTCGGGTTCATAGCGTATCAATATGAGTCAAAGTCAAAGCCAGAGATGGTCAATCCGTTTCGATACAGGTCAAGCCTATATCGATACGGTCAAGAAGAAAAAGTCAAATAAAGATGATCAACGTCCACCTGTTTCGAAACAACTAAGGGTGTTTTGATACGGGGTTAGGTAAGTTAGTTAAGGACTCATTGAACAGATTACTAGTTTCACAATTTAGTCACTGAATATTGTAAGGTTAATTTGAATGGATTAATGACCTCCAAATTGAATGAAATTTTGTAGCCTGACTTTTGAGTAGTAAATTTCAATATAGTAAAGTCAATTACATTTGAGTAGTGAATTCCATAAAACTTGTAATAGTTGCAAAATGGGCTATAGATGATTATTTGTTGCTTAATTGAGTAATCTGGTCTCAGTTATATGTTGTGATGATTAGCTGCAAGACATGGTTTAAAATGTTAGTAATAAAAACGAAATTTTATTGTACTAATTTCTGTTTCGACCGTCGGTTACACCTTCCAGCCCGGTTTCTGACCAGACCGGGAAGGGGGTGTTACATTTGTGATATCATAGCTAGAGTTTAGTCGGTTCTAGGACTAAACAGAAGTTTATTGCATTGTTATTGTGTTACTTTGCCACATAGGTATTTTATATTGTGTATATAGTGACTTGTCGACTAATTCGATCTTTTATATAGATATGTCTGAGACAAACGAAGCTCATTGACGAGCTCACTACTGGCTCCTTGACATATGGCGAGGAGATAAGAGAAGGAAATCCTCAGAATCCACCGCAACCACATGACCCTCCCGTTCAGGGTACTGAGCCTGTAGCACCTGCCGCTCAGGCTGAATGCTATCAGAATATGGCTAACATGTTCAAACAGTTTGTAACGCCCCGGGTTTATAGGTCGGATGTAACTCGGGTAAATCGGGTTCGAGTCGTGGGCTCGTTTTAAAATTTAATTAAGCTTTGGTTTAAATTAAAAAGGTTTGGTTTTCATTAATGGCAAACTTGTAATTTTTGAAAATAAGGAAAAAGATGAGAAAAAGGGGTTTTATTTCAAAAGAGCTCATCTTCCTCCTTAGTCTTCTTTTCACGTCAAAACCACTCTAAAACCCCAAATACTATTCCATTCGATTCCTTCACCATTTCAAGTGTTTTCATCAAGGTAAGACCACTTTTGACTTGCCCTCTTCGTTCCTAACACATTGATGGTTTTAGATTTTAAAAAACACCATTGTGGAGAAATTTGAGTTTTCAAAGTTTTCAAAGAAAAGGGTGAAACTTTAATGGTTTTTCATTTTGCTTTTGACATGTAGAGTTAAGTTATGAGTTCATCTTGCCCTAGGGTACATTATATCTCAATTTGGTTGGTTTTTTATTAAGAATCCCGAAATTAGGTTTTATGGGTATTTTAAAAGTGTCAAAACTTGTGTTTTGGTGTGGTTTTGTGAAAGGGAGTTGGGATAGTGTTATAGTGATACTAGAAGGTTGTTTGAAGGCGTTTAAAGGTGTTTTGGGTGTTGGAATCAAAGGTTTTCTGATGGGTTGTTGGGGAGTATGAAAATAGGAACTTTGGGTATTGGCTTTGGTTCGAAATTGTAAGAATTTGGCTTGTGGTAGTAGCTTGTGGTTGTGAAAGTGTTTGGTGATGATTTGGTTGAGTAATACATTGTTTTTGATTGACTAGAATCAAGGGAAATCATCGGAGAAGCTTCGGGCACTATTCCGGGGAATTTGGAGACTTGAGTTGGTGTTTCGGCTTCCGGTTGGGCTTCATCGGTGAGTGAAAATGCTTTGAACTGTTTTGATTTCAAAAAGCGATTCTTGGGGGTTCGGGTGGAGCCTAGAGGGCTAACCTAAACCCAAGTGTAAGTTCACTAACTATGCCTTGATTTGTTAAGTGTTGGTGTATGAACAATTGTTAAGATATTGTGTGTGGTTTGTGGATTTTATTTACTTTCGTTGATGTTGTTGTGTAGTCATTGTTGGTGTCGAGCCTCACGTGATGGTTGTCGTAACTACGCTGATGTGTGGTCCCACCGGTAGTGACTAGTAGAAGAGTAAGGTAATGTGTAGTCCCATCGAAAAACTACTAGTCGAACGGTGATGTGTGGTCCCATCGTGTTTTGGTTGTGCATGTGCAAACCATGTAGTTATGTTGTTGTGTTACTTTTCGTGCATTTAAATGGTTTACTTATCTTTTAAGAAATGTGTTTTGAAAACTGCATGATTGATGAGTTTTAGAGCTTCGCTCACTAAGCTTCCAAGCTTACGCTCTCCTTTTTCCAACATGCAGATCGATAGAGTTACGGAAGGCAAGTGGGCAAGGGAGGAGCTTTTCGGAGTTCTCAAGTAGCTCAAGTATGATTTAAGACTTTGTAATAATGCCTAGACAATGGGAGTACTAGACTTGTATGGAGTTGGTGCCAAACTCCTTAGTTTGATTTGTTGATGTTTTAGCATGTTGAGTGATGATGCTATGTTGAATATGTTTATCCTTCTATGTCGTGGATTGTAAACCATGTTTATATTGTTGCTTAAATGCTTTGTGTTTGAAGGCTTGGGACCATATTCCATGAATGCTATGTGCGTGTGTTTAAAGGCATGTAGACTTGATATGTAATGTATTTTGGTGAATGCTTGAATTCCTTTATGGATGGCTTTTTATGTATGTTGAGTGTTCGGACATGCTTAAAGTAGGGTGTATGCCTCTAGAGTATATATATGCATGTTGTATCTTGATTCTTGATGTTTGAGGCATGTTGGGGACGTTTGGAGATGCCTAGAACTGATTTTAGAAACACACAGACTGCAGGCGTTTCGGAACGGGTAAGGTGGTTTCGTAACGGGTGTGGTTCCAGGGATACCCGTATCGGAACGCGTTCCGTTACGGTTTGGCTACTGTAAACCCCTATTCCAATACGCACACCGAAACGGTTTGGCTACTGTGAAGGCCTATTTCGGAACGTGTTTCAGAACGTCTAGGCAAAAAAAGACCCTGTACTGAAACGAGGATGGTCATATCGGTACAGGTAGTTTGGTATTTAAAATTGGGGCATGTGTATCGAAACATGCAAGCCTATTTCGAAACACAGGCCAATAATTTGGGCTTTTGGCATCTTTGGGGGTCCTCAAGTGTTGGGCTTGGGCCCGGGTTGTTGTATGTTGTCTTGTGAGCCTTGTTTGTAGTCGTTAATGGTTGGTTTGGGCGCATATGTAAGAAAACGGACTAACTCGAATACATGGTGAATTTATATCAACTTACGTTTCGTCTGCAAGTCTTGCCTTGTTTATCCGATGTCGTTTCACACATAGGATTTAATGACCCATCTAGACAAGATAATTGAATAAAATTTTCTAGGGTTGCTAACCGAATGGGAGCCTTAACGGGTTTCACTTCGATTTTCCCCGTGTAACCTACTCGGACCGGTCAGTCGTCCAGACCAGAACGAGGGGGTTACACAGTTTATGGCTACGATGCAAGTAACACCATCAGTTCAACCTACCCCTCATGTTGCCCAGTATGTCAGAGCCCCTATGGACAAGCTGGCTTCACTCTGAGCCTACTCTTTCACTGGACAGGATGATGATAATCCTGAAGTTGCCGAATATTGGCTGGAAAACACGTTACGTATCTTGAATAAACAGTTACAGTGTTCGGATGAACACAAGTTAGAATGTGTTATTACATTGTTGACCGATGAAGCTCTTTTGTGGTGGGAAACTACTATTCTCACAGCTCCTGAAGAATCGTTTACCTGGGAGTTCTTTCTCCGAGAATTTCGAAATAAATACATCAGTGAGTATTATCTCGCGGAAAGGCGAAACACCTTCCTTCACTTGAGGCAAGAAGGGTGACTTATCGAGCAATATATCCATGATTTCTG
Organism: Hibiscus tridactylites; assembly: GCA_958450335.1. NCBI lineage: Eukaryota > Viridiplantae > Streptophyta > Magnoliopsida > Malvales > Malvaceae > Hibiscus > Hibiscus tridactylites. Next base: position 23,773,349 of record OY288268.1, on the reverse strand, counting down.
TAAATATTGCCGATATAGAGCAGGGTTTATAAAGAAAGAGGAAGATAAATACAGAATGTTCATAGCTGGCCTTAGTGATGAATTACGGCCTATGTTTACGGCCATCGGTATCACCAATTTTCAGGATTTGGTGAATCGAGTCAATGCCACTGAAGCTGCTCAGAGAGCTCAACGAGCTGGTGGGTCTGGAAAATTTGAGAAGAGGTTCATGGATGATTTGTGACCTCCGAGATGGAACAAGAAGGGGAGATATCAAGGCCCCAAGCAGAATGTCTACCCACAGCCTTCCTGTTCTGGGAATATTAAGATACCTTAGTCTGTGACGTAGTCTTTTTCCAAAGTAGCATCTGTTGATAATACTGGAGGTTCAAACCGAGGCAACCAATATCCATTGTGTAATTATTTTAAAACAAGCATCCGGTGGGACAATGTCGTAAGCAGATTGGAGCTTGTTATTACTGTGGTGAGCAAGGTCACTTCATTCGTGATTGTCCTATGAATACAGCTAAATATGTGGTCACACCGACTACTGCTGCTTTGCTTACTCAATCCTTCCGGTGTAAGGGATCGAAGCAGGGATCATCGAGGACTTTTGGACGATCGACTGGTCTAGGGAAGCCCTTTCACAAATAAGATTCAAAGGCTCATGCTCAAATGTACCATGTGAGGGGCATGGAAGAAGAGGATGAACCTGATGTTATTGCAGGTACCATTGAGTTATAATCACATCCTTTATATGTATTGATTGACCCTGGCTCTACTCATTCTTTCATAAGCACCAAAAGTTAAAATGTATAACATGTCTTTTGAACCAATAATATCGAGAATTTATGTAACCAATCCCCTATGAGATTGTGTCACCGTGAGGGTAGTATGCAAGAATTGTCCCTTAATGGTTCAAGGGATTCCTTTTCCGACCAATTTGTTGGCTTTACCGATCCATGAATTCGATGTTATTCTAGGTTTAGATTGGTTTAGTGAACATCAAGCCTGAGTAGATTGTTGTAAAAGAAAATTGTATCTTAGGGGTTTGGATAAAGAAAGTGTTTTATTGATGAATGTGAGGAACCCATCGTTGTATGCTTTGTCATTGGAAACCAAAAGTGAGCCGCAACTACAAGACATTGACATCGTATGTGAATTTCCTGATGTTTTTCCTGATGAACTTCTGAGATTGCCCCCAACCCGTGAAGTAGAATGGCATTGAGGTGCAACCTGAGACTGTTTCAGTTTCCATTGCATCATATCGGATGGCAGCTGTAGAGTTGAAAGAATCAAAGGCTTAGATCCAAGACTTATCGAGCAAAGGTTTCATTCAACCGAGCTCTTCACCCTGGGGAGCTCTGGTTCTCTTTGTTAAGAAGAAGGATGGTTCTATGTGATTGTGCATCGACTACAGACAGTTGAATAAAGTAACTATCAAGAACAAATATCCATTGCCTAGAATAGACGACATATTTGATCAACTAAAGGATGTCTCTGTGTTTTCAAAGATCGATTTAAGGTCGGGCTACTATCAAATGAGAGTTAAAGAGTGCGATGCGCCAAAGATTGATTTTTGTACAAGATATGGACCCTACGAATTCTTAGTGATGCCTTTTGGGCTAACTAATGCACCAGCAACTTTTATGGATTTGATGAATCGGGTATTTAGACCCTATCTTGATAAATTCATAGTGGTTTTTATAGATGACATCTTGATTTATTCCAAGAATGAAGCATAGCATCGAGATCATATTCGCATTGTACTTCAGACTCTAAAAGAGAAACAATTATACGCGAAGCTCTCTAAGTGTGAGTTTTGGCTCACCGAAGTTGCCTTTCTGAGGCATATGGTGTCGGCTTCAGGCATTCAAGTAGACACGAAGAAAGTTCAAGCCATTGTATAATGGCATCCACCGAAGAACATTGGTGAAGTTAGAAGCTTCCTTGGGCTTGTTGGCTATTACCACAACTTTGTTACAGGATTTTATATGATAGCTACTCCTTTAACCAAATTATTGAGGAAAGAAACTCTTTTAGTTTGGATCGAGGCCCAACAACGATGTTTTGATCAGTTTAAACAAGATCTGACCCATGCACTTGTCTTGACCCAGCCCGAGTCTGGAAAGGACTATACAGTATACAGTGATGCATCGCATCTTAGGTTAGGATGTGTTTTGATGCAAGAAGGCAAAGTTATTGCTTATGCTTCGAGACAACTTAAGTCACACGAAATGAATTATCCTACCCGCGACCTTGAATTGGTTGTAGTTGTCTTTGCATTAAAAATTTGGAGGCATTAACTCTATGGGGAGAAATTCTATCTCTTCACCGACCATAAAAGTCTCAAATATTTGTTGACCCAGAAGGAGTTAAATCTTTGGCAAAGGAGGTGGATGGAACTCCTTAAAGATTACGACTTGATCATTGATTACCATCTGGGCAAGGCCAATGTTGTAGCTGATGCACTTAGCCGCAAACCTTCGTCTGGTAAGCTTTGACAATAGACATGAAGTTTTGTGTATTGTGAATTACATTAACACATCGTAATGTTGCTATATTGTAGCCCCTCGAGCAATTAACGCTCACTTCCGACTTTGGAAGCATCGTTGTCTTCTAGCTGAGCTCCAAGTTCAGTTTACCATCATCTTACAAATCAGGGAATTGCAAGAGCAAGATCCTGAGCTTCAAGCCATTGTCTCTAAGCTATCGGACAACCTTGACTTCAGAATTAATTGTGAAGGACTCTTATGTTTCTATGATCGAGTTTGTGTAACTAATGATGAATCTCTTGGCACTGATATCCTTTCAGAAGCCCATTCGAGTTCTTTCTCTATTCACCCTGGATCTGTAAAGATGTATAAAGATCTATGTGAACTCTATTGGTGGCCAAGCATGAAGCATACCATAGTTGATTACATTTCCAAGTGTCTCATGTGCGAACGTGTTAAGGCAGAACATTGTGCTCCTACTGGACTATTACAACCTATCGATCCACCAAAATGGAAATGAGAAAAGATAACTATGGACTTTGTTAGTGGTTTACCGTTGACCCCTGCAAAGCATGATGCTATATGGGTCATTGTAGATCGTTTCACAAAGTCATCTCATTTTGTACCGGATAGAATGGACTACGGTCTTCCTAAACTAGCTGATTTGTATATCAAAGAAGTAATCTGACTCTACGGAGTACCTAAGTCTATTATCTCCGATCGAGATCCCCGATTTGCATCTCGGTTTTGGAGAACCTTACAAGGATCTCTGGGCACCAGAGTTAATCTTAGCATAGTCTTTCACCCTCAAACTGACGGTCAGTCAAAAAGGGTAATCCAGGTAAATCATTGAACAATTTGTCCTTTGAAATCATAGAAATCTGCATTGTCACTGAATCTTGTTATACATATCTTGGAAGACATACTTCGGGCATGCATGATTGACTTTGGTGGAACTTGGGAGAAATCATTGCCTCTTGTTGAATTTGTCTACAATAACAGCTACCAAGCATCCATCCAAATGGCCCCGTATGAGGCATTGTATGGTAGACGATGTAGAACTCCATTGTGTTGGTTGGAGCTTGGCGAGGGCAAGATATTAGGCCCTCACTTGCTTTGGGAGACTGAAGAACGGGTCACCATTATCCATGATCGTTTAAAGGTTGCGTTTGATCGACAAAAAGCTTACGCTGATCTTAAAAGAAGAGACATTGAATACGAAGTTGGTGAGAGGGCCTTCCTCAAAGAGTCACCGTGGAAGAAAGTCTTAAGATTTGGCAAAAGGGGGAAATTGAGTCCCCGATTCATTGGACCCTTTGAAATCATTGAACGGATTGGCCCATTTGCATATCAGTTATTGCTACCCTTAGAATTGAGTAAAATCCACGATGTCTTTCATGTATCGATGCTTCGGAAGTATCAATCTGATCTCTCACACGTTGTGGAACCTGAATTTGTAGAACTTCGACCAAATTTATCCTACGAGGAAGAACCGGTTCAAATTCTTGCAAGGGAAGTCAAGAGGCTTCGTAACAAAACAATATCATTGGTTAAAGTGATCTAGAGGAGTCACGCCGTTGAGGAAGCCACTTGAGAACCTGAAGAGACCATGGAACAACAATATCCACATCTCTTCGGTTCAGGTAAAATTCGAGGATGAATTTTTCTTAAGGGCGGGAGTTGTAACACCCAAAATCTGGTTTAGTCAGAATTTAGTTCCGGTGATCAAAAATTCTACATTGATAGAGTCTAAATATTGTATCGACTAGTAAATTATTTATACTGAACCCTAAATGGGCTTAAAACATCGTCATTTGACTCAAAGAATAATATTGAACCTATATAGTGACTTAATTGAAGATAATGCAAGATAAGGATTGAAATCATAGGATGGTGTAAGTTGAGGGACTAATCTTGCGATTAGCCCCTCCTCAATTTAATGAGGCCTACGTGGGTTATCAGGAGAGCTTTCCTTCAATTGAAGGAAAGTCAAATAGCCAAGTTATATTCATAAAACAAAAGAAGTAAAGGATAGAAAAACTTACCGAGAAATCTTTAAGCTAGAACTTTCATCTTCTTCATCTTCAATCACAAGCACATACCTCAATTGGAGGAATTTTAAGCTTTGATATTTCTTCGTTTTATCGATATCGAATCGTTACTATCGATCGAGTAAGCTATAATCCTCAATCGATTATTGAATTCCATGGATAACATGTGATTAATTTTAAGCTAGGGTTTTGACTATCCATGGATATCTCATCGTTGTTATCTCTATTGAGATCGGTTATTGATTTTGATATTGTTATATTGATTTCGATATCGAAATATCGGCCCTAACAATCTCTTTATTGATTTTTTCGCTCAAGAAGTTGATAAAGGGCATCCATCGTCTCCATCCCAAGCTAGGAACAAGGGGATTATTATCCGAGAGCCTTGAAAGCTTCGCATTATCAAGGTGAGTGTAGTCAGAGTCTCGGGTTCAGGCGAAAGGCCTTCCCGGATCATAATTTGATATTTTAGATTGCATTGTAAGGTAAATCGGACACTTTGGTAAGTGTCGGTAAGTTGTTATTGACCATTGGATATAGTCATTTTTATGGTCATGGTGCATTGTCATTGATATAGTCATTGTCATCGAATTCTTGTATTGAGATCATTTGACATTGTTATTGACAATGAATTATGAAATATTGATGATGAGATACATATATTTGCCATTGGTAATATTGAAATCATCGGACATCAGAATACTATTGGTTATTGAAATGGATATGAACATTGCGACCTTAGATTGGAATGGACATTGGATACAATTGGCATGCCATAGAATTCATGAGCTCAGTGTACGAGTGGACTACGATCCTAAGGCTACGGCCTATATTGATTTGGCGAGGCGGAGGGATGTGTATGAATATTGGTCATATTGGTGAGGCGGAAGGACTAGACCATTCATTAACTTGGCGAGGCGTAGGAATTCGCGTATCCACGATCTTTATTCAATCTAAGGATTAAAGAATAAAATGAACTTGTTTATACATTGCATATTATTGTATAACATTGATATTGTTGGCATGAGATATTGATTAAGAAGATTCATGGCATTGTTGTTATTCATATTGTTTATGACTACCTCACTAGGTAAAGTACGCCCGACGTGTCTCATCTTATGCATGTTTCATGTTAAGAAGGTTTGTGTGTCGGAAGATCAGATCGGCAAGCAAGACAAGTCACTACTAGCCCTAAGTAATGTGATTTTTTCTTATAAACTCCTAGGAAGGTGGCAAAGTAGTCGAACTAGTCATTTGTGCCTATTTTGGTATGTTGGTGCATTGCTTAAGTTGTAATAAGTTATATAGCTTTAAATGGCTCTTTAATGAAGTTTAAAATGGATGGAAATTGCATACATGGCTCAAAAAGGTAAAAACTTAGTAAACGTATTCATATGGTCATGAAATTTGGCATGCTAGTAGTTTATACCATTGAAATGATGTGTGTAAAGTTTCATTGCATTTGGACATTGTTCAATAGGTTAAATCGAATAAAAACCAGCAAAAATCTGTCATTACAGGTCAGGCCGTATCGGAACGGGTAATGGCGTTTCGATACGGGTGTGTAATAATGAACCTAAGGGTATGGGTGTATCGGAACAGAATTGATCCGTTTCGGAACATTTTGTCTCTGAAGACCAACGTTTCGATATGGGTTCATAACGTATCAAAACGAGTCAAATTCAAAGATTGTCAATTTGTTTCGATACAAGTCAAGCATGTATCAATACGGTCAAGAAGAAAAAGTCAAATAAAGATGATCAACGTCCACCCGTTTCAAAACAGCTAAGGGTGTTTCGATACGGGGTTAGGTAAGTTAGTTAAGGACTCATTGAACAGATTACTAGTTTATTAATTTAGTCACTTAATATTGTAAGGTTAATTTGAATGAGTTAATAACCTCCAAATTGAATGAAATTTTGCAGACCTGACTTTTGAGTAGTAAATTTCAATATAATAAAGTCAATTACATCTTAGGACCTCTAGTTTTCCAAAATTATAAATTGGTCCCTAAAACTTGTAATAGTTGCAAAATGGCCCATAGATGATTATTTGTTGCTTAATTGAGTAATCTGGTCTAAGTTATTTGTTGTGATGATTAGCTGTATGACATGGTTTAAAATGTTAGTAATAAAAATGAAATTTTATTGTACTAATTTTTGTTTCGAACGTCGGTTACACCTTTCGGCCCAGTTTCCAACCAGACCGGGAAGCGGGTGTTACAGGGTGTATCAAAACGTTTTAAGCCGTTTCGATACGGGTTTTGGCAGTGGCAAAATGTTTCAAAACGAGCTCTAACACGTTTCGGAATGGGTTCTTAGTGTATCGAAACGATCTGGTGCGTTTTGATACGGTCTCTTAATTACACCCCTACGACTATTTCTATTGTGGTCTATTTCGAAACAAGTATGAGCGTTTCGGAACGAGTAGTTGCAGAAGTGCATTTATGGTGGGAAGATTGCATCCCAACGACTATAATTATGATGGAAACAACCCCAACGGCTAGAATTGAATGAGAAGGTATAAAAGGGAGTCCTAAATCCGCCATCAACAACTATTGATCCTAAAAAAAACATTCCAACATTAAATTCAAGCTCTAGAGCAAAAATTCCACATTCCTTGTAAAACCCCAACTGTGGTTCATTGTAATTCTTATCTTTTTTATTCAATTGTGTTGAGTGCTTGTTATTGGGTAACATTTGTATTGAGAGATACTTGTTATTTGCCTTCATCTTCTTTGTAAACATTGTGTGAGGATTTGATCAATTTTGGGTAGAAAATTGACAATTGTTTAAAGGTTTCCTCGTAAGCCTAGAAAGGGAAAGATCAACTAGTGGAGTTGTTGGAAAATCTTTAGTGGGAGCTAAGGTAGTGGATGTAGAGTTCAATTGGAACTTAAACCACTATAAGTGTCTTGTCTTGATATTTTCATTTTACCACTTCACTACCAAATATTTTAAAAATTCAATTCACCCGCTCTTGGTGTAAATCGATTCAACGATCCACTCAACAGTCTCCAATACCACAGACAAAAGTTACAACAATAAATTCCTTCAAAATTGAACAACTAAAACCATAGATCATGATATCACTTTTTAGAAATTTAGAAGCGAAAAATAATCAAAACGATGATAATATAGAATAAAACACATGCAAGAAACATAATCTAACGTAGTTCGACTTTGTCTATCTCCACAAATGAAAGAAATAATTTATTATAAACGTAGAGATCACAAAGAGTAAATACATGAAATTTCATATACCTAAAAACTCGGTATATCTCAAAACCACTTTTAGTCTCTCAACAAACTAATCTTTGCAACATAACCACAATAGTTATAGAGATCACAAAAAATATTACATCTCTCCAAAATTATTCCCTCCAATAATGTTAAAGATTAAGATCTAATCTATATTTATAGAACCAAATATTACGTCACCAAGAAACTTTATTCTATAAGACTTCTTATAAAATTATAAATATTTATTTATTAAGTAAATATAATTATTAAATAATTTTCAATCAATAAAATTATACGAAAATCTAATTTAATTTCCAATTAAACTTGAAGCATGAATGATATTTTTAATACAAAACGAATTTGAATACATTTTAAGGAAATTATTTTGGGTGTGATTTCAAGTTATAACTTATAAGCATTATGGGTGGGCAAGAAATGACGTATATGATGATAAGAGTGTCACATAGTATTTCTTTTATTATCTTTGTCTTTTTTCACAAAGAATGGTAGGGATGGCATGGTAGGGACATGTGATCTATATATGATCCATAAATATATAAGAATCGTGTCATGTTTGACGATTACATATAACATTCTGATAATATATATATATATATATATGGATAGATCCGTTTATATAGTGTAAATTTTTTTAAGTTTTACACGTTTTTTGACCGTTTGATGAGTGAAACGAATGTATGAGATTAACAGTAAATATGTGAAGATTATCACTTGAAAAAAAAGTAAGGAGTTAATCTGAGCCATCCATTCCCCCTATCTAACGATCCAGAAAACGTGTAAAACTAAATGCATTAGGATCAACTTACACTGTATAAAACTCAATTACTTTTACACAGTTTTTGGACAGTTAGATGATGATAATTAATGGCTCAAATTATTTCCTTATCTTTTTTTCCCAAGTGATAATCTTCACATTTTTTACTATTAATATCATTCATCCATTTCCCGTATGCAATGATTTTAGATTAGTGTAAAACTAAATGAGTTTTACACACTGTAACTTGATCTCATCCCTATATATATATATATATATATAATGCAAAAGTGTGTCTATTTGTAACTGCTTCGAATCATAATGGATAACAATTTAAACATTGGTATTTAAATATGGGTAATTATTTAATACACTGGCGGTAGAAACTAAAGATTTAGGGTTTAGAGACTTAGTTTAGGGTGTATGGCTTAGGAGTTTAGGTGTATGAGTTTTGAATTTAGGGATTGTGGTTGAAATTTATAGTTTAGGGTTATAATTTAGGGATTATAGATTAAAATTTAAATCCTCACCATATTACCCAAAAAACTATACATTAACCTCTAAACCCTAAATTCTAACCATAAAATCTAAATTCTAACCACTATCCCTAAATTCTAAATTTCTACAACTAAACCCCTAAACTCTACACCATAAACTTATCCCCTGAATTCTAAAACTAAGACACTTATAGAAACTTTTTGTTTTCACCGCTAATGTATAGGATAATAACCCTTTAAATATTATCTTAAACGGTAAAAATGAATGGAATATCTAAATCTACCATATAAATTGATATATACATTACAGACAAAGAGAGGCAGGCGTCGACAGGTTTAATGCAAGGAAGTAAGACATATGTATGAATTTGCTGGATGTTTCTGTTTCTATGTAAAGTCGAAGCTACAAGAAAAGACACATCACATGGCTACATTGCTTCTCAATCTGCTTTACATTTAATGGTATTTTTTCACCTCTACTTCCAAGGATTTTTTTTGTTTAAATAAAGAGCTAAAATTAATTAGTTCCATTCCTCCATGCATGCCCATTATGTATAATAATTTTCATTATTTATAAAGGTCAAGACCAATAACATATTTTTTTAGTATATATGTAATTTTATGATTTATGTTCGGGGTACAAGACTGCTCCTCTTAACATTATTGTCTCTAAAATTTAAATTCACGTCATTCTTTTAGGAGTTAAATGTGCCTTATACTCTAATACACCCAACACTAGTTAGTAAGACCAATAACATATTTAATCTTTACCCAAAATGACATTTATATTTAATCTGCCCCATAGATATAGATTATTTAATAATATAATATAATATTTAATATATGAGTAATTATTCCACACACTGGGCGGAGGAAGCTACTAAGAACTAGCCCAATTACCGCACGAACCCTAGAATTTCCCAACCCTTCAATCCATCGACAGGATTGGTAGTTGCTCGCTCGTTAGCTGTGGTTGTTGATCATCCTCTCCATTGCTACAACGTCGGTATTGGTTCTTCTACGGTGCAAGTTAGGGCAAGGAGTCAGCATTTCGTGGTTTCGGGAACGAGGTTTTGGAAAAATTTCTACTCGTAGGTCTCCATCCGTTGCTGGGTGACCGTTTTGCCGGTGTGGAGTCTGCGTTTCTCCGGCATAGCCTCGTGGTCCTCATATGAAGTTTTGGTTCTTGATCAGAGGCGACATTTTTCAGGTATTCTGATTATCCCCTTCTGCCACCAAACCCATTTCTGGTTTCCCAACCCATTCTGCCCATTGCTTTTCCACTGCCCCTTGTTCCTTGTGCCTTTACCCTTTCTTATGTGGCTCTGGCTTTGATGGTTTTGCTATTATTTGGGCTATGGTGATATCTATCTACTATCTGGTTAAGCAGTCTATTGTTATGCCCTTTGCAATTCTCGGCTTTCCCTACTTATAGTGTGATTCTTCATTTGTGATAGTTTCTGTGTTTGGTGCTTTGCCGTTTCTAGCGGCTGTTTACGGTTCATGTTCTTTTGCTTATTGAGGTGGTTCTTGTTTTGCTTGGAACTCTGTTAGCCGGTGACTCTTTATCTGTTTTGCAACTTTGCTTCTCTCGTTTGGTAGCCTGTCACTATTCGTATTATGGCCATCCTTGCTTGGAATGTACGAGGCCTGGGAAACAGAGAAACTGTGAGAGCTCTTCGCAACTCAGTTTTGAAGCACAGACCGACTATCGTTTTCCTGAGCGAGACGAAACATAAGAAGAGATGTCTCGAAAAAATTAAGATGAAAATGAAGATGGAATCATCTTTCTATGTTGAGCCTCAAGGAAGCGCGAGAGGACTTGCCATATGGTGGACACCCGATGCACAAATAACCATCCTTAAACATGACAAAAATTCCATCGACATGAAAGTGATCTATCAAGACGGAGAAGAATGGTTTGGTACCTTCATCTATGGCCCTCCTTATAAAGAATAAAAACAAGCCTTTTGGGAGGGGTTAATGTCATTAAGAAGACCCTCCAATGTCAAATGGCTCGTTATTGGTGATTCCAACATCGTAACTTGTCGGGAGAAAAAGGAAGGAGGAAACCCTTTCAACCCTATAGAAGCTACTTGTTTCTCAGATTTCGTTAACGCCACTAGCTTAGTCGAATTACCAATCAAAGGAGGATGTTTCACCTGGTACAGTCAGAGAAGTGGCGAAGGATCCATCCTGGAAAAATTAGACCGAGTCTTGTGCTCAATTGAATGGAGCCTAGCTTTTCCCAAAGCGGTGGGACTGATGGATATCACTCTAGCATTCGACCACGCTCCTATTATCCTATTACCCTTGGGCTTCTCTAGGAAATATAAGAAGGAGTTTAAATTTGAAACAAAATGGCTCTTGGATGAAGAGTGTTCCCAGACAATCCAGGAAGGCTGGGAAACCCAGTCAACAGAAAGAACTTACCATAGCTTTGGGAGGAAGATTAGAAGAACTGGAATTGCTCTAATAAAGTTGAGTAAAGCAAAGTCTAAACAGAAGAATGAAAAGAAGTAGTTACTCATGACCAGGATTAAATACCTTCAAGGTAGAAAGCTTATAGATCAGGAACTGAAAGAATACAAACAATTGCAGAAAGAACTGGATGCAGAATGGAAGAGCGAAGAGAGATACTGGCACCAACGTTCCAGAGTTAATTGGCTAAATTAGGGAGACAAAAACACTAAATTTTTTCATGCCACCTCGATTCAGCATCGAAGAATTAACTCTATAATCAGAATCAAAAAGGAAGATGAGATCTGGCTTGAGGAACTCGAGGCTATTGCAAACTTCCTCCAGCAACAATTCCAATCTTTATTCTCTAAAGACCAATCCATTGACTTCCAGTGTCTAAATGATCCCATTCCCTAGTTGGTAACTGAAAGAATGAATTCTGAACTCAGCAAAGTTGTTTCCGAAGAGGAGATCAAGAGAGCGGTGTTTGATATGGGTGCTACTAAGGCCCCCAGGACCCGACGACTTCCCAGGTTACTTCTATCAGACTTACTGGGAGACAATTAAAGGGGATCTCATAGGGATGGTGTCAGCTTTCTTCAGAGATGGCATTCTGGATCACGGGCTAAACAAAACCAACATTGTCCTCATCCCGAAAAAACCAAATCCTTGTGAAGTCTCTCATTTTCAGCTGATTAGCCTATGTAATTTCTCTCTCAAGATTATTACAAAGATCCTTGCTTCGAGACTCAAAATCTTCCTCTTGTAACTCATCCCGCACTATCAATCAGCCTTCGTTCAAGGCAGGTCCATACATGACAATATTATCCTGGCCAATGAAGCTTTACATACTGTCAAAAGGGCAAAAAACGAAAAAAGGGGCTCATGGTTCTTAAAATCGACTTGGAGAAAGCCTACGACAAAGTGGACTGGAATCTTCTCCGTTTTGTCATGAACATGATGTGTTTCTGTTATTGGTGGATCAAGAGAGTGATGGAATGTGTCTCAACCACCCTCTTCTCCCTGTTCCTGAATAGAGAAAAAATTGGAGACTCGTCTGGGAGAGGTCTACGACAGGGTGACCCGCTCTCCTCTTTTCTTTTCACCTTTGTATCCAATATTCTGTCTTGGATTACGGAAAAGGGGGTGAAAACTTCTAGTTTTGAAGGCTTTCGGATTAAAAGACGCTGCCTAGTTCTCGGTCACCTTTTTGTTTACTGATGACTGCTTTATGTTGTTTTGGAGCAACGAAAGAGAGTTGTGATGCAGCCCTCCGTATTCTTCATTTCTTCCAGAGAGCAACAGGTCAAATGGTAAATTTTCAAAAGTCTTCAATCCTGTTCTCCCCTAATGTCAGTGATCATCTCAAGGCGCGCCTTTCAAACATCCTGAATTTTAGACCAATGGAGGAAGACAACAGATACCTCGGGCTACCCTTCTTCTAGAGCCGTAGCAAGAAGGAAGCCCTGGCTTTCATCAATGATAGATTTTAGAGTAAACTCGGGGTTTGGAAAGCTAAATTCTTAAACCAGGTAGGGAAGAAAATTCTGATCAAGGCAGATGCTCAGGCCATCCCTACTTATGTAATGCAATGCTTCCTCCTCCCAGTCACCTTTTGCGATGAACTTTGTTCGTTAGTGGCTATCTTTTGGTGGAATATCGGTGGAAACAAGAAGAAAAGCATTCATTGGATTAATTGGAGGGACCTTTGTTGTCCTAGGGATCATGGAGGCTTGGGATTCAGAAATCTGAGATCTTTCAACAAAGCTCTTATTACTAAACTTGCATGGAAACTTGCTAATCATCCAGATTCTTTTCTGGCTAAAACTCTACGCGGAATTTACTTCCCGAATGGAATATCTTCGGATCTCCGAGGTGCACAAATTCTTCTTGGGCTTGGACAGAAATCAGGGAAGGGATTGAAATCATTAAGAAAGGATCCTTATGGCGAGTTGGAAATGGCAGAAGCATCTCCACGTGGAATGACAACTAGATAATGAAGCTTCCCAAGTTTCTTCTTTACTCTCAGCCATGCCCCGATGTCCTTGTCCTTCGATCTCATCTTTTATGAATCGGATCAAAGGTCCTGGAACAAGACTAAGGTTGAGGATCTGTTCTCTCAAGATGAAGCTAAAGTGATCCTGATCATCCCAATAGGAGGTCCATAAGTCAAAGACTCCCTAATTTGGACGGGAACAAAAAAATGGAGACTATTCAGCAAAATCAGGCTACAAGTTCATTGAGGAAATTCAAAGGCCCTCTGCGATACCCCGGGAAATAACAAAGCCCTATGGAACTCCATTTGGAGATTGAAGGTGCCCCCCAAAATCCGCTCTTTTCTATGAAAACTCAGTCAATATATCCTCCCTACCAAAGGCATCCTTGTTGCCCGTTTCCATGGCAATTTCCAAGACTCTGCTTGTTGTCTGAGATGCGGAGATAAGGTGGAATCCATTGAACATCTCTTATTCTTTTGTCCTTTTTCACAAGCAGTCTGGGGGGCTTCAGGCTTCAACTACTCCCCTTCTATCACTGGTTTTCCCGGTTTCCCTCGATGGTGGCTAAAAATAAATGATTTTTGAAAACTGAGGAATTTTGAAGAGGGATGTGCTCTTATTGCATTTCTCTTATGGAAATCGCGCAACGCTTGGATTTTTTAAGGAAGGAAAGACCTACCGTGGGAAGTCAGGATACGTGATGAGTGGGCCTTTCAGGAATTCCAGCATGAGACATTTCTGGGTTCCTCGGGGAAGCCTCTCCATCCGTAGGAAGTAAGGAGTTGGACTCATCCCCCTTCAAATGTAATCAAAATCAACTGCGATGCTACCTTTGATGGCCTTACCGAAAAGGCGACAACGGCAGCTATTGCACGTGATTCTTCAGGTTCCCTCATCCAGGGCGTTTCTGCCCCTACTCTAGTCTCGTCAGTTGCGGCGGGTGAAGCTTTTTCAATAAGGCTTGGAGTCTCTTTGGCTTCTCTCAAAGGTTTCTCTAACATTATCATTGAGGCCGGTTGCCAAACAGTGATTAAAAGACTCTGTTCGGGCTGTCTTTCTGACTGGGTCTCGTCAGCCATTGAGGAGGACATTATTTCCGAGGCCAAATCCTTCGCCTCTTGCTCTTTTGCTTTTTCCCCTAGATCTTGTAACCATGACGTGGATTGGCTTGCTAGACACACTAGGGATCTCCTGACTCAATTGTATTGGGACCCCCTTTCCCTCTGGGTCTAACTTTGTATTTGTGATTTGTTGATGCAATGATATTTTAATCACTTTGAACCAAAAAAATTATTCCACACACTGGAAACAAAAAATTTCATAAGCGTCTTAGTTTTACGGATTAGAAGTTATGGATTTAGGTCTAGTGGTTTCGAATTGATGAATTGTTGTTAGAATTTAAGGTTTTTGCTTAGAGTTAAGTATGTATTGGTTAAAGCCTAAATCCATAACCATATTACCCTAAATTCTAAACCCTAACCTTTAAATCCTAAATTCTAACCCTAAATCATTACTTGAAAACTCTAAATGCTAACCCCTAAACCTTAAAACTAAGACGCTTATAAAAACTTTTTGTTTCCACCGCAAGTGTATTGAATATAAATCTTTAATATATTTATATTTTGGACTAACTCGATCAAAATTTGTTATTTACTTAATAATAAATATTTAATAATAGACATCGGGTGTGAGTTTAATCTTATAGTCTAGTTAACCCTAATTTTTCTCTCTAAGCGACTATCTTTTTTTCTTCCTTTTTCATATTTTCCTTTCATCTTTGTTTGGCCGACGACATCAGTCCTAATGTTAATTGTCGACCGTCAGTACTCTTTTTTTACTTTGATATATCTCATCTTTACTTTTTCTTGTTTTTTTCTAGTTTTTAATAAGATCAATTATGTCTCTGTGGTACGCTTTTTTCTACCTTTTGGCATGTTTTATGTCTCCTTTTTTTCTCGGGCATTTGACCGTTCTTTTTTATTTTATATTTTTTCATAGTAGATTTGACGATGTTACGAATTGTCAAAATTACTTGTTTGTTATTCTGTAGATCTTCCCTGCTTTGGACCATCGGGCTGGATTTAGATACGCGTTCACAATCATTATTTGTTGTTCGTGATTGAGTTGTGGTAATGATCATTTTGTTAATGTGCCATAAGGGTTGCATGCATTTTTAATGTTGAGTGGCATAAACATCCAAAATATCAAATTTGATGGTATTCGGTGTAGTTTATCCTAATTTATATCCAACCTTTTCGGATATATAAAGAATAAGCAAAGACAAAACACTAGCTATACTAGTGGGGTCATGACTCCAATAAAAATATTAAAAAACTAGAACTTGCAATGATAAAATTGTTTTGACCCCTACAAATATAATTTATTATTGAATCCTTCTAAATTTATAAAATATTAAATTGTCCTCTCAAAAAATAATATTGAGTTTCACAACTGAAAATGAGCATAAACATTGATATATTTGTCCATATTTACCTATATCCTTAATTGCAAGCAAACATAAAGCTATTTGTTCCAAAAACAAAAGCGCTACAACAAAATAGATTGTAACCCCCTCGTCCCGGTCTGGCCGGATGACCGGTCCGAGTGGGCCACACGGGGAAAACCGAAGCGAAACCCTCTAAGGTTCCCCTTTGGTAGCAACCCTATTTTTTTCTTTCATTTTAATCTTGTCTAGAGGATTGTTAAGTCCTAAGTGATCACGACAACGAAAAACATCCATAAGAGAAACACGTTTGGGCCACCATCACACATTACAGTCCATTTTTCAGCTTATAGGGCAGGCCGTATCGATACACCAATTAAGGGTATCGATACGCCTTGACTTGGTCAACCCAAACAGTCAACTCAAAGAAGACCGTATCGATACAGCCCTTGAGCGTATCGATACGCCCTCTTCAGTCAACATCTCGTGGTCAACGAGATAAACCCGTACCGATACACCCCATCATTGTATCGGTACTCCAAAAACTCCCCAATTTCTTAGAATTCCAGTGACCAAAAATTGTATCGATACACCCCCGTGTATTGATACGCCCAGCCAAAACTAAGCTCTGTAGGCAAGACCGTATCGATACGGCCCTTAGGCGTACCGATACGCCCTGCTCTACAATACCACAATTTCCAACTTAACGACCCCAAACACGACTATAGATGCACTTTTAGACTCTCCTATGCACATACAAACATTTAAGCAATCATACATGAGCCTTAGGTAACAATCAAACATGAGACAATGCATCCATACATGGCATTCAAACAAGAGCAATATTTTAGCATAAAAGGGCATACATGAAGGCCCCAAAAGGAACAAGTCAACATATAAGAGGTTTGCACTTACTAACAAGGTAACATAGACACCTAAAGGCATGCCACCACACACAAACATTCATCGTAGCATCCATGCATTACAAACCATAATCAATCCAAAACATCAACTTATAAATGAGTCATACATAGCTCATACAAAAACTCTTGCCACATTTCTAACTAATACAAAATTGATAACCGTACTTGAGCCATAAACTTGGAAAGCCCTTCTTGCCTTGCTCCGAGCTAACACCACGCTAATGATCTGCATTGTTGAAAATTGAGAGCGTAAGCTATAAGCTTAGTGAGGGTGCTCTAAAACGAAAAACATCAACAATGCAGGGTTCAAGCATGTAAATCCTAACCTCACATACATCGTACATTGGTAAAGTATTCGAGTAGACCTAGCTAGTCTTTCAAGTGGCATAATATGGTTTCTCATATCCTACCAAACTCAATCATCAAATAACAACACCATATATCAACATCATATATCACAACATATGAACAAGTTTAATTGGCCACTATTAATTACCCGGATGTACGGATTTTAACTCAACAACCACTTTACCTCGGTGGGATTACACTCATCACCGGACCTTGCATGTGCGGGATTCCACTCATCGCCACATGCCCTACGGATGGGATTCCACTCATCATCTCGTAGAAATATATAAAAGCTTCCGGTGGGATATTACATCACCGTACTCCTCCTTGATGACTTAACGCCATCAAGGCCACGTACGTTTTGACTCAATTTGTGTGCACACTAATCCTAATGATCGATCATTTACAACCGGTAATTTATTTAGTGCCAATTTTCATAACCACATCACATATCATCAACCACATCTCATGCTCCTCACATATATGCATATCATGATATACATGCACCCATTAACCACATTTCACAAGAGCATTGATAGGCAAACACAATAGCATTTAATGGAACTAAATAGCTAAGATTAACAAGTTGAAATAAAGAAATGGCCTACCAAGCACATTCCACACACACACTCTACACACACTCGAACCAAACTTTAAAACAAGTTTGAAACCACTCACCGCCCTTCCTTAGCAACCGAAACAATTCTCCTACGAACCCGGATTCGGTCCCAATGCCTCTCCAACGCTTCCTCTTGCTTCTAGCCAAACAAAACACATTCATTACTTCACAATTCAATGCTAAAACTCAATCACCATCTCACATCACAAGTACAAGTCAACTTCAACAAATTCCCAATCCACCTAATCACCCAAAATACCAATTTTCGTGCTCCCCTAAAACCTTGCTGAAATTTCCATTTTCAAACCTCCAAATGACCCCCAAAAGGTCCCAAAACAACCTCCTAACCTATACAAACCATCAGCCCTTTAATTTCAACCTAAAACCCACCAAAAAAGGAGTTTTTGACATCTCAAAAATTGCTCTAAGAACCCACTTCGGGTTTTCAAAAAAACTCAACCAAATTAACATATGTTGCACCTTTTAACATTAATAAACAAAGACCCAACTTCATTTTGCAAAACAAGATGAAAATCCCCATAAAAACCCAAACTTTAAATCAAACCCTAATGATTTGGATAGGGAATGAAGAGGAGAGTTAGAAAACATTTTTACCTTTGAAAAACACCTTGGATTGAAGAAGATACTCAATGGAATAGTAACCTAAGCTTGGGAGGGTTTTGAAGGTGGTTTTGGGTGTTTGACGTTGGGGAAGGGGAGATGGGAAAGAGAAGACAACTTTTTCTTTAAAGTTGTCTTGCTTTTTAAAAGTTTTAGGTCAAATTACTCTTTTAGTCCCTCCTCTTTTTACTAAAGCCCAATTAGATCCTAATTTAGGTTGAAGTGATTTTACTTAATTTTATTGACTCGGACTACAAACCCGACTAACTCCTAACCCCAAAACACGGGCGTTACATAGATTTTTAACGGCATTTATTAGACCTATTGTGGCGTTCTAAGCGGCGTTTGTCTATCAAACGCCACTAAAGTACTTGTCTATAACAACGCTTTTTTAAAAATGTCACTATATATAGTCTATCGCGACATTTCTTCGACAAATGCCACTAGAGTACGTGTTTGTAGCGATGGTTCTTCAAAAATACTACTATATATCAGTTTATCGCGGTGTTTATTC
Source organism: Hibiscus tridactylites (assembly GCA_958450335.1). Taxonomy (NCBI): domain Eukaryota; kingdom Viridiplantae; phylum Streptophyta; class Magnoliopsida; order Malvales; family Malvaceae; genus Hibiscus; species Hibiscus tridactylites. Next base: position 23,754,385 of record OY288268.1, on the reverse strand, counting down.
AAAAAACACCACTACATGTACTAAATTAGTGGCGTTTATTCAAAAACGCCGCTAAAAACCTTTTTTGATGTAGTGAAACAAACATCAAGCTATCAAGTTCCAAGTACAAACTCCTTTATAAGATGATTGAACCTTTCAGACGTTTCTTAGTAAATATTTTTATTAAAAAAATTTATTTGATTCTTTTTAAAAGAATAAGGTTAAATATAATTTGAGATGAAAAATTATTTTTATACCTATGAGATATCATTAAAGAAATAATAATTGATTGAGTTTTGAAAACAAAAGATTATTTTTGTTGAAGCCAAAATAATTACGCACCGAATAAGGGAGGCAAAGATGAGAAACACGTTGATTGATGGTGATTTAGGTTGTTCACCCCTATAGATTTCGGGTAGAGAGCTGCAAATAATATAGTGGTTGGAATAAAGATGGTGGGAGAAGGAAGAGAGGTACAACCCTTTTAATTCGACCTTGTTCAGACATATTGTGTATGTTCTCAGACTTCCCTCTCTCATTTGGAGAGTGAGTATTGATAGCCCCTTAGTACTGTTGATTATTTGACGGTGTCAGATTTCGTGACAACCTATGAACGGGTTGGCAGAGAGATAGGCTCAACCTCCAAGAGTTAGACTTTACATTTCGGTCGTGTGGGTGTAGGGATGGGCATTTTACCTAACTCGGGTACAGGTCGGGTTTAAAATTTGGATGAAAAATATCCGACTCGACCTGAACTGGGACTAATTGTGTAATTTCTACCCAAAATTTTAGGAATATTTATACTAATACCCTCCAAGGGTTAGACTTTACATGTCGGTCATGTGGGTGTAGGGATGGGCATTTTACCTAGCCCGACCTAATCGGGTCGAATATTTTAATAAAAATCGAGTTCGAGTTTAGGGTAAAAAATATCTGACCCGAACTGAGACTAATTGTGTGATTTTCCCCTAAATTTTTAAGAATATTTATAATAATACCCCCTCTTTATATATTTCTTTTTATAATTTGGTCCTTAAAATTAAATTTTTATTTACAAATTAGTCCTTAAATTATATTTTTTTATGATTAAGTCCCCTAATATTATTTTTTTATAATTAGGTCCTTCAAACTCGCACCCAATTTAAAATTTTAATACCTCCATTGAACCTGAACCCGACTTGACATTTTTTGATGCTTCACCTTATTCGAACTTGATTTGACCCGACCCAACATAAATATATTTTTTTTCATTTTTTATTCAATAAAATTGGTAGTTAATTGAAAAATGCAAATATAGAAGGCTTTATAATAATTATTCCATTTTTATTAGATAAAATAGGAAGATATTTGAAAATATATATAAAGAGATGAGCATTATAGCAATTATACCTAAATATTTACAGTAAAATTAAACTATTATTTCGGTTCGAGTCGGGTTGGATAATTTTCATCCTGAACTTGAACTAGTTCTGACCCGATCTCATTCTCATAAAATTTAACCCGAACCTAGAATTTCTTTAAAAACGGACCTTAAAGAATCAGGTCAGGTCTAACGCATTGGGTGTAGGTTAAATTATCATCCCAATCATTAATGGTAATAAAATGTGAGAATTATCGTGCTTGTTTCAAATTTCATTTTAGTGAAGTATTTGACTTTGGCATTATTTTAAGGGTTTTATTTTGATGCACAAGCTGTGTAAATTTTTTTTACACAATCCTTTTATAAAATTTAAAATCTAAATCACAAACCCTAGCAACCTAAACCCTAAACCCTAAGCCCTAAACTCTAAACTCTAAATTCTAACCATAAACCTTAAATTATATACCCTACATACTAAACCCCTAAACCCTAACATAAAACCCTAAACCCTAAACCCTAAAATTAAAGGGCTTGTGTAAACTAAAGTTTACACAGCTTGTGCATCAAAGTATTTTCCTTATTTTAATTACTACCACACACACATATATATGATTTTTGAGCCTAATTAATAAAGAATAAGCACTACGATTTTTTTAATGAAAATAAGCTCTAAGTTTTAGTTACACAAAATAAAAAACAAAGAATTTTCATTAATCGGAGGTTCAACCTCGTCAAATTTGAAGGAAAAAGAATACAGTTGCTGATGCAATGGCTGCTGTTTGTTAGGGTGAACATGTTTTTTATTTATTTATCAAAGTTAGGGTGAACACGTTGACGAAACAATTTACGATGTTGCTTCATCTTTTCTCTTAGCATAGACTTAGTTTTATTTGCTTGATTATGTATTAAAAAAAATTATTATTTTAAGACTATTAAATAAGTATAAATTAATTGTTGAGAATAAAAATTTAAAAATGAAAAAAATCTTTAAAAAAGAAGTGAATAAAATCAATTTACATTGTCTAATCGTCATAAATCAGTACATAATTCTTTGGTTTTTCTTAGTGTAAGTGTATTTTGCTGAGTAAATTTAAGATCTATATTTGATCATATGCCTTTATAAAAAGAATAGGGTAAACTAGATCCAAGGTCATTTGATTATAGTTTTATTATAGGAAAATTCTACAACGTGCGACGAACATCGATGAACATCACTAATGATGAACACCGATGAATACTATTAAATTAATTAATAAAGATTTAAAATTTTAAGGACTCATCATACAATTAATAATTATTTTAAAAATTTAATTAAATTATTTTTTATATATATTAAATTTTTATTTTTTTAATAAGGGTAAACTATATATTTAGTACCTCGCTTATTTCCGTATTTCTATTGAACCCTCATTATTTAAATATTATTTCAATTTGACCCTGTTCTTTATAAAAAAAAATAATTTAACCCTCAACCTAAAACCCTAAACTATTAAACCTTAAACCCTTAAACTCTTTAACATATACCCTAAACCATATACCATTAAAAATAATTTAATTCTCCTAAAATTAACATCATCATCTTAATGAATTGAATTAATTATGATTAATTGTGATATTGTAAGTTCCGCCGTGGAAGCTTCAGAGTATTTCAAACGCAAGACCCCCTCGTTGAATTCTTGGAGGAACAAGGCTGTTCCAAAGTCCAGATACGAAGGCCATTAATTTTTTAAAAGAGAAGTCTTATATTTTGCTCAGAGAATATGTTGGAGAATGTCAAGTTACTGAATCGGATATGGTATTGATGTTTAATGAGGATCCGGATGTTTTCATTTAATAACCGTGTGAAGACACTTAATAGGGATGGATCCGTCATAGGAAAACTTCACTCATGCTCTCCGTGGGTTTTTCTGCGAGGTTTTCCGACGTTTTGGGTCATGCATTTCCGATCATAATTGAATTAATTATGATTAATTGTGATATTATAAATTTTGATGCCATTAAAAATAATTCAATTCATTAAGATGGTAGTGTTAATTTTAGGAGAATTAAATTATTTTTAATGGTATATGGTTTAGGCTATATGTTTAAGAGTTTAAGGGTTTAAGGTTTAATAGTTTAGGGTTTTAGGTTGAGGGTTAAATTATTTTTTATAAAGAATAGGGTCAAATTGAAATAATATTTAAATAATAAGGGTTCAATAGAAATACGGAAATAAGTGAGGTACTAAATATAGAGTTTACCCTTATTAAAAAATAAAATTTTAATATATATATAAAATAATTTAATTGAATTTTTTAAAATAATTATTAATTGTATGATGGGTCCTTGAAATTTTAAATCTATATTAATTAATTTAATGGTGTTCATCGGTGTTCATCATTAGTGGTGTTCATCGATGTTTTTTATTATAAGTGTCATTTTTCTTCTAAAAATACAAACAAATCACTCAATTAGCATATTGTTACAAACAAGTCACTGGTTGTTGAATATTAAACATAAATAGTGATGTAGCATGATATAATAATTTTTCTAGTCCTAAAAACTTATATAGTCTATAATTTTGATCGCAGTTCAAAATAATTCAATTAATTTAATTCTTTATATTTAAATTTCTATCATTTTCTATTCAAAAATATATATCATTTTAGTATTTATTCTTGTCCCATAAATGCTACATTGTGTTCATGTTACTTTCTTAGTATTATAACAATTTAATAATAACTTGTTGTAGCTTTATAGAAGAATGTAGTTACTCAACTATTGCTTTGATTCGATGAGCTCATTTTGTTTGACAATATCACAAAAAATTAAACTGTTAGAATTTTTAAATATGAAGATTTAAATTATTGAATTGTTTTAAATTAAGACAAATTAGATATAATGTATAAGTTTTAGGGACTAAAAATATTATTATACCATACCAACTCATATATTTGTTTGAGTTTTAACGATATTGTGACATGTTTGTAACAATTGAATGACATATTTGTAACTTTCAAAAGAAAATGTCTTGTTTTTTATTATAAAAATTTAAAATTAAGTGATATTGTGTGTAGTTTATCCCAAAAGATACATCGAGTTTTTCTTTTCTTCTCAATTAGGATTTAAACGAACCAAATATTTAATGAACTGTTCGTGAACCGTTCGGCGGGAAGTTGGTTTATTTATTAAAGGCTAAACGGGTTATTTTGCCTTTGAGTTCGACCCAAATTAGCAAGGCTGTCCCTCGCGCGAAAACACGTTCAATTAGGTCCTTAAGTTCACACATTGCATCAAATTAACCCCTTGAGCAACGTTGATCGTTATGGTGCTGATGTAACAATCAACTGTGCCGACGTGGCAGTCAACTATGTTGACGTGGCGGTCCACGATGTTGGCGTAGAAGTGCATGTGTGATGATGATATGGCAGATGGGCTGAATTGATTTTTTAAACCAAATTCGAGGACATAAATGAAATTTTTAACGAATTCATGGACATAATTTATTTTAATTGAAAGTTTGATAACTTATTTAATATTTAAGCTAAAAAAGAGAATTTAAGAAATTATTAAAATTTTAAAAAATGATAAAAATTTTCTTTAAATTTTAATTTAATTTAATCGATTTATTTAGTTTTTAAATAAAATTAGATAATTAATTTGATTTTTCAAGTTGAACTTTTACAAATAGAATATATGAAAAATCGATCAACAAATAAAAAATCTATAAACTTAATAAAAATAAAATATTTAAAAAATATATTGAAAATAAAAACTAATATAAAAAATTAAAATGTATTTGAGATTAAAAATGATAACATATAAATTTAAAAATTTAAAATTATTTTTAAAATATTAAAAATTAACACTTTCATCGAAAAAAGTCTTTGACTTCGTCAGTCTCAGTATTACCATTCGTTAAACAATTTTCAGTGGAATCAAACTTCTATTAAAGTAACAATAAAATTAAAATTTTCTTTTGCTTTTTTACATCAAATTGGCGCTCATCAATATTTGATGTAAAAAACGAAGGAAAATTTTTATTTTTTCTACTTTAATACAATGATGGTTCTATTGAAAATATACTCAAGGAATATTAGTAGGTTTAGCATAGCCAGAAACAGTTGAAGCTTTTTCGATAGTTTATAAATATTTTAAAATTTTGAGTTTTATATTTATAAATTTTCAAATTTTATGTTTTTACTTAATTTTTTAAATTCATTATAGTATTTTTATTTTTAATATTTTTTTGTGCATTTAAACATTTTTAAATTTTTAGTAGTTTATTATTTTTTAGCTTAAAGATTAAGTAAGTTATCGAACTTTTAATTAAAATGAATTATGCCTTTGAACTCGACGAAAAATTCAATTATGCCCTCAAATTCGGTTTAAAAAATCAAGTCAGCCCCTTCTGCCACGTCGTCATCACACATGCATTGCCACGTCAACATAGTTGACTACCACGTCAGCACAATTGATTGTCACGTCAGCACAGTTAACTGTCATGTCAACACCGTAACAGTCAACGTTGATCAATGGGCTAATTTGCTGCAATGTGCGAACTGGAGGACCTAATTGAACGCGTTTTCACGCGAGGGGCGATATTACTAATTTGGGTCGAACTCGAGGGCAAAGTAACTCATTTAGCTTTTATTAAACGAATGAACATGAACAAGATTTTCTATTCGTTTAATTAAATGAACGAACACGAACAAGAGGCTTGTTCGTTCATTTATGTTCGTGAACGTTCGATAATCTGTTCGTTTATGTCTATTTGAATTTATTCAGATATGTCCATTTAAATTAATTATTTTTCATAGCAAAAAGTATTATATTTAAAAATTTTAAAAATATATATTAAAAATACGAAATAAAAAGAAAAAAATTAAACAAAAACTCAATGTACGAGACTTCAAATTTTTTAAGAAAAATTAAACAATGCTCAATGTTCGTTCGCATTCGTTTATTATTTTAACAAACGAACACGGACAAAAAAAATATGTTCGTTTAGTTGTTCGTGTTCGTCTATTTATTCGGTTAAAATTAAACAAAAGAACACAAACATACCCTTGTTCGGTTAGTTTATGTGACTATTTCCAATTTGGTTTTTTTTTTTAAGTTTGTAGCTTCCAATTTTAGTTGATGAGATGTGGTAAAACAAAGAAGTGCAGTCAACAATGTCGAAAACGCTACCTCAAAATATCAGTTTCTCACACTCTGTATTCTCCTTCTCCGCAATAAAAAACAGAACTTGCCTTGCTGTATTATAAATATTGTCAAATCTCCCACCTTCTCTTCTTCTCCATCTCCAAAACTTGCTCCCTTCTCTTTTCTAGGTTTAAGCGCTCGTATAATGCCACAGGGCAATTTGGAAACCCTCGTTTCCGCCTGCTCTTGCGACACCAAAATTGTCTGCGAGACACTGGCAATCACCGACGGCACGGCGGAGAAGCCTCTCGAAGAAGAAATTCCACCGGATTTCCCGCCAGAATCGTTTTTGCTATCCAAAGACGCCGAGCTCGACTGGGTCGACAGCAACGCTTTTTACGAACGGAAAAACTCGCAGAAACGAAACTCTTTCTCCAACTCCACAAATCTTAATCCTAGTCTGAACTCAGTTCCCAATTCTCAACGCTTTTCTTTGAGGAAAACTAAACCTTCCATCCTCGGATTACCGAAACTGCAGAAATCTTTGGTGGACTCAAAGAACAGGAAGAATACCAAGCCTGAAAATTCTAGACTGTTTCCCAAACGGTCCGGCTCTGTTAAATCGGATCCGCACGTGGTCGAACCATCTTCGCCTAAGGTTTCTTGTATGGGGAGAGTGAGATCGAAACGAGAGCGCAATCGCCGATTAAAAAAGAACGGACAAAGATCGGCGGGAGTCGAAACAGTTAAAAAGAAAACTACAAGAACAGGAAGCGGCTTCTTTTCGAGTTTTCGTGCCATATTTCGGAGCAATGGTAAAGCACGTGGACTGCACGCTCTTCCAGCAACGGTGTCGCCGCCAAGGGACAGTGACATCAGGTCCCGCTTGCCGGCTGGTGATGGTGACGCTACAGAGACTGAAATTGCGGAGAGTGGACCGGTCAATATAGGTGGAATGAAGCGGTTCGCGTCTGGTAGGAGATCCGAACCAGCTTGCACTGTTAGTGGTGGGCCATAGCTAAGAGTCTGCGGTCATGGCTGGTAACTTGCAGTCCCCACCTACCGCTCAAAATTTCTTTGGATTGTCTGTAATTTCTTTTTATTATTTTAATAAAACTTCAAAAGAATCGTGTGAAATGTATATTCGCTGTTATCATTTATCATCTTCAAAAATATATAAATTTGATCATAAAAAAAGTTAAGGTTCTAAAACTTTTATTTTAAAAAGGGTTTAGATTAAATAATTTTTTTTACTTAACTAAAAAACTAAAAGAACCCAACAAACGGTTCTAATCGAAAAGAAAAAGATGTTAATTTCAAGACACGTGAGTTTGAGTAACTTTGTTTAAAATGTACATATTTTTTTTTATCAAAGAAAGCAAAAATATTAACATAATAATCACCTTGGAACTCTTTCAAAATAAAAAACTGAAGAATTGAAAGAATATAAATTAAATGTTTATTATTAGGAAGGTCTTCAAATAGAAATTACCAGGCTTTGTTTTCGTTGAATTGATGTCATAAATTAATTATATTTAAATCTTTTACCACTGCACTCAATTATTGGTTGAATTTATTGTTAAAATATATAGTTTAAATGTTTTTATACAGTCGGTATAATTTCCGCTTATTAAGTAAAAATCATGTGCATATGCGGAAATTGTTGGTGGATAAATGGTTGACTAGTTTGGTTTTGGTGTCTTACACCCCCATTTCCTTTGAACCTAAAATCTGAAGCCAAATCCGATCCTGCTCAACTGCTTTTACATGTACAGAAGAGGAAAGGTTTGATTAATTATTGAGCATACGTAGCTTTCAAGTACTCCACTATTTCTGCACTTTCAAACATCTGCACTCCTGTGTTTGGATCTTCTAAATAAGGTACCTGTCATGTCATCCATTTCCCCTTCTCTGGTTATTACTTATTTGCTCCATGCCCCAAAAATGCAGTTTTGGTTAAGCAAAGCACTATATACCTGAAAATGTCCCACTCTCTCGTACAGGATCTGCCGTTTTGGGCTGCCTCGAGCACAACTGATACACGAGAAAAATAATAAATCACTACGCTTAAATGCAAACATATGAAGGGCATGCCGATCAACAATGTGGAAATATCTCCACCATTGGAAATGAAAACGATGAAGGTGATCATGATTAATACTGCAAGTTTTGATGCAATGAAACTTAGTAGACCAGACATGCTTGATGCACCTTTTAAGTTATTCACAATAGTTTCTCAATTCTTACGAGACTCCTATGAAACATCTTAAGCTGAATATGTGGCATCTGCATAAACCTTCTTTTTTTTGCTTTAACCAAAGCATTGATCGAGTAAACACCTCAAACATGTAAGACCCCATTGTTGCTAAAATTAGAGTTCCAAGTAAACACAGTGAATTTTCATGGACCATTAACAGATGTGAAAAGATGATCGTTCTAAGAAAACTGACCAAATCGAACCGAGAGATAACTTAGGAATTTACCTGCGTTGAATGTGTGGCAATTCTAATTCTACCAGCACTTCTCGCACAATCTTACAGAACGGAGAACCCTAAAAGGAAAATAAAAGTAATTTAAGGTCAAAACTTGTATGCATATGCAAACTATAATTCGTTACGTGTAGATTTCTGGCAATTCGTAGTTTCCATGCATTTAGAGAAGGAACTAAATCACCATACATATATATATTAAAAAAAGTTGCAGTTGTTTTACTGGTAAAATACCTCATATGACCATATCTCAAGTGGCTTGGGAGGCATTTTTGATGGAGTGTAGGAATTTCCCTGCATAACATAAATTTGGATTTAGGGTATCTGCATGGCAGTTTTGGAAAATAATAGAGAACTTCTTTACGGATATTGTCAAAATGTAATAAGAATTTAATATCTGTCACCCTTCCCATTCGACCAATCATTGCAAATCCTGCTGTCAATGTCTGCAACACCAACAAAAGAATAAAAAATAGTATATGAAGATTTCATAGAGAGAAACAAAATCTATAATAAGAAAGGTTACCGACCGTCAATATACCAAGTGATAGCGTGAAAGGAACACTTCCATCACCTAAAACACAATAGAACACACAGATCAATCAGTGGCTATGGCATACGTAGTTAGTAAGAAATCTTAAACGTAAGTCTAAAATTTTGAGACATCTTATATTTAAATCAGGCTAGAGGAGGAAGTAATCAAGACATGTTACAGAAGTAACTCTACCTAGAAGAAGTAAGGAAACAGACTTTATAGAACACCATTCGAAAAGAAAAAAGAAACAGAAAGCAACTACACGATACATCAATATAAAAACAGAGGACTACAATTGTGTATTGAGTATAGATATATCCACAAATATGATCCATAGATTAACCCAGAAATAGAAGAAACATAACCGTAGTATATAGATATAACCACATGTACCATATTTTTCGACCAGGTACTTTATTATTTCATCTGATTCATACATGGCAACACCCGTATTCGGATCCACCTGAAACCAGAAACAAATATTCCAAGTCGAACTCCCAATTTTACATCACAATCTTTAATGCCAATTCAATGGCTTTTTAAATACAAACATAAGTGCAAATCTCAAGTACCAAACCAGGGAAAAAAGCCCTTGAACTTTACCATTTTCATAATTAAGCCCTTACACTCTTATTACATCCAAATACGCCCTTAGCCTTTAATTGAAGGTTAAGAGTTCATTTGAGTACAATCAAAGCACAAGGGCTTTCTTCAAAGAATGGTGAAATTCAGGGGCTCATATATATATTAGCCAATGGTAAACTAAGCAAGAGGATGTGGACCAGAGGGAAAAAAATAGTATCCAACCATGTAGGGGAACTGCTGCTTTCCACCCATCTCAGCAACCTTGGGACGAAAATTTGGACCATTTTTGGGGCAAGGATAAAACAGAACATCGATATCCAAAACTGCAACAATTTCCCTAACCTGCATATTAGTAAAATGTTGGTCTAAAACATGAAGAAGTTCACCGACTATGATTTCAGAAATATGTTAAGAGGAACACACCGAAGTTTTATCATGAACCTTTCATCATGCTCGGTGACTCTAGTTCCAACTAAAGACTTTTTAGGAGAAGTCGAGAAGCATAGTTTAATACAAGTCCTATTTGGAGAAGTATATTACCTATCCCCAATTAGAACCATGATGTCTGTTATCTTTTCCTTTGTCATATTAAATGGTGTGTGTATTGTGGATGCGATTGAAGTGAGAAAAACATTAATAGATGTGGATTGTTAACTACCTTTCGACAAAATGGACAACTGGAGTAGCAGGCAGTCCGCGTTATCCATTATTTAACGGAGAAAATAAACACACAAGAGTCAATCTTCATAAGAATGGAGACATAAAAAACCAAAGTGTAGAATAAAGGGTAAAAAGGTTATCCACATTGAGTGATATAGCAAGTCAGAAAATAGCACAAGCATTAAACAAACAAATGGAAATTAAGCAGTAAGTACCCTTCAAACTCATATAGCTCAATAGGTTTCTCTGGACGAGGGCCTGTCTTTGATGTCTCTTTTACCTTAGAGCCTGTTAAATAAAGCTATCATCGGATCAACATGTAGCTATTAAATTTGAAACTGTTTACACAAAACGAAAGCTTTGGTTCCCGAAGGAAATTCAGACCCAGATCAGATGTTTGACAAAATGTTGCAGAGAAATAAGAAAATGAAACCAAATGATTCCATACCTCCTAGTTCTAAAGAGTATTGTCCAGGTGGAATCTCATTCGCAGAAACAATAGATGCAGAATAGCTGCCACAGATACAAGATTTTGGTTGTAAATATTGATTATAAAATTGTTCAGTTAAGTAATTGAACTTGATAATCTTCAATCTTATTCGTTCATATGTACAAGCTGCCATCTAGAACTATTTCGAACTCATCCCAGTTCCCACATAACTAATTCATTCAATTTATTATCAACCCTTAGAATCCCACCAATAAAATAAACAAAGAAATGAAAAGAAGGGACGATACCCAGAAACAAAAATGCCAGTTCCGAACCGGAAGAACAAGGCAAGAGAAGCCCCAGCAATTTCCCAAGTCTTGTCTGGTCTAACTGCAAACCGCTTTGGCTCTGGCGCCTTGAAGTTCGGAGGAGGAGCAAACGTTGTTGCTGTGGACGAAGACGAAGGAACCGAGGGTGGGTTTTCTTCTTCCTTGGTGCTGGTTTGGGAATTTGAGGACTCTGAGGAGGCTTTAATGGAAACGAAAGGCGTCCTTGATTGTTTACGCAAGGGAGATGGCGAGAAACGCGGTATTTGGGGGATTGTAAGGTTGAGAACTCCCACCACCATGTTTTACAGAGATATTTGTGCGAGAGAGTGGAGGTTGGTGTTTTCAAGAGAAGTGGTGGTTGTGAACCAAGAAAAGTGGGGAATCCATTGTTGTCCTTGTATAGATAAAGAGGGTGACAGGTAAGGCAACAAGAACATGACATCGTTTCGATTTTTGAACGTGAGTGATTTTTATTGGCCTCCATGATAATGTGATGGCCCTAGCCCATGAGACAAGAAATTGGGGAATTGGACATTTCTATCAAGGAAATTGAGATTGGGATTTTTTTATCAACAAAGAGAAAATATCTTTTCGCCAAAGTAACATTACAAGTACAAATCAAGTTGCGGGGAAAAGAGGGGCCCCAAAGAATTTGTCCCTGACAATTTTTAGCGAATTTGGCCCACCCGATTACAGAATTTAGGAACAAAAGAAAAAGAGCGGGAAGCAAAAGACACCATTTCCGATCAGATGTCTTCTTCGATGGCAGACGAGGCCCAATCAGACAGGGATCCTGAGCTCAGCCTTCCAATAACAGGTTGACAATCTGCCTCAAGAATAATGTTGGAGAAGCCATTAAGAAAGGCCAAAGAGAGTCCCAGCATAATAGCAAAGGCTTCTACCACCGCCGCAGAAGGTGCTAATGTATGTGCGGATATTCCTTGGATGACGGATCCCGCACTCTCTCGTGCAATAGTTGCCGATGTAGCCTTACCTGTTTTGCTATCAAAGGCAGCATCACAGTTAATCTCAACAGTAAGAGGAGAAGGATGAGTCCAACACCTTGGTTCAGAGGGTTGATGAGGTTTTTCCAGTGTACAAACAGGCGTTGCTTGCTTGAACTCCTTAAAGGCTCGCTCAGCACGCAGCCAAACATCCCAAGGAAGGTCTTTCCTTCCTTCAAAGACCAGGGCGTTCTGTGATTTCCAAATATACCAAAGAAGGAAAGCAATGAGACCGCAGCCTTTTTCGAAACACCCCAGCTTCCGAAAATCATTGATTCTAGTCCACCATTTGGAAAAACTAGGGAAACCAAAAGAAGAGGGAGAATAATTAAAACATGAAGCCCTTCAGACCGCTTGTGCAAAGGGACCAAAAAATAGCAGGTATTCGATGGACTCCTCTTTATCTCCGTATCGTGGACAACAGTCTGATTCCTGAAATTTACCATAAAGACGAGCTGCAAGGATTCCTTTGGTAGACACAATGTTGTGACTGAGTTTCCACAGAAAGGAGCGGATTTTGGACGGAACTTGTAGTCCCCATATAGAATTCCAGAATGCGTGGTTTTTACTTGGCGAATCACTAGGTGAGGGATCCGAAGGGGGCTATGGTTTCCTTCGAGAAAATGATAACCCGACTTGGCCGAATACTCTATGTTTTTTGTTCCGGCCCAAATGAGGGAGTATTTGACTCTTGGTCCTCCTATAGGAATGGTCAGGATCGCATTTGCCTCTGTAGGTGAGAAAAGACTATCAATCTTAGTATTGTCCCACGACCTTGAATCCGGATTCATGAGGCTACAAACAGAAGGACAAGGGCAATTAGGAGAAGGCTGAGGGGAAACCCTAAACTTAGGAAGCTTGGGGATCTAGTTATCGTACCAAGTGGAGATATACCTTCCATTCCCGACTCTCCATAATGAACCCTCCTTGATGATGTTGACACCTTCCCTAATGCTTGTCCATGCCCAAGAAGGGTTGGTGCACCTAGGGGCCTCAAAGATGTTTCAGTACGGATAATAGATTCTGCGAAGGGTCTGAGCAAGGAATAAGTTTGGATTCTGAATCACTTTCCACGCCACATTTGTGATAAGAGCCTTGTTAAAGATTTCGAGGTTTTGGAAGTCTAGACCCCCTGGTCTTTGGTCGGTAGAGGTCTCGCCAATTAATCCAATGGATGCCTTTCTTCTTATTTCCACAGTTATTCCACCAAAAATTAGTCACCATCGAACTGAGCTCATCACAGAAAGTAACATGGAGGAGGAAACATTGCATGGCATAAGTGGGAATGGCTTGGGCAACGACCTTAATGAGAACTTCCTTCCCTGCCTGGTTTAAAAACTTGGCTCTCTATCCCCTAAGTTTATTCTGGACACGTTCTTTGATAAAGAGAAGAGATTCCTTCTTGCTTTGTCCCCAGAAGAAGGGTAAACCGAGGTATTTATTATCTTCTTCCATTGGACGGAAACCTAGAATATTGGAAAGATAGAGCTTGAGGCGACTGCTGACATTAGGGGAGAAGAAAACCAATGATTTCTGAAAGTTCACCGTTTGTCCTGTAGTACTTTGAAAAAGATGTAGAATGCGAAGGGCAGCTTTACAGCTTTCATTATTCGCCCCCGAAAACATTAGGCAATCATCAGCAAACAACAGATGGCTCAAAATCAGGCATTGTCTTTTAATTCTAAGACCTTCCAGGCGGCTTATTTCCACCTATTTTTCCGTAATCCAAGGTAGGATGTTCGAAATAAGAGTGAATAAGAAGGGGGGTGATGGATCGCCCTGTCTTAAACCTCTCCCAGCCGAGAAGTCACCAAACTTTTCCCCATTTAAGACCAGGGAAAAGGAGGTAGACAAAACACATTTCATGACCCTGGTAACCCACCAATCGTAAAAGCCCATCCTATTAATCACAAATCGAACAAGATCTCAATCCACTTTATCGTATGCTTTCTCCAGATCAATTTTGAGTGACATAATCCCCTTCTTTCCCTTCTTTGCCCGTTTGATTGCATGGAAAGCCTCGTTGGCAAGTATGATGTTGTCGTGTATGGATCTATCGTGAACAAAAGCTTATTGATAGTGGCCAATGAGATTAGAGAGGAGACTTTTCAGCCTCGATGCCAAGATTTTAGTGATTACCTTCATCGAGAAATTACATAGGCTGATCGGCCTGAAATGAGAAACTTCACATGGATTTGATTTCTTGGGAATGAGGACGATGTTTGTTTTATTCAGAACGTAATCTAGATAACCATCGTTAAAGAAGGCGACTACCATTTTAATGAGGTCCCCTTTTATGGTATCCCAAAAGGACTAATAGAAACAACCAGGAAAGCCATCAGGCCCATGAGCTTTATTGGCTCCCATATTAAATATAGCTCTCTTAATTTCCTCCTCAGACACTTTCCTGCTGATTTCAAAATTCATCGCATTGGTCACCAGTTGGGGGATATAATCGCCAAGGCATTGGAAGTCAATGGAGTGGTCCTTGGAAAACATATCCTGAAAATAATTCTGGATGTAAAGTGCTACATCTTCAGGTTCCTCAAGTCATATTCCATCGTCCTTCTTCATTCTGACTATGGAATTGGTTCTGCGACGTTGGATGGTTGTGGCATGAAAGAACTTGGTATTTTTGCCCCCCACTCATTTAAGCTAGTTAACTCTGGATCGTTGGTGCCAATATCTTTCCTCGCTTTCCCATTCAGAATCCAGCTCTTTTTTCAGTTGTTTAAATTCCTCCAATTCTAAAACAATGAGCTTCCTGCCCTGAAGACATTTAATCATGGCTAACAAAGACCGCTTCTTCTCATTTCGCTGCTTAGTCCTTGTTCTATTCCAGCTTATAAGAGCCCTTCTAGTTCTTGTAATTTTCCTCCCAAAGGTATGAGGGTTTCGCTCATCAAGGGGAGGATCCCAGCCTTTAGACACCATTTAGGGGCAGTCATTGTCCAAAAGCCATTTATTTTCGAATTTGAACTCCTTCTTATATTTTCTAGAGAAACCTGGGGGGAAGAGAATGATAGGAGCATGATCAGAGGCAAGGGTGATGTCCATAAGACCAGGGCTTTGGGGAAAGCGGTACTCCATTCAGTGGAGCACAAAAAGCGGCCCAACTTCTCAAGAATATCATTTTCTCCACTTCTCTGATTATACCAAGTGAAGTAGCCTCCTTTAATTGGCAGTTCAATTAGCCCCGTAGAATCAACAAAGTCCGAAAAGCAGTTTGCCTCGTCGAGATTGAAATGATTACCCCCTTCAATTTCCTCATGTCTGAATATTATGTTGGAATCACCCATAACAACCTATCTAGCATTTGGGTGATCTTCGGAGTTGCCTTAACCTTTCCCAAAAAACTTGCTTTTCGTCTTTGTATGGGGGACCATAAATGAACGTTCCAAACCATTCTTCTTCATCAAGCAATGTTACTTTGGCGTCAATAAAGTACTTCTCATATTTAAGAATGTTGATTTTGGCTTCTTTTGTCCACCACAGGGCGAGTCCACCTGCTAGGCCTTGTGGTTCTACATAGAAGGAGGATTCCATTTTCATCTTCATCTTAATTTTCTCGAGGTATCTCTTTTTATGTTTTGTCTCACTGAGGCACACGATAGATGGTTTATGTTTGGAAATAGAGTTGCGAAGTGCTCTGACAGTCTCCCTATTTCCTAATCTACGCATGTTCCAAGCGAGAATAGACATATCTTAGAAGAGCTAGACACACACAGGAACAACCGGCATAAAAGATATGCAATCTGACATTAACAACAGGGAGAAGCAAGAAGCAGTGCTTACATCAAAAGCCACCAGAAGAGACCAAACAATCCACCAACAAGCGAACCACAACACCAGAGAAAATGACAACAATATCAAAGAAAAAATCGAGACAGTTATCGTCAAAAACCCAACACAAACAAAGAAACTACCGCCATTACAATCCCGACAACTCAAGCAAACGACCAAATAAGAAGGAAATCGAAAACCATAAAGATGCAGAGCAGGCAAAAAGAAACTCCAGATAAACCAATGAGAAACTGAAAGACAAGTTCCTGCGTAAAAGAATGTGGTAATCCGCTAGGAAATCGGAGATGGCGAGAGACAGGGAAAGTGGACCAGAGAATGGGAAAAATTGCCGGAGGGGAGGGAAAGGAAAAAAAAACAGTTACTGGCGACTTTTTGTAGCCAGAGCAATCACCGACGAGCAATATCTCAAAGAAAAACTCTGGTGAAAGTGGTTGAAGATGTGTTTCAGCGAGACCTTGCGGCGAATCACCACGACCTCCACCCAAGATTTCTCTACAATTGCAACTCCTTGGAGCACCACCAGCCGTTGTCGTTCGCTGCTACACTCCGGCAATCCGACGACCTAATGACAGGGACAACGTCTCTCGCTCTTAATAACCACGCAACATTGCAGGGGAAGAAAATCAAATCAACTTTTGAGTCTCGAGGGTTTCGGACGAAAGAAACAAGTTGAATGAAAATTGTTCCACTACTCTCGAGCTCATATGTGGTAATCAAAAGGACGCAACACAACCAACGACCACACCTTTAGCCTTACAACCAAGGTAAACACCTGTCTAAAAATTATTGATCATTCAATACCACGCACATCCGTTAAAAGATTTCGTCATCCAATCATTGCATGACACGTGGTTTTTATTTATATTTTGTTTAAAAAATTCAAAAAATACAAAACTTGAATTCTTTTTACCTCAAAGTTCTAAATTTCTCATCTACTGTCGTCGAACACCATGTCGTCACATAAAGGTCTTTTTCTCTCGTTGCACGAGTCTCAAGGCTCAGTTTGTTGTTCGTCTATTCATTGTTTGTCATTCATTCGATTGAAGATTTCATATTTGTGATACGTTTGGTCGCCCGTTCGTTAATTCTTGATAATGTAAGGTTTGAGTTATTGACTGTGAGGGTTGACAAAGGAAGAGGTGGCTGATGGTGGTTGAATCGACGGTCGAACAAGAAAAAATTAGGGGTTGAGAGATTTAGGGTTAGTAATTTGTGGGCTTTTATGAAAAAATAAAGGTCTTAGTTTTTTTTTATAAAAAATAAGGTTTAATGGCCCGTTTGGCCCCTGAAGTATACACAAAATATCAAACTGCCCCTAAAGTATTTTTTGAGACATTTTGCCCCTTAAACTAAAAATCGTTACTTCATTTAGCCCATCCGTTAGACGGTGTTAAAAAAATTCACATGCTAATCAGAACGCGTCACATGTCATTTTATTTATAAATAAATAAACTGCCTTAAATAAAATGGGTAAAACATTAGATATGTCAAATTTTATTTTGTGTTCATTTTAGCCCCGAGCTTCAACGGCAATGGCGTAGAAAACACAAAATCTCCACCTTGAATCTGATAGTTCCCACCAATCTCAGTTTCAACCTGTTTCCTCAAGCTCTTCCTCGAATTCTACAAAGACTCTCCATCATTTAAGGTCATCGCCTCCAAATTCTCAACCAAATCATCACTTTCGTCGATTAAACTATCATCCCCACTTGAACTAACCTCATTTTCATTGCTGAAAATCCTATAAACATTCCTATTCTCAGCAAACCTCACGATTTTTTTCCGCTCTTGGTCGAATAATCCCTTTCCTTTTAACCAAAACCCCACCATTTTTATTTCAATTCCCTGCGCAAAGATGACATGCACAAATCGAGAAATGATCCAATTTTTTCTGATCTTTTTTCGCTTCGGAGTTTACAGCTTTTTGTTTATTTAATTTTCTGGGTTTGGTTCGATGTTCAGTTTCATAGTTTATTTTTCTCTCACTTCAAATAGCAGTTTAAAGTTTCTCTGGGTTTGTTAATTTATTTGTTTTTGTAATTTTTCTGGGTTTGAATTTTATCTTCACGGTCTTGTGCACTTAAGATTTCAATTTAGAGTTTTTGTTACTGGGATTGCTATGTTTTCCCCTCTGAAATAGTGAATGCATAAAAATCTTTTGGGTAAACTATCTGGTTGACCACCAATATTTAGGTAAAGTTTTAAAATGACCACCTTAAAAAACGCATCAATTGACTACCCAAACTATTAAAATGGGATCAATTTGACCACCAGCCGTTAATGGGCTAACGGAAGGTGACGTGGCAGTTAAAAAATTAAAGGTATAATCACACATTTGGCCCTTATTATTTACACATTCTTTCAATTTAGTCCTAATTTTAAACTAATAAAATAAATTAATTATTTATTTAGATAGTGACACATGTCAACACCTTATTGGAGGACTTTAATTATTTATATTTAATTTAATAAATTTATTTCCCTCCTCCAATCAGGTGGTGACACGTGTCACCACCTGTTTAAAGGAGAAAAATCAAGTTCAAGCAACTTGCTTGCCAAGAGAGTCGAACCCAGGCAGCCAAGGGTAATGGACAACAACATAGCCACTGAGCCAAACCCAATCTTGTGTCTAAAATTACTCCATCAAATATATATTGCTTTTTTGTTATTTACATTTATTCTTTTAATTCAACATATATAATCATCGAACTAATTTCACATATATAATACTAAATGGTAAACCATAAACCCTATACCCAAAACTAAATGCTAAACCCTAACTCAAAAAATTAAATACTAAACTCTAAACCCTAAACTCTAAACTCTAATTTCGCGATCATCGAATTTATTTCACATAATAACCCTAAACCTTAAATTCTAAATGCTAAACCCTAAACTCTAAACTCTAAACTCTAATTTCACGACCATCAAATTTATTTCACATAATATCCCTAAACTTTAAATTCTAAAACCCTAAACATTTATGATTAATATTTAGAGTTTGGGGTTTAGCATTTAGGGTTTGGAGTTTAAGTTTAGCATTTAGAGTTATTTATATGAAATTAATTTGATAATTATATATGTGAAATTAGTGTTTAGGGTTTGAGGTTTAGGGATATATATGTGAAATTAATTTGATGATTATATATGTTGAATTAAAAGAATAAATGTAAAAAATAAAAAAAACAATATATATTTGATGGAGTAATTTTAGACACAAGATTGGGTTTGGCTCAGTTGCTATGTTGTTGCCCACTACCCTTGGCTGCCTGAGTTTGACTCTCTTGGCAAGCAAGTTGCTTGAAATTGATTTTTCTCCTTTAAACAGGTGGTGACACGTGTCACCACCTGATTGGAGGAGGGAAATAAATTTATTAAATTAAATATAAATAATTAAAGTCCTCCAATAAGTTGTTGACACGTGTCACTATCTAAATAAATAATTAATTTATTTTATTAGTTTAAAATTAGGACTAAATTGAAAGAATGTGTAAATAATAAGGACCAAATGTGTGATTATACCTTTAATTTTTTAACTGTCACGTCACCTCCCGTTAGCCCATTAACGGCTGGTGGTCAAATTGATCCCATTTTAATAGTTTGGGAAGTCAATTGACGCGTTTTTTTAAGGTGGTCATTTTAAAACTTTACATAAAGATTGGTGGTCAACCAGATAGTTTACCCAAATCTTTTAGTTAGATTTGAGATTAATTTTTCTTTGGGTTAGCTTCAGACCGTTGATTTGGGTTTATGTTTGCTAATTGTATGATATATGTCTCAGGTTTGGAGAAGTGCGGTATGAATTTCTACACTTAGACCATGTTTCTCTTTGGAAAATTGTAAGTGTTGTTTAACATGGTTTTAAACTTGCAATGTGTATACTGTATATGCAATCAATTTGAAAGGAAGCAGCTTAATTTTATTTTCTGATTTGGATATATTAAAGCTGCAATGAAGAAGTGAGAAAAGGAGAGGAAAGGGATGATGGGAATTGAAGTTTGGGACTAAAATGATTAAAAAATGAAATTTGACATATCTAATGTGCAATTTACCCCTTTTATTTAAGTTAGATTATTACTTTTAAATAAAATGGTAATTGGTAATTGGTAACGAGAAGAAAGATGATTGGATTGATTGACAAGCTAGAAAGGCCTAAGAAAGTTCAAGATACGGTATATAATACTAGTTTTGTTGCTATGTAGGAACAACTAGAAGTAAAGCCGGAGATGGTAGGATTAAACTAGTTGGGTCATGGGTGAATATGAGTCTACTGGGCCAAACATGTATTTATGATATAAAATACTAACTATAATATATGTGTTATACGATTGTAATGACTGAAAAAATGTGAACTTAGGGGACTCAAACATGACACACTTATGATGCATAAAAATATCTAACACAATTATATATAATTTTGAAATTTTGATTCTTAATATAATTATTTATATAATAATTTAATTAAATTTTTAATAAATATTGAAATTATTAATTAAGTTAAAAATCAAAATTATTAATGTCAATATTTATTAAAAAATAATTAAATAATTATATATAATTATATTAAAAAAATCAAAATTTTAAAAATTATATTTAATTGTGTTAGATGTTTTTTTGCATTATAAGTGTGTCATGTTCGAGTCCCCTAAATCACATTTATTGTTTTCAGTCATTTTAATCGTATAACACATATTAGTTAATATTTCATATCACAAATACATGCTTGGCTCAATGGTAAACCCATCCCACTTTCACCAAGGATACCTAAGTTCAAATCTTACCAGGACTAGTTTGTTTCTTTCATTTTTCTTTCTCCAATCGAATAACACATATATTATAGTTAGTATTTCATATCACCAATACTTACTTGGCCCAGTGGTAATCTTTTGCCACTCCCACCAAAGATACCCAAGTTTGAATCTTGCCATGGGTAGTTCCTTGACTTTCATTTTTCTTTCTCCAATCGGATGACATGTCACCGCTTAATTGAATAATTAATTTATTTTATTAGATTAAAATTAGGACTAAATTGATAGATTGTGTAAATAACGATGACTAAATGTGTAATTATATCAATTTTATTTAACAACCACGTTGGCTTAATTGGAACCATTTAAATAGTTAAGTGGTATATTTACCAAAATTGAAAGTATAGTGGTCAAATTAACACCAACCCATATTTAATTGGTCATATGTGTAGTTTACCCTTTAATTAAAAACTCACTTGGAAAATTATTTTAAACTTATTTTCATTGAATAAAGTTTTGTGGAAGTCTTTAAACAGAAAATTTGTAAAACCAATATTTAATTTTGATATAACAAATAATCTAAAGACTAAATTAGAAAGTAAATGAATTTTTAAGTAATCAAAATACTTAATTTTGACAAGTAAAGTTTATACTTAAAATGTTTGGAAGTCAAAATTTAAACCCTATAAAATTTTCTAAGTGTTTCAAAGGCAAAATATACAAAATTTCCCAAGCGTTTCGAAAGACCCTCAAAGTGTTTCAATACGTTTTGCCACTGGAAACGTCTGTTTCAAAACGGCTCACACCCGTTTCGATACAACCTTCATTCGGACTTTTGATTTTTAAGTATTGTTTCGAAAAGACTCATACCCGTTTCGGTACATGGGTTATGTAATTTAAAATTGGGCATTAAATGAACTAGCCGTTACTTGTCAGAAACTAATTTTTTAAGTAATAAAAATACACTGTTAGGCTGTTTCGAAACACCCATTTACAATTTTAAAAATGTTTCGATACAACCCTTATTCATGTTTATATGAACCTCGTTTTACATTTTACAGTTTTAAACTGTTTCAATACGGCTTATAACCGTTTCGAGCGGGTCCTTTTACACATAACGACTCTTTTTTAGTGTTCATTTCGATACAAGGGCCTCATGTTCCGATACGGGTAGCTGCAGAACAACATTTATGGAAGAAAGAGAGAGCCGCAACGGATCTATTGATGATATCAACCACCCAAACGACTAGAAATCAATGAGAATGTATTAAAACAAGTCTCCAAAGCTACAACAACAACTATTGAACCTTCAAGTAACATCAAAGAATTCAATCCAAACCCTTGTGCCTTTAGTGTCAAATTCTTGTATCCAACTCATTTGAAAATTTTTATTGTAAATCTTTTTAGAGTTTGGGGAGTGTTTATGTGTAATTGGGTAAACCCTTTGAGAGGTACAATCAAAGTTTGTCTATCTTTCTTTATAAAAGAGTGATATTGGGTCAATCTTTGGGTACAAAAATTGATCGATTTGTAAGGTTTCCTCCTAAGCCGAGAAAAGGAAACTAATTCAAGTTAGTGAATTGTTGAAATCCTAGTAGGGTGTTGAGGTAGTGGATGTAGAACTTGTTCGAAGCTTGAACCACTCTAAAATTGTCTTATCTTCATTTTTAAATTATCCATTTGCACCCTTCAATTTTTATTCCACCAATTCACCCCATCTTGGTGATTAGCCATCATTTGATCAACTCAAAAATTGGTATCAGAGCTACACTCATTGGAAGAATTAATACATTCTTGAGTAGATCTTGGAAGAGTTTGATCAAGTGCACTTCAATCGACATCTTACCATGTCATCCACCTCCGACCAAAACCTCTATGAGTCTTTATGCATTACCAAACCATCATTCTTCAATGGGGATAACTATACTTATTGGAATAACCAGATGAGAATCTTCATCAAATCAAACGACTACATGGTGTGGGACGTGGTAGAAGACGATCCTCCAATTCAAATGAAGAGAGATGGTGAAGGAAGGCTTGTTCTGAAGACCAAAGCCGAAATGACTAATGAAGATAGAAGATGTTTGCAAGTCAACGACAAAGCCTTGCACATAATCTTTTTTGCTCTCGGTCCCAACAAATACTCAAAGGCATCTTAAATCGAAAGTGCTAAAGAAGTGTGAGACACCCTAGAGACTACATATGAAGGAACAAATGACGTCAATGAGACGAAGATCGGGTTGCTCAATTTGAGTTATGAAAACTTCAAAATGGAAGCTGATGAAAGTGTCTCCAAGATGTTTGATCAGTTTTCCGTCATTGTCATTGGACTAAAAGGCTTTGGTGAAGTTACTCTTGAAGATAATGTAACACCCTAAAAATTACGCCTAAATTGTAAACCCTAGAATCGAAAAATCCCTAATTTAGAAATATAATTTCAAAATCCCTAATTTTTAAAACCCTAATTTCTATGATAGATTAAATATGAATTTTTATTAAACTTGAAAGTTAATATGAAATTTCTTGAAAGTTTAAGGACTGACTCCGTAAATAATACTTTTTATCAAATTGAATTTCAATTCAATTAGTTTCTTCTCTACGTTATTTTACTATTTAATATATATATATATATTTAACGCAATTTCTTTTTAAATTGAATTCCAATTCCCCTTTTCCCACTGTTAAATTGGCTCTCCCTTTTCAACATAAATTATTATTATTATTATTATTATTATTATTATTATTATTATTATTATTATCCTATATCAGTTTCATTGTTTTACTTAAATTAGGTTTACTCTCCCTATAAATATACACACACATAGTTCAAATAAGATCACCCCAAGAACCTTATTTTTTTATATAGTTTCATGCCGCCAAAATCCCTTATTGATTTGTTAAATTTCTATATAATAATATCCACCGCTCTATACCCCTTCTTATTCATTAATCACTTCAACCCCAAGTTTAGTCCGGTACGAATATAATTGAATCCAATACTTTTGATCATGGAAAATCACATCATTCTGTAGGTTGAGTATAGCTTGGCTATGGTGTGTTTTCTTCTGGTGCTATAATTAAATTATATGTTATTTTTCTGTGTTGGTGTTTTACCCTTTATGTGATTACTTATATGTATTATGATTTTTATGGTTGACATTGCATGCATACGTTTTCAGTATATGTTTTTACTATGATTTACGATCGTGATTTATGGACTACGATTTATGAACTATGATTTATGAAGTATGTTTACGGAATATCGGATTTATGGAACTTTGTTTATGAAATTTGATTTCTAATCATCATATCATTGTATGAGCATGGGTTGGGATTTGTTCGGGGAAGTTCAGTGGTTTCACCCTTCGGGCTGAATTCCACTTCGGATTGGCGGTTATAGTGAGGAGTTCTGGGAAACTTTCCTCTTGGCGGTTGTAGTTGGGTGCATTGCATTGCGCTTGTGATTTATGTGTTGTGCTTTAAAGAATTTAAAAAAATATATATTACTATGTTTTTACGACTATGATTTTCTTGCACTTTAGAGACACACTAAGCTCTTTAGCTTACTCCCCCATAGTTTCCACTTACAGATATCTTTGGAACTTAGGCGACTTGGTACTTGGAGGATCTTAATTTTATCAGATTATTTTATTAAATTCAGTATGAAATTATTTTAGTTTAATCAGATTTTTATTTATTATTTGGGGACATGGATGTAATTTTGGCTATTTATGTTTTGAGATTTTTTACGTTCATTTACTGTTATTTTAATTTAGAGATTTTATATAAACATTCGAATATTTATTATAATATTTATATTTATTATTAAATTCATGTTATTTTATTTTAATTAAAGTATAATTTTAAAAATTGGACTTCTTGAGGGAAAAGTTTTCAAACGTAACTTCCTAAATTCGGTCTATTCTTCTAGGCCGGGTTTAGGAGGTTACAGATAAGCTAGTTCGGAAGCTACTCTACTCTCTTCTGGAGTCTTGGGATAGCAAGAGGACGACCATCATCGAAGCTCGAGATTTGAATGCTCTCAAGCTAGACGCCCTTGTTGGATCTCTACTCACCCATGAGATTATAAAGCAAGGGAGAGAAGAAGAGAAGAAGAAGGAAGAGAAAAAGGTAGAGAAGAAAGAGGTTGAAAAGAAGAAGCTAGGAATCGCACTCAAGGCATCATACAACGAAAGTGATTCTAGTGAGGAGGAGGACGAAGAGATGATCATGTTGGCCAAACGATTCACTCGATTCATGAAGTCCAATCGAGGAAGAAAATTCAATAGAAGAGCTAACTTCAAAATAAAGGAAAATAGGAAGAAAAAGATTAACTCATTTGTTATGAGTGCAAGAAGCCCGACCATATCTGAACCGGTTGCCCTCAATTGAGGAAGAAGAGCTTTGGGAAGAAGAACAAGCTCAAGGCTCAAATGGTAACTTGGAGTGACGATGAGTCATCCGAGGAAGTGGCCAATATTTGCCTCATGGCCTTTGAGGGGGATCACATAGTAAACTCTAACTTATCTCTTAATTATGATGAATTATATGATGAGTTACAAAATGTTTGTGATGAATTGGTTGGAAAATATAAAGAGTCAATTTTGAAGAAAAAAAAGAAAATCATTTACGATTTGAAATTTCAAAATGAGTTTCTTTCAAAACCAATTCTAAATTGGAAAAGAAGGTTTTATATTTGATAAATCTTTCAAATGAGCTTAAAAAGAAAAATCTTGATGTTGAAAAACTTCTTTCCAATTTTCAAGATTATCACACAAAGAAAGTGGATAATCTCAAAAATTCTCTTACTATTGGAAAACTTGCTCTTGAAAAGGGAAATTCTTCAAAAACCTAATATGTTTAGAGAAAATAATTTTACCCCAAACAAAGAGGTTTTCAAAAGCAATCCAAAGTTAAAAGAGTTAGGAGTGTATGGGTTCCTAAGAAATTCATTGTTTCTAATAATGTAAATGCAATTGCTTCTTGGATTCCTAAGGGAGCCAAGCTTTTGGGAGCTAACACTTGTAGACCCAAAATGGTTTGGGTACCAAAATCAAAGAACTAATCTTTGTTTGTAGGGGGAGCATTGCTACAAGGACAAAGCTTTAAGTCAAAACACATGGTACCTTGATAATGGATGCTCAAGACATATGGCTGGAGACAAAAGTAGATTCATAGAGCTCAAGCCAAAGCATGGTAGAGTGGTGACTTTCGGTGACAACTCCAAAGGCCATATTGAGGACACTGGCTCTATTGGTAATCTCTCATCCATTCTCATTGAAAATGTATTACTTGTCAATGGTCTTAAACATAATCTTTTGAGCATTAGTCAACTTTGTGATAAAGGTTTTGATGTTCATTTTGATAAAAATAGGTGTACAATTGTGAACATTAAAACAAATGAATTAATGCTTATTTTTCACCGCATATGAAATATTTATAAGGTGCATTTAGATGACATACATTCATCTCATGCATGTTTAGTTGCTCATGATGAGAATGATGTATGGTTGTGGCATAGGAAATTAGGGCATGCTAGCATAAGTGTTTTAAAAAATTGGCTTCCCAAAATCTAGTTAGAGGTTTACCCAAACTAAAATTTTCATTAGATAAAATATGTGATGCTTGTGCTAAGGGTAAACAAAAGAGAACCTCATTTAAACCCATTAATGATGTCTCGACTAGTAGGGTATTACAACTAATCAACATGGATTTATTTGGGCCTATTAGAACTATGAGCTTGGGTGGTAAGTCATATGCATTTGTATTAGTAGATGACTTTTCTAGATACACTTGGGTTCTATTCTTAAGTACTAAGGATAAGGCTTTATAAAATTTTATTACATTTACAAAAATTACCCAAAATGATCTTGATCTTAAAATCAACATATTAGAAGTGATCATGGATCCGAGTTTAAAATATGGGTTTTGAAGATTTTTGTAATGAAAATGGTATTAGCCATAATTTTTCGGCTCCTCGCACTCCTCAATAAAATGGGGTAGTTGAGAGGAAAAATAGAACTTTAGAAGAGATGACTAGGACAATGCTTTGTAAAAACAACTTACCTAAGTATTTTTGGGCAAAAGCCACTAATACAACTTGTTATATTATTAATAGAGTAATGATTAGGCCTGTTTTTAAGAAAACACCTTATGAGATTTTAAAATCCAAAAAGTCTAACATTAGCTATTTCCATCTTTTTGGTTGTAAATGCTTTGTTTTAAACAATGGAAAAGACAACTTAGGTAAATTTGATGCTAAAAGTGATAAAGCAATATTTTTGGGGTATTCCCTAAACTCTAAAGCCTACTGTTTATTTAATAAAAGAACTTTGGTTGTTAAAGAGTCTATACATGTTGTTTTTGATGATAACCTCCTTTCGGGGAAGGAATCTTGTGATGATGATGATGTAGGGATCATTGAAGCCATTGATGGAGGAAAACATCAAAGGTGGATGAGATTCCAACCAAAGAAGAGGATGCACAAGATCCACTTCTTGAAGCCTAGAAGGACTTGACTCTTGAGGAAAAGAAGGTGACATATCCAAGGGAGTTTAACTATGTCAAAGGGGTGAAATCTTGGGTGACCCATCAAAGAGGGTAACTACTAGATCCTCTCTCAAACTTATGAATCATGTTGCATTTATCTCATGCATAGAGCCTAAAAATATCAAAGAAGCATTAAAAGATGATTTTTGGATTTTGGTTATGCAAGAAAAGCTTAATCAATTTGAGAGAAGTAAAGTATGGACATTAGTTGATAGGCTAAGTAATCAATCTACTATAGGAACTAAGTGGGTATTTAGGAACAAACTAGATGAGAGTGGTAACATAGTGAGAAACAAGGCTAGGATTGTTGCTCAAGGTTACACTCAAGAAGAGAGAATTGATTTTGATGAAACACATGCACTCGTAGCTAGAATGGAAGCTATTAGGATGCTTCTTGCATTTGCATGCTATCATGATTTCAAGCTTTATCAAATGGATGTAAAAAGTGATTTTCTAAATGGTTTTATAAATGAAAAAGTGTATGTTGAACAACCACCCGATTTTGAAGATCCAAGCTTTCTAAACCATGTTTTTAAACTAACAAATGCTTTATACAGTTTGAAACAAGCTCTTAGAGCTTGATATGAAAGACTTTCAAACTTTTTAATTGAAAAAGGCAAGGTGGATACTACACTTTTCATTAAAAGATATGACAATGACATTTTAGTAGTTCAAATATATGTTGATGATACTATTTTTGCTTCTACTAATGAATTTTATTGCCAAGAATTTTCTAAGCTAATGCAATGTGAATTTGAGATGAGCATGATGGGAGAGCTCTCATTTTTCTTGGAGCTCGAGATCAAGCAAAGAAAAGATGACACCTTCATAAATCAAGCTAAATACATCAAGTATATGTTCAAGAAGTTTGGCTTGGAGAACGTAAAGCCTCAAGCCACTCCTATGAGCTCATCAATTAAGCTTGACAAGGATAAAGGAGGTAAGTGTGTTGATTCTAAGCTTTATCATTCTATGATTGGATCTTTGCTTTACCTTACCGCAAGTAGACCCGATATCATGTTTAGTGTTTGCTTGTGTGCTAGGTTTCAAGCTAGTCCTAAAGAATCACACCTAGTTGCCATTAAGAGAATCTTTAGATACCTTAGAGATACACCTTGTTTAGGTCTTTGGTACACTAGAGACTTCTCATTTGACCTTCATGCCTTCTCCGACGCGGATTATGGGGGATGTAAGATAGATAGGAAAAGTACCTCCGGAACATGTCAATTCTTAGGTAGCATGCACGTATCTTGGTTCTCTAAGAAACTAAATAGCATAGCCTTATCTACCACTGAAGCGGAGTACATATCTTTAGGGAGTTTTTGTGCTCTAGTCCTTTGGTTGAAGCAACAACTCTTAGATTATAGTGTTCAAGTAGATACCATACCCCTTAAGTGTGACAACATTAGTGTCATTTGTCTCACTAAGAATCTCATCCAACACTCTAGAACCAAACATATAGAAATTAGACATCATTTCATTAGAGATCATGTCTTAAAAAATGATGTAGTTCTAGAATATAATGATACCTTGAACCAATTAGCGGATATATTTACCAAACCTTTAGATAAAGAGTGTTTTTGGACCCTTAGGAGAGAGTTAGGTTTAACCAGCCTTCTTTGACCCTTTTAGGTCCCAAATGGCCAAAAATTGCTTGGATTTTGAATGGTGGTCATGCTTATGTGATTTTGCTTCTTAATGCATCTATGCTTGTTGCTAGGGGGAGTATGCATTAGTTTTAGTTCATATAACATGCTCATATATCATTTACATGCATTTAGGCTCGATCTAAGTTGGCTCGTTGGACATGAAACTGCTCAAAATGCATGTTGTGGCCAGGGTGTACCGAAACTGTTAAATCTGTTTCGATACAGGCTTAATCTAAGATGTTTCCAGTAGTGAATCGTATCAAAACATGCTCTTTGCGTTTCGATACGGGTGTGAGGTGTTGTTCCGAAATAGGGTCACCCTGTATCGAAACGAGTCTGGTACTGAAACAGCTTGATAGCGTTTCGAAACGACCATTCTGATACATCATGTGGCGTATTGAAACATGATCGCAAAGATTGCTTTAAATGGTATCAAACTTTAATTAAAACACCAACTCTCTTTTTCTCTCAAACCTTAACCGAAAACCTTTATAAATTCATCAAATCCCTTGATTTTTCACATCAAAACCTAATTTTTTTAGGGTTTTCAATCTTCACATCAAGGCTAGAGCTTTGCAAGCAATTTGGTGCATTGATCACCCCCTATTCATCCATTATCCTACATCAAGGTATAAACCTTATTTTCTTTTCTTTTTAATTTTCGTTTAATTTTATTGGTTGTTTTAAATTACTTTTTGTATAAAACATATACATATAGTATGAGTTTTCAAGTTTTTGCAAAAAATCTTCAAATTTTGAAATATATTTTATTAGAATATAAAATTATACTGTATAATTTTTAATATGTTTTTTCAAAATTCTTTTTACCAAAAGTTTATTATATGTTTTTATATATATTTAATCTATATTATATAGTTTTTATCAACACCTTGATTATCAGATTGTATAATGGATTGAATTTGGTCGATTCACGCATACATATGTTTTTGTGTCTTGATTTCATTCCAGATTTCGAATATGAGTTCTAGGAAGAGAGTACAGACTAATGAGGCTGGTAAAAGCTCCAACATCGATGACGATTCTACTCGTTCCAACCTCATTTTACTATACCAAAAGTCTCTTCGAAACAAAGACGCCTATACCAACTTCAAGATTTTTCAAGGTCATGCTATCCATCGTGAGCGTATTGTTTCTATACCCTTTTTGAATTCTGAACGATTTCAATTTTGCTATCCTGATTTATTAAGGCGTTGGAATTTCACGTCTTTTTCGGGCTTACCCGGTACTCTGTACCGTAACATGGTTCTTCTCTTCTATGCCAATGCTCATTACATCTCCAATGTCGGTCAAGCGGTTGCTATTGAGTCCTATATAATGGGGAAGAAGTTTAGAGTTGATCTGGAACCTTGGTCAACGTTTTCAGGTTTGAAGATGAGGGAATTTCGGATGAGAACTTGTTGGGACATACCCTTGGTGGCTCCGTCACGGTCCATGATGCTTATGATCACATCCTTCATCTCATGGTCTCGTGGTGGTTTCGTCCTTTTAGAGGAAAATTATTCCACATCCAGCAAGTGGATGATTTTTAGATTCGATGCTTTCGTGAGGGACGTCGACCAAATCTTTATCAAATCATGTTTGTCGAGATGATGTATCTTGTCCAAAACTGCAACTTGGGTCTTGTCACCTCCTTCACCTATGGCACCGCCTTGAGCTACTTGTTCTCCAAGTTGGGGATCGGTTGCCCTCTTGACTATCCAGAACCTTTCAAAAATCCCATCGATGAGCGCACACTTCTCCGTAGCAAATTTCATTTCATTGATGGAGAGTGGACCCATGTCGAGAATCCTCCTCAAGTTGCAGCCCCCAAACCTCAACCTCAAGTAGCTCCACCAAACAGCGAAGCTCTCATGACTTTCCTTACCGAGCAATTTAATGGCTTGCGCACCCACATGGACTCCGGTTTTGCCATTCTTGACACTCGCCTCACTTCTGTAGAGGGACGTAACCAAATTGTTGAGAATTGACTCACTTCGGTTGAAACTCAACAAACCTCTATGGACATGTCCTTTACCGGCTTCTATGGTGAATAGAGACAATTCCGAAGGAGCTCAACCAATGATCAAGATGAAGATGATGACTAGCCTTAGATCCTTGCATTCCATTGTATATCATCTAGTTTAGGATTTGCCTTTTTATGCACCTATTTATGTTTTTGCTTGAAGACCCATGCTTTGATTTATGTTTGGATATTATGTTTAAGTATTAAGGTTTGGATATTATGTTTGGAGATTATGAACTTATTTTGCTTTGGTTTCTAATGCTTAATGAAATTATGTTGTTTTAATTTTTCTTTGCCTTGTGCTATATTGTTTTATCTTTGCCTTCATTGATTTTGATCTAACAAAAAGGGGGAGAAGGGTTAAGCTAAAATTTTCAAAATCTTTTTCAAAACCTAGCTTAAATTTAGGGAGAGTTTACTTAAAAATTTACTTTGGTTTTGTTATATCAAAAGGGGATTGTAAAACCAATATTTGATTTTGATATAACAAATAATCTAAGGACTAAATTACAAAGTAAATGAATTTTTAAGTAATCAAAATACTTGATTTTGACAAGTAAAATTTATACTTAAAATGTTTAGAAGTCAAAACTTAAACCCCATAAATTTTTCTAAGTGTTTCAAAGGCAAATATATACAACATTGTCCACGCATTTCGAAACACCCTCAAAGTGTTTCGATACATTTTGCCACTAGAAACGTCTGTTTCGAAACGACTCACATTCGTTTTTGATACAACCTTCATTTGGGCTTTTTATTTTTAAGTATTGTTTCGAAACGACTCATACCCGTTTCGATACATGGATTAAGTAATTTTAAAATTAGGCATTAAATGAACTAGCCGTTACTTGTCAGAAATTAATTTTTGAATATTTGGTTAAGTGTTTCGATACACCCCTAGGCTGTTTCGAAACACATTTACAGTTTCAAAACGTTTCGATACAAATTTTATATGTTTCGATACGACCCTCTTTTTATATTTTATAGTTTCAAATTGTTTCGATACGGCCTATAACCGTTTCAATACGAGCCCTTATTACACACATCAACTCTTTTTTTAGTGTCTATTTCAATATAGGGGCCTTGTGTTCCGATACGAGTAGTTGCAGAACATCATTTCTGGAGGAAAGAGAGAGCCACAATGGCACTATTGATGATCTCAACCACTCAAACGGCTAGAAATCAATGAGAATGTATAAAAACAAGTCTCCAAAGCTACAACAACAACTATTGAACCTTCAAGCTACGTCAAAGCATTCAATCCAAACCCTTGTGCCTTTAGTGTCAAATTCTTGTATCCAACTCATTTGAAAATTTTCATTGTAAATCTTTTTAGAGTTTGTGGAGTGTTTATGTGTAATTGGGTAAACAATTAGCCTTTGAGAGGTACAATCAAAGTTTGCCTATCTTTCTTTGTAAAAGAGTGATATTAGGTCAATCTTTGGGTAGAGAGATTGATCGATTTGTAAGGTTTCCTCCTAAGCCAATAAAAGAGGACGGATTCAAGTTAGTGAATTGTTAAAATCCTTAGTAGGGTGCTGAGGTAGTGGATGTAGAGCTTGTTCGAAGCTTGAACCACTCTAAAATTGCCTTTCTTCATTTTTAAATTATCCATTTTCACCCTTCAATTTTTATTCCATCAATTCACCCCCTCTT
The DNA here is from genome assembly GCA_958450335.1 of Hibiscus tridactylites. NCBI lineage: Eukaryota > Viridiplantae > Streptophyta > Magnoliopsida > Malvales > Malvaceae > Hibiscus > Hibiscus tridactylites. The sequence goes on along the minus strand of OY288268.1, from coordinate 23,721,458 downwards.
GGTGATTAGCCATAATTTGATCAACTCAACAAAATTGTTCAAAACCCGTGGAAACAATTGTTCTAAGCACTAGGAAAATTTTTACGATTAGTAGTATCGAAAGACGATAAGCACAATATAAGTAAAAGTGGTAATACAAAATATTTATAGTTACATAAGATCAATGTCATAATCTAAAATATAAGCATGATGAAGAATATTCAAATAGATCCAAATTACTTAAAATGAATCTACAAAATTAAAAAATCAATGCAACAAAAAACATCCTAAGTATCATCCATAAATTCATAATGACAACCAAAGACACATATGCAAATCATGAAAAATAAGAGAAAACAAATCCATCAAGCATCTGATGTCGGTGGTGGATCAAAGTCGGAGGAAGAAGCTCGAAAGTTAAAAAGTTTCAAGAGAGAGCGACAACCTCATCAAACAAAGGGTTGAACCGAGAAATAAATTAACCATGAACTTCCCTAAGTCTAACAAAGAGACATTGTTAAAGAAATCGGATAAGTCAACCTACAAAAAAAACAAATAAATATGTTTACAACAACTTAATCTCAATTCTCAATAAATTTTATTAATCAAAACAATAAGTTTAAAGATTATATATATATATATATATATATAAAGAAAAAAGGGCTTGAAAAATAAAATGTGTGTAAGTATAGTGTCAATCTAATCTCAATTTCATATGTAATATGTAAGAGCAGTACAAATTCTGTCAAGAACAGTACATATATTACATGATACTTTTACATAAATTTCTACATTCGTTCAAATAGTATTGATACTACAATAATAATATTGACACCAAATGCAAAAAATGTCATTTTAAGCTCGAAAATGCTCATCAATGTAACTCTAACCTTCTTATAGTGTCCCTAAGACTACCTAAAGCCACCAACGTTGTTCATGCGTCATTTAACATCATTAGCAAGCATTCCTAACAAAACCCTAGCCACTCTATAGCACTCATATATGGAGACATGAATCTTATTTTGAAGCTTTATATGTGAAGAGGAAGAATCTTACCTCAAATATTACTCTACTCCAACTCAAACTCAAAGAAATCGAGGTTGGAGAAGATGGATGAAAGAAAAATGTGGGTTTGTTAAAAAAATCATATTTGATCCCCCCATTTCTTTCCCCCTTGCTTTCCTTTCCCCCTTGCTTTCTATAAGGTTAATCGGTTAACCTGCTATCCCCTTTTACCCCATTTTTGTAATTTTTTTATATTTTTAATCCAACGGCTCGTATTCATTTTACCTACATCTAACGATTATACCGATGTTACCTAATATTAGCCTAATTTTAAGCGGTCTAACGCTAGAATCACCTCCTTTCTTGTTGGTGGACTACATCCCAATATCATTGAATGAGTTAATAATAAAGAGGGTAAACTATATAAATAACTACTAGATTTTTAGGATTCTTGCATTTCAATCACCAAACTTTGAAAACTTACAGTAAAGTCGCTAAACTTTTAGTTCATTTTTATTGAGTTCATTGTCGTCAGTTGCCGTTAAAAAATATTGATGTGACACGTTAGAAAGAGGGAGGCGAATGGCTTTGCGGATGTTTTAACGAAAGAGGGAGTGGATAGATGTTCGCTCTTTGTGGCATGTCTATGAGTTAGTGTTTCGCTCATTTGTACTTTCGACGGATCTTATCGTACTCTTTTCCTCCATTAGGCTTAGGGAGGTTTTTAACGAGGCGTGAGATCCGTCAAGCTGTATGTTTTTACTACTCTAATAAAATCATACAGTTGCTGATAAAAAAAATGATAGTCGCTAGCCTCCTTCCGTCTATACAATCACCGACCGGCGTTTTAATTTGTGTGGGTTGACATTAAATGTTTGCTATTATTTACATTTTTAACACCCAAATAAAATTATTTTTAGATCTAGCACTCATTTGCAAGAACTCGCCAGATGAGTTCCATTAAAAATAAAAGCAATGAAACTCATCATACAAACATGACGAGTTTCATAGGTTTTTAATAGATATTCGTCATCAGCTCAAATTAAAAATATAAAAGGAAAATACTTTGATGCACAAGCTTGTGTAAACTTTAGTTTACACAAGCCCTTTAATTTTAGGGTTTAGGGTTTTAGGTTAGGGTTTAGGGGTTTAGTATGTAGGGTATATAATTTAAGGTTTATGGGTAGAATTTAGAATTTAGAGTTTAGGATTTAGGGCTTAGGTTTTAGGTTGCTAGGGTTTGTGATTTAGATTTTAAATTTTATAAAAGGAATGTGTAAAAAAAATTTACACAGCTTGTGCATCAAAATAAAACCCAATATAAAACCCATAAAACTCGCCATGCTGGCTAGATCCAAAAACAATTTTGTTTGAATAGTAGATCTGAAAATAATTTTATTTGGATGTTTGAAACATAAATAATATTTAAAATTAAGATATTTGGGGTAAAAAACGCCTCTTTTCCTATTCCGACGTAATTAAATAGATATGTTATATTTGACCGAATTTTACTCGGCAATCTTACAAATTTAGACAAATTTGTTGCCATCTATACTAATGCATAGTTCGAAGTTGGAACACCAGACATAGGGTGGCAGTCGAGCGGGAAAAATCGAAAACTGTAAGAATAAGAATCGACGAGTTTAGGGAATAACTGAAAATTTCACTCATGGAAATATGAGAGTTTTATCACCGAAGCTAAAATGGAGATGTAGACTGGGATTGCTATATCCGAACCGTGGGATAACCGAACTGTACCTATATGAATTACTGTGGAGATTCCCGGAAAATATCCGCATGAATCCTCGATATTTTACAATATTTTATAAAGTTAGATGGTCATAAAAGTAATTTGTCCATTTTAAACAAAAATCTAATCTTTAATAACTTGAGTATGGACGGCTAGAATAAATTTGAAAATTCTTCGTAAATTCCATAAAAATAATTAAGAAGTGATTTATACATCATTATAAACATGATTTAGTCTAGTTTTGTTTAAAATACACGATGGCCAATTTCAATATGTATTTTAAAAGATATGAATATTTGAATGTTGAAAGGAAACAAAAATTTGGCAACAATTTTCTTAGAAAATAGTTTTAACAACGACTTTGAAAAATCACCAAAAATTCTACAAGATGGTGAGTCTTATATTCTAAAACCATACGAAAGTCTAAATTCTTTTAAAACAAATGATTCTCGATTTATATATTAGGAGTTATTAATTTTTTAGTGAGAAAAGGTCGGAAAAAAGATAGCAATATTGTTTCCAAAAACAACAATGATAGTGACTTCGGAAATTCGTCATATAATTGGAAATATTATCGAATCTAGTTCCTTCTAGAATAAACGGATCATGGTTTGGAACTTTAGATTATTAGTTACATATTTTGTTTTAAATGTAGGGCAGACTGTCATGCTTCAATAGTTAATATTTTAGTCATGTTTTATATTTTTAAAATAGTTTGTTTGTCGTTGTCAAAACTAAATTTATCATTTATGTTTGTAATTTTAAAGATTTAATGTTGGCTATTAGTTTTTAATGTATTAAGTTTTGTTTATTTTCTTGGGTTTGAGGATTAACCGAAATTCGTGGGGATCCGTAAAAGATGGGTATGGAGACGAGAAAATAACTAAAACGTTTAATGGAGATTTTCTAAAATTCTACCCACAAATGTTGAGGACGGAGTAAAAAATGTAAAATTATTTTCAACCTGTCTCATTGCAACTGCAAAACTATTTTTGACCCGCCCCATTGCCTCTCCTAACTAGACAATTTTTTGTTATACTATCTATATAAAAAAACCTTTTTGTTATACTACCTTAAAGTTTTTGCAGAACTATCTAACATTATCTATATAAAAAGTTATAAAACCTTTTTGTTATACTATTTAAAATTTGCAAAAACTATATATTTATTATATTACTAATATAATTATTATATTAAAATCAAAAATATATTTTATATTTGCATATCCTTGTTATTCTTAATTAAAATAATTTTATAGATTTTTAAATGCTAAACGTTTAATATGTTTAATTTTTTATTTTTTTTATTACTTATGACAGATTGTCAAATAAATTAAAAAAATAATAAAATAAATCTAAAAGTTATAAAATAGTAATAAAAATTTTAGATTATAAATTTAACATACTAAAATATTTTATAATACGATAAAAATCTTATAAATCAAAGAATAAAATTAGAAACATCAACTACTAACTTTTTAATTCTCAAGCAATGTGCAATTCAATATATAACCTATAAACATCGGCCATGTTTGGTAAATAACGGTTTGGGCAAAACTTAGAGGTTTGAGGTATAATTAGAGGTTTGAGTAGTCAAATTCGCTAATGTTGATGTTTGGTAAATAGCGGATTGAAAGAGTGGATTGAGGTGAAAAAGCTAATTTTGAAAAAGCTCCTAATATGAGCTTTTTGAGATTAGAGGTTTGATATTAGAGTTGTAATGACTCTTTTACCCTTAAAATTACCAAAAATCTACAAATAACTTAAATTAAATAATAACATTTTTTAATATAAATAATAACATATTAAATTTTCGACTTATTTGTTGTTACTACTAATTTATATGGTGATATTTGTAAGTTAATTCTATTTTTTATTATCACATATTTATATGTGCATATAATTTTTTAATAACTATATAAATAATAAATTAATATATAAATCTTTCAAATATTTTTAGGAAATTTATATTAAAAATAATTTTTACAAATCTAATTAATATTTATTAGATACAAAATATTCATAACTGATAAATTATTTAAACAAGTATCAATATAATCATGTCCTTATATGTCATTTTGCTTGTTTAAATAATCAAACAACTATCAACTATCAGTTAATTTTACCAAACACTTTTATACAATCAGCTAATACAATCTGCTAGTCAAATCAGCTAATGCAATCAGCAATCGGCTATTAGAGAATTAGTTAGGAGTTAGTTGTTAGGAGTTAGTTTGTTGTTAGTTTTCTTTCTGGGGGATAAAGATGTAATTTCTTGAGTATTATAAATCAGCACATGGGTTTTTACTTTTCCAATTAACTCGATAATAATAAAAATCATTTTACATTTTATCTCCCTCTTCTTCTCGAATACATCAGAAATCTAAATCCCCAATTTCCCTTCTAGGGTTTTGTCTTCTTCTTCGTTCAATCTTGCAATCTTCTTGACAAAATTAACATGGTATCAGTTGATTCAGCCGCTTCCCATTCATCTGAGTCCATTCCTTCTCATCGTATATTTCTCAGCGATGATACTTCCGACCCATACTATATCCATCCAAACGAAAACCCTTCCCTCGTCCTTACTTCTGCTCTTCTTAATGGCAGCAATTATCATGCCTGGGCAAGGTCAATGCGAATGGCATTGATTTCCAAAAATAAGTTTCAGTTTGTGGACGGGTCGATCAAGGAGGTTCCAGAGGATAACATGCATTATCATTTGTGGGTGAAATGCAACAATTTAGTCTTGTCCTGGTTGCAGAGGGCCATTGCTCCGGAGATTGCTCAAGGGGTGATTTGGATAGATACGACCTACGAGCTTTGGGCTGATCTGTTTGACAGATTCAAGCAAGGAGACCTGTTGCGCCTTTCAGATCTTCTCCAAGATTTTTATAATCTTCAGCAAGGTAGTCTTTCTGTCACTACCTTTCATACCCAATTAAAGGTCATTTGGGACTAGATTTGTAATCTCCGTCCTCTTTCTTCATGTTCGTGTCTTGCGATTCAATACCGAAAGCAAGAATTTATCTTGCGTTTTCTTAGGGGTCTAAACGATAAGTTCTCGATTCCAAAATCTCAAATTTTAATGACTAAACCCCTTCCTTCTATCAACAAAATTTTTTCTATTGTTGTTCAGCATGAGAGAACTGTTAATAATTCTGCCATTCTCCATGATTCTAATATTCTTCTTTTTGATAGATATAGTTCTAAGAAGGATGAGCGTAGTGTTTCTAGGTATGACAATAGGGGTTCTGGTCTGGTAAGTTTTATGGGAATAGTATTAATCGAAGACCTCTTTGTACTTACTGTGGTTTATATGGGCATTCAGTTGAAAAGTGTTATAAAAAACACGGTTATCTCCCTGGTATAAGTATAGGTCTCAGTCTCAATCACAGTCAAAATCAAATTTGGTTGGGGATCTTAGTTTTGGTGATAATAGTATCTCTAAAGATGAGGGTCATTCTGTAACTTTTACAAAAGAGCAGTATGCCGGTCTTTTAAATCTTTTGCAAGAAAAGGGTTCTGTCAATTCTTCCAATCCTGTCAATGCATCTACTGTTCAGAATTCTGCTCAGAATTCCATTTCTTCTGTCAATGTTCTTTCCTCGAATTTTGTTTCAACAGCACATGAAGAGCAAGGTAACATTCTTTCTTGTCTTAGTCTGGATTCTAGTGATTTTAATAATATCATGTGGATTATTGATTCGGGTGCTACTGACCACATCATTAATTCATTAAGTTTTTTTCAAGATTATTCTGTTGTTGTTAATAAGTTTGTCAAGCTTTCTAATGGGCAATTGGTTAAGGTCATGCATGTTGGTACTGTAATTCTTTCAAATGGTTTAATCTTGTCTAATGCTCTTCATATACCCTTTTTTTGGCTTTAATTTGATCTCTGTATCATTATTAACCAAACATAATGATATTTCATTAATTTTTTCCAATGACTGTTGTTTTATACAGGGTGTCACTCCTTGGAGGACGATTGGTATAGCTAGACAATGCAGTGGTTTGTATCAATTCAGGTCTTCTATTCTTGTTAGTAATTCTGGTAATTCTAAAGTTTGCAATGTTGATGCTTTTGGATTGCTGTCTAATTCTGGTATTTTTTATAGTTCTGGTTTGTATAATTTTAATGATTCTGGTGTTTTGCTAAATGCTGCTAATTCTGACGGTTTCATTAATTCATTTCAATTGTGGCATGCTAGATTAGGACACCCTTTAGGTCTTAGGATGAAGTATTTTTCTGATTTGTGTGATAAAATTCCTTTAGTTCACAGTTCTGCTTCTTTAAAAACTGTCTCTTGTGATGTTTGTAGTCTTGCTAAGCATAAAAGACTTCATTTCCCTTCTAGCAATTCTACTTCTGAATTTTTTTGACCTTATACATATTGATGTTTGGGGACCTTTCCCAATTGAAAGTCTCTATGGTCATAAGTATTTTCTTACAGTTGTAGATGATAGAAGTCGATTTGTTTGGGTTTTTTTTTTCTATGAAACATAAATCTGATTCAAAAGATTTTATTATAAATTTTTTTAATTTTGTTAAAACACAGTTTTCAAAACAAATTAAAAGCATTAGATTAGATAATGCAAAGGAATTCAATTTAACTGATTTCTTTAGTTCTCAAGGAGTCATTCATCAAACATCTTGTACCCATACTCCTCAACAAAACATCATTGTTGAAAGGAAACATCAACATTTGCTGTCTGTTGCAAGAGCTTTACGTTTTCAAGCTAATTTGCCTCTTTCTTTCTGGATTGATTGTGTCCTTCACTCTGCTTTTCTTATTAACATCACTTCTACTCTAATATTAGAAAATAAGACTCCTTATGAAGTTTTATTTCAACATAAACTTGTCTTAGAAAATTTAAAAGTATTTGGGTGTCTTGCATATGCATCTGTTTTGCCTAAGGCACAGACTAAAATGCATCCAAGAGCAGTTAAATGCATTTTTCTTGGGTATCCTAAAAATACTAAGGGATATAGATTGTTTGATCTAGATTCTAGAAATGTTTTTATTTCTAGAGATGTTAAATTTGCTGAAAATACCTTTCCTTTTCTTCTAGAATCTAGAAGTGTTGTTTTTCCCAGTCATATTCCTAACACTGCTTTAAATACTGATAACAGAATATCAACTGAACCTTCTTCATCTAATATTGATATTTTTGAAAAACAAATTGAGCCTAATTCTGGTAGCTTAGATATTCCTTGTTCTCGAGAAATCCCAACTATTGTTTCAACAGATTCTTCTGTTATTTTAACAAAACTACCTGTTTTAAATACTGATGGTCAATCTCCTAGTCTTCTTCCAACTACAGTTAGACCATCAAGGACAATCAAGTTGCCTCAAAGGCTAAATGACTATCAGGTTACTCTTCCCAAGTCAAGGACCACACCTCACATCATTAACCAGGTGTTATCTTATCAAAATTTATCTTTTCCTCAGCAATCTTTTATTGCTTCTGTTGATGCTTTAGTTGAACCAAAAACTTATAAGCAAGCCATATTACATGACTGTTGGAAAACTGCAATGAATGAAGAAATCTTGGCTTTAGAGGCTAATCATACTTGGGATTTAGTCCCTTTACCTCATGATAAGAAAACCATTGGATGTAAGTGGGTTTTTAGAGTAAAATTAAAGTCTGATGGTTCTCTTGATAGATACAAAGCTAGGCTTGTAGCTAAGGGTTATACTCAGCAGTCAGGAGTTGATTTTTTAAATACATTTAGTCCAGTAGCTAAGATTACCACCATTAGGACTCTAATGGCTGTTGCAGCATCTCAAAACTGGTTTTTGCACCAATTAGATATCAATAATGCCTTTCTCCATGGTTTCTTAAGTGAAGAAATTTACATGGAATTATCCCCTGGTTTTGTTGCTAAACCTGGATTAGTATGTAAACTAAATAAAAGTTTGTATGGCCTTAAACAAGCTAGCAGGCAGTGGAATGAAAGACTTACTACATCTTTGATTAGTCAAGGTTTTAAACAAGGTACTTCTGATTCTAGTTTATTCATAAAAGGTGAAGGTCCAAATTTTATTGCCTTGGTCATTTATGTTGATGACATTATACTTGCTGGACCAGATATAAATAAAATTGAAACTGTTAAAATATTCCTACATGCTACTTTCAAAATTAAAGATTTAGGGAATTTAAAATACTTTCTAGGATTGGAAGTTGCTCGTTCTAATGTTGGAATTAACCTTTGCCAAAGAAAATATACATTAGAATTGTTAAAAGAACATGCTTCTTAGAATCTAAACCTGCCTCTACACCTTTAGTCTCAAAGAAAAGGCTATCTCAAACTGATGGTGATGCTTTAACTGATATAACTTCATATAGGAGACTCATTGGTAAGCTTCTATATCTCACTAACACCAGACCCGATATCTCCTTTGCTGTGCAACAATTATCACAATTTTTATCTGCTCCCACTACTGAACACATGGTTGATGCACATAGAATATTAAGGTATCTTAAGGGTACCCCTGGTCAGGGTATTTTTTTTCCTTGCTAAGAATCAGTTGATTTTAAATGCCTTTTCTGATTCAGATTGGGCTTCTTGTCCTGACACAAGGAGATCCACCACTGGTTTTTGTATTTTCTTAGGTGTTAAGTGTGTAAAAGTTCTATTATTTACACCCTTTTTAACCCATATTTCTGCTGCATTCAAGCATTAGTCATTGCATTTAGGTTAGTTTACAGCAAAACATCACAAATATATTAAAGGCACAGATTCTACTAAGAATGGCTGTTTTTGCAGGTTGCTGCCATAGCAGACGGAGAGGGCAGGCGCTGGGCAGAGAAGCAGAAGAGCTGAACTAGACAAGCAGACAAAGAGGACGATGCTGCCATGGTGCTGACGTGACAGCAGAGGACGACAACAGTTTTGTGGAGAAAAAGCAAAGTGGACCTCGACAGATAGAGAAAATTCAGCCCGTCTGTCGTGTGAAAACCATATATTTTTCCAAGCCCTGGATCAAAAGATATGTCAAGCCCAAAGTTCAAGGAGAGAAAATCCCAAGAAACAAGAAAGACGGCTGGAAAGTAGATTCCTTGAAGATTTAGTCTTTATTAGAATCATACTTTTAATTAAAGTTGTAATCCTTGTTAAATTAGATAACTTGAGCCCAAAGCTTATATAAGGGCATGTATTTTAACCTAGGGCATATCCGAAATCCAATAACCGATAACCAAAAACCCCCAGCCGTTTTCCCGCCGCCGACATGTTCTAAATTCCCCCTAGGGCCACGGGTTGATTTGTAAAGTAGTCGCAAGGGTTGTTTTGTTTTAGGAATTTTCAGTTCAATAAAATAAACTTCAAGTTCTCTTATTTTGGTTATTAATATCTTACAAGAGCATCGGCGAGCATTGTGAGGTTATCTATTTACTTAGCATCGGGAGAGTTAAGTATACGAAAGAAATAAGAGCAAGTTCTCTAGTTTATAGTTGAACTATCTCGTGCCTAGGGATAGGGCGAGGTTAAGTGGCTAAAGAAGAATTCATACACATCGGTGTTCATCCTTCGATTCACGCCGGGAGGTATCATCAAGACGTGATCATCGACAGACTTGGACCTAGGGATAGGCCAAGGCAGATCTGGGATTCTTGCCAAACTTGAAAGTACTGAGTTGAGCGTTTGCTGCCGCGACGATCAACGGACTGCTGCCGCGACAGGTGCTGCCGCGACGGGTGACAACAACAGAACTCGATTTCCTAAACTCTGCAATACCTGCACTACGGAGCAATTCAATACCAGCCCATTCTCTCTATCTTTATACCTTTATTCTTTTATTTACGTTTTCTTTATTATTTTCGTGACAACTCTCAAATATTTCCATTACTTTCGTGCAGTGAATTAAGGTGAAGCTATTAGCCCAATCCCTGTGGAGACGATATCCGATACTTTGTATCACTTTACTACTTGGGTCGTGTACACTTGCACTACAATTGCGATAGACTATTTTACACGCAACAAGTTTTTGGCGCCGTTGCCGGGGATTGGCAACATAACTCTACCTTTTCTTTTACTGCACTTTTCGTTTTTGTTTTTATTTTGTTTTTATTTTTATTTTTCTGTTTTTCTTTGGTGCATTCAACTCTTGCTTTTCAAAGGGTTACTTGTTTATGCGCAGATCGAATCGAGGAAAAGATCCTGAGTATCAATTAGATCCGGAAATCGAACGTTCATTCAATATCAAGAAACAACTTCGTCACCTTCTAGCCAGGAACGAGTACCTTGAGGAATAGCTAGAGAAGATGGCCCACAATGGAGACGACCCGCCTGTCGGCGATATTATACCACATGTCGACAACCCTTCCGTCGCCGGACGACGGTCCTGTCGTGACTACATGCTGAACGATCACGTAGAACTGGAGACCACGCTGCCGGACATAGATGTTGACAACTTCGAGCTGAAAACCTGTTATGTTTAGTATGATCAACAATGCCAGACAATTCAGTGGTGCTGTTAAAGAAGATGCTAGGGAGCATCTAAAAACGTTCCAGGAGATCTGTGGTTCGTTTAGACTGCCAGGAGTTAATCCGGAGATACTGAGGCTTCGGTTATTTCCCCATTCATTGAGGGACAGAGCAAAGACTTGGTGGAATAAACTTACGCCGGGTTCAATTAGAACTTGGGCAGATTTATCTCGTGAATTTTTATCTCGTTTTAATCCTTCGCATTTATCTGAGCGATTACGTAACGAAATTGATACTTTTCAACAGGAAGATGACGAGCCGATGCACGAGGCCTGGGACAGATTTACTACTCTTCTACGAAACTGCCCAATGCATGGATTCCCCGTCTGGAATCAGGTAACAAAGTTTTATAATGCTGCCAACTTACAAACTCGTATTCGGATTGATTCAGCAGCAAATGGACTATTATTGGATAAAGATCCGGACGAGGTAATGTAAGTATTGAAAAATCTGGCTAAGAATGAGGAGCAGTTTCCGACAGCCAGAAGATGGGGTAAACGGGTACTAGCTGTTAAGGATTATGAAGCCGACAGCACGATGAAATCACAGGTAGCATTCCTTACTAAAGCAATGAAAATGTTATTAAATGATGATGGACAACATGGATTTGCTGTTGAGGAGGTATGTGAAATCTGTGAGGGAAATCATAGTTCGGATGAGTGTCCTATACAATTAGAAGAAGGAAAATATGTTGGAAACTACAAGCCAAATTACAATTCCAACAACTATAATCCCAATTGGAGGAAGGATCTCAAATTTTCTTGGAGTAATCCTAATAACGCCCTGAATCCTCAAGCACACAATTAGAATCAGAGAGGACCTAGATTGCTGACGCGACAGCAACTGCCACCGCAACTGCCGCCGCAGCAGCAACAGCAGCCACCAGCTGCCACGAGCAGTATACTGGAACAGACTCTGGCCACTTTCATGTCTCAGACAGGTACTTATATTGAGAATATGAATCAGTTTGTCAAGAAGACAAAGAATTTCATGGATAAAACAGAGATCCGGATGACGAATCATGAAGCTACTCTGAAATCTTTGGAGACACAAATGGGTCAGTTTTCCCAACATATTAAGTCGAGGCAGACTGGAGGATTTCCTAGTAATACTGAAAATGCTAGGCAGCCCACACATGAGCAATGTAAAGCTATTACTACTAGGATTGGGAAGAAACTATCAGGGCCGGAAAAAGAAGCTGAAACAGTAAGGAAACCAGCCTTAGATAAACCTGCCGAGAAAGCTGCCCCGACAGGAGATAAACAGACTGCTGCCGATGAACCTGTCACGACAGCAGAAGTGACAGAGGAGAAAATTGATGAACCTAAACCTCCTCAGATTCGTATGCAGTGGGAAGGACGTATTGCTGACTATCATCCCCTACCTCCTTTTCCTCAACGGATACAGCAAGCTAAGCATGAATCTCAACTCAAAAAGATTTATGATATTTTTAAGCAAGTTCATATTAATATTCCGTTGTTAGATGCCGTTAGGGAGATGCCCGGTTACGCCAAATTTCTCAAAGATGTCATGTCAAAGAAATCTAAACTTGGAGAATTTGAAACGGTAAAGATGACAGAAGGTTGTATGAGTATTCTTCATCGGCAGCCACCCCAGAAGAAGAAGGATCCGGGGAGCTTCATCATACCTTGTGTAATCGGAAATAAATATGTGGGTAAGGCACTTTGTGATCTTGGTGCTAGTGTTAATTTAATGCCAAAATCTATTTTTCAGAAATTAGGTATTGGAAAGGCGCGGCCCACGACAGTAACTCTGCAACTGGCAGACCGCTCTTATGTTCATCCGGAAGGAAAAATCGAAGATATTCTGGTAAGAGTGGATAGATTTATTTTTCCTGCTGACTTTCTTGTTTTAGATTGTGAGGTAGACGAAAACGCACCAATCATCCTTGGGCGACCCTTCTTAGCCACGGGAAGATCACTGATTGATGTGGAAAAAGGAGAACTCACTATGAGAGTGAACGACCAAGAGATTAAGTTGAATGTTCTCCAAGCAATGAAGCATGCTGATGCAGACAAGGAATGCAAGGCTGTCACTGAAGTTACCCTTGATCAACCATGCATCAGGTCGGGCTGTCACGACATAAAAATTGGTCACTGCCGTGGCAGCCATCTACAGGACTGTCACGACAGTACTGACGACACCAACTCCTCTGAATCTGATACTGAAGATCAGGAGGAGGTAAATTGGATAGACGATCGTCCAGGTAAGTTATTCGAACCTTTGAATTATACTTCGGATAATCATGTAATCCAAAAGCCATCTACTGTTGAGCCATCTGCCTTAGAACTGAAGCCCCTGCCAGGGCAGTTTAAATATGCTTTTCTTGGTTCAAATGATATGTTGCCCGTAATCATCTCTTCTAAGCTGCCACAGGAACAGGAACGACAGCTAATAGGGATGTTGCGGCAGCACAAAAAGGCAATTGGATGGACGATAGCTGATATTCAAGGCATTGGTCCGGCGTTATCCATGCACAAAATCCTTTTAGAGGAAGATCATAAGCCGACTATAGATGCCCAAAGGCGGCTAAACCATGCGATGAAAGAGGTGGTGCGTAAAGAGATAATCAAATGGTTAGATGCTGGTATTATTTACGCCATCTCCGACAGCAAATGGGTAAGCCCCGTGCAATGTGTTCCAAAGAAAGGAGGAATGACCGTAGTGACCAATGAAAACAATGAGTTAATCCCAACCAAGACTGTGACCGGTTGGAGGGTTTGTATGGACTATCGGAAGCTTAACAAAGCTACCCGAAAGGACCATTTTCCTTTACCCTTTATTGATCAAATGCTCGATAGATTAGCGAGTAAACCTTACTATTGTTTTCTTGATGGTTATTCAGGTTATAATCAAAATGCTATCGCACCGGAGGATCAAGAAAAGACGACTTTCACATGCCCCTACGGAACGTATGCTTTTAGGAGAATTCCGTTTGGATTATGCAATGCACCTGCCACTTTCCAAAGATGCATGATGGCCATATTCTCCGATATGGTGGAGGACTTCCTTGAGATATTTATGGATGATTTTTCAGTCTTTGGGGATGATTTTGAGAGCTACCTCGGCAATCTACAAAAGGTACTTGAAAGATGTGAAAAAGCAAACCTAGTTTTAAATTGGGAAAATGCCACTTTATGGTGGATGAGGGGATAGTCCTTGGCCATAAGATTAGCTGTCGTGGGATAGAAGTCGACAGGGCCAAGATAGAAGTGATCAAGAAGCTGCCGCCGCCAACCACAGTCAAGGGCATTAGAAGTTTCTTAGGGCATGCTGGTTTTTATCGAAGATTCATTGCAAATTTCTCAAAAATCACCAAGCCCCTATGCCATCTTCTAGAGCAGAACCGACCCTTTGACTTTAATGAAGAATGTACTGAAGCATTCAAGGTTCTGAAGGAAAAACTAGTAACAGCCCCAATAGTACAGCCACCAGACTGGACACAGCCATTTGAGATCATGTGTGATGCTAGTGACTATGCTATCGGGGCAGCACTTGGGCAGCGGAGAGACAAGCTATTTCATGTCATATATTATGCCAGTAAGACACTGAATGATGCCCAAGTGAACTACACCACCACAGAAAAGGAGTTATTAGTTGTGGTGTTCTCCATTGACAAGTTTCGTTCTTACATACTTGGGACAAAGGTAATAGTGCACATAGACCATTCTGCCCTAAAGTATTTGTTCGCGAAAAAGGATGCTAAGCATCGATTGATACGGTGGATCCTCCTATTGCAAGAATTTGACCTTGAAATCAAGGACAAAAAAGGGACAGAAAATCAGATGGCAGATCACTTGTCAAGGTTGGAGAAGGGACAGAGTCTACCAATAGATGAGACAAACATACTAGAGACCTTCCCAGATGAGCAGCTCTTTGCTGCCGCAATCACTGCCGCGACAACCATGGAGGTAGGTAAGTCTTCTGAACTCCCCTGGTATGCTGATTTCGTTAATTTTATAGTTAGCGGAATACTTCATTCCGATCTTAATTATCAAGCCAGGAAGAGGTTCCAAAATGATGTTAAGCATTATTATTGGGACGAACCTCTTCTTTTCAAAATGTGTGCAGATCAGGTTATAAGAAGGTGTGTACCACAAGAAGAGCAGGAAGACATACTTCATCACTGCCATGCTTCACAGTATGGAGGTCACTTAGGAGGCAACAAAACTGCTGCCAAGGTGCTGCAGTCAGGGTTTTATTGGCCGTCACTATACAAAGATGCACAAATATTCTATAAGAGCTGTGACAGGTGCCAAAGGACAGGAAACATCTCAAGAAGAAACGAGATGCCGCTGTAGAACATTTTAGAAGTCGAAATCTTCGACGTTTGGGGGATTGACTTTGTGGGACCTTTTCCATCTTCATGTGGAAATTTATACATCCTCCTAGCAGTAGATTATATCTCTAAGTGGGTTGAAGCTATCGCCACTCAAAAGAATGATGCCAAGACAGTCCAAAGATTTTTACACAAAAACATTTTTTCTAGGTTTGGCATCCCTAAGGCGATTATCAGTGATGAAGGGAGACATTTTGACAATAGGGTTATTGCTGCCGCCTTAAAGAAATATGGTGTCAAGCATCGGATCGCGACAACATACCACCCACAGACCAATGGACAATCTGAGATATCTAATAGGGAAGTTAAGAACATTCTTGAGAAGATGGTCAAACCAACTAGGAAAGATTGGTCTTTACTCTTTAACGATGCGTTATGGGCATATAGGACAGCTTTTAAGACTCCATTGGGCATGTCTCCATACCGATTGATTTATGGAAAAACCTATCATCTGCCTGTCGAGATAGAACACAGAGCATACTGGGCAATCAAGGCAGTGAATATGGACTTGGACAAGGCAGGCCAGAAAAGGCTGTTAGATCTGAACGAGATTGAAGAAATACGGACAATGGCCTACGACAATGCAAGAATCTACAAGGAGAAAACTAAGAAGTGGCATGACAGGAAGTTGCTGCCACGACAGTTCTGCCCAGGGCAGCTTGTATTGTTGTTCAATTCTAGACTGAAACTTTTCCCAGGGAAACTGAAATCTAGATGGTCTGGCCCATTCCAAGTCGTACAAGTTTTTCCCCATGGTTCCATCACATCCGATCATTAAAAGACGGGCACCAATTCAAAGTCAATAGACAGCGCCTCAAGCATTATCAAGGGACTAAAGCCCCAGGAATGCAGGAAGTGGTTACCTTAGGAGATGCCCCACATGGCATCCCTAACTTAACCTAAATTTTATTTTTTTATTATTTATTATTAGGAAATAAGGTTTATTTTATTCGAATAATGTTTTTATATTTATTGTTTTTAGGAAATAAAGGAGTCAAGAAGAACAGGAGAAGTGAACTCAGCCCACCACCCATCCATCAGCCCAAAAAAGCCCAATATTGAAGCATGTCGTTCCAGCTGCCGCGACAGACACGGAAAAGACAGGCTGTCACCAGACTGTCACGACAGACGCGGAAACGTGTGACAGACGCGTAATAGACGCAGAAACGCGTGTCAGACGCGTCAGACACGCTAAAGCTCAACAGTCACCCCGTTATTCACGCCTGTCGTTACAGCTTCAACGGGCAACAACTCCTCTTCTATAAAACCCCGTTTCATTTTCATTTTCATTCACTTCTGCTTTTCTTACTTGCTCTCCCCATCCAGTTTTCATTTGCTTTATTTTACTTTCAAACAACCCTTGCACTAACATGTCTTCTAGAAGAACCCGCCGCAGTGCTGCTTCAACTTCTTCACCGGCAGCACCTACCCCAGAGTCCTTCACAACTAGGGATCTATGGGAAGAACGAGGCTTCATTTACACTCCAAGGGCAATTAATCTGGGCCTCAAACCTTTCATTGCAAGGACGATTAGAGCTCTTTTATGGGAATCATTTGCGGAGCAACCAACAGAGATGGACGAGACGCTGGTACAGGAATTCTATGCTGCCATCGACAACAAGACGGCAACAGTAGTGACTGTCCGAGGGAAAGAGGTGCAGTTCACAGCCAAGCGCATTAATTCTTTGTATGGCCTCTACCTCGGCCCCAACGATGATGCTCACCAGCAGTTCCTTGACACTTTAGATGATGCTTCCTATGACGCTGTCATGGCAGAAGTGACGGAAGAAGGGACTGAATGGAACACAAGCCGCAAAAATCCCCACACCGTGAAGAGGGGGCAGCTGCTACCGGAGGCAAAACTGTGGAATGCCTTCATCAAGAAAAGGATCCTGCCGTCATCACACCACCGTTGACCAGTAGAGGTTAGCCCTAATACACTCCATTCTAAACAAATGACCCATTAATGTGGGGAGTTATATGCGAGAGAGTATTTTGGAAAGTGCCCATAGACCGACGACCCTCCTTTGCCTCCCCTACCTCATCACGTCCCTCTACCGCTGTCATGATGTGCTGGAAGCCGACAGCGACCGTTTAGTGAAAGGACGAGGTTGGACAGATAAAAATATCATCAGCCTCATGGAGCTGACAGTGGCAACCCCCTCTCCTCTTTCAACCCTACTACCGCCCCAGCCGAATCGTCAGAGCAGCCAACTCCTGAACCTGCCGCCGCAGCCGCTCCGGCAGACCCATCCAATCAGATCCTAGCTGCCATTCAGAGGATGGAGGACAGACAATTGGGCCTCATGACATTCATCAAGGACTTTGCCGCATCCACGATAAATTTTATTCACAATACTTTAAATTTTCCTGATGTTGTCTTTCCCACCTTCCTTGCCCACTACTTCACTATCCCCACCCCTGCCCACACACCCACACCTGCTGCCACACCACATACACCATCTGCTGCCTCCATTCCATCACCTGCCCCGACGACAGCCGGCAGCCCTCATGCCGAAACATCTGCCCGAGGAACAAAGCGATCGGTACCCTCGGATGACATTGATGCCTTTGTTGCTGGATTTTCTTCCTCCTCCGTCTGGGCCGACAGCGACGCTAAACCCTCTATTCAGAGGAACCTGTCGAAAGAATTTACACCGGTCAAGAGGCAGAAAAGAATGGCCAACAAGAAAACTCTGCCAAAGGCCAGCAGTAGCAGCAGTGACAGCAGCTCTGACATTCAAGTTGTACAGCGACCACCCCAGCCCGCCCCAAGAGCTAGAATCCGCCGCCAAATCCGCCTCAGCAGCAGCAGTGAAGACAGTGCTTAAAATTTAAGTTTCTACTTTTCTTATTTCTGCCTGCTATTTATATATTTTGTGATGTACTGCCTTCATTTTTTTATGTTTTCATTTATATTTTGTCATTTGCATTGAGGGCAATGCAACCCTCGAGTTTGGGGGTGGCAACCCTCCATTTTAATGGAGTCCAAGAATATCTTAGTTAATTGTTGTGTCTTTTACTTATTTATTTTTTCTCTTAAAAGAAAAATCTGAAAAACTGAAAATGTTGGCTTAAAACTGTGATTTGAACTTGCCTGTCGTGACAGCTCTGTCGTGGCAGCATCTTTAGGATAGTTTAAGGAGAAGTTTAGAGCCTTTCTATAGTTCTGAAAACTTAAACATCATTGTGACTGTTATACTGCTTAGACTTCTTTTAGCCAAACTATAATAGGAAGCTTAGTACTTGAATAGCCCCTAGAGGTGCCTAACACTGGCTCTAGGAAAGAAGTTTAGCAAAAGAGACTCAAAAATCCTAGAGGTGCCTAAAACTGGCTCTAGAAAGTTAACTAGAGGTGCCTAAAACTGGCTCTAGTAAAACTTTAGAGAAATCGAGTCAAAACAAAAAAATCAAAGAAGCATGAAAATGTGCCTTCAAAAAGATAAACTTTGGCATAAAAATACGAGTTAAGAGTTGAATATTCTAGTGAAACTAAGAGAGTCTTAGCATATAACTGTTCACAAGCATGCACACACTGCACAAGGACTATAGTGAGATTCCGGACAAATCCGAAATTATCCGACAGGTTGCTGCCGTCACAGGGAACGAACGAAGGGTAAGGGAAAGTTCACTGTTTGAAAGCCAAAACAAAAATATTTCATTGTTCTTTTAGGTCTTAGTTTCTTGAGGGCAAGCAAAAACTTGAGTTTGGGGGTGTGTTGAGTGTTTAAAAGTTCTATTATTTACACCCTTTTTAACCCATATTTCTGCTGCATTCAAGCATTAGTCATTGCATTTAGGTTAGTTTACAGCAAAACATCACAAATATATTAAAGGCACAGATTCTACTAAGAATGGCTGTTTTTGCAGGTTGCTGCCATAGCAGACGGAGAGGGCAGGCGCTGGGCAGAGAAGCAGAAGAGCTGAACTAGACAAGCAGACAAAGAGGATGATGTTGCCATGGTGCTGCCGTGACAGTAGAGGAAGACATCAGTTTTGTGGAGAAAAAGCAAAGTGGACCTCGACAGATAGAGAAAATTCAGCCCGTCTGTCGTGTGAAAACCATATATTTTTCCAAGCCTCGGATCAAAAGATATGTCAAGCCCAAAGTTCAAGGAGAGAAAATCCCAAGAAACAAGGAAGACGGCTGGAAAGTAGATTCCTTGAAGATTTAGTCTTTATTAGAATCATACTTTTAATTAAAGTTGTAATCCTTGTTAAATTAGATAACTTGAGCCCAAAGCTTATATAAGGGCATGTATTTTAACCTAGGGCATATCCGAAATCCCATAACCGATAACCAAAAACCCCCAGCCGTTTTCCTGTCGCCGACATGTTCTAAATTCCCCCTAGGGCCACGGGTTGATTTGTAAAGTAGTCGCAAGGGTTGTTTTGTTTTAGGAATTTTCAGTTCAATAAAATAAACTTCAAGTTCTCTTATTTTGGTTATTAATATCTTGCAAGAGCATCGGGAGAGCATTGCGAGGTTATCTATTTACTTAGCATCGGGAGAGTTAAGCATACGAAAGAAATAAGCGCAAGTTCTCTAGTTTATAGTTGAACTATCTCGTGCCTAGGGATAGGGCGAGGTTAAGTGGCTAAAGAAGAATTCATACACATCGGTGTTCATCCTTCGATTCACGCCGGGAGGTATCATCAAGACGTGATCATCGACAGACTTGGACCTAGGGATAGGCCAAGGCAGATCTAGGATTCTTGCCAAACTTGAAAGTACTGAGTTGAGCGTTTGTTGCCGCGACGATCAACGGACTGCTGCCGCGACGGGTGACGACGACAAAACTGGATTTCCTAAACTCTGCGATACCTGCACTACTGAGCAATTCAATACCAGCCCATTCTCTCTATCTTGATACCTTTACTCTTTTATTTACGTTTTCTTTATTATTTTTGTGACAACTTTCAAATATTTCCTTTACTTTCGTGCAGTGAATTAAGGTGAAGCTATTAGCCCAATCCCTGTGGAGACGATATCCGATACTTCGTATCACTTTACTACTTGCGTCGTGTACACTTGCACTACAATTGCGATAGACTATTTTACACGCAACACTAGGTTCAACTTTAATATCTTGGAAATCCAAGAAGCAACAAACCATTTCTCGATCATCCAACGAAGCTGAATATCGAGCCCTTGCTAATGTTACTTGTGAAGTTCAATGGCTTCAGTATTTACTTTTTGATTTACAGTTACATTCCTCTTCTACCAATTTATTTTGTGATAACCTCTCTGCTATTAAACTTGCAGAGAATCCAGTCCATCATGAACGGAAAAAGCATATAGAAATTGACTGTCATTTGATTCATAAAAAGGTTCGACAAGGATTAATAAAGCTTCTGCCTGTTGCTTCTCACAACCAACATGATGACTGCTTCACTAAAGCTCTCACCAATCCCACTTTTAAGGATGCTATTTCCAAGCTGGGCATACAAAACTTGTATGCTCCACCATGAGGGGGGCTATTAGAGAATTAGTTAGGAGTTAGTTGTTAGGAGTTAGTTTGTTGTTAGCTTTCTTTCTGGGGGATAAAGATGTAATTTCTTGAGTATTATAAATCAGCACATGAGTTTTTACTTTTCCAATTAACTCGATAATAATAAAAATCATTTTACATTTTACATTTTATCTCTCTCTCTTCTTCTCGAATACATCAGAAATCTAAATCCCCAATTTCCCTTCTAGGGTTTCGTCTTCTTCTTCGTCCAATCTTGCAATCTTATTGACAAAATTAGCATCAACTATCAGTTAATGTAATCCGCTATCAGCTATCCGCTAATTGTCAAACAAGGGCATCGTAAATATAATATTAATAAAAATACATTAAATATTAAAACAATATTTAAATATGTATAACACCCTTTAAATATTATCATTTAAATATTAAATTAATATTGAATAAAAATATTTAATTCATTCATGTCACAAATAATTAATTATCTAATTAAAAATTCAAATAAATGATCTATATGAACAAAATTCAATAACTTAAGGGCACTATGGTCTAAAAAAGTAGAAATCAACAAATACCGAAGAAACGGACATTCCCACTATTTAAGAGAGAAAAAATGACATTATTAAAAAAATTATTATCCCATAAAAAAATACTCTCAAACCAAACATAAAAATATCATTCCGAAAAAAATTATCGGTAATACGAGTAAACTCTAGTCTTGGCTGAAGAAAAACTATCCGACAAGATAATTCATTTTCTACTACCAAAATCATGCATGTTTTATGACTATGGAGCACCGAAGACGATTTCTAGGTCAGTTACTTCGCACTGCACCCGAAGAAAACATTAGCTAATTGATTTTCGTAAGGTAGAGGAAGATATTAAAGTTTGTGACCTAAATTTTATATTGTTTCAGTTCGAAAAATTTATAGTACGACTTGTTTAATTGGTGAATAAATAAAATTAAAAAAATTAGAATAAATACGAAGAGTCGTGAGTAAAAATTAGAATAAACCGTTTTTCACATTCAGTTGATACAAGACCATACTTCTTCTTTTAGATTTTAGTTCGAAGTAGGAAATTTGAGGAATTGCTATGCAAATTTCGTTTGTAACATTATGTATGCGGTTTAGGTTTTTTATGAGCCGTTTTTAGACTGCAAACAATGTTAGTCGTACAATTACAAATTTCTTGTAACATCGTAAAGATCTCTATTTTTATTCTTAGTTTTTTATATTTGAAAATCGTAATTTTTTCTTCTAAAATATTTAAATAAAATTTAAATTTGAATTCTTTCTAACACTTATACTTATTGTTATTTTGTAAAGGAAGAAGGCGATGGCTCCACGTGTTCATATATAATACACGTGGCCATAAATCGAAGATATGGAAGATAAATTAAGCCGAAAGTGTTTGAAGGAGAAGTTGATGATCATTGAAGCGAATGTGAGTCAACAATAATTGGCTCAAACAAAAAGAATTTCCATAGGGCGGTGCCGTTGAAGGGCTGAGCCATCCAGACACAGAAGTGAGAAGACTAATAAGTTATAAGCTCGTGCGCCATGTCAGCCGCCCATGGTCCCCCTCACTAATCTTGGACCACAGCAAGAAACAACAAAAGGTTGCAGGATTTACACGACTTTCTTTGATGAGAAAAAGATTAATGAGAAAGGAATAATTTTAATCTGATACAAAGAGAAGGGTTCCCCTTTCATTCTTTCAAGTGTTGAAAATTTTCAGAAACTTGATGATTCGTGCGTTCATAGCTAAATCCTGGAGAATAAACTAAGAAAAAAGAAACAAAAAAGGGCACTCTTATTTCAACTGTTCCTTCCACCATTTCCCATTGATGAAAAAAAGCAGATGAAAGCATGTTGTTGTTTTGCAGGGAAAAGAAGACGAGAATCTGAATGACCATCATTTGCACATTTTGTTAAGAATAAGTTATTTTGCCATCATTTGCACATTTGGTTAAGTCAATAGTGATTTGTCCTCTAGGGCTAGGGCTGCTTTCATCTGTTTCATCCATGAAATTTCCAAAGTGGGTTTTGATTTTCTGCTCCCATTATACTTAAGGAATTGCACCCATAATTCCTTTTACCAAAGCATGCGTGTTGACAGCATCACTCACCACTAAGCAAACCCAAAACCATTTTTTCTCTCCATAAGTTTCATAATCTTCATTCCAAGTGGGATATCTCAATCGTTTTCATTCACCCTCTCCAACACAAAACTCACCGTGTTTTCCCTAATCACTTATTACCATTCTTCCATTAAAATCCCATCACCTCGGTTTCTTACTTGTGTTGCAACTAGGGAAGGGCATGGGATCCGGACCTAACGGTTCCAACTGGATTCGACCCTACACGGTTGGTTTCTTTTTTTATATAAAAGACATTGGATGAAAATTTATTAAATTTCGGGATGAAATGTATTCAACCCACGATTCGAGATATTTATATAATCATTTTTATATATTTAGGGGTAATTATTATAGGATTAATATCTTACACATTGACGGTGGAAATTGAAAGTTTCCACAAGCGCCTTAGTTTTAGGGTATAAGGAGTTAGTTTAGGGTATAAAGTTTAGGGGTTTATGTGTAAGGGTTTAGAATTTAGAGATAGTTGTTTCAATTTAATGTTTAGGGTTATAATTTATGGTTTATAGGTTAGGGTTTAGTTTTTAGGATAATATGGTGAGAATTTAGGTTTTAGCCTATGAACCCTAAATTATAACCCTAAACCTTAAATTGAAACAACTACCCCTAAATTCTAACCCCTACACCTTATTATAATGTTCATCTATTTATATATTGGATAAATATTCTATACACAGGCGGTGGAAACTGAAAATTTCCACAAGCGCCTTAGTTTTAGGGTATATAAAGTTAGTTTAGGGTATAGAATTTATGTATTTAGGTGTAAGGGGTTAGAATTTAGGGATAGTTATTTCAATTTAAGGGTTTAGGGTTATAATTTATGGTTTATAGGTTAAAACCTAAATTCTTACCATATTATCCTAAAAACTAAACCCTAATCTATAAACCCTAAATTATAACCATAAACCTTAAATTGAAACAACTATCCCTAAATTTTAAACCCCTAAACCCTAAAACTAAGGCGCTTGTGGAAACTTTCAGTTCCCATCGCCAGTGTATAGAATATTAATCCTTATATATTTTTAAAGGAAAATACTTTGATACACAAATTGGGTAAACTAAACTTTACACAAATATTTAGTTTAGCGTTTAGAGGTTTAGGTTGAGATTTATAGTTTAGGGGTTTATGTTATATGATTTATAATTTAGAGTTAGAATTTAGAGTTTAAGATTTATGGTGTTAGAGTTAAGGATTTAGGTTTAAGATTTTATAGTTTATATATGAAGAGTTGTGTAAATTTTTATTTACGTAGCTTTTGTCTCAAAATATAACACTTTTTTCAATTACATCCTTAATTTTAATAAAAATAGAATGATTACTATAAATACCCTAATCATATATTTTTCTATTGTACCCTTTATTTTTAATAAAAATGAAAAACAAAACATATTTTTTATTTGTTTTGGTTTGGAGACAAGTTTTAATCCTAAAATTCGATTAGGGTGAAAATTCAGAACAAGTCGAGTGGAGTTATATTCGAGTAGAAGTGTAGAACCTTTATATTTTCAAGTCGAATTCGAGCCGACCAAGACTAGACCCATGTACATCCTTAGTTGCAACTTGACCCAAAATGGGGTTTTGCAAATGATATATAGCTTCATTGGCTGTTGCTGTTTGTGAGTTGCAAATAAGCATGAAGAAAGCACCAGTGAAGAACAAAGGTTGCTTTCATCCTTTTACCGACCACTTGATAATAGAGAGGTTAAACGCGCATGCTGTTGAAGAAACCGCTGCAGACATAAGAGTCAACGCTGCATATGATTAGTCAACGACAGAGCCCCGTCCACGGAACACTTTTGGTTTGAGGGGTCCTACAGGATCCAACCTGATCTTGTGCTGTAAAAATTGGGGTTTGGTCACAATCCTCTTACTGTCCAAATGCAGAGAACTCACTCTTTTTTTAATTAATTAAGGTCTTGCTAACCCATTAAACTTAGTGAGTCGATTCATTATAAAAATTATTAGACACCAAAGTTTAATTGAGAATCGGTTTGAATTTTTGTATAATTTTATTGTGTCAAAATTATAGGTAATTGAGTAAATACTTATATTAGATAAATACACAAATTACTCAATAATCAAATAAGGTTTATTATTTTATGCACTAATAGCCGGGAAAAATAACATTTCACGAGCATGCTTAATCTTATTTAAAAATTAAAATTTAAAGCGCAAGCATATTTGGCCAGTTAACGAAAGTGGTTATATTTATTATCTCTGAAAGCACCTCATTCTTTCCTTTAAAGCCTCCTTTTCCCCCTCTATATAGGATTAGACCTATAATTAAAATTTAAATCTCTAATCCTAAAAAAATAAACTTTTAACTCTAACTCCTTAATCATAAATTCTAAACCTACAACCTAAACCCTTAAACTAAACCTCTACACCTTAAATTCAACCTGCTTTTGAAAAACAAGTTTTTTTACCATTTGTGCATAAAATATTTTTCAATCAAATAACTCTATATAGATTAGATTTACTTTAGAATTGTGAGAAATATGTAATCACTATGTTTCGATAGGGATGACTGATAAGGAAAAATGATGTAATTTTAGAATTTAAATCTTTTAATTTTAAGTAGAATTGGGATTAAGCCTTTATCCTACTTTGCCAATAAAGTCTGCTCCACTTAACTGAAAAGAAATCTTATTTTAGTTGAGAAAAAAAGGAATGATTTGAGTAATGACTTTCTTGTACTGCTTACACACCAGCAAAATCAACAAATGGGGTCCAAAGACAAAAGCCAAGACATCTGGGGCAATAATTTTGTATATAAGCAATTCTTTATATACAACACCATTTCACTTCAAACATCCTCCACTCACAAACTCAAACATTTGTATTTGTAAAGCATCTACAAAACAAAGCCATGGGGAATTGCTTAGCTCTTGAAGGGAAGGTAATCAGAGTTATGAAAACCGATGGGAAAATCCTAGAATATCAAGCACCCATCAAGGTGCAACAAGTTTTATCGGACTTCTCCGGTCACGCGCTGTCGGATTCTTTTTCCGGCGTTCGGCACCTTCAACTAGATGCAAAGCTGCTTCCCGGGCTGTTATATTACCTCATACCTCTTCCATCACCGTCCCAAAAGAGTAAGAATAAGGTGAGGTTTTCAAATGTTCCGGAGGCGAACGATGAACAAGGAAGCCCTGGGGTTGTAAGGATTAAGTTGATAATCAGTAAGAAAGAATTACAAGAGTTGGTTGAAAAGGGAGTTTCGGTTCATGAAATGGCATCTCAGTTGCAAAGTAAAAAAAGCACAAATGGTATCGATACATCTGATGCCGGTGATGATAACTGCAGAAGAAGGTGGAAGCCTGCATTAGAAAGTATAGCCGAAGTAAACTAGAAAAGTTTTCATCATGTATGTATATATATATATACTGCAAGTCTGCAACTATATGCATGTTTCCTTTATGAAACTTTTGCAGATAAAAAGAGATGCTTGAATCCTTGTCCTTGTTAACATCTTACAATCATCGATTTTGCACGTCTTCTCATCATTTAAATGGCATCTAACAGTCAGTTAAACAAAGCAAAAATGAATAATATCGATCACTCTTAACACATATGCTAAGTCATTGAAATGGTAAGAGAAGCTTGTAACTGGGGGCTAACCGCTAATATAACAGTATACAAAATATAAAAATCCTTTGTTTTATTTAACCAGTATTATCCCCCTATGATTAATGGTTAAAAGTTCCAACCACCGTTCGCCTAACAACAAATAAGTCTCAAATTGCACCACGTTGGAATAAGAATCGATTAGTTTCATCAATGAAGTGTGGAGAGATGTTACTATATTTTACCACATCCTAGAAAAGTACTTTAATATATGTACCATTGAAAAAGAGATGAGAAGCGTGAATTTGAAAGTCAAACTAAACTACCAATAAACTGTTCATCTAGCAGGGGAGACGTTAAGTCTTTTAAATAAAGTTAATAGTTTAAACTTGATGTTGTGAATGAAGAAAATTGAGTTGAGATAATGATCCTTATATTAGACTTCTGTAAAATCTGAACCAAATTAATCGTCCCATGCAAATAAAAATAATGCCATACAGTCAGGAATCATCATCCCAAACTACATACCCCTGCACATGCCCCAAGATCACCTTACGATCAACAACCTCACTAGCAAAGGCCAAAGATCTACTACTCCCTCAACCCTCTCAAATGGTGGTTTAATCATATAAATTGGATTAAAAAAATTACAAAATTAATAGTAACTATTAGAAAAACCGGGAACAGAAGGTTTTTTTTTTTTACCAAAAATTAGAGTTTTCTAATATATTTTTCTAATTTATGATTTTTAAAATATTTTCTTAATTTAAAAAAAATTATTTTATTTAATCAGTCGGTTTGATATCTAGTTCGGTTTTCCACTCAAGACTTTCTTTTTGTCTCGCCTGCAAAATCAACTTGGTAAAAGATGTGAATTAATTTCCAAATACATGAAATAAATTTAAAATTTTAAATAAATTCTTATCGGACATAGATCTATATTCGACACTAATATAAAAAGCGTTATTTTTCATACACATATTGTTTAAAATTTATTTTACACAATATACTATTTTAAGTATAAATCTTAAATTTTAAAAATTTAAACCTAAAATTTTAGGCTCTAGATTCTAAATCTAAACCCTAAATCATAAACCTTAAACATATAAAATTTAAAATTAATAAACTTATGTAAAATAAAATTTGTACCATATATATTTCAAAATATTTTCCATATAAAAAAACAATTATTCTACCTTAAACATATAAAATTTAAAATTAATAAACTTATGTAAAATAAAATTTGTACCATATATATTTCAAAATATTTTCCATATAAAAAAACAATTATTCTACTAGCCTTGTGAGGGGGAAAAGGTTGAAAAAGAACGAACTTATGCATCATTTATAGCCCGACCTATGCACAAAATTTATCCAGAATTAAAGAAAGACTTGTAATAGTAGACCATATAATTACCCTTTGCATGTGTAATTATTAGGTTTATGTTGGTGCGTTTCTAATGCTCCACCCATGATAGTATATGGTGGCTGTGGCTCATAAGTTATAGGCAATTATAGCATAGACTGATAGGCCCAAGTCAACTTGAACTAGTAAAAAACATGTTTATCATACATACAGTGTAGGACAAGTATAAGCTAGTTTTGATTCCGATAACAAAACGATCGAGAAGGAAGAGCATGTAACACCCTGATTTATTTAATTAAAGTTATAAATAAGGATGAAACAAAAAGAAAACAATGGAAAATATGTGAATCTTGAATGAGGTTAACCCGCGACCTCACCCACATCCATCTGGGTGCTGAACCATTGAGCCAGGAGCTCATTTCTGTTAAGTGTTACCCTGAAGTAATTTTGAGTTAATTTTAAAGAGTATAATAAATCTGATTTAATATTTGAATTGACCCTTCACCCACCGTCTTCTTGTTTTACCATCGAAAAAGGGAAAGAGGGAGAGATGGTTTTTACATCCGACTCCGATCTCCGTCACTGCCTCGTCGTGGACATCACCGCCACTGTCGGTGTGATCGCCTTCGTACTCCGATCTCGTCCCTGTGCGCCACTCGCGCTGCATCGTCGTCGATCGACGGGAAGAACGGTTTGAATGTTCGACGGAAACCGTTTTTCGCACCCTTTGTCTCTTGCTTTTTTCGGCCACCCACGTCGACCGTTCGAGAAACGGACCTCGGATCTGTGTTCACGGCGTTGAGGCGGGAAAAACCCCTAGACTGATCACCCATCCGTCGCCTGCAAAGGCCTCATCGAAGCAACGAGTATTCCGAGTATTCACCTTCGTTTTGGGTAAGATTCGGTGCATTTTCGGCTTGATTTCGGTCTTATTTCAACATGTATCATATGAGTCGAAATAACAATGCTTTCCTCTCTGTTTTTCTAGAAAAATCGAGGCTTATAGGGTATCCGACGACCATTCCGACCATCGTTCGGCCACCAGAGGTTTTTTGGTGAGTGAACCGGCCCAACCCGGTTTGAGTCCAACCCAAGTCTGACCCAACCCGTACCCGTACCCGACCCTTGTCCAACCCAAACCCAACACCCAACCCATCTATCGAGTAAACTCAGTCCGAGTCAGCCGCTGAGTAAACTCAGCTCGAGTCAGCATAGTGAGTCAGTCGAGTCAACTTAGTTGACCCCTGTTGTCCGTTGACGTCAGCGTTGACTCTGACCTTGTTGACCTGCTAACGTCAGTGTTGACCTGCTGATGTCAGCGTTGACTGTTGCGTGTAAAAGAGTCTATCGCAGTAGAGTGCAAGTGTACACGACGCAAGTAGTAAAGTGATACACGAAGTATCAGATGTCGAATCCACAGGGACTGTAAATAGCCTTAACCTTGAATTGTTGCACAAGAAAGAAAGAAGGTAAATTAATTGTTTGTAAGGGAATACTAAAGAATACTGAAGATAAAGGATTAAAGGATTCAGGATAGAGAAAATAGGTCGGCATTGATTTGCTTAGTAGTGCAGGTGTTGCACTGTATAGAACTCCATGTTCTGTCGTTGCTCCTGTTGCGGCAACACATGCGGCGACATCGGTCTGTTGTTGTCGCGGCAGCGATCACACAACTCTGTACTTCAAGATTGGTAAGAATCCCTTCTGTGACTCGTCCTATCCCTAGGTCCAAGTCTATCGATGAACACATCTTTGATGATACCTCCTGGCGTGAATTGAAGGATGAACATCGATGTTGTTGAATTCTTCCTTAGCCACTTAACCTCGTCCTATCCCTAGGTTCGAGATAGTTCAACCATAAACTAGAGAACCTGTAATTATTCCTTTCATATACTTAAATCTCCTGATATTAAGTAAATGTATAATCTCACGATGCTCTCCCGATACTCTTGCAAGATGTTGAAAACCAGAATAAGCAAACCTGAAGTCTATTTTATTGAACAGAAAAAAACCTAAAACAGTACAATTCTTGCAACTACTTTACAGAATCAACCTTTAGCCCTAGGGGAAGTTTAGAACATTATGAGAAGGGGGAAAATGACTAGCGTTTAGGGGAAGACGACTAGAGAATAAGATATCCTTCCCTAGGTCGAATTACATGCCTTTATATAGGCCTTGGGTTCAAGTTTTCTAATATGGCAAGAATACAAGTTTAAACTAAAGTACAACTCTATTAAAGACTAAATCTTCAGAGTAGATGCCTTTAATTCGTCCTCTTTTCTTGCTTTGGGTTTCTTCCTTGAACTTTGGGCTTGGCCTTCATTCTAGTTTAGGGCTCAGAAAAATATAGGAGTGACACACGACATACCGGCTTAATTTCCTCTTTTTGTCGAGCTCCACTTCACTTTTTTCCCTTCACCATTGTTGTCGTCATTGGCTGCCACGGTAGCGTCATTCTTCTCGACTGCAGTCTTGTGTTCCAGCTCTGCTTCTCCACTGCCCTGAGTCTGCTACAACAACTACCTGCAAAAGTAACCAAAATCAGTAGCAATTGTGCCATTTTATATAATTGCGATGTATATATATGAAATCTATCCTAAATGCAATGAATTGATGCTTGAATGCAACAGAAATATGGGTTAAATAAGGGGTAAAATATAGAACTTTTACACACTCAACACACCCCCAAACTCAAGTTCTTGCTTGCCCTCAAGCAAATATTACCTAACTTAAAATGAAGTATTTTTTTTTTGTTTTGGCTTAAATTAGTGAACCCTACATTGTCTATCACTTATATTCTATCATAAGCAATAGCTTGTCAGGCATTTCTGGATTCATTCGGAACCATGCTATAATTCTTGTGTAGTGTGTGCAGGTTTTGTGAACACTTATGCATCTAGACTACCTTAGTATATCAGAATAGTTATGCTTACAAATTTGAAGTTATGCCAATTCAATTTTTTTCTGGAGGCAATTCTTAGGCTCCTTTAGTTTTTTCTGACTCTTGAATTAACTGCATCTTTTCTGGAGGCGATTCTTAGGCTCCTTTAGTTTTTTCTAACTTAGCTAAAAAATAAATCTCCTAAAATAAGTGCAAGGCAGTTTTGCATGCAATTGAGTCTGAATATTTTTCTTTCTTCTATTGTTTTCCTAGAGCCAGTGATAGGCACCTCTAGGGGCAAGTTCAAGCGGGTAAACATTCCTATTCCAGTGTACTAAAGTAATCTAGAAAGCATAAGAGTCACAGAGAGTGTTGTACATGGTAGAATCATAGCAAGGCTCTAAACAGATCCTAAAATTTCCTAAAGGCATTGTCACGACAGCATATGTCGCGGCATGTAAGTTAAGTTCAAAGACTTAAACCAAATTTTCATTTTTTAAAGCAAAAATAAACTAAACACTTAGACACAATTTTTAAACGTAATAGACACTTCATTACTGGAGGGATGCCACCCCCAAACTCAAGGGTTGCATTGCCCTCAATGCATGATGACAGAAAAAGAAAAGAAAATAAAAACATCACAATTAAAATAAAACAGTAGACAACAAAAATAAGATAGAAACTTAAATTTAAGTGTTGTCGTCGCTGCTGCTGATCTCTAGCTGCCGACGGGTAGTGACTTTCGTTGTGGGTGCTGACAGAATGATCGGAGAGGCGGAGGCAGTCTTCTTCTTAGCTTCCCTCGGGGGCTGGATGCAAGTAAGTAAGATCTGGGGTGGTCTTTCCAGCACTTGTACCTCTTTATAAGAGTTGTTGTTGTTGATGCTGCTGCCAAACTTGCCCTGGCTGTATGGTCCTTCACCGGTGATGGGCTTCTACCGTTTCATCGGAGTGAACTCCTTTGAAAGGTTTCTCTTAACAGAGGGCTCGCCATCAGATTCCTCTCAGATTGAGGAGGAAGAGAAACCGGCAATGAATTCATCAAGGTCGAACAATGGCTCCTTTCGTTTCTCTCCTATGGCAGAGGTAGTGGCGGTGTGGATGCCACCTGTAGCTGTCGCGGCCGGGGTTGGAGTGGATGCATCATAAGGTGTTTTTGGTGTGGCAGCAGGGGTAGGGGTATGGGATGGTGTAGTGACAGCAAAATAGTGCTCGGGGAAAACATGAAATTGTACATTTGCAAAATTTAAATTGCTTTGAATAAAATGTACCGTTGCTGTTGTGAAGTCTCTGACAAAACTCATCAGACTCAACTGCCATTCCTTCATCTTCTGTAGGGTAGCTAAGATTTGAGTGGAGGATTCTGATGGGGGAGCTGCTATTGTTGGATGTTGATGCTCCGCGGCGGCAGGTTCTGTCTGCGTGGGCTCTGCTGGTTTCTTTGCCGCGGCAGACGGGTTGAAACAGAAGATGAGTGTGGCAGCTTTCAGCTCCATCAGACTGAAAATATTGCGTTCTGTCCATCCTTTACCTCGAACCTTGTAATCTTCAGCACTTTCAGGGACGTTGTGGCCACGATAGATTTCAGTGATGAGGTAGGGGAAGACAAGGGGTCCCAATGGCCGAAGGGCACAGTCCAAAATCCCCTCATGAATATAACGCCCGACATTAATGGGTCTCTCGTTTAAAATGGAATGAACGAGAGCTAACCTAGGTTGATCAATTGTGTTGTTGTGGGAAGAAGGAATTATCCTCTTCTTCACAAAGTGGTTCCACAATTTTGCCTCAGGAGTGAGTTGAGCGCGTTTGATCGTCCTTGGGTGTTTTGGGTCTGTATTCCACTGGGTCCTCTCCTCTGTCAGTTCTGCCATGACAGCGTTATAGTCCTCTGCCGACAGGCTCTCCGCGAACCTTTTATGTTCGTCCTCCCGTTTGCTGGCGTAGATTCCGTAGAGTGTATTGATGTATTACAGCTCAAGAGAGACTTCCTTACCACGCACTGTCACGGTCGTCGTGTATTTGCTGTCGACAGCACCGTAGAATTCTCTAAAAAAAGTGACATTCATCTCCTCTGGTTGGGCAGCAAACATCTGCCATTTAAGAGCTCTGATCTTGTAAGCGATGAATGGTTCGAGCCCGAGGTTCTCTGTGCGTTTGTTGTAGATGAACCCTCTCTCTTCCCACATCTTCTTTTTTGGAAGGAGGTGTAGTAGCGGTCATTGGAGTCGGAGGTGGCAAAATAGTTAGGGATTCTGTCGTGGCTGGGTGTGCCTGCTGCTGCGGCAGAGCTGGAGGCAACACTTCTTCTTGTGTTTCTGGTACTCATAGTTACAAGACTGTAGAAAAATTGAAAGAAAAAAATCTAAGATCTAATGAGGAAACAAGTTGACAGAGTAAAAGTGAGGTGAAAAATGAATAGTAAACCGTAATTTATATAGATGAAGGGATTGCTGCCCGTTGGAGCTGTAACGGCAGGCGCAAATGACGGGGCCAGCTGCTACGCGGTTTCTGACGCGTCTGTCACGTGTTTCCGTATTTGTTGCACGTCTGTTACGCATTTGCATGTCTGTCGCGACAGCGTTGTGATATGTTATCTTTTTCGCGTCTGTCGTGACAGCTGTTGACACGCTGTGATGACAGACTCCTCCTTTGGGCTTTTTGGGTTGCTGGTGAGATAGTGGGCTGGTTCACTTCTTCTTCTCTCCTTGATTCCCTTATTTCCTAATAAAAAAATAAAAACTTAGTGCTTAAAAATAAAATAATTCTAATTTCCTAATAAATATATATATAATAAAAATAAAATTAAGTTAAATTAGGTATGCCTTGAGGGGCATCTCCTAACGTAACCACTTTCTGCATTCTTGGGGCTTTAGTCCCCTGATAATGCTTCAGTCTCTGTACGTTGACTTTAAATTGGTGCCCGTATTTTAAGGATTTGATTGTGATTGCACCATAAGGAAAAACTTGCACAACTTGGAATGGGCTGGACCATCTAGATTTCAGCTTTCCTGGGAAGAGTTTCAACCTAGAGTTGAATAACAACACAAGTTGCCCTGAGCAGAACTGTCGTGGCAGCAACTTCTTGTCATGCCATCTCTTTGTGTTGTCCTTGTAGATCATTGCGTTGTCATAGGCCATTGCTCGAATTTCTTCAATCTCATTCAAGTCAAGAAACCTTTTCTGTCCTGCCTTTTCTAAGTCCATGTTCACTGCTTTGATGGCCCAGTATGCTCTGTGCTCTATCTCAACAGGTAGATGACATGTTTTTCCATATATCATTGTTGGGGTGACATTCCCAATGGAGTCTTAAATGATGTTATGTAGGCCCATAGTGCATCATTGAGGTGTAAGGACCAGTCCTTTCGAGTCGGTTTAACCATCTTCTCAAGAATGTTCTTTACCTCTTTGTTGGATATTTCGGCCTGTCCATTGGTTTGAGGGTGATAAGCTGTTGCGATCCGATGCTTAACGCCATATTTTCTTAAGGCAGCAGCTATGACCCTATTGTCGAAATGTCTCCCTTCATCACTGATGATCGCCTTAGGTATGCTAAATTTGGAGAAAATGTTTTTGTGTAGAAATCTTTGAACAGTCTTGGCATCGTTTTTCTGTGTGGCGATTGCTTCAACCCATTTGGACACGTAGTCCACTGCTAGGAGGATATATAAATTTCCACATGATGCTGAGAACGGTCCCATGAAATCAATCCCCCAAACGTTGAAGATTTTGACTTCAAGGATATTTTGCAGCGACATCTCATGTCTCATTGAGATGTTCCCAGTCCGTTGACACTTGTCACAGCTTTTGTAGAATGCTTGGGCATCCTTAAACAGTGAGGGCCAATAAAAACAAGACTGCAAAACCTTGGCAGCAGTTTTGTTACCACCTAAGTGTCCTCCATATGGTGAAGCATGACAGTGGTGAAGCACAACTTCCTGCTCATCCTGTGGTACGCACCTCCCGATGATCTAATATGCGCAATGTTTGAAAAGAAGAGGTTCGTCCCAATAATAATGCTTAACATCATTTTGGAACCTCTTTCTGGCTTGATAATTAAGTTCAGAAGGAAATATTTCGCTAACTATATAATTAACGAAATCAGCATACCAAGGGAGTTCAGAAAACTTACCTACCGCCATGGCTATCGTGGCAGTGGTCGTGGCAACGAACAACTGCTCGTCAGGGAAGGTCTCCAGTATGTGTGTCTTGTTAGTTGGCAGACTCTTTCCCCTCTCTAATCTTGACAAGTGATCTGCAACTTGGTTCTCTGTCCTCTTTTTATCCTTGATTTCAATGTTGAACTCTTGCAGCAGCAGAATCCAACGAATCAGTCTGGGCTTTGCGTCTTTTTTAGCAAACATATACTTCAGTGCAGAGTGGTCTGTGTGGACCACCACCTTCGTTCCAAGTATGTATGAACGGAACTTGTCAATCAAAAACACCACTTCTAACAGTTCCTTTTATGTTGTGGTGTAATTCACTTGGGCGTCGTTTAGTGTTTTGCTGGCGTAATATATTACGTGGAAAAACTTGTCCTTCCTCTACCCAAGTGCTGCCCCTACAGCGTAATCACTAGCATCACACATAATTTCAAATGGCAAACTCCAATTGGGTGGTTGTACAATTGGGGCTATTATCAGCTTCTCTTTTAGGATTATGAATGTCTCAGTACATTCAACATTGTAGTCAAAGGGACGATTCTGCTCTAGTAGGTGGCATAAAGGTTTGGTTATCTTCGAAAAAAATTCAATAACCTTCGATAAAACCCAGCATGCCCCAAGAAACTTTGAATTCCCTTGACTGTGGTGGGTGGCGGCAGCTTTTCAATCACCTCTATATTTGCTCTGTCGACTTCTAAGCCGCGACAACTTACCTTATGGTCTAGGACTATCCCTTCATCCACCATGAAGTGACATTTCTCCCAGTTTAATACCAAGTTCGCTTTCTCGCATCTTTCGATCACCTTCTGTAGGTTGCCTAAGCAGCTTTCAAAATTGTCTCTAAAGATAGAAAAATCGTCCATAAATATCTCCAGGAAGTCCTCCATCATGTCGGAGAATATCGCCATCATACACCTCTGGAAGGTTGTTGGTGCATTGCAGAGTCCAAATGGCATTCTCCAGAAAGTGTAAGCATCGTATGGGCAAGTGAAAGTCGTTTTCTCTTGATCCTCCGGTGCGATGGCTATTTGGTTATAACCTGAATAACCATCAAGAAAACAATAATAAGGCTTTCCCGCTAATCTATCAAGCATTTGATCAATAAAAGTCAGGGGAAAATGGTCCTTCTGTGTAGCTTTGTTAAGCTTCCGGTAGTCCATACAAACTTTCCAACCGGTCACAGTCCTGATTGGGATTAATTCGTTCTCATCATTGGTCACCACGATTATTCCTCTCTTTTTAGGAACGCACTACACCAGGCTCACCCACTTACTATCCGAGATGGCATAAATTATCCCAGAATCAAGCCA
Source organism: Hibiscus tridactylites (assembly GCA_958450335.1). Classification (NCBI taxonomy): domain Eukaryota; kingdom Viridiplantae; phylum Streptophyta; class Magnoliopsida; order Malvales; family Malvaceae; genus Hibiscus; species Hibiscus tridactylites. The sequence goes on along the minus strand of OY288268.1, from coordinate 23,684,960 downwards.
TTTGATAATTTCTTTTCGAACCACTTCTCGCATAGCGTCATTCAAGCGTCTCTGGGAATCAATGGTCAGCTTATGCTCATCCTCGAGGAGAATTTTGTGCATGCATAGTGCCGGACTGATGCCTTGGATGTCAGCTATCGTCCATCCAATAGCCTTTTTATGCTGCTGCAACATCTCTATCAGTTGTTGTTCATGTTCCTACATGAACTTGGAAGATATGATTACGGGAAACATATCATTTAATCCAAGAAAAACATATTTGAGCTGCCATGGCAGTGGCTTAAGGTCTAAAATAGGTGGTTCTACAGTTGAGGGATTTTAGATGATGTGTTCATTCGAGGTATAGTTTAAGGGCTCGAATAACTTACCTGGATGATTGCCTATCCAATTTACCTCCTCATGACCTTCAGTGTCAGATTTGTCAGAATATGAGGAGCTGCTGTCGCCGTCGCTGCCATGACAGTCTTCCAGATGGCTGCTGTGGCAGTGACCAAACTTGATGTCATGGCAGCACGACCTGATGCAGGGTTGATCAAGGATTACTTCAGTGATAGCCTTGCATTCTTCTTCTGCATCAGCGTGTTTTATTGCTTGGAGAACATTTAACTTGATCTCTTGATCATTCACTCTCATTGTGAGTTCTCCCTTTTCTACATCAATCAGTGATCTACCTGTGGCTAAGAAGGGTCGCCCCAGGATGATTGGTGCATTCTCATCTGCTTCACAATCTAAAACAATAAAGTCAGTAGGAAAAATAAACTTATCCACTCTTACCAGGATATCTTCAATCTTCCCTTATGGTTGCACGTAAGAGCGGTCTGCTAGCTGCAGCATAACTGTTGTGGGCCGTGCTCGTCCAATACCTAATTTCTGAAATATAGATTTTGGCATTAAATTGATACTTGCACCTAGATCACAAAGTGCTTTACCCACGAATTTATCACCGATTATGCATTGTATTATGAAGCTCCCAAGACCCTTCTTTTTTTGGGGTGTATGCCTGTGTAGAATAGTCATGCATCCTTCTGTCATTTTAACCGTCTCAAATTCCCCAAGTATGGATTTCTTCGACATAGCACCCTTGAGAAATTTGGCATAACCAGACATATCCTTGATGGCATCTAACAACGAAATATTGATGTGGACCTGCTTAAAAATATCATAGATCTTTTTAAGTTAGAACTCATGTTTCTATTTCTGTTTCTGTAGCCGCTGTGGAAAAGAAGGTGGAGGACGATAATCTTCAATGGGTCCTTCCCATGGTATTCAGATCTGAGGAGGCTTAGGTTCTCCATCCTTCTCCTTTGTCCATTATGTTGTCGTGACAGGTGTGGCGGCAGCAGGCTGTTTGTCGTCTGCCGGGGCAGCGTTCGCGGTAGTCGATTCTAGGGTTGGTTCCTTAACTGGTTCAGCTTTCTTCTCCAGCCCTCGTAGTTGCTTCCCACTCCTAGTTGTGATAGCTTTGCACTGCTCATGTGTGGGTTGTCTAGTGCCCTCAGTACCACTAGGGAATCCTCCGTTCTGCCTTGGCTTAATATGTTGGGAAACCTGGCCCATATGTGTCTCTAGTGATTTCAGAGTAGCTTCATGGTTAGTCATTCGTATCTCTGTTTTATCCAATAATGACTCAAGTCTTCTTGACGAAGTGATCCATGTTTGTTATGTAAGTTCCTTTATGTGACATAAATGTGGCCAAGGTCTGCTCCAGTATACTAGGTGTGGCTGCCGACGGCTGCTGTTGTGGTTGTTGCCGAGTTAGAATTCTAGGTGCCCCATGATTTTGAGTGTTCTATACTTGAGGATTCAGGGCGTTGTTTGGGTTACTCTAGGAGAACATGGGGTCTTTCCTCCAGTTGGGATTGTAATTGTTGGTGTAACACCCCAATTTTGGGCATAGAAGTTTTGGGTTTTGACCGGGCCGGTCTGGTTGCGGTTCGAATATAAAAGGGTGAATTTAGGAAACCCTAGTTCGGGTTGCATTAAAAATATGGAAAAATGTCTTAAAATCCCTTTTTATTATATATAAGAATATGGTGAAATCAATTTTACAAAATGAGGTTTGGAAGTTTGACATTTTGGTTTAGTGACTAAAATGTAATTTTCGAAAACTGGGTGACTGTTTTAAAAAGGATTGAAACTTTGAATCTTTAAGGAGCTATTTACCCAAAAAGAGTTTCTCCAGATTTTTCTCAATATTTATCAATTAATTAATGATTTTAAAATAAAGGTAAAAGGGAGGGAAAGATATTTTGGCCATAACTAACTTTTCTCTCAAATCTTCCATTTTCTTTTCTCTCAACTTTTCTCTCAACCCAAACACATTTTTTCCAGCAAAATTCCCTCTGATTTTGACCTCCAAAGATTAGATTTCAATCCTCATTTAATCTCTAATCAATTCTACAACAAAACCTTAGCATTTGCTTATTGGATTTTCAAGAATTGTGGTTCCAAAAGGGAGAAACTCAAGTTTAGAGGTATGAACGTCCTTCTCCTCTAAATTCTCAGTTCTTTACTGAAATTCCAAAGTTCTCAATCCTTGATTTGTGTTTAATTAAAGGTTTTGCAAATGTATTCTTGATCTTGGCTTTAAAATGCAAGATTTGGTTTAATTTTGATGAAATTCGTGTGATCTGATTGGGCACTATTTTGAGATGTCATTTTGATGTAAAATGAATGTATAATTGATGAGAAATTGAGGTTTAATCAATGCAATCCCGAATAGGTTGATTTTCCTAAGTTATGCTTGAGTTTTTAGTTGTTTTTGGAGTGATCTTGGTGATCTGCTATAGCTGGAGGTATAAGGATGTGTTTAGATCCTTTTTGGATGTTAATTGAGGTTTAAGAATGTTTGGAATTGATGGATCTTGGTTGGGTAGTGTTGTGGAGTTGTTTGGATGTGTTTTCGGTTGTGTTTGGTAGCCGAAAATGGAGTGTGGATGAGAGCAGCGAGTTTAGGTGCTTTCATTGAAGATATTAATGCATGATGATGCATTAATCCTCTACTTTGATGTGTTTAAAACAGGGGGGACATCTTCGGATCTTTGTGGTGGTGATCCGGAAACTTGATTGGCGTTTCGGCAAGTGGCGAAACGGAATCGGTGAGTGGATTTTGGTTTTCGGCTTTGAAACCAATGTTTTGAAGGTTTGGGAGCTTAGTTTAAGTCTAAGCAACTTAGCTAAGCTCAAGAGTAAGTTTTCGGAAAAAACTCTCTCTTGTTGATGAACCATGAATAGGTTGAATGCAAAATGATTTGTTGCATGTTTAAATTCTGTTTTTGAAAGCATATTTGAGCATGTTTATTGCAAATTTTATAAGCCATGTGTTGAAGGATGCTCAAGGTAAGAGATCCTTGTTTTTGTACATTCATAAATGAGGTTTTGATGCATAATGATGCATGATGTTAATGGCTTTGTTAAATGCTTTAAAACAGTGGATTTGTGTTGTTAAATGATGTATATTGGCAAGTGATGTTTTGAGAATGGTTAAGAACACTATGGTGGTTATAAGTCCATAGGTGGTTCTTGTGTTAAGAACAACATGGTGGTTAAAAGTCCATGGTTGGTTCTTGTGCTAAGGTCACAAAGGTGGTTAAAAGTCCTTGTGTATTTTAAGAACACCATGGTGGTTAAAAGTCCATGGGTGATTCTTGTGTTAAGGTCACAAAGGTGGTTAAAAGTCCTTGTGTGAACCTTGTGGATTGTAAGAACACCATGGTGGTTAAAAGTCCATGGGTGATTCTTGTGCTAAGGACACAATGGTGGTTAAAAGTCCATGTGTGGTCCTTGTGAATTGTAAGATCACAATGGTGGTTAAAAGTCCATGTGTGGATCTTATGTTGATTGTATTTTGAGATGGAAAGATTATGATTATCACTTGTGGCAAATATAACATGTTAATAATTTGAAGCATGAATGCTTTGTTTATATGCATATGTGCATGGTTTCATGATGTTTTGAGCTAAAGTTTCAAAAAGTGTTTTAATTGCATTATTGTGACGTTTTAAATGAGCATTCCTCACTAAGCTTTTTTCTTACGCTCTCTCTTTTCTTAAACCAATAATGCAGAGCATTGAAGTGCTTATAAGGGCAGCAAGAGGTCAAGACTCCAAGTGAAGAACTAAGCTCATGTATGGTGAAAGTTTCTTAACACTATTAGCTTTTGGCATTTGGCAATGGGGAACCTATATTGTTGTTTTGGGAGATGTTTTGGACTCCCTAAGTTGATTTTACGTTGTTGTTAATGATGGAACATATATTTGACCTTTGTGAAGTTGGTTTGGTATTATGATGCTTGAATGGTTTTCTAAATAGGATGCATGCCTATAGAATTGGGGATTTGCTTAATTGATGTCATGTTTGAGAATGGTTGATGCTATTATGTTCCTTGTGCATGTAATGACTTGCTGGTATGATTTGAGGGTCTTTGGATTATGTTTGATTGGTCAAAAGCATGTTAAACCAGAAAAAACTGCAATCTGGGCAGCCTGTTTCGGAACAGGTGCTACCGTATCGGAACGGGGGCCTGAAATGGCCTTGGCGTTCCGAAACGGGTGAAATTGTTCCGGAACGGTTTGGCCACTGCCAGGCCCTGTTCCGGAACTAGTTTCGGAACGGTCCCGCGTTTCGGAACGGATCATCCCTGTTCCGAAACACTCGACCGTTGGGCACTGAAATTGACGGTTATATGTTTTGGAATCTTTGCGTTTTAGTCCTGAATCTTGTTTATGCAATTGAATGAGTTTGAGATGTCCGTTTGAGCTGAAATTTGACAGAGAAGCATGAAATATGACTAATTACATAATGGTAACTTAAAAGTGGGTTAAGTCCTTGAATTTCCAGAATTTGCAATTTGGTCCCTAAATTTATGTTTTGTGCAATTAAGCCCCTAAATGTTTTCTGAATGCGCTGATCTATGAGTATGTTGATTGTATGAACATAACTAGGGTTAATGTGCATTTAGATAAGTTTAAAAAGAAAAAAAAGGTTGTTAATCAAGGTTGACTTTCGGGTTGACTTTGGTTTTTCCCGTGTAAACTTCTTAATTCGGTTCAACCGTCTGGGCCGGGTTAAGGGGGTTACATTTGGTGGTATCAGAGCTGAGTTCTCGAGTAATTGGGAACTGATGAATGGGTGTTAAGTGCTTGAATGCTTTGTATGCTTGTTGAGTGAAAGCATGATGTGTGAATTGTAAGTATGTTACAATTGTGGTGTATGCTGTGGTGAAAGCATGTTAGGGGGACCCATTGCCAAATCAAGGCTAATGTAATGATTTTTTTTAAGTGGAAATGAGCTTGAGTACTTGGATTGCTTACCTTGCTGAGCTTGACTTTGTTTACTTGCATTGTGATTGCATTGTTAGTGTATGGCACCTCGTAGAGAATTGAGGGTTAATACGCGAGCTATGGCTCAGAATGAAAATGAAGAGAACGCTGAAAATGTGGTGGATTTACCTCCTCCACCTAGTGGTGGTGGTGCTGGGGGTGAAGGAGCTGGTGATGCAGCTGGTGCTGGGGTCGCAGGACCTGAAGCTGGTCAGGGGCAAGCTGTTCCTGACATGACAATGCTGGTACAAGCCATTGCTGGAGCTTTTCGAGCAGTAGTAGCTGGAGCTCAAGGAGCTGGGCATCAGGGAGATGCTGGAGTTAGACTACCTTTGGAACGTTTGCGCAGTCTGGGAGGGACTGTGTTCAGAGGTTTGTCTGCTGAAGGTTCGGAGTCTTGGTTGGAAAGTACCAAGAGAATCTTGGGTCAAATGAATTGCACTGATGTGCAGAAGCTGGGATGTGTGGTATCATTGTTGCAAGATGATGCGTACACGTGGTGGACAACCACTATCTCTGGGATGGCGGATGTTGGTGTGACTTGGACGTTCTTTCAGAACGCGTTCAAGAGGAGATATCTGGGTGTGAGGTACCTAGATGAAAAGAATAGGGAATTCATGTCTCTTACCCAAGGGAACATGTCTGTAGCTGAGTACTAAGTTCAGTTTGTCCGGCTCAGTCAGTATGCACCTGAGCTTGTTCCGGATGAGCGGGAGAGGTGTGAAAGGTTCCGTTATGGTTTGGTGACGGAAGTAAAGACGTATATGCTGGCTGCTGAGTATAATGATTTTGATGTGCTGGTTGGGAGAGCAAAGGATATTGAGATGAACTTGGGTTTATCTTCTAAAAGTGATGTTTCTAGTGCTGATAAGCGAGTTGCCGAGTATAGTTCCGGTGGTGGACGGAACAAGAGGGGGCGTGATCAGAAGTATCAGTCTTCAGCTAAGCGAAGTGGTGGTGCGCCTACTCAGGGAGGCAAGGCAAGAGCTGATCTGAGTGCATGTTGGACATGTGGATCTCGTGGTCACATGAAACGTGATTGTCCTCGAGCTGTGAGGGAGGTGCAAGCTTCTGTTGTGGCGGCTGGTAATTCGTGCTGGAACTGTGGATCTACGGATCACATGAGGAGAGAGTGTCCTATGTTGGCTGGTGGCCAAGGGCGTGCTCCTGTAGTTGTTGCACCACAGAGAGGTCGTGGGCGCGGCCGGGGTAACTTCCAGCGTAGGGAGGATGGTGGAAGGAATGTGGCCCATGTTGTAGCTGTTCAGCCTGAGGGTGGCGGCCAGGCTAGAGTGTATGCTCAGAGGGAGGGGAGGAATGACACGGATGTGATCGCAGGTACTTTTACTTTGCAATCCTTGTCATTACTTTCCTTGATTGATTCTGGCTCTACACACTCATACATATTGCGTGAGCATGCTGAATTGCTTGGTTTGCCTGTTGAGTCTTTGGATGTTGGTATGCATGTCACTAGTTCCTTTGGTGAGACTGTTGTGACTCAAAAGCTTTATAGAAGATGTCCTTTGGTTGTGCAAGATCATGTTTTTCCTGTTGATTTTATGGAGTTGCCTTTCTATGGTTTTGATGTAATCCTTGGTATAGATTGGCTTGTTGAGCATCGAGCTGTAGTGGATTGTGAGAATAAGCGAGTTTCATTGAAGCTTGCGGATGATTATGAGGTTGTTGTGGTTGGTGAGGATGTGAAGTTTTTTGCCAATGTGGTGTCTACATTGGAGGCGAGCCGGATGCTGAGGCAAGGTTGTGAAGCTTACCTAGCTTTTGTGATGAATCCTAGTTCTAAGGAGTTGTGTGTGCAAGATATCAGGACTGTGCGAGAGTTCCCTGGTGTGTTTCCTGAGGAGTTGCCTGGATTACCTCCTAATCGCGAAGTGGAGTTTGGGATTGAGCTGTATGAAAACACAACTCCAGTGTCCATTACCCCTTATAGAATGGCACCTAAAGAGTTGAAAGAGCTGAAGACGCAATTGCAAGAGTTGCTTGATCATGGTTTCATTCGGCCGAGTGTGTCACCTTGGGGTGCACCGGTCTTGTTTGTGAAGAAGAAGGATGACACTATGAGAATGTGCATTGATTATCGTCAGCTTAACAAGTTGACTATCAAGAATCGGTATCCATTGCCGAGAATTGATGATCTTTTTGATCAATTTCGGGGAGCAGCTGTGTTCTCTAAGATTGACTTAAGGTCAGGGTATTACCAGTTGAAGGTGAAGGATGTGGATGTGCCAAAGACAGCTTTCAGGACGAGATATGGGCATTATGAGTTCCTTGTGATGCCGTTTGGTTTGACAAATGCTCCTGCAGCTTTCATGGACATGATGAATCGAGTATTTCATGAATACCTGGATAAGTTTGTTGTGGTATTCATTGATGATATCCTCGTGTACTCGCGTACTGAGGAGGAGCGTGAAGGGCATCTGAGGATTGTTTTGCAAGCTTTGTTGGAGAATCAGCTTTATGCTAAGCTGAGCAAGTGTGAGTTTTGGCTTAGAGAAGCGGTGTTTCTTGGTCATGTGGTTTCTGCTGAGGGGATTCGTGTTGATCCTCAGAAGATTGAGGCGGTGATGAATTGGAAGGTTCCTAAGTTTGTTCATGAAGTCCGTAGTTTCCTTGGTTTGGCGGGTTATTATCGGAGGTTCGTGGATGGGTTTTCAAAGATTGCTGCACCTTTGACAAAGTTGTTGCAGAAGGATGTTAGGTATGAATGGACAGAAGCGAGACAGCAGGCTTTTGAGAAGCTTAAGGCAGCTTTAACGCAAGCTCCTATCTTGGTTCAACCTGAATCAGGGAAAGAGTTTGTGGTGTATAGTGATGCGTCCTATGTTGGTTTGGGATGTGTGTTGATGCAAGAGGGTAAGGTGGTGGCTTATGCTTCACGGCAGTTGAAGGTGCATGAGCGTAATTATCCTACGCATGACATTGAGTTGGCTGCAGTGGTTTTTGCTTTGAAGATCTGGAGACATTATTTGTATGGTGAGAAGTGTACTGTGTACACGGATCACAAGAGTTTGAAGTATCTGATGTCTCAGAAGGAGTTGAATCTTAGGCAGCGACGTTGGTTGGAATTGCTCAAGGATTATGATTTGACGATTGAGTATCACCCGGGTAAAGCTAATGTTGTAGCGGATGCCTTGAGTAGAAAGGTAGCTGTTGAGTTGAGGGCTATGTTTGCCAGTTTGAGTATTTCATGTGATGGTGGTCTTGTGGCTGAGTTGCAAGTGAAACCATCTTTGGTTCAGTTGATCAAGGAAAAGCAGTTGTTGGATGATTCCTTGGTACCTCATGTACAGGATATTGCGGAGGGTAAGCCTTCGGATTTATGTTTTAATGATGATGGAGTGTTGTGTTTTGGGAGTCGGATAGTAGTGCCCAATGATGCTGAATTGAGGCGTGCTATTCTGACTGAAGGTCATAGTAGTCCTTTTGCTATGCACCCTGGTAGTACTAAGATGTATCGTGATCTTCGTGATGAGTACTATTGGGTGGGTCTGAAGAAGGATGTTGCTGAGCTTGTAAGCAAGTGCATGGTGTGTCAGCGAGTTAAGGCTCAGCATCAGTCTCCGTCAGGTTTGTAGCAACCGTTGAGAATTCTTGAATGGAAGTGGGAAAGGATTACCATGGATTTTGTGTCTGGTTTACCTTTGTCACCATCGAAGAAGAATTCGGTGTGGGTGATTGTGGATCGCCTGACGAAGTGTGCGCATTTCTTGCCTGTGCATACTACGTACTCTTTGGATAAGCTTGCGGAGCTGTACGTTGCTGAGATTGTGCGGCTGCATGGTGTGCCAAAGTCGATTGTGTCGGATAGGGATCCGAGGTTTACATCGCGTTTCTGGCAGTGTTTGCATCAGGCTTTGGGTACACGGTTGAATTTCAGTACATCTTATCATCCTCAGTCGGATGGACAGTCCGAGCGTGTTATCCAGGTTTTAGAGGATATGTTGAGGTGCTGCGTGATTGAGTTTCAGGGCTCTTGGGAGAAACATTTGTCTCTGGTGGAGTTTGCCTATAATAATAGTTATCAAGCAAGTATTCAAATGGCACCTTATGAAGCTTTGTACGGGAGGAAGTGTAGGACTCCTCTGTGTTGGGCTGAAACGGGTCAGAAGTTGGTTTCGATGCCAGCTTTATTGAAAGGGACCACCGAGAAAGTGAAGCTCATTTGTGAGCGCTTGAAGGCAGTTTCTGATCGGCAAAAGTCTTACGCGGATCTGAAGCGTAAGGAGTTTGAGTATGCGGTGGGTGACCGTGTGTTTTTGAAGGTTTCACCTTGGAAGAAGGTGATGAGGTTTGGCCGAAAGGGTAAGTTGAGCCCTAGGTACGTTGGACCATACGAGGTGGTTGAGCGTGTGGGTCCTGTTGCGTACAAGTTGAGGTTACCTCAAGAGTTGGAAAAAATTCATAATGTGTTTCATGTTTCTATGCTTCGGAAGTATAGATCGGATCCTTCACATATGATGCCTGTGGAAGAAGTGGAATTGAATCCGTATTTGACCTATGATGAGGAACCGGTGAAGGTTCTGGATTCGGATAGTAAAGTTCTTCGAGGCAAGACCATTGAGTTGGTAAAGGTGTTGTGGAAGCATCATGGTGTTGAAGAAGCCACGTGGGAACGGAGGGATGACATGTTGGAGCAGTTTCTGTACCTCTTTCCTTCAGGTAAATTTCGAGGACGAAATTTCTTAAGGGGGGGAGAGTTGTAACACCCCAATTTTGGGCTTAGAAGTTTTGGGTTTGGACCGGGTCGGTCGGGTTGCGGTTCGAATATAAAAGGGTGAATTTAGGAAAGCCTAGTTCGGGTTGCATTAAAAATATGGAAAATGTCTTAAAATCCTCTTTTATTATATATAAGAAGATGGTGAAATCAATTTTACAAAATGAGGTTTGGAAGTGTGACATTTTGGTTTAGTGACTAAAATGTAATTTTCGAAAACTGGGTGACTGTTTTAAAAAGGATTGAAACTTTGAATCTTTAAGGAGCTATTTATCCAAAAAGAGTTTCTCCAGATTTTTCTGAATATTTATTAATTAATTAATGATTTTAAAATAAAGGTAAAAGGGAGGGAAAGATATTTTGGCCATAACTAACTTTTCTCTCAAATCTTCCATTTTCTTTTCTCTCAACTTTTCTCTCAACCCAAACACATTTTTTCCAGCAAAATTCCCTCTGATTTTGACCTCCAAAGATTAGATTTCAATCCTCATTTGATCTCTAATCAATTCTACAACAAAACCTTAGCATTTGCTTATTGGATTTTCAAGAATTGTGGTTCCAAAAGGGAGAAACTCAAGTTTAGAGGTATGAACGTCCTTCTCCTCTAAATTCTCAGTTCTTTACTGAAATTCCCAAGTTCTCAATCCTTGATTTGTGTTTAATTAAAGGTTTTGCAAATGTATTCTTGATCTTGGCTTTAAAATGCAAGATTTGGTTTAATTTTGATGAAATTCGTGTGATCTGATTGGGCACTGTTTTGAGATGTCATTTTGATGTAAAATGAATGTATAATTGATGAGAAATTGAGGTTTAATCAATGCAATCCGAATAGGTTGATTTTCCTACGTTATGCTTGAGTTTTTGGTTGTTTTTGGAGTGATCTTGGTGATCTGCTATAGCTGGAGGTATAAGGATGTGTTTAGATCCTTTTTGGATGTTAATTGAGGTTTAAGAATGTTTGGAATTGATGGATCTTGGTTGGGTAGTGTTGTGGAGTTGTTTGGATGTGTTTTCGGTTGTATTTGGTAGCCGAAAATGGAGTGTGGATGAGAGCAGCGAGTTTAGGTGCTTTCATTGAAGATATTAATGCATGATGATGCATTAATCCTCTACTTTGATGTGTTTAAAACAGGGGGGACATCTTCGGATCTTTGTGGTGGTGATCCGGAAGCTTGATTGGCGTTTTGGCAAGTGGCGAAACGGAATCGGTGAGTGGATTTTGGTTTTTGGCTTTGAAACCAATGTTTTGAAGGTTTGGGAGCTTAGTTTAAGTCTAAGCAACTTAGCTAAGCTCAAGAGTAAGTTTTCGGAAAAACTCTCTCTTGTTGATGAACCATGAATTGGTTGAATGCAAAATGATTTGTTGCATGTTTAAATTCTGTTTTTGAAAGCATATTTGAGCATGTTTATTGCAAATTTTATAAGCCATGTGTTGAAGGATGCTCAAGGTAAGAGATCCTTGTTTTTGTACATTCATAAATGAGGTTTTGATGCATAATGATGCATGATGTTAATGGCTTTGTTAAATGCTTTAAAACAGTGGATTTGTGTTGTTAAATGATGTATATTGGCAAGTGATGTTTTGAGAATGGTTAAGAACACTATGGTGGTTATAAGTCCATAGGTGGTTCTTGTGTTAAGAATAACATGGTGGTTAAAAGTCCATGGTTGGTTCTTGTGCTAAGGTCACAAAGGTGGTTAAAAGTCCTTGTGTGGAACTTGTGTATTTTAAGAACACCATGGTAGTTAAAAGTCCATGGGTGATTCTTGTGTTAAGGTCACAAAGGTGGTTAAAAGTCCTTGTGTGAACCTTGTGGATTGTAAGAACACCATGGTGGTTAAAAGTCCATGGGTGATTCTTGTGCTAAGGACACAATGGTGGTTAAAAGTCCATGTGTGGTCCTTGTGAATTGTAAGATCACAATGGTGGTTAAAAGTCCATGTGTGGATCTTATGTTGATTGTATTTTGAGATGGAAAGATTATGATTATCACTTGTGGCCAATATAACATGTTAATAATTTGAAGCATGAATGCTTTGTTTATATGCATATGTGCATGGTTTCATGATGTTTTGAGCTAAAGTTTCAAAAAGTGTTTTAATTGCATTATTGTGACGTTTTAAATGAGCATTCCTCACTAAGCTTTTTGCTTACGCTCTCTCTTTTCTTAAACCAATAATGTAGAGCATTGAAGTGCTTATAAGGGCAGCAAGAGGTCAAGACTCCAAGTGAAGAACTAAGCTCATGTATGGTGAAAGTTTCTTAACACTATTAGCTTTTGGCATTTGGCAATGGGGAACCTATATTGTTGTTTTGGGAGATGTTTTGGACTCCCTAAGTTGATTTTATGTTGTTGTTGATGATGGAACATGTATTTGACCTTTGTGAAGTTGGTTTGGTATTATGATGCTTGAATGGTTTTCTAAATAGGATGCATGCCTATAGAATTGGGGATTTGCTTAATTGATGCCATGTTTGAGAATGGTTGATGCTATTATGTTCCTTGTGCATGTAATGACTTGCTGGTATGATTTGAGGGTCTTTGGATTATGTTTGATTGGTCAAAAGCATGTTAAACTAGAAAAAAATCTGCAATATGGGCAGCATGTTTCGGAACAGGTGCTACCGTATCGGAACGGGGGCCTGAAATGGCCTTGGCGTTCTGAAACGGGTGGAACTGTTCCGGAACGGTTTGGCCACTGACAGGCCCTGTTCCGGAACTAGTTTTTGAATGGTCCCGCGTTTCAGAACGGATCATCCCTGTTCCGAAACACTCGACCGTTGGGCACTGAAATTGACGGTTATATGTTTTGGAATCTTTGCATTTTAGTCCTGAATCTTGTTTATGCAATTGAATGGGTTTGAGATGTCCGTTTGAGCTGAAGTTCGACAGAGAAGCGTGAAATATGACTAATTACACAATGGTATCTTGAAAGTGGGTTAAGTCCTTGAATTTCCAGAATTTGCAATTTGGTCCCTAAATTTATGTTTTGTGCAATTAAGCCCCTAAATGTTTTCCGAATGCGCTGATCTATGAGTATGTTGATTGTATGAACATAACTAGGGTTAATGTGCATTTAGATAAGTTTAAAAAGAAAAAAAAGGGTCGTTAATCAAGGTTGACTTTCGGGTTGACTTTGGTTTTCCCCGTGTAAACTTCTTAATTCGGTTCAACCGTCTGGGCCGGGTTAAGGGGGTTACAGTTGGAGTCATAGTTCCTTTGCTTGTTATAGTTTCCAACACACATCCCTTTCTTTAGCTATAGCGGGCAGTCTTCCGAATTGTGATTCCCTCTGCAAGTTTCACATACCTCTTCTGCGGAGTAGACGTGTTTTGAATCTTTCTTTAGAAAATTCTCTACTTCCTTTGTAAGGTACGCAACCTGTGTCTTTAGGGAGTTATCGACCTTGTAATCCTTTACAGCTAGCACACGTTTACCTCTCCTCAACGTGGGGAACTACTCTTCATTCTTTGCTAAGTTCTTCAATATTACCATGGCTTCATCTGGATCTTTATCCAACAACAATCCATTGGCTGCTGAATATATTCTCATTCGAGTGTGTAGTTTGGTATTATTGTAAAATTTGATGACTTGATTCCAAACAGGGAATCCGTGCATCGGGAAATTCCTCAGAAGAGTAGTAAATCTGTCCCATGCCTCGTGCATTGGCTCGTCATCTTCCTGTTGAAAAGTATCAATTTCGTTACGTAATCGCTCAGATAAATGGGAAGGATTAAAACGAGATAAAAATTCATGAGTTAGATCCGCCCAAGTTCGTATTGCGCCCGTCGTTAGTTTGTTCCCCCAAGTTTTTGCTCTATCCCTCAATGAATGAGGAAATAACTGAAGCCTCAGTATCTCCGGATTTACTCCTGGTAGTCTAAACGATCCACATATTTCTTGGAACGTTTTAAGATATTCTCTGGCATCCTCTATAATAGCACCACTAAACTGGCCAACGGAATTGATCATGCTGAACATCACAGGATTCAGCTCGAAATTTTCACTTTCCACGTCTGGAAGGGTGGTCTCCAGTTCCACATGATCATTGATCATGTATTCATGGCATGACCGGCGTGCGGCCACGAAAGGCGGCAGGCTATCCGTTTCCTTCATCTTTGATAGGATCTTCAAGATCTTTGGGATTCCTTTGGTTGTTCCTCCCGTTATTCATGGCTTCTAACTGTTCTTCAAGATAATCGTTTCTGGCTACCAAAAGACGGACTCAGTTCCTAAGATTGCACGAGCGTTCAATTTCAGGATCTAATTGATACTCAGGTTCTTTGCCTCGTCTCGATCTGCGCATAAGCAAACGAAAAACCTTGTGAAAAGCACAGGGTGAACAATCCAAATAAAAACAGAAAAATTAAAAAGAATGTGCAGTAAAAGTAGGGTAAAGATATGTTGCCAGTACCCGGCAACGGTGCAAAAAACTTGTTGCGTGTAAAAGAGTCTATCACAATAGAGTGCAAGTGTACACGACACAAGTAGTAAAGTGATACACGAAGTATCAGATGTCGAATCAATAGAGACTAGAAATAGCCTTAACCTTGAATTGCTGCACAAGAAAGAAAGAAGATAAATTAATTGTTTGTAAGGGAATACTAAATAATACTGAAGATAAAGGATTAAAGGATTCAAGATAGAGAAAATAGGCCGATATTGATTTTCTCAGTAGTGCAGGTGTTTCACTGTATAGGACTCCCTGTTCTGTCGTTGCTCCTTTCGCGGCAGCACCTGCGACGGTAGCGGTCTGTTGTTGTTGCGGCAGCGATCACATAACTCTATACTTCAAGCTTGGAAAGAATCCCTGTTGTGACTCGTCCTATCCCTAGGCCCAAGTCTGTCGATGAACACGTCTTTGATGATACCTACCAGCGTGAATCAGAGGATGAACACCGATGTTGTTGAATTCTTCCTTAGCCACTTAACCTCGTCCTATCCCTAGGTCCGAGATAGTTCAACCATAAACTGGAGAACCCGTACTTATTCCTTTCGTATACTTAACTCTCCTAATATTAAGTAAATGTATAATCTCACAATGCTCTCCCGATACTCTTGCAAGATGTTGAAAACCAGAATAAGCAAACTTGAAGTCTATTTTATTGAACAGAAAAAATCCTAAAACAATACAATCCTTGCAACTGCTTTACAAAATCAACCCTTAGCCCTAGGGAAAGTTTAGAACATGATGAGAAGGGGGAAACGACTAGAGTTTAGGGGAAGACGACTAGGGTTTAGGGGAAGACGACTGGAGAATAAGATATCCTTCCCTAGGTCGAATTACATGCCTTTATATAGGCCTTGGGTTCAAGTTTTCTAATATGGCAAGAATACAAGTTTAAACTAAAGTACAACTTTATTAAAGACTAAATCTTCAGAGTAGATGCCTTTAATTCGTCTTCTTTTCTTGCTTTGGGTTTCTTCCTTGAACTTTGGGCTTGACATTCATTCTGATCTAGGGCTCAAAAAAATATAGGAGTGACACACGACATACCGAATTAATTTCCTCTTTATGTCAAGCTCTACTTCATTTTTTCCCTTCACCATTGCTGTCGTCATTAGCTGCCACGTCAGCGTCCACGACAGCGTCATTCTTCTCTACTGCAGTCTTGTGTTCCAACTGTGCTTCTCCACTGCCCTGAGTTTGCTACAACAACTACCTGCAAAAGTAACCAAAATCAGTAGCAACTATGCCATTTTATATAATTTTGATGTATATATATGAAATCTATCCTAAATGCAATGAATTATGCTTGAATACAGTAGAAATAGGGGTTAAATAGGGGTAAAATATTGAACTTTTACACACTCAACATTGACTTTCACCAAAAAGTCAACATTTTCTGAAAAGCCATATCTTATGTTTTTCGACGTCCTGAGTCCGTTTTTGAAGCCCATTTCACAAAATTTTGACCTGAAAGCCTCTGAATCTAACCTTGAAACCGAGGGTAGTTATGTATTTAATTATTTGGTTAAGAGCTTTGTGAATAAGGTCTGATCTTGGGATTTGTGTAATTGAAGGTACTCATAGTTCCAAGAATACGATTTGTTGAAGGATGTCAAATCCGGGTTCAAGGGTGTTCTAATGTCGTACATGGATCGATCGTTGTAGCTCAGAGCCAAGGTAATACATTACTACCTTCTGCATGCTTGCAAAACTTGCTGGTATTCGGTTAATGCTTGTACGACCATGTTTGAGCATGTAATTAATCATGCTACGTCAATCAATTAAGAAATAAGAATATTAATGGACAAAGCAGATATTCGAATAAGAAGTTGATAAATCGAAAGGACTTTCGAGTTCAGTAAGCGATTAATAAAAAAGGTTAGTCTCTAAGTTTGATTATTTTGGCTAATGAATTACGAAAATGCACTTGATGTATGAAAATGACTAAAATACCCCTATTAGTGAGAGTGGTTTGAGAATCTACACTAGATCTAGTAAAACAGCTGAACCTTCTAAAAATTTTGGAGTTTGCTTGGGAAGTTATAGTAGCGAGGCTTCACCTTTGAGACTACAAATTTGCTCAGATCCTTTTTGAAGTTGAATAATCTCTGATGACATTCACGAGAAAATAATTCTATGTTGAATTAGTTAAAGTCGCATAAATTGTTGAATTGATTGAAATGACTGAAATGTTTGGAAATTCTGATATGGCTGAATCGATCGAAATATCCATAATGACCAAAAAGGAATAATCTTTCCTCGACACCGATTGCCCAATTAATCAAAATGATGGATTTAACCTCGAGAAATTTAACGAATGAATAGATGGAAGAACTGAGAAATTCTGAATAATTGGAACATTTTTTAACATCGTAATGTTTGAAATACCCTCGAATACTGATAAGACTAAAATGGTTCACAATGACCATAAGTCATGGAATTAGAAATTCCAATAAAGGCAAACAAATGTAATGACTCCAAATGTGGTAAAATACGACCCATGTCAGTTGGTCGATTCAGATACCATAATGATAGTGGGAGAATACCATGTGAAGGCACGTTGAATTTATTTGGAGAAAGTAAATAGCTAATAGTGAGAGGGACATGCTCTCCTAAGGCACATTCGATGTTTTGGAATGAGTTCAGATACAATACACATGCTTGAATACTTGGAAAATACCACTCAAATATATGCTTACATTCTGGTAATAAGTTCATTGGACGATTGGTGAAGGTGAACTATTGTTGTTATGCTCTGTGGTCAGTTCTGAGAAATGAATGGTTGAAGTATACCTATCTGATGAGATATTAAACATGTGTTAATGGGTTCCGATTAGTTCGAAGGTGCTCGGAAACTTGACGAGCAACTAGAATTCCTAAATTTTGTACATCCCCGTTTATACCTTGTTGGTTCAAATTACCAGTTTACCCCCCAGAAGGTCAAAATGACCTTAATACCCTCATAGGATGTAACATTTAATTCTGCTCGCGATATATCTGAAATCCCAGTGATTCTGACACATCAACTTCTAATGTTGATTCAATCCGTCTTATCGAACTCCCATATTCGTAGGGGCCTCGTTCTGAAATCAGCCCAAAATTGTCAAATGTCATCTTTCTAATATCTATCAAGTACCTCTAAGAAATGAATTGGGACATAAAGTGTGTGCCATGTATCTGTAAATACCTTCTGTTCTAAATCAAGACCATATGCTTAAAATTTAAAAGTATGATATTGTAATGTGAAAGAAAAGCAATTATCTGATTTTTTACCTCTGATATGAAAAATATATATGATATATGACATTGAATACGAAATAATAATAAAATAAATTTTGACATATGTCTTCTGGTATAAAAAATAGATTTGATATCTATTTTCTGTAATGCCTTCTTTTGAATATAAACTGAAATCATTTGGGTATATTATTTGGGATATGAATGAAGATCTGTAAGCTCAACGCTGGTAAGTCCTTCTGGACCTAAGCTCCTACGCCCAATGGGTCTAGGGTAAGTCTTTCTAGACCTAAGGAATTCCCTATGTTATGAAGGATGAATAAAGGCAAATCTTGAAGGCCATATCAGTACGCTTAGAGCGGGTACCAATATCCCCCGTTTCATCAAATTTCACCAGCGAGGTTTTGTACCGGTACACTTGGGGGTGTATCAGTATTAAAGGAATATTGGTATGCGGGGTCCGTGTACCGGTACAAAGTGTTGGTTAAACCCCTTCTATATGTGAGCTGAGTATCGGTACACATAGGGTGGGTATCGGTACTTAGAGATGTGTATCGATACTTTTGAGTGGATATTGGTGCCTAGTAGGCAATCTACCCATAAATGTTGAAAATTAGTTCGAGGACTATGGTCTAAGGGACTTCTAATGTGGTAAAATGAATTGTAAAATAGGGAGATTGAGATTTAACCGTCGTGGTTGAGCATATCGTGTAATAACTTTGTAAGTGATAAATCGAGGTAACCATGTTGATTAGTTTCATGCCTTGAGGAATTTTCTTGATGGCTTGGCTCGGTGCCTATCTTCTCTTGTTAAGGTGTATGAATGCTCGGGGAGCATGTATTATCTTATGATTGTTGTAAAGGAAACCAAATGTCTTAGTGTTAGTACTATGATACTTGTATAAGAGGATGCGTACTTCAGACTGAGTGAACAAGTACATCTGACGTACCTACGGGCTGAGTGATCTGGGTACGGTTAGAAACCTATCCATGGCTATGGTGATCCAGATAAGGTATTAACTAGAAAGGTTGACTGAGCTTGAGTAACCTGATAGGTTGAGTGACCTTATGCAAGGAGTACTTGTGGTTAATGTGATTCAAGTATATCTGGGACGTATATGTGGATATAGTGACCCGGATATGGTTCATTTAACTAGGTGGATGTGTAAACATGGGTAACCTGACAACTATGTGAGCACGTGTAAAGTAGGGCTTTATTGGAAATTATGTAGATGATGTATGGATTCATTTATATATGTTGTGTGGATGTTATGAATTATAGCTTATGAATGTATTAACTCGATAGGTTGACTGGGCTCAAGTAACTTGATAGGCTATTTGACTTCGAGTATGGAAAAGCTTTGTGGATCATGTAAGACTTCTTGTAGACTCTTTGATGGCTTGAGCTATGTGATCTAAGAACTCTAGCTAGTGTAGGATAAATAATAACTCATAGATAGCAAAGCCTTATCTATGCTCTCTAAACTATATTTATCTTGTATGCTTATTTTATGATAATCACGAATTATGATAGAGTAGAAATGTATCACTAATCTTTGTAAGCTCAACGTTTGGAATGGTTGTTTCCATTCGCAAGTTTTTAGGTTGATCTTGATTGAGGAGCACATCGAGGAGGGATTTCCCAGCACGATTTTTCTTTAGAGTACAATGATTAGTATTTAGTTTTGGGCTTATGTATTCATGGGACATTAGAGTTATTGAGCCAATAAACTCTATTAAAAATATTATTTTAAGATATGTTGTTTTTAAATTTGGACCTCTTGTTTTTAAACTTATTTAAAATGTTTATTTAATTATATGGAATTATGGATAATTTGATGTTTTTAGAAATGGCTAAATCTAAGGTTTAAGTTGGAAAATTTTGATGGTCGAACTTTGGGTGACTCGAATGTAGTACTTTGGATAAGGATTAGGGTGTTACATGTAATGATATTAGATCTTAGGTTTAACTGGTTCTAGGAAACCTCAGGGTGGTATAGAGGTCATGGTAAGATGTTTATTGAATACAAGCCCCTAAATTTAAGTTGTACTCTTCTAAGACTAGGATTCCTGATGGTGTTGCCTTGTTTACTTGTGCTTTTAGAAAAGTTTGATGGCTGGTGGCGCCGAACACGACCAAGAGAGTCGTGAGGAGAGCCATGTCACTCAAGCGAAGAACTTCAGTAAGGAGTTTATCCTAGATGTTGGGGACACGAGTTTTTCGGGAGGTACCGGAAGTGGAAAGATGAACCACCTCCATGACCTTACCTCTGCTCTCTTGCAAGTGGTGCAAGCTATCATAAGGCAATTTGAGACGCCTCACAAGACCCTTGTTGAGAGGCTTCACCATTATGGACCAAAGATTTCGGTGGTGTAAAACTAATAAATTGATTTTGATATAACAAAGGATTTAAGGACTAAATTGAAAAAGGGAAAAGGAATTTTTAAGTCCTCAAAACCTCTCTATGTGTTTAAAGAAAAATGTACAAGTCAAAACCTCAACTTATCAAATATTTTCTAAGTGTTTACCAAGTCAAAATAGTGATTTTTGAGTCACCATTTCGGAACGGGCTTTGGGCGTTTCGGAACGTTTTGAAATTGTTAACCTCTGTTTTGGAACGTATTTCGAAATGGAATTCAAACTTGGTTTCAAAATATGACCGTTGAGCTTTTAAACTAATTTTTTTACAAAATAATTAAAGCGTATCGAAACTCCTCTGAGCCATTTCGATACAGGTTTTAACAATGGTAAAATGTTTCGAAACGAGTTTTGGAACATGCTCTTAGCGTATCAAAACAATCGTGCCCGTTTCGGTACGACCTATTTATTACACCCCAACGACTCTTTCTATTTTGATATGTTTCGAAATAAGGTCGGGCGTTTCAGAACGGGTAGTTGCAGACTGCATTGGTTCCATCGTATGTGACTTCAAGCTTGTCCCATACCTCCTTGACATCTTCTCATAGATGGTTGGGCCAAAAGCACAAAACAAGATATGCAAGGCTTTGCAATTAAGCTTCATCTTCTTGCGATCGTCGACACTCCACTCCGCTTTGCTTCGTTGAGGCACGAACGGACCATCTTCAACTACATCTCATATCTTGTAATCTTTTGACTTGATGAAGAACTTCATCTTTGTCTTCCAATGGGCATAGTGAGTTCCGTCAAAGAAAGGCGGTTTGTCAATTGATTGTGCCATTTGAGTCGGTTGATGAAATAGTGATCGAGCTTGCCGGATCTTCTCAATAGGATGTTAATCCTCTTCGATTGAGTCAAGCTCTGATACCAATTGTTGAGATGTGTGGGGCTTGATTCGATCAACCAAAGTTTCTCACCAAGTGGTGGAGAGGTGGATTTTTGGGTGGAAGGGTTTAGGAAGCTAAAAAGATAATGACACAATGATTTATAGTGGTTAAACCTTCTAACCAAGGTCTACATCCACTACCTTAGCTCCCCACTAAGGATTTCACAATCAATCTACTATTGATTCGTTCCCTTTTCTAGGATTAGGAGGAAACCCTTACAACCGATCAAGCTTCTACCCAAAGCCTTGATCAAAACCCTCTTTACAAAGAGAAACAATAAGCACACTTTAAACCCTCTAATAGGTGTTTGTTTACACAATTAAGCACTCACCCAAAACTTAAAACACTTGAGCAAATTTGACAATTTTGGCTCACTAGTGTTTGTCTATACAAGAAATGACAATTTAAGCACTAAGACAATTTTTGATCATTTGATGTTTGACAATATGAGCATTAGCCTTCTCTTGATGCTTGGAGGTCCCTTTTATACTCCCAAATGAGTTTGTAGTCGTTACTAGCCGTTGGGGATGAATTGGAGCCATTGAGGACTTTATTTCCCTTCATTAATGTTGTTCTGCATCAATCCGTATCGATACGCGTGGAATGGTATTGGTACGGCCTTCATAGGAACTAGCCGTTGGGCTCTTTCCAGCCTGGGCGTATCGATACGCTTGAGGGTGTATCGGTACGAGTTCACTTTTGAATGGCCGTTGGGAAATAGCCATTGGGGTAGTTGAATTGGGATTGGTACGCTTACCTGGCGTATCGATACGATCCCGATCCGTATCGATACGGCAAGGGCATGTATCGATACGGGTTTTGACAGTGGCCAAACTGGGGCAAAAAGGTATCGGTATGAGGGTTTACCGTATCGATACGGGTACTCTGAAATCACAAGTTTGGCTATTAGAAACATAAAATTCGTTGCCAAAAAACTCTTAAAATACCTCAAACATAAATTCAAGTTGTTTGGACTTAAAAACAAGTTTTAAATTCTTTTCAAATTAGTCCAAAACATTTTTCAATTATTATATCAATACATTAGTTCTACAATCTCCCCCTTTTTGATATAATAAAACTAACTTGAAAATTGTTTAGGATTCTCCCCCTTTAACTTTAAAAATGTAAATAAGAGAATTAAGAATGTAAATCAAATAAAGCTCCGCCTTATTTATTTGAAAATTCAATTTTTCAAACCATTTCTCCCCCTTTTTGTTATATCAAAAAGAATTTAAAATATTAAGTTCAAAATAACAATAGAGGTAAAAACTTTGACAAAAATAAGAATTTGGTTTAAAAATGGCTCCCCCTTACTCAAAGCATCATCAAAAATGTTAGTCCAACATATATGATCATCTAGTTGAATAAAAAGAAAATAAGACAAATTAATTCAAAACAACTAAAAATTTTACCAACACTTGAACCCAAGGGAGGATGTGAAGCCTTCCTTCTTCAAGTGTTCTACCTTGTGTGCATGGAGCTCCCGCTCAATGTTTGACTTGTTGAACATCTCCATCACACCTAGCAATAGATAATCAAGTAATTTTTGGTATCCAAATTGCTTTGGATCCATAAACGTTAGTTGCACAAATTTTAGTCCCCTTAGGAATCCATTTTTCAATGTCATCCTTTTCAGTTGAAGTACTAAGTCCTTTTGGGACCCAAATACTTCTAAAACATTTTCCTTTAATAAATCTAAGGGCACTAGATTGTCTAACATATAAATTTGATTTTCCAAAATTGTTTTTCTTTTCTAGCTCTTTGGAAATCAAATCCTTTTCTTCTTGAACTTTTTGAAGCCATTTTTGTAAATTAAAACATTTTAATTCAAACTCTTGAAGTTTTGCTTCAAGTTCAAGTTTGGTTTTAGAAAGCAAATCATTTTGAACTTTTAACTTTGAAATCAATTTATTGTTTTTCAAAATGTGGCTTTTAAAATCTAAAACCAAATCATCATAGGCATCTTGTAATTCATCAAAAGAATAAGAACATGAAGTAGATGAATTAGAAGTTACCCTTGAATCTTCTTCGATGGACATAAGGCAAAGGTTAGCTTGTTCATCGTCGGTGGAGTCTTCATCACTCCAAGTAGCCACATATGCCTTCTTCTTATGGCTAGAAGTGCTTGCCCTCTTCTTTCTTTTAGGTTCTCGTTCAAGCTCTCTCAAGGCTTTCTTCATGAACGGAGCGCACTTCTTGAAGAGATGAACTATCTCTTCATCTTCATCCTCCTCTTCACTTGAGTAGACATGATGACAAGTGGAGGATTTGAGAGCCATGGCACTTGCATTGATGCCAAGCCCTTTGATTTTCATCTCTCCCATAGCTCTTATTTCTTCCCTCTTCTTCTCATCCTCCTTGTTCTTCTTCATGATTTGATGAGTAAGAAGTGACCCCATGAGTTCATCAAGCTTCAAAGTCTTCCAATTTTTGGCTTCGATGATGGCGGTCCTCTTTGAGTCCCAAGACTCGAGAAGTGAGTAGATGAGCTTTCGAACAAGCTTTTCCTCCGGGATGGCTTCTCCATATCCTTTGAGACCATTGGTGATGGTCGAGAACCTATCAAACATCTTCTCGATGTTCTCTTCCGGATCCATTGTGAAGTTCTCATACTCTAAGGTTAGGAGCCCAATTTTGGTCTCCTTGACTTCATTGGTTCCATCGTATGTGACTTCAAGCTTGTCCCATACCTCCTTGACATCTTCTCATAGATGGTTGGGCCAAAAGCACAAAACAAGATGTGCAAGGCTTTGCAATTAAGCTTCATCTTCTTGCGATCGTTGACACTCCACTCCGCTTTGCTTCGTTGAGGCACGAACGGACCATCTTCAACTACATCTCATATCTTGTAATCTTTTGACTTGATGAAGAACTTCATCTTTATCTTCCAATGGGCATAGTGAGTTCCGTAAAAAAAGGCGGTTTGTCAATTGATTGTGCCATTTGAGCCGGTTGATGAAATAGTGATCGAGCTTGTCGGATCTTCTCAATAGGATGTTAATCCTCTTCGATTGAGTCAGGCTCTGATACCAATTGTTGAGATGTGTGGGGCTCGATTCGATCAAACAAAGTTGCTCACCAAGTGGTGGAGATGTGGATTTTTGGGTGGAAGGGTTTAGGAAGCTAAAAAGATAATGACACAATGATTTATAGTGGTTCAACCTTCTAACCAAGGTCTACATCCACTACCTTAGCTCCCCACTAAGGATTTCACAATCAATCCACTATTGATTCGTCCCCTTTTCTAGGATTAGGAGGAAACCCTTACAACCGATCAAGCTTCTACCCAAAGCCTTGATCAAAACCCTCTTTATAAAGAGAAACAATAAGCAAACTTAAAACCCTCTAATAGGTGTTTGTTTGCACAATTAAGCACTCACCAAAAACCTAAAACACTTGAGCAAATTTGACAATTTTGGCTCACTAGTGTTTGTCTATACAAGAAATGACAATTTAAGCACTAAGACAATTTTTGATCATTTGATGTTTGACAATATGAGCATTAGCCTTCTCTTGATGCTTGGAGGTCCCTTTTATACTCCCAAATGAGTTTGTAGCTGTTACTAGCCGTTGGGGATGAATTGGAGCCGTTGAGGACTTTATTTACCTTTATTAATGTTGTTCTGCAGCAATCCGTATCGATACGCGTGGAACAGTATCGGTACAGCCTTCATAAGAACTAGTCGTTGGGCTCTTGCCAGCCTGGGCGTATCGATACGCTTGAGGGCGTATCGGTACGAGTTCACTTTTGAATGGTCGTTGGGAAATAGCCATTGGGGTAGTTGAATTGGGATCGGTATGCTTACCTGGCGTATCGATACGATCCCGATCCATATCGATACTGTAAGGGCCTGTATCGATACGGGTTCTGACAGTGGGCAAACTAGGGCAAAAAGGTATCGGTACTGGGGTTTACCGTATCGATACGTTTACTCTGAAATCACAAGTTTGGCTATTAAAAACATGAAAATTCTTTGCCAAAAACTTCTTAAAATACCTCAAACATAAATTCAAGTTGTTTGGACTTAAAAACAAGTTTTAAATTCTTTTCAAATTAGTCCAAAACATTTTTCAATTATTATATCAAAACATTAGTTCTACAGAAAGTGCTAAGTGTGAGATACACTTGGGACTACATATGAAGGAACAAGTGATGTGAAGGAGACAAAGAATGGAATTCTCAATCTTAGCTATAAGAATTTCAATATGGAGCTCGACGAAACGGTTTCAAAGATTTTCGATCGTTTATCAATAATTGTCAATGGGCTAAAGGGTTTTGGAGAGATAATCTCGGAAGACAAACTAGTCCGGAAGCTACTCTACTCACTTCCCGAGTCTTGGAATGGGAAGAGAACCGCCATCATTGAGGCCAAGAATTTGAAGACACTCAAGCTTGATAAGCTAGTTGGTTCTCTCCTAACTCATGAGATCATGAAGCAAGGAAGGGAAGATGAAAGGAAGAAGGAAGAGAGAAGAGTGGAGAAGCTTGAGGTAGACAATAAAAAGAAGGTAGAAGTGGATCTCAAAGCTTCTCTACATGAGGAGAGCACTTCTAGTGAGGAGGAAGACCTAGAAGAATTGACTATGATAGCCAAAAGATTCTCACGGTTTATGAGGTCTAACCGGGGTAAAAAAATTCAAAGAAAAATGGACTTCAAGACCAAAAACAAAGAAGAAGTGAGGGATCAAATCATTTGCTTTGAGTGCAAAAAACCGGGTCATATTCGTTCTCAGTGCCCTCAACTCAAGAAGAAGGGCTTTGAGAAGAAGAAGAAGCTCAAAGCCAAGCTTGCTACTTGGAGTGATGAGGAGTCATCCGAGGATGAGGAACACGAAGTTGCCAACCTTTGCCTCATGGTTCTTGAGGAAGATTCCTCTATGGTAACCTCTAACTCATCTACTTTTGATTTCACATTTGATGAATTGCATGATGCTTATGATGAGTTACAAGAGGTTTATGATGAGTTAGTTGAGAAGTATAAGGAGTCAATTCTAAAAAAATAGAAAGATCATTTCAGAATTAAATGCTAAAAATGACTCACTTTCTCAAGCTAACTTGAAATTTGAGAAAAAAATATTAGGTTTACAAGATGAACTTAAATTCTTTCAAGATGAAAATGTAGACTTAAACAATCTTATTTCTCAATGCAGTAGTGAAAACCAAAAGGTGTTAAATGAGCTTAATAAGCTTAAGATGTCTTTCAAGAGTGTTGGTAATGTGAAAAATGAAATAGGTGAATCATCTAGATCAAACCAACCTAAAAGAAAGAACAATAACTACAAACAAAGTGGCTTCCATAGGCATAATAGAACTAAAAGAATTAGAAGTGTATGGGTTCCTAAGGAACTTGTCAAATATAATAATGTTGATGACATGTAACCTTGGATTCCTAAGAGAACCAAGCTTTTGGGAGCTAACACTCATGGACCCAAAATGATTTGGGTACCAAAAATCAAAGTTTAACTCTTTGTTTGTATGGGGCATATCTACAAGGCCAAAGCACAAAGCCAAAACTCATGGTACCTTGATAGTAGATGCTCGAGGCACATGACCAGAGACAAGAGTCGATTCATGGACTTAAAGCCAAAAAGTGGAGGAGTAATGACATTTGGTGACAACTCCAAAGGCCACATTAAAGGTATTGGATCCATAGGTATCACTCTACTATACTCATTGAAAATGTGTTGTATGTCGATGCTCTAAAATACAATTTATTGAGCATTAGTCATTTGTGTGATAAAGAATTTAATGTCTTATTTGATAAAAATGGGTGTAAAATTGTTGACATTAAATCAAATAATATAATGCTCATTGGTCATCACATAGGTAACATATACATGGTGCATCTATATGACATTCATTCATCTCATGCATGTTTTGTTGCACAAAATGAAAATGATGCATGGCTATGGCATAGGAAACTAGGACATGCTAGCATTAGTGTTTTAGAAAAATTAGTTTCCCTAAATCTAGTTAGAGGTTTGCCCAAGATTAAGTTCTCCAATGATAAAATTTGTGATGCATGCTCTAAGGGTAAACAACATAGATCATCCTTTAAATCCATTACTAATGTCTCTACTAGTAGATGTTTACAATTTATTCATATGGATCTTTTTGGGCCTATTAGAACTATGAGCTTGGGTGGTAAATCGTATGTATTTGTACTTGTTGATGACTATTCTAGATTTACTCCGGTTCTATTCTTAAGTACAGAAGACGAGGCTTTAGAAAAATTCATCATGCTTTCAAAATTAACTCAAAATGATCTTGAACTTAAGATTTCTCATATTAGAAGTGATCGTGGAACCGAATTTCAAAATCTAGGTTTTAAAGAGTTTTAAATGAAAATGGTATTAGCCACAATTTTTCGGCTCCTCGAACTCCTCAACACAATGGGGTAGTTGAGAGGAAAAATAAGACTTTACAAGAAATGGATAGAACCATGCTTTGTGAAAACAATTTACCTAAATATTTTTGGGCAGAAGCCACAAACACTGCTTGCTACATTATATATCGAGTAATGATTAGACCACTTTTAAAGAAAACACCATATGAGATTTTAAAATCTAAAAAGCGTAACATTAGCTATTTTCATCCATTTGGTTGCAAGTGTTTTGTTTTAAATAATTGTAAAGACAACTTAGGTAAATTTGATGCTAAAAGTGATGAAGCTATTTTCTTAGGGTATTCTTTAAAATCTAAAGCCTATCATGTATTTAATAAGAGAATTTTAGTAGTAGAAAAGTCTATACATGTTTTCGATGATAACCTCCTTCCGAGGAAGGAATCTTGTGATGATGATGATGTAGGAATCCTTGATGCCTTTGATGGAGGAAAAACTTCAAAGGAGGATGAGATTTCAACTAAAGATGAGGATGTACATGATCCACCTCTTGAAGTCTTGAAGGACTTGGCTCTTGAGGAAAAGAAAGTGAGCTACCCAAGGGAGTACAACTATGTCAAAGGTGGTGAAATCTTGGGTGATCCATCCAAGGGGGTAACTACTAGATCTTCTCTTAAACTCATGAATCATGTTGCTTTTATCTCATGCATAGAGCCTAAGAACATTAAAGAAGCATTAAATGGTGATTTTTGGATTATGGATAAGCAAGAAGAGTTAAATCAATTTGAGAGAAATAATGTATGGACATTAGTTGAAAGGCCTAGTAATCAATCTACTATAGGAACTAAATGGGTATTTAGGAATAAACTAGATGAGAGTGGTAACATTGTGAGAAACAAAGCTAGATTAGTTGTTGAAGGTTACACTCAAGAAGAGGGAATAGATTTTGTTGAAACCTATGCACATGTAGCTAGAATGAAAGCTATTAGGATGTTGCTTGCATATGCATGTTATCATAATTTCAAGCCTTTTCAAATGGATGTAAAAAGTGCATTTTTAAATGGTTTTATAAATGAGGAAGTGTATGTGGAACAACCACTTGGTTTTGAGGATTCAAAATTTCCAAATCATGTTTTCAAACTAACCAAAGCACTTTATGGTTTAAAACAAGCTCCTAGAGCTTGGTATGAGAGTCTTTCAAACTTTTTGATTGAAAAAGGTTTTGAAAAAGGTAAGGTGGACACTACACTTTTCATAAAAAGGTATAAAAATGACATCTTAGTAATGCAAATATATGTTGATGATATTATTTTTTGATCTACTAATGAATGTCATTGCAAAGAGTTTGCTAAGTTAATGCAAGGTGAATTCGAGATGAACATGATGGGAGAGATCTCATTCTTCTTGGGACTCCAAATCAAACAAAGGAAGGATGGCACCTTCATCAATCAAGCAAAGTACGTGAAAGATATGCTCAAGAAGTTTGGCTTGGAGAATGCAAAGCTCAAGCCACACCAATGAGCTCGTCTACAAAGCCTGACAAAGTTGAAGGAGGTAAGTGTGTTGACTCTAAGATTTATCGCTCTACGATTGGATCTTTGCCTTGCCTTACCGTAAGTAGACCGTATATATTGTTCAGTGTTTGCTTGTGTGCTAGGTTTCAAGCTAGTCCTAGAGAGTCTCACCTTATAGCCGTTAAAAGGATCTTTAGGTACCTTAGAGATACTCCTTGTTTAGATCTTTAGTACCCTAGAGGCTCAACCTTCAACCTTCATGCTTATTCGGATGTGGATTATGGGGGATGTAAAATTGATAGGAAGAGTACTTCGGGAACATGTCAATTCTTAGGTAGTATGCTCATATCTTGGTTCTCTAAGAAACAAAATAGTGTATCTCTATCTACCACCAAAGTCGAGTACATATTCTTAGGGAGTTGTTGTGCTCAAGTCCTTTGGATGAAGCAACAACTCATAGATTATGGTGTTAAAGTTAAAACCATACCCCTTAAGTGTGACAACACTAGTGTTATATGCCTAACCAAAAATCCCATCCAACACTCTAGAACCAAACATATAGAAATAAGACATCATTTCATTAGAGATCATGTCCATAAGCAAGATGTTGTTATAGAGTTCGTTGACACCTTAAACAAACTAGCGGACATTTTTACCAAGCCTTTAGATAAATAGAGTTTTTGGTCCCTTAGGAGAGAGTTAGGTCTAACTAGCCTATCTTGACCTTTAAGACCTTTTTGTGCTTAAATTGCTTGATTTCTTGCAAAATGTCATGCTTATGTGTTTTTAATCCTAATTTCATCCATGCTTATAGTTAGGAGGAGTATGTTTATGTTTATACATGTTATTCCCGCTCATTCATATCATTCATGCATCTAGGACTTAATAAAATTAAATTTTTCTGCAATATTAAAGCCTCATCTGCACCTCCAGGCCTAGTCGTATCGAAACGGGTCAATTTGTTTCGATATGGGTGCCTTAAAAGAGTGATATATGACCAGGGTGTTTCAAAAGGAGTTTCGAAACGTTTTGCCTCTACCAAGTATTGTATCGAAACGACCCAAAAGTGTTTCGATACGAGTCAATATATGGGATTCGATACGAGTCAATACATGGGATTCGATACGGTCAAAGCCGTATTGGAACGGTCAACAGGATTTGAAACGCCAGCCAACATTTTGGTAAGAACGTTTCGGAACAATCGTGCCTGTTCCAAAACAGGTCTGCGGACAGCTTTCAAAAGGGCTTTAAATGATAAAGTTTGCTTTCATTTTAAAACCCTAACCCAATTTTCCCCTATAAAAACCCTCTAAACCTCATTGTTTTTCATCAAATCTTGAGGGCTTTTACTCACAAACTCAACTCTAAGCAAGCTTCAACAATTTTGTGCAAGATCTTTCATTCATTCATCCAAAATCCCTATTTGAGGTATTTTTCTTCTTTTTTCTTTTTCCTTTGATTTTATTCGAATCCTAGGTTAGAAAATATTAATTTTGTATAGATTATATGTTTTGCAGCTTGGGTTCTTCAAAACTTGTAAAAAAATCAAAATCTTAAAATTTTTTATTCGAATATATTTGTTTTTACTCGTATTTTTACTATTTTTTTTCAAAAGTTGTTTCTTCTTAAAAAAAATTATATGTATATATGTTTTTCTTAAAAGTGTTTTTCTTTACAACCTATATGGGATTTGCTAAATTAAGGATGTTTATGCATACACTTAGATTTTAAATTGCTTGCTTTATGTTTTTAGGAATTTCCCATGGAAAATATTAATAAGAAACGCAAGACGACTCTAATGGGTGAAGCTTCAAACCAAGAGAATATTCATCCTAACCTCACCCAACTTTTTCACAAGAGTCTTCGGAATCAAGAGACTAAAGACCGTTTTAAATACGTCAAAGATATAGCCGTTCGTCGAGAGCGTGTTGTTGATATCCAATTCCTTGACTCTGAGCGTTTTGAATTCTGCTATCTAGCTCGTTTGCAAGAATGGAACTTCTTGGCCTTTTTGAGCATTCTGGATATTGTCTACAAGCATATGGTGTTCCTTTTCTACTCCAATGTTGTGCTTATTTATAATGAAGATCATATCGAAGTGATTGGCATTGAATCGTACATTTTGGGTAAGAAGTTCATCATTAGTATATCCGTTTTAGAAAATGCTATTGGGCTCAAGAATGAAGGCATTTAGGATGAGAACCACTTTGGTGCTCACACCGGATCCGTTCTCTCTTTGGATGCTCATGACTGATTCCTCCCCTTGATGATTTCTTGGTTCATCTACTCTTCTGGAGGTAAATTTTATCATGTCCATCAAGTTGACTATTTTTTGTTAGAGTGCTTTCGTCAAGGACAACGACCAAATCTTTTCAAGATCATGTTCGTTGAGATGGTCCATAATGTGAAGGTTCGTGAAACCGATGCTCTTACATCTTTCACTTATGGGACCGTTTTAAGCTATGTCTTTGGTACCCTCAACATTGATTACACCTATGATTCTCCGGAACCCCGCAAGAACAAGATTGGTGAATCTTCTCTCCGTAAGTTCGGGTTCCGCTATACTCTTGGCTAATGGGTCTGTGTCGATATGCAAGCTCCGCCACCTCAAGTTGAGCCACCGGCTAAAGCTCCGGCTCCTAACAATGAATCCCTTATGTCTTTCCTAACCGAGTGGTTCAACTCGATAGATATGACCATGGCTTCAGGTTTTGGTGCTATCAACACTCGTTTGCAATCCTTGGAGGATCGCGTTCTTGGAAACAAAAATCGTCTCACCACTCTTGAGAATCAATAAACATCGATAGACTTGTCTTTCTCTACATTCTATGGTGAATGGAGGGACTTTCGTTGTGCTCAAGCTAAAAACAATGATGATTCGTCTGATGATGATGGTGACGATGACAACAAGGCTTAGGATTTCCATTGCATATCATATTAGACTATCATATTAGGAATAAGTTTGCACCATTCTTTTTATGCTTTAAGAACCTATGCTTTGCTTGTTTTGTGTTTGGGATTGAGCTTAAACTATATTGCTTCAAGTATTTATGTTTGGTTATTTGAACTTAATTCTATAAATATTATGTTGTTTGCTTTATTGCTTTTAACCTTGTTTCTTCTCATGATGAGCCTTGTTTATTATTCTTTTTGATCTAGCAAAAAAGGGGAGAAGTAATATAAGCCAAAATATTTTAAGTCGGTTTTTAGTTTTAAAAACTTGAATTTCAAATCTTTTCAAAACTTTAAAACCCATCTTACATTGAGGGGGAGTTAGAACGTCTTCAAGATTTCAAAACGCTTAAAAATTCTAACTTGGCTTTGTCATATCAAAAAGGGGGAGATTGTGAAACTAATAAATTGATTTTGATATAAAAAAGATTTAAAAACTAAATTGAAAAAGGGAAAATGAATTTTGAAGTCCTCAAAACCTCTCTATGTGTTTAAAGAAAAATATACAAGTCAAAAATTCAACTTATCAAATATTTTCTAAGTGTTTACCAAATTAAAACAATGATTTTCGAGTCACCGTTTCGGAACGGCCTTTGAGCGTTTCAGAACGTTTTGAAACTGTTAACCTTTGTTTCGGAACATCTTTCGAAACATATGAAGAACAACGAAATGATTTGAACTGTTCCGATACGGCGGTATCGAAATGACCTCAAATGTTTTGAAATGGAATTCAAACTTGGTTTCAAAATATGACCGTTGAGCTTTTAAACTAATTTTTTAAGAAATAATTAAAGCGTATTGAAACGCCTCTGAGCCGTTTCGACACAGGTTTTGACAGTGGAAAAATGTTTCAAAACGAGTTTCGGAACATGCTCTTAGCGTATCAAAACGATTGTGCCCGTTTCGGCACGGCCTATTTATTTCACCCCAACAACTATTTCTATTTCGGTCTATTTTGAAATAGGGTTGGGCGTTTCGGAACGGGTAGTTGCAAACTGCATTTATGGAGGGAAGATAACATCCCAACGGCTATAATAATGAAGGCAACAACCCCAACGGCTAGAATTCAATGAGAAGGTATAAAAGGGACCTCTAAAAGCTCTAGCAACAACTATTGATCCCAAAAGAATTATCCAAACATCAAATCCAAGCAATTGTACAAAAAGCTCATATTTCATTATAAACCCCAAATTGTGTTGTGTGTAATTCCAATCTTATTTTCCAATTTGGGTTGAGTGCTTGTATTTAAAAGGGCAATCATGTATTGAGAGATATCTTTCTTGCCTTAATTTCTTCTTTGTATCCTTGTGAGGGTTTGGTAAAATTTTGGGTAGAAAATTTGACTGGTATTGTAAAGGTTACCTCATAAGCCTTGAAAAGGGGAAGAACAATTAGTGAATTGTTGGAAAATCCTTAGTGGTAGCTAAGGTAGTGGATGTAGAGTTCAATTGAAACTTGAACCACTCTAAATTCTCTTGTCTAGCAATTTTTAATTTTCCCTTCCACCACCAAAATTCTTAAATATCTAATTCACCCTCTTGGCTTAAATCGATTATTCGATCCACTCAACAGGAGCTTTGGGTGAGGATGACCCGATCAAGGCTGACAAGTGGTTAAGAGACACTTAGAGGATTCTATGATGGATGAGGGGGAGTCCAGAGGATGACCTCAGTTGCATTGTCTCCCTTCTTAAAGGCGCTGCACATGAGTGATTAGAGACTATTGAGTTGGGATTACAACCTGCACTTCTAACATGAGATGTCTTCTTGGATGAGTTCAGAAAGAAGTAAAATAATGAGGTTAACATGGATGAGATGAGAGACCAGTTTCTACATCTAGTTTAGGGGAACATACAATATTTGAGTATGAGCAAGATTTTCTAAGGTTGAGCCGATATGCCCCGAAGTTAGTTACCACCGAGGAGTTAAGGTGTAAAAGGTTTAGACATGGATTGAAGGTTGACCTTCAGATGCATGTGACAACAGGTTCACTTGGGACACTCTATAAGTTAGCCAATTGTGCGAAGGCACTTGAACGACTTTAGGGTTCGACTCTAAGTCAGATTGAAGACTTTAGAGGCCATGTCATGGGGACCCATGACATCATAAGTCCTTCTCCGGCTCCGTCTAGGAAGTTCTGTGGTATGATGGTTCAAAGACAATTGCTTCAAATAAGCTATCAAGGGTCGGTCAAGGATCTAGATCGAGGGTCTGTAAGGGCTCCTTGATTTAGACCTGGCAAACTTGACCCGAGACCTAATGTAGACCTGAACATTTCAGTTTAAACTTGACCCGAACGAGAACCAAAACGACTCGAAATTTACTAAACCAAACCAAAATGGAATTGAAATTTACTAAACCGAAAATCAATTTGAATTGAAGGTAATCAGAACCGAAAATAACTGAAATTGAAATCAACCCAAACTGAAAGTAACTCGAACCGAAAATCAACTAGAAGAAAAAACAACCAAAACTGAAAATCAACTCGAACAAAAAATCAACTCAAATCGAAAGCATCCCGAACCAAAAGTAATGCGTACTAAAAATAACCCGAATTTAATTTGCCCAAATTCAATCCAAACCAAACATCAACATGATTTTGACCATGTAATTGAGCCAAAATAAATGAATAAGTTATTTTTATTTACATTTTAGTAGAATGATAAATACTAAACATGTATATTTTATTCTCCTTTTTATTACATTAATTAATAATTAGCAATCAATTTTAGTACAAGTTTAATGATTTAATTTATCTTTTCTCCTTTAAAAGAATATCTTCATATGTGATTCAATAATTTTTTATTTAAAAAATATTTGATATGCATTATTGTAAAATAAAATTACTCTATTTCACCCCAACTTTAATATATATATATATATAATTTTTTACGTTTAATTGTTTATTTGGTTTAGTCTTTTATTTAATATGTGACATTAATTAAATATCCAAATCAAAAATTAAAATATCCAATTAAATCTCACACAATTAAAACATACCTAAAATGAATTTAATCCATAAATAAATAAATATGATAAAATTATATTTTATTAAATAAGTTCTAAATAGTCTAGTTCTAATTTCGTAAAATTAAATTTTCTCGTCTTGGAATTTAAGCAAAACTTTATTTTAAAAAAAAATAATCAATTGAAACTCTATAATGAACGCAATACGAAATTCAAGTTTTAAATTTTAACAAGCCTTATAAGTTGAGTTTGTGTCACATTATCATCTCTTAATAATGGTTTAATTAGAAAAATTAGACGGTCAATAGTGAAAATTGAGCCTAAATGATAAGATTGACAAAAATATATATTTTTATGTGAATATATCAATAATTCTATAAATACTCAATTGAATACATACCAAACTCAAACTGAATTGACCTAAAGATCTGAAGATTGACTAAAATCAAAAATTGGTCTATTTGTTATTGACTCGAACCGAAAACCTATTCGATATTGACTCGAATCGACATTGACCTAAATAGAAAACCAATCGATCTGATACTGACCGACCTGAAAAATCAATCGATCTGATATTTACCCGACCCGAAATTCAACCAATCTGATATTGATCCGACCTGATACTTGACCCGACCCAAAATTGCATAGAACCGATCTAACACCGAATCAAACCCGATCTAACCCTAATCAAATGTGAATAGAATACAACCTGAACTGAAAATCAAACCGAAATAAACTAACCCAAACCAAACCTGAACCGAACAACCCAATTGCCACCTCTACCTTGACTTTTTCTCTTGAGAGGAGCATTGATGGTTTAGCCGGGACGTCGCTTCCACCGGCTTATGAGCATTGTGGTCGACATCATATTGGAGTGTGTTTCTTGCTTTAGAGGGTTTGCTATAGGTTTCGGGCACTAGGTCACATGGCGAAGGACTGCCCAGTGATGGATGATGGTGCACCAGTTCAGTCTCATAAATTGACTCCTTCTTGGCATGGTCAGAATTTTACTAGAGGTGATGCTAGAACATCATCTGGATATCAGGATGGAGGTAGTGTGAGACTCACCATCAGAGTCGACGCTCGAGGCGTTTCTAGACGGCCTGTCATTCAGGCCAGGATGACAACTTTGTCACCGATGATATGTCATGTACCTATATTTCGTTTTGGTTCTCAGTTGTTGCATTGATGAAAATGTGATTTCTCATTTGTACAATGGTTTTGATTCTCATTTAATAAGTATTGTGGTAAGATCTAGAGGTTGATGTTGAATTGGTTAATTCATTAGATTTGTAAGTGCTTATAGGTAAGGTTTTTACTGAAGTTGATGGGTGAGGATTTAGAGGAACGGTCCCCGCAGACTTGTTAGATTTACTTTCTCCTTAGTTAGTAGATGTTAACCTTAGCATAGGTGGGTCGTGTGAGCACGACGTATGCCTTGGTTTTCGAGCGTAGGTCTCAAAGCTTTGTGGTTTTAAGTGAATCCATTTGTAAGTAATGGGCGCAAGGAACCATTACCTCACTAGTTTGAATGATGTGCTCATGTGATGTTAGTTCAATGATAGCCTTGTAAGTTACAAGACGTTCTTAGCGCACGTAATAGATATGAGAGTTAAGAGCCCGAATCTTTAGAGTTGTGGACGTTAGAGGGTATTGAGGTGCTCTTCAAGGAACGAGTGATCTTATCTTTTGGTCGTGGTTAGAACCCATGATAGAGATAATGTTGAGTTTGGTGTTAGTGATCATTACCTTGTGGTATGGCGTAGAGTGGTGACATAGGAGGTTGTGAGCCGATGTGTAATGGTGAAGGACAATTACCCATTTTTCAGGATTGATAATCTTGTAATTGGTTGAAGAGTTTGGAGATTTTCGTACGATCATTTAGAATTTGAGTATCGTAAGTCGAAGGTTAAAGAGAAGTTTTGATAAATATTGGGTTCAATGTGATGTTTGGGCTTTAAGGACATGTCATGAAGTGGTTTGGACTCACGAGTACGCCGATATAATCTGGATATGGTCCGTTTAACCCGACGAATGTGTGAACACGGGTAACCCGACGACTATGTGAGCACGGGTAAAGTAGGGCTTGTTTGCCATTATGTAGATGATGTATGGATTCATTTATTTATGTTGTGTGGATGCTATGGATGTATTAACTCGATTGGCTGATTGGGCTCGAGTAACTCGATAGGCTATGTGACTTCGAGTATGGAAAAGCTTTGTGGATCATGTAAGACTTCTTGTAGACTCTTTAATGGCTTGAGATAGGTGATATAAGAACTCTAGCTAGTGTAGGCTAGACAATAACTCAAATATAGTGAATGCCCTCCTAGGTCGAATTATATGCCCTTATATAGGCTTTGGGTCCAAGTTTTCTAAAATAGCAAGAATACAACTTTAATTTAAAGTACAATTCTAATAAAGACTAAATCTTTAAAGAATCTACTTTCCAGTCGTCATCCTTCTTGCTTGGGTTTTTCTCTCCTTGAACTTTGGGCTTGACATTCCTTTCGATCTGTGGCTTGGAAAAATATGGTGATTTCACACGATAGACGGGCTGAATTTTCTCTATCTGTCGAGGTCCACATTGCTTCTTCTCCTCAAAACTGTTGTCGACCTCTGCTGTCACGGCGGCAACCATGGCAACACCGTCCTCCTTGATTGCTCGTCCAGTTCCAGCTCTTCTGCTTCACTGCCCAACACCTGCCCTTTCCGTCTGCTACAGCAGCAACCTGCAAAAACAACCAATTTTAGTAGAAACTGTGCCTTTTAGTATATTTGTGATGTTTAACTGTAAACTAACCTAAATGCAATAAATAATGCTTGAATGCAACATAAATATGGGTTAAATAAGGGGTAAATAATAGAACTTTTACACACTCAACAGTGCTCATCTTCTTCTTCCTCCCCATTTTCAAATCTAACGACAAGAAGAGAGATTCTCTTCATCTCACTCTCTCATCTCCTTTCTTCTTCATTCTTGGAACTTTTTGAAAGGTAATTACGTTTTCGACTTGCTCTCAACTTCCTCTCTTCAAAAGTACAAGTAGTTTTCATTTTCATCCAAGTTTTAGAATTTGAGTTTTTGGAAGATTTGAATAAAAATGATATCTTTATTGTTTTTAACTTAAGGTTTTGATTTAATATTGTTAGATATGATGTTTATGAATCAAATGGTCCAACATATATAATTTTTAGAGTGTTTTTTATGAATTCCCGAATTTGGGTTTTGGTGGGGTTTTAGGAGGGTTTTGAGATGAGTTTTGGGTATAGTTTGTGTTGGAATTTGAGGGTTAATGTTAGGGTAATAGTTGGGGGCTGTTTTGAAAGCATTTGAGTGTGCTAAAAAGGTTGAAATCATGAGTTTTGGATTGGGTTTAAGGGCTTCCCGAGTTTGATGTTTTAGGGGTTGTTCTTGGCTTGGAATCTTGTGTTTATTGCTTAAATGTTGTTCCGGGTTGCTACATTGTTGTATAAGCTGATTCGAGGTTGTTTTGTTTGTGTTGAGATGATTAGAAGCAAGAGAAGACAATGGTAAAGCTTCGGGCTCGAATCCGGAAACTTGAAGACCTTGGTTGTTTGGTAGTTGAGCTTGGAGGTGAAGGTGAGTGGTTAAAATGTTTTAAATGGTTTTGAGCAATTGGTTCAAGCATGTGGACTAGGTTGGGATTGGTAGACCCACCTAGAGTTGGGATTAGGGTGGTAGCCTAATCCCGAGCTTTAGTTAGAGACCTTGGTTGATCTTTAAGGTGTTGATTTATGCCTCATGTTTAATCATGTTTATGGTGATTATGTAAATGTTATTATACATGAATGTTGAGGCATGGCTTAATGCATTGTTATATGCATGTTGATGATAAACATGATGGAGATATACATATATATGAAATATGATGTGATATTTGTGTTAATCATATACATGTGGTGGTGACATGTGAAATCATGTTATGAGATGGTTGCATGATCCGAGGATCATGGTGAGTACATGCTAGGCATGGCAATGTGGTTTGTGCATGACGGTAAGTCACGGTGAGTACGTGCTAAGCACAGAAGTTGTTATGAAATGATATTGTGAAAGATTAATGAAATGTGTAGTATTGGCACTAGTATGCTTGGGTACAATGATCGATCATTAGGATGTTAGTGTGCAAACGTGAGTCAAAATGCGCGCATGATCTTGAAGATGGTAGTCATCAAGATGGAGTACGGGTTCACCCAGAAATCTTCATATATATGTTTGTCGGTAATGAGTGGAATCCCATCGACGGGCGTGAGGATGAGTGGAATCCCCTCCGCGTGAAATGGGCGTGAGGATGAGTGGAATTCCCTTCGCGAGAACCGGTGATGAGTGTAATCCCACAGAAGGTAATGGTTGTGTTGGAAATGCGTTCCAACTTGTTATTCGCGTATTCGAGTCATATCTAGGTGCCAATATGAGATTATATATATGTGTGTGTGTGTGTGTGTGCCGATATGATATGGAATATGATTTCAATATGGATTGATATATGTTATTGTTAATGCATTGATTTATGTATCTTCATGTGTTGGGCTTATGGGTAATTGATCATGGCATAGTGATGATTATATGTTCATGCATCATGTATATTTTGGCTCTTGTGGTTCGAAGGTAAGAACTCATGCATTCTACCTTAGTTGTATGCTCGAGCTTGGACCATGCAATGTCGAGGCTTGTTTTACGAGCTTACCCTCACTAAGCTTTTATGCTTATGCTCCTTTTTGTTCGACAATGCAGATCAGTAGCTTGTGGGTGGCAAGGGCAAGGAAAGGTCTCCAAGTGTCACTTTTGGTTAGCTCAAGTATGAACTTTAAATTGTAGATTGTAATAGTCAAGCAATGGGATAGATGTTGTTAAATTGAGCTTGGATGTTTATGATGTTGGTTTGGCTTTTAGATGCTTTGTTTGAATTACAAATCTTTTTTATGTTGCATGCCTTGAATGCCTATATGTTTTGTTTCTAAGGCATGAGCCTTTAAGTGCTAAGTATGTCTCTTTTGGAGTGAATGCATGAATCCCTTGAATGAATGATCCTTGTTTGTTTTGAATGCCATGTATGTTGATATCTTGGTAGTTAAAGGTTGTATGTATGTTGTTTGTGGCTAGGGGAGTCATAAATCGCATCTAGAGTCGAGTCTTAAGTTGTTTGGCTGAAATTTGGAGACTTGCAGTGCAGGGCGTATCGATACGCCTAAAGGTCGTATCGATACGGTCTTGCCTTTAGGGCTCAGTTTTGGCTGGGTGTATCGATACGCGGAGGTGTACCGATACGATCAATGCTCACTGGAAATCTAAGATTTTGGTGAGGCTTTGGCGTATCGATACGGGCTTTAAGCGTATCGGTACGGGTTTATCTCGTTGACCACGAGATGTTGACCCAGAAGAGCATATCGATACGCTCAAGGGTTGTATCGATATGGTCTCCTCTACGTTGACTGAGGGTAGTTGACTCGGTCAAGGCGTATCGATACCCCTGACAGGTGTATCGATACAGCTTGCTTTAAAAAGGAAAATGGGTTGTTTTAAAGTGCCGTTTTGGATGGTCGTTGATATGTTGCTTGTGTTTCCGCTGTCGTGTTTCACATAGGACTTAAATATGCATGTAGACAAGATATAAGTAAAAGAAATTTCTAGGGTTGCTAACTGAGGTGGGACCTTAACGGGTTTCACATTGGTTTTCCCCGTGTAGCCTACTCGGACCGGTTAAACGTCCAGACCGGGACGAGGGGGTTACATTTGTTGGTATCAGTGCCTATGATTACCGAGACCTTTGGTAGGTAAGTGAGGTAAGCCAAGTTCTTGTATTGTAGTTGCACGGTGGTTGCTTCCCATGTAAGCATGTTTGCTTGTTTATCAAGTGTGCTTGGTGTATGTTGTTTGATCGTACGTGTATGTTGCTTGAAGCATGTTGAGTAGAGTCCCATTACTTCTATTACATCGGAAAAAGAGATTTTTAGTGAGGGAATCATACTTGAGCCACTTGGACCCTTTCTTTTGCTAACCCAATTTGTATGTAAATTTGTTGTTGTTGTTGATTTATTGCTTTTTAGTAAGTTTGAGGCCAAGGCGTGGGTCGTTAATCGGTAAGTGGAAGTTGTGGTTTCTGAAAATTCGGATGATGTTGAGGGAGTTCATCGCTATAGTTAGGGAATTATGGTCGTACCGGAGTTGAGGTACAATTTGTTTGTTTGAGTCTGTGTATAGGTGGGTTGGCTCCGGTTGTTAGGGAACGAGGTGATTGATTCTTCTATTAGTTGGTAAAAAGAAGTGAAGACATATGAGTTGGATTCAGAGTAGTATCGATATTATAGTAGATAAGCCCTTGGTACAGTTTTGAGTTTGTTCCCTCCGGTTGATTTTGAATCTGTACTTATGTATATTGTTAGCAAGTATGCAAAGTTTGAATGTGCCCAGTGAAGTGTTAGAGGTAGGTATGAGTACCTTAGTTCTTTTGACGAGATCAAGGTAAGGGTCTCGTGTGAGTAATTTGAATTCAGAAATGTTAGTTGGTGACTGTTGGGGTTTGGCCTATGGTTTTAATACAAGACAGTCGGTCAGTATCCGTGAGTGGGAATCAATTTGTTTGATTGGGCCAGTGTGCGTCTGAGTTGTCTTCCAGCAAGAAGGAGAGATGAAGTCACTTCCGATATAGTTGAACCGAGAAGGAAGTCTTGAGCTTTGGCTTCAGATTGTCTGGTAGTAGAATGTTTTGAGTCGACAAGACCGATGTTATAGAACAAGTTCAAGAATGGTTGTTTGTGTGTGATCAGAATTGAATTTTGAAGTTTCGAGATGCTCTAAGAACGGTTTTGAAGAGTTAGGTTATGTTGAAGAACCAGCCTGAAGACAAGAGAACTGAAAACTATCAGTTGTGTACATGTGAAGTTGCAATTTTATGGATTCGTCTTTTGTGTGAGCATATAAGGAAGCTAGATATCTCTGTTGAGATCTTAGACGTAGGGACACATGTGACTAGACCATTTGGTGAGATAGTGGTGGTTAGAAAGATGTACGGGAGATGTCTGTTGATGGTTCAGGGTTACGTGTTTCTAGTAGATGTGAAGTTATTATCTTTTTACAGTTTTGATGTAACTTTTGGCATGGGTTGGCTCATAGAACACAGACTTAGGGTATACGTTGAGACAAAGAGAGAGTTGCCTTGAAGTTGTAGATTTCTGTGAGACTGTAGTGGTAGGTGAGGATGTGAACTTCTTATCGAATGTTGATCCAGCTTTAGAGGTCAAAGATTGACTGAGTTTAGTTGACAGGTTTGCCTAGCAAATGTGATTGATTTGATTTTTGAATGAAGTTTAGACCGCAGACTGTTAGAATAGTTGTGATTTTCCTAGAACTGTTTGCAAGAATTGCCTGGTTTGTCTCTTGATAGGGAAGAAGAGTTTGTTATTGAGACCGTCTTCGAGATTGTTCCCACTTTGTTTGCTCTGTGTCTTATGACTCCCAAAAGAATTGAGAGTGTCGAAGAATCCACTACGAGATTTGTTAGACCTTAGATTGATTAGGCCTAGTACATCATCTTAGAGTATGACAGTGCAATTTGTGAAGAAGAGAGAAGACAATACGAGGATGTGTTTAGATTACAGACAGTTGAAACAATTGACAGTGAATAATTAGTATCCATTTTCGAGCATCAGTGATTTGTTGATCAGTTGGGGTGTGCTTCAGTCTTTTCGAAGAATAATTTGAAATCCGATTACTACCAGTTGAAAGTGAGAGAAGTTGATGTATCGAAGACAGCTTTCGGGGCAAGATGTGATCACTCTGAGTTCTGAGTTATGTTGTTTTGTTTGACTAGTGTGTTAGTTACTTTTATAGAGATGTTGAGCAAAATATTTCCTGAGCTCCTTGATCAGTTTGTAGTAGTTCTCATAGATGATACATAGGTATATTCAAGTACCGAAGAAGATCATGACAAGCTTTAGAGTTAGTGTTGTAGATCCTATTAAAGAATCAGTTTTATGCCAAGTTGAGCAAACGGGAACTCCGAGTCTAGGAAGATGTTCTCCTAGGACATGTAGATCGGCCGAATGTGTTAGAGTAGATCCTAAG
Source organism: Hibiscus tridactylites (assembly GCA_958450335.1). NCBI lineage: Eukaryota > Viridiplantae > Streptophyta > Magnoliopsida > Malvales > Malvaceae > Hibiscus > Hibiscus tridactylites. Next base: position 23,642,050 of record OY288268.1, on the reverse strand, counting down.
TAGGCAGAAGAAGATGTGAGTTGGAAGAAACTGAAGACAGTGACAGGTATCTATAGTTCCTAGGTCTAGCATTGTTACTATCGGGAGTTTGTAAATAGTCTTTCGAAGATAGCTGCTTATTTGACAGATTGCTACAGAAGAATGTTCAGTTTGTGTAGTTAGATGCGAGACAACAAGCCCTTGAGAACCAAAAGAAACTTTGATGAAAGCTTTGACCTTGATCTAGACAATATCAGAGAAAGAGTTTGTGAACCATAGTGATGCGTTACATGTAGGGTTAGGTTGTGTGCTTATGCAAGACAGAAGATTTGTGGCTTATTCATCGAGATAGTTGAAAGACCTTGAAAAGAATTATCTGACACGAGACATAGAGCTAACCGCAGTTGTGATTGCTTCGAAGACTTAGAGACAAAGCTTGTATAGTATGAAATACACAATATATATACTTATCATCAGAGCATGAAAATATTTGACGACATAGGAAGGGTTGAGACTTGAACAATATAAGTTGTTAGAACTGCTTGAAGACCGTAGTCTCAAGATTGAATACCATCCGAAGAGAGTTAATGTAGTAATCGATGCTTCGAGTTGTTTTTGCTGAGCTATAGTTGAGTTGCGAGCTATATTTGCCAGATTTAGTTTATCAAATGATAGTAGTTTTATGGTCAAGTTTCATGTTAAGCCTATATTGAGTCAGAATACTTAAAGAGAAGCAGTTGCAAGACAAGTTCTTGGCACCTCACGTGCAAGACATAGCAGAAGGAAGACCTTCAGAATACAGTTTTAGAGATAAGAGAGTTTTGCATTTCAGAGGCAGAATAGTTGTACCGATTGACATAGTGTTCTGAGACGTATTGTTTTGACCGAAGCACACGGCAGTTCGTTATATTGCATCAGAGTAGTATGAAGACATATTATGGGTTGAAGATGAGTACTTCTGGATTGAGTTGATGGATGATATGGTTCAGTATGAGAGTAAGTGTGTAATTTACCAGCATGTCAAGACCGAGCATCAGTTTTCTTCTAATTTGTTACATCCGTGGAAGGTTCTTAATGAAAGTGGGTAATAGAGATCCGAGATTTCAACTAGATTTTTGGGGACGTCTGCATAGTGCTTGGTTACCTGTTGAAGTCTGATGATCAGTCAAATGAAGTTATCGATCAAGTTTTTAAACAGTGTTGTATGAGTTTGTGAATTGGGCTAGTTCTGTAGTTTATTTGTTGCGGTTACCACCAGAGTTAGAAAGAGGTTTGTGAGGTGTTCCGTGTATCTATGATTCAGAAATGTGAGTCAGATATGTCCCATGCTATGTTTGTGGAAGAGATTGAGTTCAGTTTAAAATTGACACGCCTTGACGGACCCGTCGAGATCTTAGTATCAGATAGCTAATGTTGTGTGGTAAGTCTACCGAGTTGGTTAGTATGTTGTGGTGAGAAGGAAAGGGAAGTGTGGAAGGGCAGTTTCCATGGCTCTTCCTGTCCGATAAATTTTAGGGATGAAATTTCCTTAAGTGGGGGAGAGTTGTAAAACCCAGGTTTGGGGGTCGGATGGAAATAATATTAAAATATTATTTCGGGTTTATAATTAAAATAATAATATATATTTTAATGGGCTTCGTGTTTGCAAATAATTAAAAACTATGTTGGGCCTATCTTCTAAGTCCAAATCTATGGACTTTAGGAGATGTGGGTTTTGGCCATTCATTAATGGCATAGTTGTAAATATGATTTTTGGGTGAATTAAAAAAATAAAACAAAAGATGAAGACATGTGCTCATCTTCTTCCTCCTCCCCATTTTCAAATCTAACGACAAGAAGAGAGCTTCTCTTCATCTCACTCTCTCATCTCTTTTATTCTTCATTCTTGGAGCTTTTTTAAAGGTAATTACGTTTTCGACTTGCTCTCAACTTCCTCTCTTCAAAAGTACAAGTAGTTTTCATTTTCATCCAAGTTTTAGAATTTGAGTTTTTGGAAGATTTGAATAAAAATGATATCTTTATTGTTTCTAACTTAAGGTTTTGATTTAATATTGTTAGATATGATGTTTATGAATCAAATGGTTCAACATATATAATTTTTAGAGTGTTTTATATGAATTCCCGAATTTGGGTTTTGGTGGGGTTTTAGGAGGGTTTTGAGATGAGTTTTGGGTATGGTTTATGTTGGAATTTGAGGGATGATGTTAGGGTAATAGTTGGGGGCTGTTTTGGAAGCATTTTAGTGTGCTAAAAAGGTTGAAATCATGAGTTTTGGATTGGGTTTAAGGGCTGCACGAGTTTGATGTTTTTGGGGTTATTCTTGGCTTGGAATCTTGTGTTTATTGCTTAAATGGTGTTCCGGGTTGCTACATTGTTGTATGAGCTGATTCGAGGTTGTTTTGTTTGTGTTGAGATGATTAGAAGCAAGAGAAGACAATGGTAAAGCTTCGGGATCGAATCCAAAAACTTGAAGACCTTGGTTGCTTGGTAGTTGAGCTTGGAGGTGAAGGTGAGTGGTTAAAATGTTTTAAATGGTTTTGAGCAATTGGTTCAAGCATGTGGACTAGGTTTGGATTAGTAGACCCACCTAGAGTTGGGATTAGGGTGGTAGCCTAATCCCAAGCTTTAGTTAGAGACCTTGGTTGATCTTTAAGGTGTTGATTTATGCCTCATGTTTAATCATGTTTATGGTGGTTATGTATATGTTGTTATACATGAATGTTGAGGCATGGCTTAATGCATTGTTATATGCATGTTGATGATAAACATGATGGAGATATACATATGTATGAAATATGATGTGATATTTGTGTTAATGATATGCATGTAGTGGTGACATGTGAAATGATGTTATGAGATGGTTGCATGATCTGAGGATCATGGTGAGTACATGCTAGGCATGGAAATATGGTTTGTGCATGACGGTAAGTCATGGTGAGTACGTGCTAAGCACGGAAGTTGTTATGAAATGATATTGTGAAAGATTAATGAAATGTGTAGTATTGGCACTAGTATGCTTGGGTACAATGATCGATCATTAGGATGTTAGTGTGCACATGTGATTCAAAATGCACGCGTGGTCTTGATGATGGTAGTCATCAAGATAGAGTACGGGTTTGCCCGGAAATCTTCTTATATATGTTTGTCGGTGATGAGTGGAATCCCATCGACGGGCGTGAGGATGAGTGGAATCCCCTCCGCGTGAAATGAGCGTGAGGATGAGTGGAATCCCCTCCGTGAGAACCGGTGATGAGTGTAATCCCACCGAAGGTAATAGTTGTGTTGGAAATGTGTTCCAACTTTTTATCTGCGTATTCGAGTCATAGCTAGGTGCCAATATGAGATTATATATATATATATGCCGATATAATATGAAATGTGATTTCAATATGGATTGATATATGTTATTGTTAATGCATTGATGTATGTATGTTCGTGTGTTGGGCTTATGGGTCATTGATCATGGCATAGTGATGATTATATGTTCATGCATCATGTATATTTTGGCTCTTGTGGTTTGAAGGTAAGAACTCATGCATTCTACATTGGTTGTATGCTTGTGCTTGGACCCGGCATTATCGAGGCTTGTTTTACGAGCTTACCCTCACTAAGCTTTTATGCTTACGCTCCTTTTTGTTCGACAATGCAGATCAGTAGCTTGTGGGTGGCAAGGGCAAGGAAAGGTCTCCAAGTGTCGCTTTTGGTTAGCTCAAGTATGAACTTTAAATTGTAGATTGTAATAGTCAAGCAATGTGATAGGTGTTGTTAAATTGAGCTTGGATGTTTATGATGTTGGTTTGGGTTTTAGATGTTTTGTTTGAATTGCAAATCTTGTTTATGTTGCATGCCTTGAATGCCTATATGTTTTGTTTCCAAGGCATGAGCTTTTAAGTGCTAAGTATGTCTCTTTTGGAGTGAATGCATGAATCCCTTGAATGAATGATCCTTGTTTGTTTTGAATGTCATGTATGTTGATATCTTGGTAGTTAAAGGTTATATGTATGTTGTTTGTGGCTAGGGGAGTCATAAATCGCATCTAGAGTCGAGTCTTAAGTTGTTTGGCTGAAATTTGGAGACTTGCAGGGCGTATCGATACGCCTAAGGGCCGTATCGATACGGTCTTGCCTTCAGGACTCAGTTTTGGCTGGGTGTATCGATACGCGGGGTGTACTGATACGCCCAATGCTCACTGGAAATCTGAGATTTTGGTGAGGCTTTGGCGTATCGATACGGGCTTTAAGCGTATCGATACGGGTTTATCTCGTTGACCATGAGATGTTGATCGAGAAGGGCGTATCGATACGCTCAAGGACTGTATCGATACGGTCTCCTCTGCGTTGACTGAGGGCAGTTGACTCGGTCGAGGCGTATCGATACCTGACAGGTGTATCGATACGGTCTGCTTTAAAAAAGAAAATGGGTTGTTTTAAAGTGTCGTTTTGGATGGTTGTTGATATGTTGCTTGTGTTTCTGCTGTCGTGTTTCACATAGGACTTAAATATGTATGTAGACAAAATATAAGTAAAAGAAATTTTTTAGGGTTGCTAACCGATGTGGGGCCTTAACGGGTTTCACATCGGTTTTCCTCGTGTAGTCTACTCGGACCGGTCAAACGTCCGGATCGGGACGAGGGGTTACAATTTTGGAAATGGCTAAATCTAAGGTTTAAATTGGAAATTTTTTATGGGTCGAACTTTGAGTGACCCGAATGTAGTACTTTGGATCTAAATCAGGGTCGGGGTGTTACAAATTAAATATAATACACACCTTTGAAAAAACAAAGTTCATTGTAGTACGTAGTACTAGTTAAAACTTAATGCAAGTTCATATATGGTAATGAAAACAACCACCAAAACTTTTGGATGCAGTAAGAAAAGTTAGAGATGAAATACATTTAAATTTAAATTTTGAGAAGAAGCAAACAACAATTATTAATGTATAATATTGAAAGGACCATAAATTATTATAAGGATCTTTTAAAAAATTATTATCTTATTAATTTAGAAATTGGGCTCAAGTCCAGACCAAAAAAATTATTATTTTAAGAAAATTATTAATTTATCGAGTATTAATTTATAAAAGTTCTACTGTAGTAATATTTTGGTGCATTTTTTCTCTTTTGTTGTCAGGAATATGTTTTAACATGATCTGGTTAAGAAGAATGTTTTTACGGAGACTGATAAATTTTCTCTGTTAATTTTTCTTTTTGCTTAATCTCAATTTTTTTTATTTCTTTACTATTTTCTTTTAATGTAGCTAGGTGTGTAAATGAGACGATTTGGGTCCGAATAATATTAAGTTCGACTCGACTTAAAATCTCGTGAGCTCATAATTATCAAGTTTGAATCAAACTTAAAATTAAAAATTGGAGCTCAAACTCAAAATATTCTCAAACTTCATAATTATTTTTATAGATTTTTGGTGTTTTTCGAACTCACTGTCAATACATAAATTCAAGACAAATTTTCCAAACTTATCTTTGACTCTATTAATCATTCTAAAATTCTTCCAACTGCTTACACTCATATTTCACAGGAAATATTTAACAAACAGATTCGATAGTTTGTCCAAAATAAATTGTTCGACCCTTCTTATACATGTATAAATAAGTTAAACAATAATTAGGCCTTCAAAAACAGATTCAATGATGTTTAGGGGTAAATCTCCCTTCAGGCCCTATCACGTTTGACTTCTTTCTAGTTACGTCCCAAATTCGTTATTTGTGTTTTAATTCAGTTAAATTAGGCCCTAAATTCATGCTTGTTTAATTGACTTAGTTTTAACTCAGCCTTTAGGTTTAGATTTCTTTTAATTAGGTCTTTGTTTCATAAAATTGAACAATAATTATCCCAATAAATTCATGTTTAATTCAATTTAACCCCTAATTAAGATAACTTAGTAATTATTCTAAGTTTTGATTTATTTTTTCATTTGATTAATTGATTTTTAATGGATTTATTTAACTGGTTCAGTAATTTGAGTTTAATTATAAATTGGCCTTACAAATTTGTGAATAATTCCATCTCGATTTTGAAAACTGAAATTGGTTAATGATTCACATAATTTATTATTAGTTCGAATTTGGCTCAAATTTATATTAAAACTTTAATCTTCCATGTCAATTAATATCTTAAGCATTCTATCTAGTTTTTTTTGTATTTCTTTCTCATGTTTTTTTTACGATAGTAGTGTTATTATCAGATTAGGAAGGTTTGCTAGGGTTTGATAGAAAGGGGGAAAAATTCCCTTTAGGGATTTCAGGTTAACAAACGCAAAAGAGTTGAAACAATGAGAGAGAGAAAATTTTATTAACACCGTGTTATTTTGTCAAAAGTCAAAGTCTGACTATTGACTATAGTCACTATTTATACAACCAAACAAACCTAAAGAAAATAAAAGAAAATAAAGAAAAAAGCTAATAACAGAAAACCAACTATATTCTAATAGCCCCCCCTCAAGGTGGAGCATATACATCATGTATGCCCAACTTGGAGATAAAAGATGAAAAAACAGAAGGAAGAAGAGACTTTGTAAAACAATCTGCTAGTTGGTTTTGGGAAGTAACAGGGAACAACTTGATGATTTCATTCTGAACTTTTTCACGAATGAGATGACAATCTATCTCTATATGCTTCGTTCTTTCATGGTGAACTGGATTCTCAGCTATCCTTATTGCTGACTGGTTATCACAAAACAAATGTGCAGTGTGTAAAGGAATCTGCAAATCAGACAAAAGAAAATTAAACCATTGCAATTCACATGTAACAGCAGCAATAGCTCTATATTCAGCTTCAGTAGAAGACCTAGAAACAGTGTTCTGTTTTTTAGTTTTCCATGATACTAAAGAATTTCCTATAAATATACAAAAACCTGTTGTAGATTTTCTAGTTTCAGGGCATGAAGCCCAATCTGAATCAGAAAAAGCTTGTAATTGTAAATTATTGTTAACAGAAAAAAAATAACCCTTGCCCTGGAGATCCTTTCAAATATCTAAGAACACGATGAGCGGCCATAAGATGAACAGAAGTAGGAGCAGCAAGATGTTGAGATAATTGTTGCACAGCATAACAAGTGTCAGGCCTAGTATGTGTTAAGTACAAAAGTTTACCTACAAGCCTCCTATATGCTGTTATGTCAGTTAAAGGAATTCCTTTATGTTCAGCAAGCTTGGAAATATACATGATAGGAGTAGAAACAGTTTTACACTCTAAGAATCCTGTTTCTTTTAAAAGATCTAAAACATACTTTCTTTGACATAAGTTTATACCAAGATTTGATCTTGTAACCTCTAATCCAAGAAAATACTTTAGAGTTCCTAAATCTTTGATTTTAAAAATATCATGAAGAACATTTTTAATATTTTGTACTTCATCTATGTTAGGACTAGCAACAATTATATCATCAACATATATAGCGAGGGCAATAAAATCAGAATTAGAACCTTTAACTAATAAAGAGCAATCTGAACCAGTTTGTTTAAATCCTAATGAAAGAAGAGTTTCAATTAACCTTTCATTCCACTTACGGCTAGCTTGTTTAAGACCATATAAACTCTTCTCCAATTTACAAACAAGACCAGGTTTAGGTGGATTAAAACCAGGGGGTAAATCCATGTAAACCTCTTCTTTTAAATATCCATGTAAGAAGGCATTATTAATATCTAATTGATGCAAATGCCATTTCTTAGCAGCAGCAATAGCAAGAAGGGCTCTAATGGTATTAATTTTAGTAACAGGGCTAAAAGTATCAAAATAGTCTATCCCTGACTGTTGAGTGTACCCTTTAGCTACAAGACGAGCTTTATACCTCTCTAAAGTTCCATCAGACTTTAATTTTGTCCTAAACACCCATTTGCAACCTACTGTACTTTTACCAGGGGGAAGAGGAACAAGTTGCCAAGTTTTATTCATTTCTAAAGCTCTAATTTCTTCTTGCATTGCTTCTTTCCAACAATCATGTTTAATAGCTTGATTATAAGTCTTGGGTTCAGCTAAAATTTCAGCATTGTTAATGTAAGACTTATGAGCAGATGATATATTATGATAAGATAAAACTTGAGCAATTTGATGAGGAGAAGTTCTTACCTTAGCTAAAGAAACACTAAAATCCTTATACTTTTCTGGAAGTTGCCTCTGTCTAGATGGTCGAGTAGAAATAAAAGATTGTTGACTGGAGTCAACAGATTTAGAACTACCAGTATGAATGTTAGTTCCAACAGAATTATCAGGAACAGAATCAATAGTAGCATCAGAAGACATACTTTTATCTAAACACTGAACAGAATCAGTTAAAACAGATGGAACTTGATTATTAATGGGATTTACGATTTCAGAATTGTTCATGAAAATAACATCATCAGAAATCTGTGTATTTTCATACACAGGAAGAACAATATCATTAGAAATCTGTTTAAAAGGAAACAAATCTTCAGAAAAAGTTACATCCCTAGAAATAAAAATGCTTTTAGTTTCTAAATCAAAAACACGAAAACCTTTAGTATGTTTAGGATAACCTAAGAAAACACATTTAGAGGCACGAGGATGCATTTTTGTTTTTGGCTTAGGTAAAACAGAAACATATGCCAAGCAACCAAAAACCTTCAAGTGTTTTAAATTTGGTTTTGAATTAAAAAGTAACTCAAAAGGAGTTTTATTTTCTAAAACAGGTGTTGGAGTTATATTAATCAAAAAAGCAGAGTGTAAAACACAATCTATCCAAAAACAGAGAGGTAAGTTAGCTTGAAATCTTATAGACCTAGCAACAGACAATATATGCTGATGCTTTCTCTCAACAGTACTGTTTTGTTGAGGTGTATAAGTGCAAGAAGTTTGATGTATAATGCCTTTACTATTGAAAAATTCAGTCATTTCAAACTCTTTAGCATTATCACTTCTAATACACTTAACTTGTTTTGAAAACTGAACCTCAACAAAAGAACAAAAATTGGTTATAAGACTTCTAACTTCCCCTTTATTATGCATTGGAAAAATCCATAAAAATCTGGTTTTATCATCTACTATGGTCAAAAAATAAGAATGCCCATACAAGCTTTTAATGGGAAAAGGTCCCCAAACATCCATATGAATGAGATCAAAAGGAGCAACACTAACAGAATTACTAACAGGAAAGGAAGGCCTTTTCTGTTTTGCTAAACGACAAACTTCACATTCAGAAACATGACCTAATGGTATATCACAGTTTATATCAGCAAAAAACTTCATCCTTCTAGAAGAAGGATGCCCTAGTCTAGCATGCCAGAGAGACACAGAAGAACTAGAGGAACTAGAAGAACTATTAGCAATAAAACCATTCTTAAAAACAACATCAGAAACATTATCAGAATCAACAAAACCTTCAGAGATGTCATTTCTAGAAGTAACATACTTAACTACAGCACCATCACAAACATGCTTAGACATAGCATTATCAGAAACATGCTTAGAAACAGCATTATCAGAAACATGTTTAGAATTAGCAGAAGTAGTATGAAAAACAGAAGAATGACAAACCAAATTTTCAACATTTAGATGATACAAGCCTTGAATCAGCTCAGCTGTACCAATCATCTTCCACTGAAGTGTATCCTGTATGATACAACAATTATGTGAGAAGATTAAAGAATACATGTTATCATGAACTAATTGAGAGACAGATATTAAATTGAAACCAAACTTTGGAATATGAAAAACATTTTTCAAAACCAAAGAATTTAAAACAACTGTTCCAATATGGTCAACCTTAACAAGTACATTATTAGGAAGTTTTACAAACTTATCATATACAATATGATAATCTTTAAAAAAATTTAAATCATTGACTATGTGGTCAGTTGCACCAGAGTCAATTATCCAAGAAACATTATTACAATAATGAGAAACATTATTACAACAAGAAACATTAAAACCTGGCTTTAAAGAGAAACCAATACCTGAATCAGAAGCCTGTTTGACATCAGAAACAAAAGCTGAGGACAAAGCATTGACCTGAGGCTGAATATTCTGATTTTGGCCAAGAACATTATGTGCAGAAACAGAATAGGCACGTTCTTGAAGCAAAGAAACAATGCTCTCATACTGCTCTTTTGTAAAAACAGGAGGATAACCAGGATTTTGATTAATACAAGACTCACTAGGAACACTGGTTTCACAAGAACCCACCTGATTAGACCTAGGAGTTTGGTATTTTGATTTATAACCTGGAGGGTAACCATGTTTTTTAAAACACTTCTCAATAGAATGACCAAATATGCCACAGAACGTACATGTGGGCTTTTTATTCCCAGAACTATTACTATACTTCTTCCCAGCAGATTCAGAATTAGAACTCTTATTTCCAGAAAATCTACTGTTATTTTGGGACTGGACACGACCGGCTAAAAAAACAGAGGAATCACAATTGATAACACTAGAACCTAGGGTTCTTTCATGCTGAATAACAAGGGCGAAAACTTCATTTATAGAAGGCAAAGGCTTCATCATAAGAATTTGGGCCTTCTGAACAGAAAAAGTATCATTCAACCCTCGCAAGAATCTAAGAACAAAATCTTGCTTCCTATATGTATGTGCATCACAACCACAATGAATTAAAGGACGAAGATTTGAGATTTCATCCCAGAGTACCTTTAATTGCGTGTGATAAACAGTAACAGGCATGGACCCTTGCTGAAGCGAATAGAAGTCTTGCATTAGGTCAGAAACACGAACCAGATCGCCTTGGCTGAAGCGGTCAAACAAATCGGCCCAGAGCTCGCTTGCATTGTCGATCCATATGACACTCTGAGCAATTTCGTTGCTTAACGCGCGCTGGAGCCAAGAAAGCACCAGATTATTGCACTTCATCCAGGCAGTGTAGGAAGAATCATCCTTCTTGGGTTCTTTGATGGAGCCATCAACAAACCAAAATTTGTTCTTCGAGATTAACGACATCTTCATAGATCTCGCCCAGCCGTGATAGTTATTGCCGGTGAGAAGCGAAGACGTCAAAACCAACGCTGGGTTCTCGTTGAGATGCACATAATACTCATTATTTGGATCATCAACGCGAACGGAACGGCCGTCGTTTGTCTCAGAGGAGTGCAACGGAATGGAGTCGACTGATACCATATCAGATTAGGAAGGTTTGCTAGGGTTTGATAGAAAGGGGGAAAAATTCCCTTTAGGGATTTCAGGTTAACAAACGCGAAAGAGTTGAAACAATGAGAGAGAGAAAATTTTATTAACACCGTGTTATTTTGTCAAAAGTCAAAGTCTGACTATTGACTATAGTCACTATTTATACAACCAAACAAACCTAAAGAAAATAAAAGAAAATAAAGAAAATAAAGAAAAAAACTAATAACAGAAAACCAACTATATTCTAATAGTTATTAACGGTCCATTTGTAGTCTTTAAGAGATAATACAACCCTTTTCGTTACCGATTTTGGGCGATTTCATAGTACTTTAACCTTTCTTATTTATAACTGACTCTTGAACCCGATCATAACTCCAATTCAAACACATATCAAACTTCTAATATGAATGATGATGACTCTAATCGACAAACTTTGAAAGGTCGAACGAATTTCGACCAGTCGATAACAAGATCCTGATGCAAAACATGAACATTCTTTTCAATCAATCATTTTCTTGCATTATCACTACATCGTTATGTGATGATTTTTTTAGGGGTGTTCAAAGTTCGATTTTAACTGAATTAATCGACCGAACCGAACTTTTTTTCCAAGTTAATCAGTCAATTAATTTTAGCTTCGGTCGGTTAACGGTTAATGATTTTTTTCCAACTTTGGCTATCGATTAATCCGGTTCGAAATCGGTTAATTAACCGAATTAACCGAAATTATTATATATTAAATACTATATATATTACATATATTTATTTTTGGACATTAAACTTTTAAAAATTATAAAATGATCATTAAACTTTTTACATATTATAAAATGATCATTAAATTTATTGAATTATTAAAAAATGGCTATTAAACTTTTCAATATTTATCACCAATTTATAACGTGCAATGACCATTTTGTAATAATTCGATAAGTTTAATGATTGTTTTATAACTTTTCAAAGTTCATTGGCTAAAAAAATTATTTTAACATAGTTTAATAACCATTGTGTAATTTACCCAAAATTGTATAACAAATTTCGATTAATTTAAAAACCAACCAATGTAACCAAATTTTTTTCAGTTCGTTTAAAATTTTTCAAAAAATTTTGGTTTTAGTTAATAAATTATGTGTAGTTCAATTCTGTCAGTTAACCGAACCGACTAATTGAACACATCTTTTTCTCTTGACCTTTTTGTGCCATATAAACTATATAGTGATCCACTGCACTGCAGTGTAGCGTTCTTGCGTGCTTATGTTATCCAGTGTCTTCATTTCTTGAAAATACCCATCTGATATGTGTCCCACAAATTTGCCAATGGATATGAGAGTTTTTGATCTTCTGAAAATATGGAAAATTTGAAAAGAAAAACTTATATGCTTGTATCCAACACTTATTTTCAAGTCTCGGTAAAACAGATTATATGAATGATATTGAATCTAGTATACGTTGCGTAGGCCATAATCTTGTACATTGTGCTTTGGAACGAGTACGGAGTACCAGTATACATTGTGCTCTGAAAAATCCCAATTATTCTAACTCATTGTTAATAAAGATATATGTTTCACCAAAACGACATTTTATTGCAACAATCTAAAAGATGTATGCTCAGACACGTCACTTGATAACAACTTCATAATATCCAAACAAAAAAGGTGACAATTTCATTCCTCTGATTGCCTCTGACCTAGCACCGGAATGTCTTCATATCGTTTCTGTTGTATAACAAATTAAATCAAATATACAAGTTAGTAGATGAACTATGTATGCTCAATTGTTGCAGACAATGATCAGGCCACTATGCAAATAAGTTTCAAGGGTGCATTGTGCCGGTTAAGACAACGATAACCATTTATCATCAACAAAATTGAATCTATATTGTGACATGCAATAATGCTTTACTTGGCACCAACTGTAACTATGCGCACAGCTGACGCAAGATAGCAACAATAAGCCTAACAGATTGAATATGATGAAATGCAAAACAAGTTATCGAACCTGCCAACTATTAAGCCTTCTACGTAATTACAACAATTCTTCAACAAAATTTTCCCAAAGGTTCTAATACAAACAGGGCTATGGAAGCATAAGGATGGTAGTTCTTCAACATAAATTGGCATTACCCAAAGATCACAAAATCCACCATGGAATGTACTTATAACTTATAAGTATAAAAATAAAACTACAAAAAAACTGGTAAATGGTATTATAACCTATGTTACTCAAACTTGAGAGTATCAGATAATGGTATGTGTTCAACATAGGTCAGTACTGTTTTTTAAGTTTTCCGGTGTATTTGGAAGATAGCGTCTCCATACTCAAATCTTAGACATTAACACAAGTGTTGGACGTAGGTACTTATATAAAATTGAGGAGTCAAAGCAACGCAAAACCATAGAGGCTAAAATATTAAAAGAGCCCCTGAGCTTACCGCTTTATTTAAATAGCCCCTAAACTTTTTGTCCACAAAAATAAGCCCTTCACACCCTAACAAGCCATCAACTTGTTACCTATATCCAACTAAGATCCTAACTTTTAATTTATACCTAATAAAGCCCTTAACATAGATCAACCTTTCACTTGAAATTAAAGTTTGTTTAGCACAAATCAAAGGATAAGTGCTTATTTACATAAAAAAAAGTACAAGGGATTATTTATATAGAGCAGTGAAGTTAGGCGGCTTTTTTAGTATTGTAGTCAACCATAGATTACAACTCGATTGCGGAAATGTGAATTGTGAATGAGCCAAATAAGGAAGAGGCACGTCAGGAAAGGTTTAAACATCTTGTCAATAGGAGAGCAGAGGATATCCTCTCCACAATACAATCAAATACAAATCCCAGCGTGGCTTATCAAAGTAATGAATTAACAACATAATTTGCGAATCAGATTCCAAATAACGCACAAATGAAATACACAATAAAACTGGTATTCTCAGAATTAGAAAATTTACCCCGACATTGTTGTGTTCCCAGAGCTTATGAACTCCATAATCCACGGCCTACAAAAGTCGATTTGATTACAATAAAAATCTTCACCATTCTAATCTTTCTCCTTACATCATAAAAAAGAACTAATCCTAAAATTTATTAGAAATTCATCGCTTGCAATAAAAACCCAAAAAATAAATAAAAATCATCAATCCTCCGACCAAAACTATTCCAATCAGTAAATAAATATTCTAAAATCTTTCTCTACAATCAACACTAAAATTCAATGGAAAAAAAGGATCAAGAGCGGAAATGAGAGAGATCCAAGCGGGAAAAAAAGAGTTAGAACTTACCCGTTCTCCAAGGAAAGCACCGGCGATGACAAAGGTAACGTAGACGGAGTTACGACGCATGATAACTCTGTAGAGACCTTCGAAAAAGCCGCCTTGACCTCTTCTTCGAGCAGCGTAGTCCATGGCGATTACTGCAGATAGAGGGAGTCGCTCTTGCTGGGATCTGCGATTAGGGTTTGCGGGGAATTTGGACGCTAAGAAACGGGGAAATGTTTGTTTTGCAAGGATTAAATTTCTTAAGGGGTTTTCGGGTCGACCCGAAACGTGTGGGTTTAATTTAGTTAAATCTGATGGACACCATAGGTCAGTTATTTGGGCCTTATCTAGATCAATGTGTGGGTTTAATTTAGTTGAAGATTTTACGACTTGAATTGAATATTTTTAATTATATGTTTTATTAATTTACAAAATATTATGGAGTATATATTATTTAGGATTTTTTTTTACTTTCTTTTTAGTTTAGTCCCTTCATTTGAAAACTGTTCTCGTAAATTCCAACTTGAGATTTTAAGATCAAAATCAGTTCTTGTTAGCTTTCGTTCTAGCTTAATGCTTTTGTTAATATTTGAAAATTGAGGAAAAATTAGAGCCAAAAAGGAAATGCAAGTGGATATGTTTTTTCGTTCTAGTATTTGTTGATTGGGGCTTTGTCTGGTTGATTGACTTATTTATTTATGGATTATGGATTTATTTTATGTGTTTTAGATACTTTTTTGACATATGAAGTGAGGTTGATGTTTTAAAACTTTTTTTTACTCGGGTTGGTCAAATAAAAGTGTTTAAATGGTTAATTCAGCGGTAACTGATTGAATTACTGAACTAAATTAAATATTTTTTAACTTTATTGATTAATCGAACTGATTTTTTTTAAATTATTATTCGAACTGAACAAATTTCAGCTAATTCAACCAACTTTTAAACTAATTGAAATTTGTTACAAGTAAATGTATACAACTTAATTGGTTTTCATTTTTCTTTTATTTTTGTACTTTTGTTAGTTAACTTTGGGTGATTTTAAAAAAATTTGTGTTAGGTTGCCTTTTGCTCATCCCCTTGTGTCCTGGTGGCAAAGGTAGATGTTTATCATCCCTTGGGACCCGGGTTCGAGCACCAGTAATGTCATGTTGTGTGTGCCGTCTTTGAAAAAACTAAGAAATTTGAACAGATGCTACACTTGCATCACACCAGCATATTCAAAAAAAAAATTGTGTTAGAAATGAGTTGAGTATTAAAATTTAATGGGGTTAAACATAAAATATATATGTAAATGTAATATATATTTAATATTTTCAGATAATTTGGTTAATTTTGTTAATTAAATAAGTTTGAACTTAATTAATAAATAATTGAACTTTAAAAAAATCGTTAACTGTTCTTTGACCGAACAAATTTTGGTCACCAACCGTTTAGCCAAACAAATTTGATTCAATCGGTTAATTTATTTTTAACTGGACAGCAAAACCCCTTAATGTCCGATCATGACGAGTTTAAAGCAAACTTTTGGGGCATGTTCGAGGTGAGTGTGTTGAGTGGATCAATGGATTGATCAAAGCTCAGAGGGGGAGTGAATTGGGCTTTTAAAAAATTTGTTGGAGTAAAAGGATAGCTAAAAATGAAAAACAAGGGATTTTAGAGTGGTTCAAGTTCCAAATGAACTCTACATTCACTACCTTAGCTACCACTAAGGATTTCCAACAATTCACTAATTTGTTATTCCCCTTTTCAAGGCTTAGGAGGTAACCTTTACACAACCGGTCAAAATTTGACCAAACTCTCACAAGAGTACAAATAAAATTTTGGCAAGAAAGATATCTCTCAATACAAGATTGCCCCTTTAAGTACAAACACTCAACCCAAATTTGATGATAAGATATGAATTAAACACTACACATTTTGGGGTTTACAAGAAATTGGAAAATAAGCACTTTGAGCTTGGATGTTTATCTTTGATGCAATAGTTGTTGATGGTCTTCAATTAGCTTCAATTTATACCTTCTCTATAAATTCTAGCCGTTTGGGTGGTTAGGGTATTGATTATAGCCGTTGGGACCCTCTCTTTCTACCATAAATGTACTTTTACAGCTTATTGTATCGGTACACGAAGACCCGTATTGATATCTGTCTCAAAACAAAAAGAGCCGTTGCACAATAATAAAGAGGGCGTATCGATACGCGTGTAAGCGTATCGGTACGGGACAAGGAATGTTTCGATACGGATAAGATTGTATCGATACCTTTTTCTCAACTTAGCTTACTGAAAGTTTCCGTATCGATACGGCTAGGAGCGTATCGGTACGGGACAACCACCACTTTAAATTTCAGTTACCTAATAACTAACACCAACGATCTTAAACATTAAAAGCTTTTCGAATTTAAAATTCCATTAAATTCGTATCGATACAGGTGGAACCGTATCGGTACGCTAATCAAACTCCTTTAGTTTTTACAGAGTGGCGTATCGATACAGATTCAATCTGTTTCGATACGATGAGGGGCGTATCGAAACGCGTCTTTCTAGTAGCCAACTTAGTAAAAATGGTATCGATACGGCTGGAAGCGTATCGATACGCCTGGACGTTTTTCAATACTTTGGCCTTGGAACACTTAGAAAATATTTGGAGTTTGAATTTTTCAAATCAGATTAAAGTGCTGGTGATTTATAAATCATTTGAGGGACTTAGAAATCTATTTCAAGTTTTCAATTTAATCCTTAACATACTTAGTTATATGAAAATCAAACATAGGTTTTACAATCTCCCCTTTTTGATATAACAAAACCAAAACTTGAAATTTTTTGACACTTTGAAAAACTTTGCAAAATAACTCCCCCTTAGTATTAGCTAGGTAAACTTTAAGTTGAAAATCAAAATACTTTAAGTGTGAGCTTGTTCCCTGTCCCCCTTTTTGTTAGATCAAAAAATAGAGACATTGATAAACATATGCAAAAGACATATATAATAACCAAGCAACATAATATTGATAATCATTAAGTTCAAATTAAAGATAACATCAATCATGAAATCCAAATAACAGAAAATCAAAGCATAGGTTTTAGAATAATGCAAACTTAATCCTAAAAACATAAACGAAAGTGCATAAATATCCTAAATGACATAAATGATATGCAAAGATGAACTACTATGCATCTCCATCGCCATCTTCATCATCCTTCTCATTTGCATCATCATTCCTCATAGTTTGACACCACTCGTCATGAAAAGCGGTGAGGGATATGTTCATCGAGTTGTGACCACCTTCAAGGGAAGTGAGGCGCGTCTCCACATTCTTCGTTCGATCTTCAAGGCTTGTAAATCGTGTGTCAATAGCGGTAAACCTTGAATTCATCACTTGATCTATGGAGGCAATTCCCGTGCGCAAACCCGTGAATTGCTCATTTAGAAAAGTCATGAGGGAATCCATAGAAGGTGGAGAAGGAGCTTGAGCGGCTTGAGGATTAGCAATTTCTTCCAGAACGGCATCAGCAGGGAGCTCGGATAGACAAAGCCAACTACCATTGAAGTAATGAAACTTTCCCCTTGCAAGAGATCTTTCGTCGATAGGATCGGTGAGGGAAGTTGGGTAGTCATGTGAACAATCTATCTCCTTTTGTGTGAAGAAATAACTCAAAGTCGTACCATAAGTGAAGGAAGTGACGAGTGTAGTGTGGCGATGTTGCACGAGATAGACAATCTCCGCAAACATGATTTGAGCAAGATTTGGACGTTTTCTTTGACGGAAGCATCGAATCCAAAAATCATCAACTAGGTGGATAGTGGAATACTTTCCTCCCGAGGGCCTAAACCACCAAGAAACCATCAAATGAAGGATCCGATCTTGAGCATTAAGCGCGGTGACGGAACCCATTTAGTTCCTATAGTAGATTGATTAGTAGGCCTTTCAACTAATGTCTAAACATTACTTCTCTCAAATTGATTTAACTCTTTTTGCATAGCCATAATCCAAAATTCATATTTTAATGTTTTTTTAATGTTCTTAGGCTCTATGCATGAGATAAAAGCAACATGATTCATGAGTTTAAGAGAAGATATAGTAGTTACCCCCTTGGATGGATCACCCAAGATTTCACCACCTTTGACGTAGTTGTACTCCCTTGGGTAGCTCACTTCCTTTTCCTCAAGAGCCAAGTCCTTCAAGGCTTCAAGAGGTGGATCTTGTGTATCCTCTTCTTTTGTTGGAATCTCATCCTCCTTTGAAGTTTGTCCTCTATCAAAGGCATCAAGGATTCCTACATCATCATCATCACAAGAATCCTTCCTCGGAAGGAGGTTATCATCAAATACAACATGAATAGACTCTTCTACTACTAAAGATCTCTTATTAAATACATGATAGACTTTAGAGTTTAAGGAATAACCTAAGAAAATAGCTTCATCACTTTTAGCATCAAATTTACCTAAGTTATCTTTTCCATTGTTTAAAACAAAACACTTGCAACCAAATGGATGAAAATAACTAATGTTAGGCTTTTTAGATTTTAAATCCTCATATTGTGTTTTCTTTAAAAGTGGCCTAATCATTACTCGGTTTACAATGTAGCAAGTGGTGTTTGTGGCTTCCGCCCAAAAATATTTAGGTAAATTGTTTTCACAAAGCATGGTTCTAGCCATTTCTTGTAAAGTTCTATTTTTCCTCTCAACTACCCCATTTTGTTAAGGAGTTCGAGGAGCCGAAAAATTGTGGCTAATACCATTTTCATTTAAAAACTCTTTAAAACCTAGATTTTGAAATTCGGTTCCATGATCACTTCTAATATGAGAAATTCTAAGTTCAAGATCATTTTGAGTTAGTTTTGAAAATGTGATGAATTTTTCTAAAGCCTCATCTTTAGTACTTAAAAATAGAACTCAAGTAAATCTAAAATAGTCATCAACAAGTACAAATGCATAAGATTTACCACCCAAGCTCATAGTTCCAATAGGCCCAAATAAATCCATGTGAATAAGTTGTAAACACCTACTTGTAGAAGCATCATTAATGGATTTAAAGGATGACTTATGTTATTTACCCTTAGAGCATGCATCACAAATTTTGTCATTTAAGAACTTAATTTTGGGTAAACCTCTAACTAGATCTAGGGAAACTAATTTTTCTAAAACACTAATGCTAGCATGTCCTAGTTCCTATGCCATAGTCGTGCGTCATTTTCATTTTGTGCAACAAAGCATGTATGTGATGTATGAATGTCATCTAAATGCACCATGTAAATATTACATATGCGATGACCAATGAGCATAATATTATTTGATTTAATGTCAACAATTTTGCACCCATTTTATCAAATAAGACATTAAACCCTTTTGTCACAAAGTTGACTTATGCTCAATAAATTATGTTTTAGACCATCGATATATAAAATATTTTTAATGAGAATAGTAGAGTGATTACCTATGGATCCAATACCTTTAATGTGGCCTTTAGAGTTGTCACCAAATGTAACTACTCCTCAACTTTTTGGCTTTAAGTCCATGAATCGACTCTTGTCTCCAGTCATGTGCCTCAAGCATCCACTATCAAGGTACCATGAATTTTGACTTTGTGCTTTGGCCTTGTAGCAATGCTCCCCCTACAAACAAAAATATTAAACTTTGGTTTTTGGTACCCAAATCATTTTGGGTCCATGAGTGTTAGCTCTCAAAAGCTTGGTTCCCTTAGGAATCCAAGGTGACATAACAACAACATTATTAGACTTGACGAGTTCCTTAGGAACCCATACACTCCTAATCTTTTTAGTTCTATTATGTCTATGGAAACTATTTTGTTTGTAGTTATATGTCTTTCTTTTAGGCTGGTTAGTTTTGGAGGATTCACCTATCTCATTTTTCATACTACCAACATTCTTGAAAGAATCCTTGAGCTTGTTAAGCTCATCTAACACCTTTTGGTGTTCACTATTGCATTGAGAAATAAGATTATTTAGGTCTACATTTTCATCTTGGAAGAATTTAAGTTCATCTTGCAAACCTAAGATCTTTTTCTCAAATTTTAAATTAGCATGAGAAAGTGAGTCATTTTTGGCATTTAATTCGGAGACAATCTTTTTATTTCTTATGATCGACTCTTTATATTTCTCAACTAATTCATCATATACCTCTTGTAACTCATCATAAGCATCATGCAATTCATCAAATGTAAAATCAAAAGATGATGAGTTAGAGGTTACCATGGAGGAACCCTCCTCAAGTGCCATGAGGCAAAGGTTGGCCACTTCATGTTCGTCATCCTCGGATGACTCCTCGTCACTCCAAGTAGCAAGCTTGGCTTTGAGCTTCTTCTTCTTCTTCTTCTTCTTCTAAAAGCCCTTCTTCTTGAATTGAGGGCATTCCAAACGAATGTGACCAGGTTTTTTGCACTCGAAGCAAATGATTTGATCCCTCTCTTCCTCCTTTTTTTGGTTTTGAAGTCCATTTTTCTTTGCATCTTCCTTCCTCGGTTGGACCTCATAAACCGTGAGAACCTTTTGGCTATCATAGCCAATTCTTCTAGGTCTTCCTCCTCACTAGAAGTGCTCTCCTCATGTAGTGAAGCTTTGAGAGTCACTCCTATCTTCTTCTTCTTATCTTGATACAAGGGTGTTGTTGAAGAAAAAAACATTCCTCGTTTATTCGCGGATCTAGGATATTAGCAAGTATTTCTCTGCAATAGAAACAAACTTGATGTTGCAGTTAGATATTATAAATAGTAAAAAAACTGAAAGAAAAAAATTCAGAATTGGGAGAGAAGAAAGTTGCAGAAATTTTAGGATAATTTGAACGACGAAGATGAAATTCTTCAAGAATTCAACAACGGTAGCAACGTTCTTGGAATTTGACACGATGAACTCGAAAGAACCTGTATAATCTGTTATGCAAACCCGAATCGAAACTGTTCTTCATAGTCGAAAAAGGTGAACAAACTCCAAGGAAGAACTCGAACAATCTGTTGAACGAACCCGAACCTTATCTTGAATTTTCTCGAATACGGACTTGGACCCTTCAATTATCGAACAATTGAGAACCCGAAGTATCAAAGAAAAAGTTCTAAAAAGAACCAAATTTGAGAGAAAATCTCACAAAATAATTTATTCATCCAAAATGTGTAACCTTATACAAATGTTATTCGGCCATATTTATAATTACAAGGGTGGTTGCTGAAAGCCATTTGAATATTAAATTCAAATGAAAAAAAAACTTCCTAATGTGGCGGCATGTGCTTTTCAGCCATGCATTTTGAAAATAGGCAGAAATGTGTATATCACATTTAACATGTGATAATAACATTTTGAATTTCAAAACACACCATTTGTTCTCATCTTGATCTGCCGCATCATGGAGAGAGCTTGCTGGTCTCACAAATCACATTTAACATGTGACAAATACATTTGAATTTCAAACGAGAAAAAAAACCCATTGCTCTTATCCATTGCTGCCCGCATCAAGTAATTCCACATGCTAATTGTGGTGGCGTATGTGTTGAAATGTAATTCATTTCAATTGCCGCACACGGTCTGCAAACATATATATATATATATATATATAAAACATTATTAAAGGCATGAACATACGTAAGTGGGCTGCACAGTTCTAAAAATAAATGTTATTCCAAACATATATAGAAACAAACATTATTCCAAATATATATATATATATCATATTATATACATATTTAAATATACCTAATACGTAACATAACCTAAACATGTCACATATCAATATGCAACACATTAAAAGACTTACTATCTAAGACACAAACATTATCAAATGATTCTGAAATGTTAGCACAAGTAAGGAAAAGAGCTTCCCTGAAACGTTGAGTCCTAGATCGCGTATGTGGCCCTAACGGTAAGACCTCCGGATTAGCATCAAGTGTAAGTGAAGATGTGCTCACATCATCCCCCTCTTCTTGAAAAAGATTTGTCCTCAAATCTGTAGAATCACCATAAGGGGTTAAGTCAGAAACATTAAATGTGGCACTTACATTGTATTCTCCGGGTAGATCTAACTTGTAGGCGTTGTCATTCACTTTCGCCAACACCTGAAAAGGACCATCTCTTCGCGGTAACAGCTTGGACCGCCTTTGGCCTGGAAATCGTTCCTTTCGGAAATGAACCCAAACCCAATCACCAACATCGAAGGTGACTCGCTTCCTTCCTTTGTTTGCTTGCTTTTCATACTGTTGAGTCCTTCGTTCTAGGTTCTCCTTAACCTGTTGATGCAACTTTTTCACATAATCAGCTTTGCTTTGACCATCCCTGTTCGTCACCTATTCCTGTGGCAAAGGCAACAAATCTAGAGGGGTAATAGGATTAAAACCATAAACAACCTCAAATGGTGACATTTTAGTAGCAGAATGTACAACATGGTTATAAGCAAACTCAACATGTGGCAAACAATCTTCCCAAGTCCTAATATTCTTTTTAATGATGGAACGAAGTAAAGTAGATAAAACCCTGTTAACAACCTCAGTTTGTCCATCAGTCTGGGGATGGCAAGTAGTAGAAAACATGAGTTTCGTACCTAATTTACTCCAAAGAGTCCTCCAGAAGTGACTCAAAAACTTCACATCCCTGTCAGAAACAATCGACCTAGGAATACCATGTAAACGTACAACATCCCTAAAGAATAAGTTAGCCACATTAACAGCATCATCAGTCTTATGGCAAGCAATAAAATGTGCCATTTTCGAGAACCTATCAACCACAACAAATATACTATCTCTACCTGTCCTAGTTCGAGGCAATCCCAAAACAAAATCCATCGATATATCAGTCCAAGGGGAATCAGGAATAGGTAAAGGTAAGTACATACCATGTGGTGAAACCTTCGATTTCGCTTTTCTACAAGTCACACAACGTTCACAATACCTTTCAACATCTTTACGCATCTTCGGCCAAAACAAATGTTCTTTCAAGGTATGTAACGTTTTGGTGACTCCAAAATGACCCATCAATCCACCTTCGTGCGCCTCACGGATCAGAATATCACGCATTGAACCCTGGGGAATGCAAATCCTGTTTTCCTTGAAAAGATAGCCATCATGCCTGTAAAACTTTCCATCTGCACCTTTCGAACAAGCATTAAACTTATCTCTAAAATCAGGATCATCAGGGTATAAATCACGAATATATGCAAAACCAATCAGATGTGAATCAAGATAACTCAAAAGTGCATACCTACGTGACAATGCATCAGCAACGACATTTTCTTTCCCTTTCTTATAACGAATGACATAAGGAAAAGATTCTAAGAATTCAACCCACTTAGCATGTCGTTTATTCAATTTATGCTGACCTGTGATGTAACGTAAAGCCTCGTGGTCGGTGTGGATCGCAAACTCCTTAGGCAACAAATAATGCTGCCATGTCTCCAATGCCCGAATCAGTGCATACATCTCTTTATCATAAACCGGATAGTTCAATGTAGCACCACTCAATTTCTCGCTAAAGTAAGCAACGAGCCTCTTTTCCTGCATCAAAACAGCACATATACCAATTCCAGAAGCATCACATTCAATTTCAAACATTTTATCAAAATCAGGTAATGATAACACAGGTGCTCTAGTCAAACAATCTTTAATTTTCAAAAAGGCATCTTCTTGTTCTTTACCCCATGAGAAGACTGAATTCTTCTTTATAATCCCAGTTAAGGGGGCGGTAATAGAACTGAAGTTAGGAACAAACCGTCGATAAAAACTCACTAAACCATGAAACGATCTAACCTGAGTAATCGATGTCGGTCGTGGCCATTCCTGAATTGCCTTTATCTTCTCAGGATCAACTTCAACTCCCTGAGAACTAACAATGTAACCAAGAAATGTGAGTTTATCAGTACAAAATACACACTTCTCCATGTTACCAAACAATCTTTCTTCTCGCAAAACCTGCAAAACAGCTCGCAAATGTCCTACATGATCCTGTAAAGACTTGCTATAGATCAAGATATCATCAAAGTATACAACACAGAATTTACCAATGAAAGATCGTAGAACATGATTCATCAAACGCATAAAAGTACTAGGTGCATTAGTTAAACCAAAAGGCATTACTAACCATTCGTACAAACCTAGCTTTGTCTTGAAGGCTGTTTTCCACTCATCGCCTTCTCGCATGCGAATCTGATGATAGCCGCTTCTTAAGTCAATTTTGGAGAAGATGACGGCTCCGCAAAGCTCGTCCAACATGTCATCAAGTCTTGGAATGGGATGACGATACTTAATTGTGATCTGGTTCACAGCTCGACAATCTACGCACATCCTCCAAGAACCATCTTTCTTCGGTACTAACAGCACCGGAACAGCACACGGACTCAAGCTCTCTCGAATGTAACCCTTGTCCATCAACTCAGTAATTTGCCTTTGAAGCTCTTTTGTCTCTTCAAGGTTGGTTCGATAAGCTGGCCGGTTCGGAATAGTAGCACCTGGAATGAAATCAATCTGGTGCTCAATGCCACGAAGAGGTGGCAATCCTTTCGGTGTTTCAGCTGGAAACACGTCCTCAAACTCCTGCAAAAGTGTCAAAATCGGTGAAGGTAGATCAGTAGGAAAATCTGTCAATAAACAATAATCTTTAAACATCAAAATAAGAACATATTGTTGAGAGGAAAGACATTTCCTGATTTCACTACTGCTCGCATACACGGACATCTTCTTCTTCTCTTTTGCAGTCTCTTTACTCTTTTTCAAGCTTGCCTGATCTTCAAACACTTGACTCGGTGTCAAAGGAGCCAAAGTGATCTTCTTACCTGCATGCATAAAAGAGTAACGGTTTGTATAACCATCATGAATTA
This sequence comes from Hibiscus tridactylites, assembly GCA_958450335.1. Taxonomy (NCBI): domain Eukaryota; kingdom Viridiplantae; phylum Streptophyta; class Magnoliopsida; order Malvales; family Malvaceae; genus Hibiscus; species Hibiscus tridactylites. The sequence continues at coordinate 23,616,899 of OY288268.1, read as the reverse complement.
CCTTCTTGTCATATTGCCAAGGGCGTCCCAAAAGAAGGTGAGTAGCATCCATCGTCACAACATCACAAAGGACCTCGTCCTTGTAGTTTCCAATTGAAAATGGTACAATAGCCTGTCTGGTCACTTTAAGCTCGCCACCATCATTCAACCACTGTAACTTATATGGATGAGGATGCTTTGTCGTTTTCAGACCTAACCTGTCAACCATCACTGAACTGGCAACATTAGTACAACTACCACTATCAATAATCACAACACATACCTTGTCTTGCACCTTGCATCGTGTGTGAAAAATATTCTCACGCTGTAGATCATCTGGTACCTGTTGCACATTCAAACTTCTTTTAATAACCAAAAGTTCCATTGCCTTACCAGATTCAGGAACCTCTAGGTCGGTCTCATCTTCCTCTTCAGTAGGGAGATCATGCACTTCCTCCTCGGAATTTGACTCTATCTCACCATCATCTCGCATCAACATAACCCTCCGGTTAGGACATTGACTAACAACATGTCCTCTTCCAAGGCACTTGAAACACTGGATATCTCGCGATCGTTCTTTTACCACCACTTGATGTTTGCCACGCCCATTATCAGCAACGGGAGGCTTTGGTGTGCTAGATTCGCCTTGCTCTCGAATCCGAAGTGGTGTTTGCGGTGCTTGTTTCCTGGAATTGTTAGGAGTATATAATGGATTTGAAAAAGATTTAAAGGAAGGGTTACCTCGATTTGAAGACTTCCTGCGCTGCTGTCGTTCAATCTTTATTGCCATCTGCACCATGTCATCAACCTTGACATAATGCTGTAACTCAACAGCGTTGGCAATCTCGGTGTTCAACCCTGCTAGAAAACGTGCCATGGTAGCTTCTCGATCTTCCTCGATATTTGCACGCATCATAGCCATTTCCATATCCTTGAAATAATCCTCAACGCTCCTATTTCCCTGTTTCAAATTTTGCAACTTTTGAAACAAATCACGATGATAGTGAATAGGAACAAACCTTTTACGCATTAGTCGCTTCATCTCGATCCATGTTGCAACTGGATCATCACCAATACGTCTACGACTAAGCAATAACTGGTCCCACCATATCAAGGCATAATCAACAAACTTTGTTGCTGCTAATCGAACCTTCTTCTGTTCCGAGTAATTATAACACTCGAAAATGTGCTCCACTTTGCTTTCCCAAGCCAAGTATGCATCAGGATCTGAGCGTCCCTGAAAAGAAGGAATAGCAATCTTAATGTTAGTCAAATTATCGTCTACCTGTTGCACACGTCCTTGTCTAGGAATATGTTGCCTCGGTGACCGTTCGTCTTCATTTTCGTTCAACACATCATTAACAGAGTTGGATCCTCCATCAAACCTATCTATCCTCGACTGTAATGGCTCTAAGGCGGTAGCCACTACTCGTTGCATCATTCTCTCTAAGGCTTGCATTTGAGGAATCAGTGGATCCTGTTCAACCGTGTGATCATCGGAACCTGTCATAATTAACAACAAAAACAAACAAACAAACGGGTTAAAGGTTAGAAAAAAAAAGTAGTCCTCACCAATCACACAGCAAAAATCCTCACTAGTCACTCCAAAGAATTTGCACTCAAGAAAATAAGGAATTAACACTCAGCACTCGTGTTTCACTCGGGAGAATACTCGAATGGCTCTTTTTGTCTCCCCTTCTGTTCTCACACGCTCTGTTTGCCTTTTCCCTCAATCTCTCGTACTTAGTTCTTTAAAGGAACTGATTCCGATGTTCAGATTCTGCAAGTGTTGTCAAATTGAAAGAAAACAATGGGTGACGGGTGAATATTGTTAGAACAAACATAAGGTTTAGGAAAAAAGAAGAAGAAAAAAAAATGAAAGTTGAGAATTGGGCTGAAAGAAAAATTAAAGATAAGAATATGAAATGAAAGAAAAGATGCTAAAAGAACAAGAATTTAGCAACTTACGCAGTAGAAATGCTTACCACCATCCTATCTCCGGAACAAACAAGAAAAGTTGATTTCGGGTGATTACAAAGCATTTCAAGGTAAGATAGACACATCCTTCATCATTTCACGTCCAAACAGCACATATTAACACAAAATACCCCAAATATTCGAAACTGATTTTTTTGAATATTTTTTTTTTATTTTTTTCGAATATTTTTTTGATTTTTTTACTTTGACTTTTTTGGTCAAACTTTGAATTTTGACTTTTTTTTCAGAAATTTTTTTTTGATTTTTTTTGGCTTTTGTATATATAAATTTTTTTGATGTCTGGTAGTGCAGAAATTGCTAAAATCCAACCAAAGCTCTGATTACCATATGATACAAGGGTGTTGTTGAAGAAAACAACATTCCTCGTTTATTCGCGGATCTAGGATATTAGCAAGTATTTCTCTGCAATAGAAACAAACTTGATGTTGCAGTTAGATATTATAAATAGTAAAAAAAAACTGAAAGAAAAAATTCAGAATTGGGAGAGAAGAAAGTTGCAGAAATTTTAGGATAATTTGAACGACGAAGATGAAATTCTTCAAGAATTCAACAACGGTAGCAACGTTCTTGGAATTTGACATGATGAACTCGAAAGAACCTGCATAATCTGTTATGCAAACCCGAATCGAAACTGTTCTTCGTAGTCGAAAAAGGTGAACAAACTCCAAGGAAGAACTCGAACAATTTGTTGAACGAACCCGAACCTTATCTTGAATTTGCTCGAATACGGACTTGGACCCTTCAATTATCGAACAATTGAGAACCCAAAATATCAAAGAAAAAGTTCTAAAAAGAACCAAATTTGAGAGAAAATCTCACAAAATAATTTATTCATCCAAAATGTGTAACCTTATACAAATGTTATTCGGCCATATTTATAATTACAAGGGTGGTTGCTGAAAGCCATTTGAATATTAAATTCAAATGAAAAAAAAAACTTCCTAATGTGGCGGCATGTGCTTTTCAGCCATGCATTTTGAAAATAGGCAGAAATGTGTATATCACATTTAACATGTGATAATAACATTTTGAATTTCAAAACACACCATTTGTTCTCATCTTGATCTGCCGCATCATGGAGAGAGCTTGTTGGTCTCACAAATCACATTTAACATGTGACAAATACATTTGAATTTCAAACGAGAAAAAAAAACCCATTGCTCTTATCCATTGCTGCCCGCATCAAGTAATTCCACATGCTAATTGTGGTGGCGTATGTGTTGAAATGTAATTCATTTCAATTGCCGCACACGGTCTGCAAACATATATATATATAAAAAACATTATTAAAGGCATGAACATACGTAAGTGGGCTGCACAGTTCTAAAAATAAATGTTATTCCAAACATATATAGAAACAAACATTATTCCAAATATATATATATATATATCATATTATATACATATTTAAATATACCTAATACGTAACATAACCTAAACATGTCACATATCAATATGCAACACATTAAAAGACTTACTATCTAAGACACAAACATTATCAAATGATTCTGAAATGTTAGCACAAGTAAGGAAAAGAGCTTCCCTGAAACGTTGAGTCCTAGATCGCGTATGTGGCCCTAACGGTAAGACCTCCGGATCAGCATCAAGTGTTGGTGAAGATGTGCTCACATCATATCTACTTCTAGCTTCTCCACTCTTCTTTCTTCCTTTTTCTTTTCATCTTCCCTTCCTTGCTTCATTATCTCATGAGTAAGGAGAGAACCCACTAGCTCATCAAGCTTGAGTGTCTTCAAGTTTTTGGCCTCAATGATGGCGGTTCTCTTCCCATCCCAAGACTCAGGAAGTGAGTAGAGTAGCTTCCGGACAAGTTTGTCTTCCGGGATTATCTCTTCAAAACCCTTAAGCTCGTTGACGATTGTTGAGAAGCGGTCGAACATCTTGGACACGGTTTCGTCGGGCTCCATTTTGAAATTCTCATAGCTAAGATTGAGAATTCCAATCTTGGTCTTCTTTACATCACTTGTTCCTTCATAAGTGGTCTCTAGTGTATCCCACACTTCCTTGACACTTTCAATGGAGGAGACTTTGGAGTAGATGTTGGGATCGAAAGAGCAAAACAACATGTGAAGAGCTTTATCATTGATTTGAATCTTCTTTCTCTCTTCTTCACTCATCTCAATTTTCTTCTTTAGCACCAATCTTCCTTCTTCGTCACTCTTCATTGTAACATAGGGATCATCTTCAATGGCATCCCAAACTAGATAATCGTTGGATTTGATGAAGAGGCGCATCTGGTTCTTCCAAAATGGATAGTTATCACCGTTGAAGAAAGGCAGTTTTGTGGTTGATTGAGACTCGTACATGCTTGACCCGGAGGTAGATGCCATGGCTTGATTTGTAACACCCGTGTTTTGGGGTTAGGAGTTAGTTGGGTTAGTGGTTCGAGTCAGTAAAATTAATTTCAATCTATTCAACCTTAATTAGGATCTAATTGGGTTTTAAATAATAAAGGAGGGACCTTGTTGGTGATTTAGCCAATTAAAAAGGAAGACAACTTTTTCAAAATCAAAAAGCAATGAAAAAGCTCTCATCTTTTCCCCACTTCCCTCTTCCAACGTGAAACCATCTAAAACCCCTCCCCTTGTCAAAAACTAATATTCCATTAAATTCCTTCTTCATTCCAAGGCCATTTTCAAAGGTAATAACATTTTCTAACTCTCCTCTTCACTCCCTATCTATTCATGGTTATAGATTTTAAAACTACCCACTTTTGAAAAGTTAGGGTTTAATGAAAGTTAAGGTTTTTATGGAGATTTTCAATTTGTTTTGAAATATAATGTTGGGTTTTAGTTTATTTACCTTAAAATGAACATAATATGTTAAAATGGTTGGGTTTGGGTGAAAACCCGAAATGGGTTCTTGAGGCAATTTTTAAGGTGTCTAAAACTTGATTTTTGGTGGGTTTTAGGGTAAAATTGAAGGGCTGATGGTTTAGGTATGTTAGGAAGGTGTTTTGGGATCATTTGGATGTTTGGAAATGGAATTTTCAGCTAGGGTTTGAAGGAGCACGAAAATGGGCATTTTGGGGGATTAATTTGGTTGGAAAATTTGTTGAAGTTGGTTTGAGCTTAAGAGTTGAGTGTTGACTGAGTTTTAGCATTGAATGGGAATAATGGATGTGTTTTTGATTGGCTAGAAGCAAGAGGAGACGTTGAAGAGGCATCGGGATCGAATCTGGGCTTGTAGGAGGCTTGCTTTGGTTGCTAAGGAAGGGTGGTGAGTGACTTTAAATGTGTTTTAAAGTTTGGTTCGAGTGTGTGTAGTGTATGAGTTGAAATGTGCTTGGTAGGCCATTTCTACGTAGATTTAGATTGTTGACTTAGCTCTTGATTTCCATTAAATGCTATTTGTGTTTGCCTATTTATGCTCTTGTGAAATGTGAGTTGATTTGCACATGTGTACCATGATATGTGTATGTGATGAGCATGAGATATGATTGATGGATGTGTGATGTGGTAAATGAAAATTGGCACTAATTAACTTACCGGGTGTAAATGATCGATCATTAGGATTAGTGTGCACACAAATTGAGTCAAAACGTACGTGGCCTTGATGGCGTTGAGTCATCAAGGAGGAGTACGGTGATGTAATATTCCACCGGAAGCTTATATATATTCTACGGGATGATGAGTGGAATCCCATCCGTAGGGCATGTGGTGATGAGTGGAATCCCGCCCATGCAAGGTCCGGTGATGAGTGTAATCCCACCGAGGTAATGTGAATGTTGAGATTAAATTCGCACATCCGGGTAATCTAATAGTGGCCAATTGAACTTGTTCTTATACTTGTGATGCATGACATTGATATTTGATGTTCGAGCTTAGTATGAGGTAAGATGCCATATTATGACTCTTGAAAGACTAGCTAGGTCTACTTGTCATTTTACCTATGCATGATAGAAATGAGAATTAGGGAGTACATGCTTGAACCCTGCATTGTTGATGTTTTCGGTTTTAGAGCATCCTCACTAAGCTTCTAGCTTACGCTCTCATTTTCAACAATGCAGATCATTAGCGTGGTGTTAGCTCGGAGCAAGGAAAGAAGGGCTTTCCAAGTTTTTGTAGCTCAAGTACGGTTAATAATTATGTAGTAGCTTAGCAATGTGGCAAGGGTGTGTTTGAATGAGCTTTGTATGACTCATGTATGTGGTTGATGCTTATATTTTGACTTGGTTTGTAAGCATGATATATCTTGCCAAATGCTTGTTTGATGTATGCATTATGGATGCTTAAGATTGATTGATGGCATGTAAACCTATATGTGATGAATGGTGCCTTTGTCTATTAATGTCTTCAAGCATGCCTTTTATGAAATGTTGATGATGTGTAATTGCCATGTATGAATGATTTGTTTAAATCTACGCTTTGTGTGTGTTTAAGCATGCTTGACATAGGACATATGCCTCTAGACCTTGAGTGTTGATGTCACGTGTCTTTTAGGGTCGTTTGGGAATTTTAGACTTTTTAAAATTTGCCTAAGTCTGGTTTTCAAAGGTTGCAGACAGCCCGCGTTTCGAAACGAGCTGGGCCGTTTCGGAACGGGTAGGCTTCAGGGACCCCTGTGAGCCCCTGTTCCGATACGGGTTTCGGAACGTTTTGGCTACTGGAATTCTGAGAAAATGACGAGATGAAAGCGTTTCGAAACGGGTCTAAGGGTTTCGAAACGGTCAAAATCTCGTTGACCACGAGAAGTTGACCGTTGAGGGCGTTTCGAAACGGTTGACCTCTGTTTTGATACGGCCCCTTATATGGGCTCTGGGGCAGTTGACCTGGTCAAGGCATTTCGATACGCCTCAAGGGTGTTTCGAAACGGCCTGTTTAAAGGATTAAAATTGGGCTGTTCAAATGCCGTTTTGGGTTCGAATGTTTATCTCCTGTATTTTATTCCGTTGTTTGATCACATAAGACTTAAATGAGCTTTTAGAAAAGATCGAATTAAAAGAAAAAAATTTAGGGTTGCTAACCGAGGAGGAACCTTAACGGGTTTCACTTTGGTTTTCCCCGTGTGGCCTACTCGGACCGGTCATCCGGCCAGACCGGGACGAGGGGGTTACATGATTTTTGAATGATCACACTCTTCCTAAGAACTTCTCTTGTGGTTGTTAATCCTTCAAAGAGGTAGGCTCTAATACCAATTGTTGAGTGGATCAATGGATTGATCAAAGCAAAGAGGGGGTGAATTGGGCTTTTAAAAAATTTGTTGGAGTAAAAGGATAGCTAAAAATGAAGAACAAGGGATTTTAGAGTGGTTCAAGTTCCAAATGAACTCTACATCCACTACCTTAGCTACCACTAATGATTTCCAACAATTCACTAAATGTTCTTCCCCTTTTCAAGGCTTAGGAGGTAACCTTTACACAACCGGTCAAATTTTCTACCCAAAATTTGACCAAACCCTCACAAGAGTACAAAGAAGAATTTTGGCAAGAAAGATATCTCTCAATACAAGATTGTCCCTTTAAGTACAAACACTCAACCTAAATTTGATGATAAGATAGGAATTAAACACTGCAAAATTTGGGGTTTACAAGAAATTAGAAAATAAGCACTTTGAGCTTGGATTTTTGCTTGGATGTTTATCTTTGATGCAATAGTTGTTGCTGGTCTTCAATTAGCTTCAATTTATACCTTCTCTATCAATTCTAGCCATTTGGGTGGTTAGGGTATTGATTATAGCCGCTGGGACCCTCTCTTTCCACCATAAATGTACTTTTGTAGCTTACTGTATCAGTACACGAAGACCCGTATTGATACATGTCTCAAAATAGAAAGAGCCGTTGCACAATAATAAAGTGGGCGTATCGATACGCGTGTAAGCGTATCGGTACGAGACAAGGACCGTTTCGATACGGATAAGACTGTATCGATACCTTTTTCTCAACTTAGCTTACTGTAAGTTTCCGTATCGATACGACTATGAGCGTATCGGTACGGGACAACCACCACTTTAAATTTCAGTTACCTAACAACTGACACCAACGGTCGAAAACATTAAAAGCTTTTCAAATTTAAAATTCCATTAAATCCGTATCAATACGGGTGGAACCGTATCGGTACGCTAGTCAAACTCCTTCAGTTTTTACAGAGGGGCGTATCGATACAGATTCAATCTGTTTCGATACGTTGTTTCGATACGGTGAGGGGCATATCGAAACACGTCTTTCCAGTAGCCAACTTAGTAAAAATGGTATCGATACGGCTGGAAGCGTATCGATACGCCTGGACGTTTTTCAATACTTTGGCCTTGGAACACTTAGAAAATATTTGGAATTTGAGTTTTTCAAATCAGATTAAAGTGTTGGTGATTTATAAATCATTTGAGGGACTTAGAAATTTATTTCAAGTTTTCAATTTAAACCTTAACATACTTAGTTATATTAAAATCAAACATAGGTTTTATAGAGTGGAACACCACAACTATTCGAAGCATGACAGAGTTGGGTGAATACTCTCATTTATCGAGTCATGGCCAAGACAGTAAAAAATCTGATACATCTCGTCTAGTTACCGACCCAACCAATGTCAGTCTATTAGTTAGAATTAGGGGTGATAATGAGCATGACCAGCTCGCGAGCTACTCAGGCTCGCCTCGGTCAAAGCTCGACTCGAGTGAGCTCGACTCGGGCTCGGCTCGAGACCTTAACAAGCCGAGCCGAGTCGACCCAAGCTCGGCTCGAAAAGCTCGTGAACGGGCTCAGAATAATTATATATATATGTGTGCACTAAAAGTAATCTGTTTAGCAAAAGATACAACAATTAAGAAAAAAAATCACTTCTAAATTATAGTTGTATTAAACAACAATTATAGTTGTAATTATTTAAATTTACTTCTAATAATTTTTAGATTATTTTCTAACACTTACATTAGTAGATTACTAAAATTTAATGACTGAATTAAATTAAAGTAAACTTTACACTCTAAGTTAAAAAAATAAAGGACTAAAATAATAAAACTAAAAAGTAACATGGCTGAAATGAGTATTTACCTATCCTATAAAGCTTGAAGGAGAAGAAAACAGCTTACACTTACAATACACACCCAATATCCCACATCTTTAACATACATAAAGCAAGGAGAGCAAGCATCCTATAAATATGTGCTTAAACTTTAAACAATAAGATAATAAACATGGGCTTTTTGTGCCTCGAATTTTTAGTTGAAATGGCTTTAAATTTGAGCTTTCAAAGTTTGGATTATTTTAATAATACTTGAGTTTAGCATGGTTTTTTTAGTCGAGCTGAGCTTGACGAGCTTCAAGTTCGAGCCCAATTTAATAATATTATTTCTGATCCGAGCTTGAGCTTAAAATTTTGAATTTGGCGAATCTCGAGCCTGAGCCGAGCTTAATAATATATTTTTCTGAGGTGAGCTTGGTCAAGCTCGGGCTCGACTTGTTAGCACCCCTAGGCAAATCGTGGGATCTAAAATGAAAAGAACTTTTGGATCTTTGATAATTCTGTTGGAATTAAGGGTAAACAATTTATTTGATATATGATATATTCTTGTATTTTTATTTTGATCACCTAATTATATTTTTAACAAAATCATACCTAACATTATTTTTTTTTTCTGTTTTAATACCACACCTTAAATTTTTTATTAAAATTTAGGGTAAACTATCTGTTTGACCACCAATCTATTGGGAAAGTTTTAAAATGACCACCATAGAAAAAAAAAAAACGCGTCATTTGACTACCCAAACTATTAAAATGGGATCAATTTGGCCACCTGCCGTTAAGAGGCTAACGGAAGGTGACGTGGCAGTTAAAAAATTAAAGGTATAATTACACATTTCGTCCTTACTATTTACACATTCTTTCAATTTAGTCCTAATTTTAATCTAATAAAATAAATTAATTAGGTGGTGACACGTGTCAACACCTTATTGGAGGAATTTAATTATTTATATTTAATTTAATAAATTTATTTTCATCCCCCAATCAGGTGGTGACACATGTCACCTGATTGGAGGATGAAAATAAATAGAACTTTTGCACCCAGCATGAATCGAACCTGGGTGGCTGGGTAACCTGGGCAAGACGCAACATGGCAAAGCCACTGGGCTAAAGCCAATTTTTGTGATACAAAGTGCAAATAATTATATTAATTATTAATTATTATAATATGTGAACAACATACCAGTCGTTCTCGGCAAAGCTCATGTGATATGATTCCAGGTCCATTCACGGTTGTTGCTTCTTCATCATTACCATGAAAGATCCCAACAGCTGTTTGCAGTGTCCTACAAACATCAACCCATAATTGTTGAGAGATTCATTTAAGTCATCTTTGATCAAAAGATGACAAAATTCCGGCTACCTTGACATGGGTGAAGAAATCACCACTTCAATCCCCTTTACCAATCCACTTGAACAAACATCTTTTCGTTGATCACGAACCTAGTAAAGAGAAGAAAATTACTGCTACAAATGTCATTTATGGAGGAAAATTAGTTCAGCTCTGAATCTGATTATTCACATGTTGCCAGCCTAGAGGAGATAGTTCTGCATCCAAATATTCGAACGATGTTAATGGATCTCGACACTTCTCTGCTTCCAGATTGTGCCTTCCTTGTGCATGCCTCACCTGAAATGTTTTTTTCTTCTTCTTTCAGTCACGTATTTCATCGAACAGCTTTAAACAATGAAAATATGAACTGAAGCTGTGAGTGTAAATACACCCATCAAGTTTACATTGTTGGATTGTGTAAAATTTTAACATGATCTGGATTAGCAAACACTCCTTTTCCTGTTTGTTTGGTGGGAAAGAAAACTCGGTTTTCTTGCCTGTGATTGGCATGGTTGTTTTTTTCTTCATTCTTAACGCCGATCACCCCACGAACGAACCCTATTTTTTTCTAGGGAAAATAAAGGAAAAGAATATTAACAAGAAAAGAAAAGGGCACAAACCAGATGAAGAAGTTTATGACGGCCAAACTGAGCTGCTGCAATTCCTTTCATTTTTGGAAATGTGAAGAACAGAGGAAGGTGAAAAGAAGGAACCGTAAACGAAGAATATATGGAAGATCACAAAAATTGGCTTTAGCCCAGTGGATTTGCCATGTTGCGTCTTGCCCAGGTTACCCAGCCACCCAGGTTTGATTCACGCTGGGTGTAAAAGTTTCATTTATTTTCATCTTCCAATCAGGTGACACGTGTCACCACCTGATTGGGGGATGAAAATAAATTTATTAAATTAAATATAAATAATTAAATTCCTCTAATAAGGTGTTGACACGTGTCACCACCTAATTAATTTATTTTATTAGATTAAAATTAGGACTAAATTGAAAGAATGTGTAAATAGTAAGGACGAAATGTGTAATTATACCTTTAATTTTTTAACTGCCACGTCACCTTCCGTTAGCCTCTTAACGGCAGGTGGCCAAATTGATCCCATTTTAATAGTTTGGGTAGTCAAATGACGCATTTTTCTATGGTGGTCATTTAAAAACTTTCCCAATAGATTGATCCCAATTTAGGGTTGCTAACCGAGGAGGAACCTTAACGGGTTTCACTTTGGTTTTCCCCGTGTGGCCTACTCGGACCGGTCATCCGGCCAGACCGGGACGAGGGGGTTACATGATTTTTGAATGATCACACTCTTCCTAAGAACTTCTCTTGTGGTTGTTAATCCTTCAAAGAGGTAGGCTCTAATACCAATTGTTGAGTGGATCAATGGATTGATCAAAGCCAAGAGGGGGTGAACTGGGCTTTTAAAAAATTTGTTGGAGTAAAAGGATAACTAAAAATGAAGAACAAGGGATTTTAGAGTGGTTCAAGTTCCAAATGAACTCTACATCCACTACCTTAGCTACCACTAAGGATTTCCAACAATTCACTAAATGTTCTTCCCCTTTTCAAGGCTTAGGAGGTAACCTTTACACAACCGGTCAAATTTTCTACCCAAAATTTGACCAAACCCTCACAAGAGTACAAAGAAGAATTTTGGCAAGAAAGATATCTCTCAATACAAGATTGTCCCTTTAAGTACAAACACTCAACCCAAATTTGATGATAAGATAGGAATTAAACACTGCAAAATTTGGGGTTTACAAGAAATTAGAAAATAAGCACTTTGAGCTTGGATTTTTGCTTGGATGTTTATCTTTGATGCAATAGTTGTTGCTGGTCTTCAATTAGCTTCAATTTATACCTTCTCTATCAATTCTAGCCATTTGGGTGGTTAGGGTATTGATTATAGCCGTTGGGACCCTCTCTTTCCACCATAAATGTACTTTTGTAGCTTACTGTATCGGTAAACGAAGACCCGTATTGATACCTGTCTCAAAATAGAAAGAGCCGTTGCACAATAATAAAGTGGGCGTATCGATACGCGTGTAAGCGTATCGGTACGAGACAAGGACCGTTTCGATACGGATAAGACTGTATCGATACCTTTTTCTCAACTTAGCTTACTGTAAGTTTCCGTATCGATACGGCTATGAGCGTATCGGTACGGGACAACCACCACTTTAAATTTCAGTTACCTAACAACTGACACCAACGGTCGAAAACATTAAAAGCTTTTCGAATTTAAAATTCCATTAAATCCGTATCGATACGGGTGGAACCGTATCGGTACACTAGTCAAACTCCTTCAGTTTTTATAGAGGGGCGTATCGATACAGATTCAATCTGTTTCGATACGTTGTTTCGATACGGTGAGGGGCATATCGAAACACGTCTTTCCAGTAGCCAACTTAGTAAAAATGGTATCAATACGGCTGGAAGCGTATCGATACGCCTGGACGTTTTTCAATACTTTGGCATTGGAACACTTAGAAAATATTTGGAATTTGAGTTTTTCAAATCAGATTAAAGTGTTGGTGATTTATAAATCATTTGAGGGACTTAGAAATTTATTTCAAGTTTTCAATTTAATCCTTAACATACTTAGTTATATTAAAATCAAACATAGGTTTTATAGAGTGGAACACCACAACTATTCGAAGCATGACAGAGTTGGGTGAATACTCTCATTTATCGAGTCATGGCCAAGACAGTAAAAAATCTGATACATCTCGTCCAGTTACCGACCCAACCAATGTCAGTCTATTAGTTAGAATTAGAGGGTGATAATGAGCATGACCAGCTCGCGAGCTACTCAGGCTCGCCTCGGTCAAAGCTCGACTCGAGTGAGCTCGACTCGGGCTCGGCTCGAGACCTTAACAAGCCGAGCCGAGTCGACCCAAGCTCGGCTCGAAAAGCTCGTGAACGGGCTCAGAATAATTGTATATATATATATGTGCACTAAAAGTAATCTGTTTAGCAAAAGATACAACAATTAAGAAAAAAAAATCACTTCTAAATTATAGTTGTATTAAACAACAATTATAGTTGTAATTATTTAAATTTACTTCTAATAATTTTTAGATTATTTTCTAACACTTACATTAGTAGATTACTAAAATTTAATGACTGAATTAAATTAAAGTAAACTTTACACTCTAAGTTAAAAAAAATAAAGGACTAAAATAATAAAACTAAAAAGTAACATGGCTGAAATGAGTATTTACCTATCCTATAAAGCTTGAAGGAGAAGAAAACAGCTTACACTTACAATACACACCCAATATCCCACATCTTTAACATACATAAAGCAAGGAGAGCAAGCATCCTATAAATATGTGCTTAAACTTTAAACAATAAGATAATAAACATGGGCTTTTTGTGCCTCGAATTTTTAGTTGAAATGGTTTTAAATTTGAGCTTTCAAAGTTTGGATTATTTTAATAATACTTGAGTTTAGCATGGTTTTTTAGTCGAGCTGAGCTTGACGAGTTTCAAGCTCGAGCCCAATTTAATAATATTATTTCTGAGCCGAGCTTGAGCTTAAAATTTTGAATTTGGCGAATCTCGAGCCTGAGCCGAGCTTAATAATATATTTTTCTGAGGTGAGCTTGGTCAAGCTCGGGCTCAACTTGTTAGCACCCCTAGGCAAATCGTGGGATCTAAAATGAAAAGAACTTTTGGATCTTTGATAATTCTGTTGGAATTAAGGGTAAACAATTTATTTGATATATGATATATTCTTGTATTTTTATTTTGATCACCTAATTATATTTTTAACAAAATCATACCTAACATTAATTTTTTTGGGTAAACTACATAAATAGTCCCCCGACTATGCTCCAATTATCTTTTGCATCCCCCGACTATCAAAAGTTACAAACTAGTCCCCTGACTTAAAAAAATAACAAATTGATCCAGTGTCGTTAAAAATTTAATGGCTGGTGACGTGGCAGTTAACAAAAATTGGTATAATAACACATTTAGTCCTCAACTTTTACACTTTGTTTAACTTTGCTCTAATTCTAAAAAAATGACCCTTAACATTTCAAAATTCTATCAATTTAATCGTCGTCGCAGTTTGTTCCGAGCATCAAAATACCGGTAGCCTCTTCCTCTTCCACGTCCTGCCCGACTCCTCCCCCTCCCCCTGCTTCTTCCTCCACCGCTCCTACCATATGATATACCTTTCAATGCTCTATTAACAAGCTGGTTTTGCATGCCACCGGTTCCACGATCCTTCTTTGTGGCCAAATTAACACATTACTAGAAGCGGTTCGCTTCACCCTGCACAATAATTATGCAACAAAAATCAATTTGCTTCAAGGGAACACTTGACACGAATAAAACTCACACGTTTTATAATTCTTATTAAACCCAAAAATACATGAAGGGTAGAAAGAATTTAATGATAAGCAGAAAATAAAGGTTAAAAGACCGAAGAGGTTACAATGAAACTACATTGTTTGATCTTGATTCTGGACCATTCCATGGTCTTTTCCTCCTCTTGTTACAATGGAAATTCATGTGGTGTTCAGGAACAGATTCTGCTCTGGTGCGAAGAACATGGTGTTTCACCAGGAAAGCTTGATGAACCGGTGACCGATCGATGTTATGTTAACTCGTTGCTTGAGAAGTTGTCTTCTTCAGTTTCTGATCAGAAGGAAGCTGCTAAAGAGCTTCACAGACTGACAAAGACAATGCCATCATGCAGGGCTGTTTTTTCTGAACTTCTTGATGGAATCTCTAGATTGCTTATTCCATTATCGGTAACCAAGGTCGATTCAGATTCCGAGCTCCAGGAAGATCTGATCGCAACGGTTCTAAACATTTCAACTGTTGACGACAATAAGAAACACGTTGCGGAGCATCCTGATGTAATCCCTTTACTTGCTGTGTCAATGACGTCGGGAACCATTACAACAAAGAGAAACGCTGCAGCTGCTCTCTTCACATTATCGAAACTCGATTCAAACAAGATCATAATCGGAAATTACAGCACTCTTACGCCTCTACTCGAACTCTTACGCGTAGGGCATCCGCTGGCAGTGAAGGACGTTGTATCAACAATATTCAGCCTTTGTCAGGTACTTACGAACATAGTAAAGCTTACTGAATTAGGGGCAGTGAAGGTAGTCATGGATAAACTGTATGATGGTATACATGTTGATGAGCTATTGGGAATTCTTGCACTTCTATCTCAACATCCAGATGCCATGGATGATATCAGTGAAGAAACACCCACCTCAAATTGTGCATCTAAATCAGCCTGTCCTTCAATTATTCCAATAAGTTCTGTCAAGCGCACTAGGAGGAGCTTTCTCCCCAAATATGCTCAAACTTTTTAAGAATTCAGCTCCTAAACTCTGCAATGCAATTGAATAAAATCAATTCTGCATCTTCCATTTCTTAGCAAATCAAAATTGAAAATTTACTATGCTGGGGAAAGGAGGGACCAGATCGGTTATGAATGCTTAAGTAGCAAATCAAAATACAGTACCTTTTTAATTAAATCAGTTATGTGCCTTTCCATTTCGTCTTGAGGTTTCAAGAGCTCAAAACCTACAAGTATAGTTAATTCCCCCTCATAGAAGAACACTACATTCAGAAGACAATCTAATCAACAAGGCTAAGAACTCAAACATGTATACTACCCATAACTTAAAACTCGAATTTCACCATAACAAAAACCTTAACAAGACCTCATGAGAATGCAACATTACCTTTCACATCCTGCCTTAATGAACAGCATCACGCTCCACAATCTCATCTATAAGAAACAAAGCAAAGGCAAGGCTAAATACACAATTCATTGAAATACTAATAGTAAAAACAAATTATTAAAAAAGAATTATAGGTTTACCAGCAGTACGTAGTTGCCCTAAAATGTCTACTATTTTAGAAATATACTCCTTTGTATCCTTGCAAAATAAAGGGAGCCCCCGAATCTAAAAGTTCGAATTCAATTAAATTGAAGGAGTCGGGCAGGACGTGGAAGAGGAAGAGGCTACCGGTATTTTGATGCTCGGAACAAACTGCGACGACGATCAAATTGATAGAATTTTGAAATGTTAAGGGTCATTTTTTTAGAATTAGGGCAAAGTTAAAGAAAGTGTAAAAGTTGAGGACTAAATGTGTTATTATGCCAATTTTTGTTAACTGCCACGTCACCAGCCGTTAAATTTTTAACGGCACTGGATCAATTTTTTATTTTTTTTTAAGTCAGGGGACCAGTTTGTAACTTCTGATAGTCGGAGGATGCAAAAGATAATTGGAGCATAGTCGAAGGACTATTTATGTAGTTTACCCTTTTTTTCTGTTTTAATACCACACCTTAAATTTTTTTATTAAAATTTAAGGAAAATGATATAATGTCATAACATAATAGTAGTTTGTCTCATATTAGTTGGCTGATGCCCGTTGGGAGCCCCCTCCAGCTTCAAGCTTCAAAATCAATGTGGATGCTGGTTATAAAGAGGCAGAGCAAAAATCATGTTGAGGCGTTGTGGTTAGAGATATGGATGATGAATGGACATGTTATTGGATGATTAATCATCAAATTACCTTGGTGTTTGCTGCAGAAGCGTTACCGATCTTGGGCTCCGCGCTGTAATTGCAGAAAGTGACTCAAAATCAGTGAGTAGTGAAGGCTTTCGGAACTCTGTGGATCGTTTTTGGGTGGAAGACGCTCCAAGCTCGGTTCTTCTACAGATTGCAGCTGATCGTCGGTTTCTCTTTCACTGGCGTTCCCCTTTTATTCTCGTTTGGTCTTCTACTTTGTGCTTTCATTGTTTCCCTCATCTAAGTGAAAGTAGTGTCGGTTTCTCTTTCACTGGATTTGCTTCCCCAAGTCGGTCATTCAGGAGAAATTATTATATGGACCCTTCCCACCACGTCATCCATGGTCCCTAGTAATAAAAAAAATTTCACGTCATTATTTTTTTACACGTTATTTACACACTCAAATTTATAATTTCCAAATCATCTTCTCTAATTTCTCCAATTAACGTAGGGTTTAGGGTTTAGGGTTTAGTGTTTATGGTTTAATGTTTGGTTTCAGGTTTAGGGTTTAGGGTTTAGGGTTAGTGTTTATGGTTTATGGTTTAAGGTTTATGGTTTGTGTTTAGGGTTAGGGTTTATGGTTTAAGGTTTAGGGTTTGTGTTTAGGGTTAGGGTTTATGGTTTAAGGTTTAGAGTTAGGGTTTAGGGTTAGTGGAGGAAGCTATCGTTCTTGAAGAAAAAAAGGAAATAGTAAACCCTAATTTATTTTTAATTTACTATGATTTGGAAATTATAAATTTGAGTGTGTAAATGACGTGTAAAAAAATAATGACGTGGAATTTTTTTTATTACTAGGGACCATGGATGACGTGGTAGGAAGGGTCCATATAATAATTTATCGTCATGAGAAATTATTATATGGACCCTTCCCACCACGTCATCCATGGTCCCTAGTAATAAAAAAAATTCCACGTCATTATTTTTTTACACGTCATTTACACACTCAAATTTATAATTTCCAAATCATCTTCTCTAATTTCTCCAATTAACGTAGGGTTTAGGGTTTAGGGTTTAGGGTTTATGGTTTAATGTTTGGTTTCAGGTTTAGGGTTTAGGGTTTAGGGTTTAGGGTTAGTGTTTATGGTTTATGGTTTAAGGTTTAGGGTTTGTGTTTAGGGTTAGGGTTTATGGTTTAAGGTTTAGGGTTTGTGTTTAGGGTTAGGGTTTATGGTTTAAGGTTTAGAGTTAGGGTTTAGGGTTAGTGGAGGAAGCTATCGTTCTTGAAGAAAAAAAGGAAATAGTAAACCCTAATTTATTTTTAATTTACTATGATTTGGAAATTATAAATTTGAGTGTGTAAATGATGTGTAAAAAAATAATGACGTGGAATTTTTTTTATTACTAGGGACCATGAATGACGTGGTGGGAAGGGTCTATATAATAATTTATCGTCATTTAGGGGTTTCCTTTTTTTCTTCTTTTTCATCTTTTGTCAGAATCTTTTGTGACTTTTGAAACATTTTGTTTTACTTTTGGTCTTTTTCCTCATAATAAATGACTACCGACACATTTTCTTCAAAAAAAAAATCAATACTAAATTTAATCTTCTAAAATTTTAGGTCAGACCCCAAATTTCCCCAACACTTAGTACCCAACGATACCCAAAACCCATTTACCGTTTAGTGTTTACCCTTACCTCCAATCTACTGTTATGTACTCTTCGAACCTACAGGCTACAAACCAACATCTCCCTTGACCCCTCAAGCATCATCACACTTTGACTGCCCCTAAATAATCCTACCCAACACTAATAACGACAAAACTCGGCTCAAAAATTTAAATTATTCAATTCGACGTGAAAATACTTAATTATTTTGACTTGACTTGATTTGATTTAAGAAATTTTAAATAAGATTTGAGTTACAAAATAAAAATTTGAATAATTCGAAATTTTTAGTAATTAATAGATCGATTTTCAAGTTCTAATCAAACTTCTCAATTTATGTGTGAAAGAATATGAAAGAAATACATATGTGCATTGCATATAGTTATAAAAATCGTTTAAATTCAAACTAATTAGTATCGTAACATTATAAATGTTTACAATTAAATTTGAACAAAAACTCGAAATCAACTAAAAAAATTCAAATGAAGTTTGAGTTATAAAACAGGTCTTTCAACTCGAATAACTCAATTTTTTTTACTCGACTCAAATGACCACCCCTACCTAACCCCTAGCTCGCAAAACCACTGCACCACGCGGTGCGATTAAAGGGCATCTAATTTTTCTACCGGTGCAGGATTTTAAATAGCGGTACGCTAATGCGATTGCGGCCGTGAAACTGCGGTCGCGCTGCTGTCCGAAATTGCAATTAGAAAAAATTATAGTGAACAACGAAATCACCACAATAACAGGCTATCACAGACACGAAACAACGAGATAACGTTTGGTCGCGATGATAACTAGACGCTATCTCTGTTATCAGGCCGTGATTGGATTCTCAACATATCCTCAAATATTTACCGCCTGTTGAAAGGGAAGAGATACAAAAGTGAAAGCGATGGGAGGAGAGAAAGGGTTGCCGCCTACGGCTATTAGAAATGAAAAGTCAAAAGTTAGCACAAATGTGAAATATATATCTCTCTAATTGGTTAAATTGTAAAGGGAGTCACTATACTTATTAGGGGTTTTAAAAACATTTATTAAAGAGGAATGGGTCATATCTACTGGGCCCTGAGTTAGAGAGCCCAACTAACCAAGCTAACCAAATATACTTATTTATTCATTCATTTGAAAATAACAAATATTTTTATTTATTAGAATATATAATATTTCTTTTTAAATTATTTACCTGTAATACGAAATATTAATATATTTTATAAATAATAAACAATCAAAATGAATAATTTAACTAGACCTTTCTACAAGTATCATGTATGAAATTTTAATTATTTCATCTATAAATTTTTTTAAACTCATTAAATACGCTGAATGTTTAATATTTCCTATTTTAACTTTAATTTTGTTATTAGTTAATATAATATTCTTATAAAATTTGTAAATAAATTGTGTGCTCATATTAATATAAGTTCATAATTAATGCTAGAAAGTATTCTTAAAATCATTAAAAGTAATTTTTTACGTTTATAATTATAATTATTTTGTTTTATATTAAGTTGTGCGAGTTTTAAAAAAAGTATAACCGCTACACTCACGATAAACGCAATAACATCCGTTATTCCCGCAATCGCGATAAACACAACGCGACCGAAAACAAATTCGCGAACGCTATTTAAATCTCTGGTCTGGTGTATACATTAGCAGCCTCAACCGTGTTAGTAAATCCTTCCGCCCCAAACCTTTTTCATAGCATCTGGCGGTCGATGTGGGGGTCAACAATGATTTCTTTTTTAATTTGAGTTTAGAGGAGAGAGAATATATAATGATTAAATTGTTAGAATTTAAATATTAAAGATTAAATTTATTATTGAATTATTTTAAATTATGACCAAATCGATAGAATATACAAGTTTTAAGGTTAAAAATATTATTATACCACATCTTGTCATTTGTTGAGTTGTAGGGTGCTCGATTTCTTCAACCGATCTTGCTCACTAAGTGGTGGAGAGGTGGAATTTTGGGTGGATTTGGTGTGGAAGCTAAAAGAGTAAAGACACAATGATTTTAGAGTGGTTCAACCTTCTAACTAAGGTCTACATCCACTACCTTAGCTTCCCACTAAAGATTTCCAATCAATCAATCCACTATTGATTCGTCCCCTTTTCTAGGCTTAAGAGGAAACCCTTATACACCGATCAAGCTTTCTACCCAAAGCCTTGATCAAACCCTCTTTACAAGAGAAAGAAATATGCAAACTTAAATCCCTCTAATAGGTATTTGTTTGCTCAATAATGCACTCACCCAAAACCTAAAATACTTGAGCAAATTTGACAATTTTGGCTCACTAGTGTTTGTCTATACAAGAATTGACAATTTAAGTACAAAGACACTTTTTGATCATTTGTTGATTGACAATTGAAGCATTAACCATATCTTGATGCTTGGAGGTCCCTTTTATACTCCTTGATGAGTTTGTAGTCGTTACTAGCCGTTGGGGTTGAATTGGAGCCGTTGAGGACTTTATTTCCCACCATAAATGCAGTTCTGCAGCTCACCGTTTCGAAACACTCGTGATCGTTTCGAAACACCCTTTAAGTAGAAAGAGCCGTTACAGTATGATGCAACACCCTATCGAAACGCCCTTGGTCGTTTTGAAACACCCGTATCGAAACGCCTATCTCCGTATCGAAATGATCTGCAGTTAAATGTTAGTTGGGAAATAGCCGTTGAGGTTTATGACCGTTGTGGTCGATGCCACGTAAGCGTATCGAAACGGCATAGCCCGTATCGAAACGCTGGCAAAATTCTCATCCAGTGAAGGCTTGTTTCGATACCCGTATCGAAACATTTTTGCTACTGGAATACCCCGTATCGAAACACCTAAGGGTGTTTCGAAATACCTGGATGGTTTTGTGTAGTTTAGCTTTTGAAAACATGTAAAACCCTTTTGAAAACATCCCTAAACATAGTTTCAAGTTATTAAGACTTTGGAAATAGTTTTGAATTCTTTTAAATTAGTCCAAAACATTTTTTAATTATTACATCAAAACATTAGTTCTACATCATTATTTTCGTGTCAAAATAGAAACAAAATATAATGTCATGTGATTTTGTCTAAAAATAATAGTTGAATGACCCTAAACAAAAAACTAAAATAAATAGGATATCAAATAAACAGTTTACCATAGAATTAATATGAATAGTCTTTTCAACTCAATTTTTGTTAATTTTTTAATATAAATACTTAATAAATTTTTATTTTTTATTATGGTCACTAAATTTTTATTATAACCATAGAATATATCACAATTACAACGCATCAGGAAGGAAAATAATGAGACTAATCTACCTAAATTTCTTACAACCCAAAAACAAAGAAAAGTGAAAAACTTCTATGTAGCTAAGCATACCATCAAAATTTAGAAAGTTCCTGAATCTCCTTGTCTCTATTCAATCGGAGCTCATAACTGATGAAAAAGAAGTAGTGAACGATCCACACTATCAGGCATAATGTTCCGCTACCCAGTACTGATTACATCGGCAAACAACCATCAACCGAGTGATGATCTAACTTTGCATGACCACTGACAAAATTATAATCATGAACTAGCGCCGATTAAAAATTCTATGCGAGCAACGACCGACCGCTAGGATATGATGAAGCATGCCATAAGGACAGATGAAACAAAACCACAAAAAGCAAAGAAAACATGTCACAAGGACAGAGAAAACGTGTGCCATAAAGATAGAAATTCTTATTAGAAAATAAAAATAAAAATAAAAACAAAAAAAATAATAAACACTGACGATCGACAATAAAAAATTAGGTGATTGTCGATTGCCGACTAACGCAGAAAATTTGAAGAAATTTATAGGCGACACATAGTTGTCCGAGAGAATAAAACTAGGACTTCTGAAATAGATTGCTTGTTTTTTTAATAAATTCCTATTTTTTAAATGTTACATATGTTGACATCTTCCATATTTAATATTAATTTCATTCTATTTATTGAAAATTAAATTTAAAAATTTTAATAAAATTAATAATTTTTATTAACTGTGACCATTAATAACGCAGCGGGACGAGTATATATTTTTTCTTGCAAATTAACGAGGATGCTTGCATTCACTTTATAAAAAAAAAAAAGTAAATGAATATAGATCACAAATACAGATAGTTTCTTTATGCATGATGGATAGTCTGGTGGTTGGCTGAGTTATTGGCTTCTTTCTTCTTCTTTTATTCTGAACTGATATGATTGATTTGCACGTCTTTTCCCAAACCAGTGGCTGAGAAAGGACTCAAAATAAAAGTAGGAATCGTGATTAAATGTCCATATCATCAGCTGTACAATACGGTGGGAAAATGTGAAAAACAACTTTGTGGTTTTGCTTATGTATTGCTCCAGAAATTTGTTTAAATCAAATATATTATTTATCATGGGAACATAGTTGATAGTTGAAACAATAAAGCACAACTACTGTGTATAATTTGTGAGAGCAAAAATGAAATTTGTGGTAAACTTGAACCATTCCTCGATCATATTCGATTAGTTCATGCCGTCACGAAACAACTAGTTGATCTTGCAGTAAGGGTGCGCTCTCTGATGAAGCCATTTCCTGCAACAAGTAATCTTTGAAAATGAGCAAAAGGAAGCAAAAAGCAACGAAACAATGGGAGAAACCGAGCAATCCTACCTCAAGGTTCAATTTCTCGTAACTAAAAAGATTTTACCAGATTCATCATTACACTGCCTACAAAACAAACGTAAAACAGAAGAAAATCAACTACAAGGACTAAACTAATAATTTAGAGGAAAGATATTGATGATAATTCAACACCTGTTTTCTATCCTACGCCTGCCAGAAGTCGCTCTTCTTCCTTGTTCAACCAAAGCAGCACGAGCTGACATAATCCCACTGGGAACCAAACAATCATCAAATGCAGAACAATCGATCCAATCTTTCAAAAGCTTCTCTTGACCCCAAATATCTGGAATCCAAACCCTACTGTTTGCCATTTCAATCCTATGCCTCTTCAATCTCTCTCGTCCATTGTCTTGTTCCGATATTTCTTCAGCTTCAGCCCCCCTCGCCGCTCCTATAGCAACTTCATCTACGACTACAACCACTTGTCGAACGCCATCGGCCGACGGATACCGACCCTTTAACGAGCTTCCCTCGTCAGCTTGCTGAGTTTTGTTGGGTTCTTCCGGATACTGGGAAGGGTTTGGAGGGTGGGTGGTCATTTGTGTTGGTTCTACGTTCATGAAGTTGGTAAAGAAAAGCCCTTGCTTTGCTTACTTGTTCATATTCTGCTTCACACACTGGTTGATGATCCCTTTGTATGGAACTTGAACGTTGAAAGAGAAGAGAGATTGAAGGGTTTAGGGGGTGGGAGAGGGAGAGGGAGAGGGGATATAAAAGATTAAAGAATGGGTGGGGAGTTTGTTTACACGTCATGTATGGTTTAGAAAACATTTGGAGTTGGTTTGGTGTTTTATTTTTGTATGGTTAGTGAGAAAAGTACGTGTCTTGTGTTGTATTTGAGGATGGTTTGGATTCCATTTTGCGTGTGTGGTTTTTAGTTTCAAAGTTTTTACAACGGATGAGTCTAACACGTGCGACGAACATTGATAAATATCATTAACGATGAACACTGATGAACATCATTATTTTTTTAAATTTTAAAAATTTAAAGGATTAAAATTATAATTAAAATTATCTCTTAAAAAATAAAAATTAAATTTAATAGTTACTTTATAATATTTTTTAAGAGATTGATTTTGTTAGGGTTTAGCAGAATTTGATATATTTGATTCTATCCTATTAAAAAATATTATAAAGTAAATATTAAATTTGATTTTTACTTTTTAAAGCGATAATTTTAATTATAATTTTAGTCCTCTAGATTTTTAAATTTTTTTTAAAAAATTAATGGTGTTCATCGTTAGTGGTGTTCATCAATGGTCGTCGCCCGTTGTAGAATTTTCTTTTTTTACTAGTATAAAGTTGATTATAAGGTAGTATCTGTTCACCAATATTCTTAACTCTTTGATAGTGCTGCGTGCACACACATCTTGCAGATTGAAACTCGAGTCTTTTAAAATAAACATTGTTCGTTTTTCTACTGAGACCACTTGTTGAGTACATTAATGTTAATTTCTTTAAATAGGTGTAATTATTTTTATTATATATTTTACATAGAATATATAAAGGATTTTTTTCTCTAAAGGTTGATGTTACTTTTTCGTACTAATTGTAAATCTGGATAGCTAATTTGAGAGAAAATAAATTCACTTAAGTTGTGATATTCAGATTTTTTTTTGGTAATCGCGGGTTTTCAGTTTAGTAATGGGTTAATTTAAAATAGATATTTATTATGATGATAATTTTTTATCTAATTTACACCATTTACAATATCAACATTTGAATTTTAAATATTCAAATGATATGACATTTTATCTCGCTAAATCAATTGATAATTAGTTTCAAATTGACACAAGGGTGCTTAAGCAAATTTTTGCAAAAAAAAAGTTAAGTCCATGAATTTTTTTGCACCCAATTAAGCCACTAAACTAATAAATTGAATCAATTAAGCCTTTTAATCAATCTTAAGTTCTTAACCATCAATTTTTAACGTTTTTCTTGAGATATTACTACCACGTGACACACTACAGTTCTACCACGTGACATTTACAATTTTTTTAGAAAAAAATATTTTTTTATAGTTTTTATAAGTTTGTTTAGAAATTTTTAGAACTTTTCAATATTTTTTAAATAAAATAAAAAATTTTGAAATGTCAAGTGACAATACTGTAACACGACACGTTGCACCAATTGATCCCAGAAAAATCTTAAATTTAACAGTCAATGTAACATCCCGATCCCACCAAATCCGAGACACCACATTCAAGCTACCTCTAACCCGACCCATTAAAATTTTATTCAAATTAAAACCTCAAGTTTAGCCATAAATTTAAATCAACTAAACCATGATAAAAAAAGTTTTCATAAATAAGTTCAAATCTCAAAATAAAGGAGCTCCGTACAAGTTTTAGATCACCATTTTTCAAAATATGAAATTTAAGAGTTTACAGACCAAAGAGTTAAGATTCTATGAATACATAGCCCACTACTAAAATTTAAGTATTATACTCTAGTTTCCGAAATTGGTGCTGGGAAATCCTTGGTGATGTGCTCCCTCGAACAAGCAACCTGTCAACCTTTGCAAAAAAACAAAAACAAAAAATTCACACACTGAGCTTACAAACTCAGTGGTACATTTCTACTATACAATATTTTATGTGTTTTTGATGCGTAAAATATAGTACACGCAATTAAAGCAAGTATATCTATCACACAAGTAATAAAGTGATAAGTATCGAGTGTCGAACCCACATGGATTGGAGTGATAAACTCAAAGAAATCACACTTAAGAATTAGTAAAATAATAATGTGTAGTGAATGGAATTATAAACTAAATGCAAAAAAAGTAAAGAGGAAGTAATGATCAAAGGACAAACATATGTGGTAGCAGATATTCAGATGATTATGGATGTTAGGTCTATTGCTTAAGAATTATGCTTAATTGCCATTTGAATGCTATAACAGTTGGCAATACATGTTTGTGTAAACCAATTATTCACTTATCTATTCGACAGTGTTTTCTAATAAACTCCTAAACTCTCTCGATACCTAGAAGTTAACAACAAGAAGCTATGGTAATACATATATGTGTTAACTCTAACAGTTGGCATATTCACTGCACTCAGAGGAATCATGATTGCCCCCACACTCATCACAAAAAGGCTCCACAACCTTGGCTTCATATGTCTTTCCTTTGGCCATACTCATCATCAGCTGTGTTAGCTTGTCCAGGCGAGCATTAACAGATTCTGTGGCATCTATTTCATTCACAACAGCTGGCCGCCTTATGCCGTCGCGGTAGGCTGTGGGGAGCTTGTAGTCGTTTTTAGCAATTCTGTTCAGAATCTGCAGTGCCTCCTCAAGTGGTCTATCTGGGATGATTCCATTGGTTGAGGCGTCGAGCATCATTCGTGTCGGTTAGTTTACTCCATTGTAGAACACCGACACTTTCGTCCAGGATGGGAAACCATGGAGCGGGCAATTGTTCAGCATCAGTTAGTACCTCTCCCAAGCTTCATACATTGGTTCATCATCCCCTTGGCGGAAGGCTATGATCTCGTTTCTCAATCTGTCTGTGACGTTTGAAGGACTGAAACGATCTAAGAAATCCTTGCACAGCTCCGCCCAAGTATTGAATGATCTCGCCGGTTGGTTGTTCAGCCATTGTTTTTCCCTATCCCTCAGTGAATATGGGAATAATCTCAGCTTCATCACGTCTTGATGGACTCTATGTATCTTGAAAGCTCTGCATATGTCTAGGAATCCTCTCAAGTGCTGTCGAGCATCTTCCATGGCAGTTCCTCCAAATTACCCCAATGTGTTGATCATATTGAACATCACGAGCTTTAATTCAAAGTGGTCCGCTTCAATTTCAGGCTCGGTCATAGTTGGGTCAAACCCTCTGAAATCGTGCTCCAAGTAGTCCCTAGTAGTGTGCACATATTGTGGCTGTCTGGGCGGAACAAGGGGTTGCTGCCTTGGTGGAATTTGCTGCTGCTCTCTGGGCGGCGAATCTTGCTACCCATCCCCACCATTTTGAGAATCAATGGCAAGGTTGTCTTCTTGGCCGTTATGCATGGTTGCTTCTGCTTTTCCCTCTTTCTTGGCTTTCTCGAGGGCTTCTCTGACTTCTTTCTTAAGTTCTCTCGCTCTTCGTTTGATCTCGTCAATGAAAATGATTTCTCCCTTTGAATTTGCTCTGGCCATGCACTAGACAAGAAAACTGTAAAATTCTATTTTTAATAAAAATAATAAAAACAATAAAAACTAAAATTAAATGCAATTAAAGTAAAACTGCAGAAAAATAAAAACGAATTTATTGTTGCTAATCCTCGGCAACGGCGCCAAAAACTTGTAGAGCGTTTGGGTGATCTCTAAATATAAGCGCAAGTGCACACTCTTGTCAAGTTATAGTATAAAAGATATCATCTCCCACAGGGATTGGACAACTTACTCGAATTGTAATTCATGCACAAAGAAAATTAAATGCACAAATGGTTTTAGTTTATAAAAGAATTAAAAGCAAATAAAACACAAGTAATTGAAGAAAAGATCATGATGATAGAATGGGTCAAGTTATGTTGCTTAGTAGTGTGAAACTGCGTTGTATAGGTTAAGTTGCTTTGCGCTGCCAGACTTTGCTGCCTCGGCGGAGGATGGCAGATTGGCTGCTTTGACGCTTTCGCTGCCTCGGCAGTGGAACGGATGGATGGCTCGACGGAAAACTCGGTAGACCTTCAAGGTTCGACTGAACGCTTCGATATTGATTCCGCTTATGTCTAAGTCAGAATGCTCTTGTTGCCCACTGCAGATGATACCCGTCACGACGTGAATCTTGCAAAGACAACAACCTTGTTTTGTCCTCTTTTAGCCGTCTTAAACTCGTACCTATGTCTAGGCCAAATTGATCAACACATGATTAGGATGAGGATCGTACGTATCCCTTTCGTGAGTTCAACTCTCTCGATACCGAACAAATAGATAGTTAACAACTAATCTTTTGAACTTAATTGAAAACTATGAAGAGCATGGAATAAACATACCTTGAAGTTTTATTGCAAAAACAAACTTAATTCCTAAACAACTGTTCTCACACTAGTTTACAATATAACCAAAACCCAAGAGAAAATTTAGAACATAATGGCAGCAAGAAAACCTAAGGTGATTACAATTACAAAATATGTCAAAGTTTATATAGGCATTAGCTAGGCCAAGTCCTCCTTGGAATAGAAGTCTTCAAAGTAGCTTTTGTATTAAATGCAACCTTTAATTCTGACTTCTTTGAGTTGAATGGGGACTTCTTCTCGTTGCCTTGCACCGCAAGTTATCTTGATCTCCTCCTTTGGCGGCTCTATCCGCTGCTCCAGGCGTCAGAAAATTGAATGGATAGCATCGTTGGAATCAGGATTTTCTGCTCTACAGATCGCACTCCAATTCTCCAATTCCTCAGCTTGTTGCCCTGGGCGGCAGGTGTGACGGCGGCAGGTACTCGGCAGCACTTATCTCTGTCTGGAACTGCATTAGTACATCTCTTAGGCTTGCTGCCTCAGCATCAGCTCCTCAGCTCCTCTCTCCTTCTACCAGCTTCTAGTACCTAAAACTAAAATTAAACTAAAACAATACCTTTTCTTACCAAATTAAAGATATGGGTAATCTTCACCAGTGGTCCCTTTCGTTTAGGGTGTGTTCTATTTTGGTCACCAGAATTCAAAAAAAAATTATTCTGGTCACTTACGTTTAGAATCGTTTCTATTTTGGTCCCTTGGTCGTTAGTCTCTGTTACTTAAAAATTAGTTTCTAATTTAACCCCCCAAACTTTCAGAATTTTAATTTTCACCATCTTCCCCAAAAGTTATAAAACTAAAACCCCAGAAAATTAAATCAATGGCTATAACCCGACACTACAACCCATTCCCCCAAGATTAAAAGCGTCAGCTTCCATTACCCTAGCAGAAAATGTACAACTGTCGAGAAAAACAGACCTTAAATCATTTGAAATGTTTGTAATGCCACTAGTGCTCATTGCTCCAGTTTTTATAGCTTCCTTCTTCTGCTCAACGTTTTCGAGAGCCCTTGATTTTGCCGGGGTTTCTGCAAACTGCTTCCTCTTTGGCACCCTCCCCATGCAATGGCATAGACACAACAGTCAAGGAAGAAGCTCAGGTAATGCATTAATAGTTAAATACAGAAATCTACTACATATACTTGTCAGAATAATGATTACTGTGTCTACTGCAATGTCACCATTTCTTGGTTAACATCTTCAATTGGACATGTCGTCGGTCCTCCCGGGAGGAGATGCCACACTTGCACTACTCTTTGGCATCGCAGTCGTTTTAGGGATATGACATTAGATGGCTAGTAGGTAGTTCTAACAGAAAATCATTGCTGCTAGCAAACATTTTCAAGCTCCATGTTGACATTGAATTCAGACCATGATTCCTGCAAAATGTTAGTGAAAGATTTGATCTTTTTTCCCTTAGCTCCCCTCAATGGATGATCCGTCACCAACAACTATGGTATAAAAGATATAGAACTTTGTTTAGGAGGCTGAACCCCACTGAATGCTAAAGTAATAAATTCAGTCTTTTGTTGTTTTTGTTCATATTTATATAACTACATTAGTTTTTTTTGCTTGAATCAACATTAAGAAAGTTTACCCTCAAATTAATTCACAGGTAAATACCATTAACATGTGATGGTAAAGAAAGATGGCATCTTTGGGATTTCCTTACAGGAATGATAAATGTGAACTTTTTGAATGTAGAACCAAGAGGAGTATTTATAACAGTAAATATTAGTACAACCTCAAATGTCAAGACACAAGAGTAAGCCTTTCTTTTCGATAGCTTATCATTTCTTCCAAGTAATGAATGTTACACTTGTGTGATTAACATGTAAAAGGAAAAGAACTAAAAGATATAAATTATCAAAATGGTGAAACTGGGATTACACAATGTGATTACAAAACTCAACACAATCAAGAGACCAAGCCTAAAAATAATTCTATCTCCATCAATCAACAACATACTTGTACCCATTTCATGGTGGACTGAGAAAAACTGCTAGGGCAATGGAAGCTGACGCTATTAATCTTGGGGGAATGGGTTGTAGTGTTGAGTTATAGTCATTGATTTAATTTTCTGGGGTTTTAGTTTTATAATTTTTGGGGAAGATGGTGAAAAATAAAAATTTAAAAGTTTGGGGGTTAAATTAGAAACTATTTTTTAAGTAACGGAGACTAACGGCCAAGGGACAAAAATAGAAACGATTCTAAATGTAAGTGACCAGAATAACCTTTTTTTGAATTCTGGTGACCATAATAGAACACACCCTAAATGAAAGGGACCACTGGTGAAGATTACCCTAAAGATATTTATCATAAACAGGGTAAAGTAAGGAATACCATAAATATGCAATGCATGAACCTAATTATGCCTAAAATGTACTTAAGAACAATAATAATATGAGATGGAATGCATACAAAATATATGACTAATGAGCATTTTACAGTTGGCATTACCAACCAAAATTTTGTCAAGGTAACCTTTTCACAACTTTTGTTTTTTTTTTCTTTCTTTGCACTACTTGAGGACAAGAAATGAGTTAGGTTTGAGGGTGTGTTACCTCCCCAAAAGTACTGTTTTTAATGACAATTTTACAACACTCTTGCTTATTTTTAGGTACATTTAGTGCATTAGGTTGCTAGAATCATGCATTTGCATAAGAAGTTTAGTTTTCTGTCTATGTCAGGGTGAAGGGTTGTTTTTGTGGTTATTTTGCAGGTTTAGCATAGGATTTGGTGCAGGAAAGCAATACAGTTAGGGTTGCCAAGAAGAATGCCAAGCGCTGTTAGCACAGAAAGACCAGATGGTGCCAAGCACTTGTTGACAAAGAAGTGCACTTGATGTCATGCCAAGAGATTTTTGAACCCCGAAAAAATAGAAAAGGAACAGGCTCCAAAAAGATCGCGAATGGATCAACTTCCAAAAAAATAGCAGATAAGGTGGTGCCAAGTGATGTTGGCAAAGTTGTGCCAAGCTTGGATGCAAAGGAAACATCGACATGATGACGTCAGCCCTAGCCTGAAAAGCTATCACACCGAGCTGATAAGATATTAAAATGATCGGATAGAGCTCTATTTCTTATCCTTTGATCATTTCAAATTCAAATGTAAAGGCTTATCTCATCCTTTCCCATACACGCCTATATAAAGACCAACCGATCAAGCAATTGGGGGGAAGGAAGTGAAGACTTAAAGTGATCGGAGTGAGGTGTTGGAGAGCCTAGCGAATGACGGTCGGCTTCACTGAGGAAGGGTGGTTGTAGAGCGTTTGGGTGTTCTCTAAATATGAGCGCAAGTACACACTCCTGTCAAGTTATACTATAAAAGATATCGTCTCCCACAGGGATTGGACAGCTTATTCGAATTGCAATTCCTGCACAAGGAAAATTAAATGCACAAATAAGTTTTAGTTTATAAAACAATTGAAAGTAAATAAAACATAAGTAATTGATAGAAAAGATCAGGGTGATAGAATGGGTCAGATTATGCTGTTCCCTAGTGTGAAACTGCGTTGAATAGGTTAAGATGCTTTGCGCTGCCAGACTTTGCTACCTCGGCGGAGGATGGCAGATTGGCTACTTTGATGCTTTCGCTACCTCAGTAGTGGAACGGAAGATTGGCTCGGCGACAAACTCGGCAGACCTTCAAGACTCGACATAACGCTTCGATATTGATCCTGCTTATGTCTAAGTCAGAATATTGTTGTTGTCCACTATAGATAATACCCGTCACGGCGTGAATCTTGCAAAGATAGCAACTTTGGCTCGTTCTCTTTTAGCCGCTTTAAACTCGTACCTATGTCTATGCCAAATTGATCAACACCTGTTTAGGAAGAGGATCGTACTTATCCCTTTCGTGAGTTCGACTCTCTTGATACCGAACAAATAGATAGTTGACAACTAATCTTTCGAACTTAATTGAAAACTATGAAGATCATGTAATAAGCAAACCTTGAAGTTTTATTGCAAAAACAAACTTAATTCCTAAACAACCGTTCTCACACTAGTTTACAACATAACTCAAACCCAAAAGAGAATTTAGAACATAATTGCTGGCAAGAAAACCTAAACTATGCCTAAGGGAAAACCTAAGTTGTCTACAATTACAAAATATGTCAAGTATATATAGACATTAGCTAGCACAAGTCCTCCTTGGAGTAGAAGTATTCAAAGTAGCTTTTGCATTAAATGCAACCTTTAATTCTGACTTCTTTGAGTTGAATGTGGGCTTCTTCTCGTTGCCTTGCACCACAAGTTATCTCGATCTCCTCCTTTGGCGGCTCTGTTCGCTGCTTCAAGCGTCAGAAAATTGAGTGAATGTCATCGTTAGAATCAGGATTTTTTGCTCCACAGATCGCACTCCAATTCTCCAATTCCTCAGCTTGCTGCCCTGGGCGGCATGTATGGCGGCAGCAGCTACTCGGTAGCAGATTTCTCTGCTTGGAACTGCATCAGTACAACTCTCTGGTCTACTGCCTCAACATCCTCTCCTCTGGTCCGTCCTTCTCCTAACAGCTTCTAGCTCTGAAATGCAAACTAAACTACAACAATGTCTTTTCCTTACCAAATTAAAGATATTCATTAAAATCATGGCAAAGTAAAGAATACTGTAAATATGCAATGCATGAACCTAATTATGCCTAAATTGTACTTAAGAATAGCAATAATATGTGATGGAATGTATACAAAATATAGGACTTATGAGCACTTTACACACCCCCAAACTCGAACTATTGCTTGTCCTCAAGCAATGCAAACCTAAACATACTTTCCCTTAGAACTAATCATAAAAAAACTTGTTTTAAACTTGATTTGGCACCTCAAGGTCGTGTCACCTTCATTATATTAGTGATAGGGGAAACAACAAGAAATAACTCAGAAGTAATCTGTAATGCAGTGTAGTGTGTGCAGGACTGTGTACAAGCTAAATATGCAGAATACTCTAAATAAACAAAGATGCTGTCATGGTATATAAGGTTGCTGCCGAGGCAGCACATTTATTTAATCATGGCAGTAAGGGCTTCAGCTCATCACAACTACTCTCTAGGTCTGAAATTAAGATAGGAGCAAACTACAACACCCCGAACCCTTTGAGCAGAGTCATCCCGTGAAGACTTTTATTCACTCATGCTAATTTGTCCGTCACTTCAATGATTTTCAGATTCATGGACTTTGATAGCAGCGGAATGTCCTTGCACATGATTCTTCCTAGAGCCGGTTGCGCGCATCTCTAGGGAAAGACAACATAAAAATTTCTTTCCTGCCGTGGCAGTGCTTCTTTTTCTGTTTGTTGCCTGCCGCCGCAGCTTCCTGCAACCATGTTAGAATTTTCCAAAAATATTCAAGCAGGCAATGTTTATTAGAAATTCTAACAAATTCAGCAAATAACAGTAGTGTTTTTAATTTTTTTGGCATTAAAAGAAAATTTCTATGTTTACTTCATGCTTTCCCCAAATTTAAGGTCTTTTTAATTGATGCGAAGAATTTAAAGTCGGCTATCCTATCATAGGCACAAGTTCTATTTTTTTTTTCTTTTTCGATTAATTTTTAAGGCGAATACATTATGCAACCTAATATGCACTAGTTATGCCTAAACAACATGAGTGCTAACCCCCAAACTCGAGATGGGCATTGCCCTCAATGCACAAAATAAATTACAAAAGAAAAAATTAAATACAAGTAAGATAAGTAAAACATAAAAATAAGCAAGTAAAATAAAGAAAAAAAATAACGCTAGAAGTTGGCGGAGGGCTTAGAAGAAGATGGGGACTTCTCAGTAGAGGAGGAAGAAGATGAAGACTGGATGACGAGGCGGCGGCTGGCAGACTTGGCGGGTGAACTTTTGCTGTTCGCGGTGGCTGGAGTCTCTTAGGAGTGGGGCGAGGTGCTTCACTCTTTTCCGGCTCGAATTCTGACTCCTCGTCCTCCGACTCGGCGGAGATGATGCGCCGCTTCCTCTTCTTGGTTGCCTCCTCATTTGGTTCTACCGGAGGGTTCTCTGGCGCGATTGGGGCTGTTGCTGCTGCTCGACTTTGTTGGATGTGGAGGTGTTTGCCACCGTTTTCGCTGTACAGGCTGGGGAAAGATGTTGTTGATGCCTCTTAGGAGTGTCTGCCACCGTGTTGGAGGCGGAGGTGGCGGAGTATGATGGGTAGTGCATCGGAGATGGCATCTAACGGTGGAAGGCGGTGTGGCAGGCAGCTACTTCTGATGGTGTTCCCTCTCGGGGTGCTGTTGCAGCAGCTAGATCGGTGAGGAAGGTTGGTAGAGAGGGGACGTCATTGGGAAATTTTTGAAAGAGATAGGCCACAAAAGCCTCTTAGACGTCCCTCACATACTTCATGAATGTCAATTGTTGCTGCTCTATCCTTTTGTTGTTGTCGATGAGAGTGCACAGCAGGGCAATGACTTCATTGGTCGGGGCAGCTTCAGTACTATCTGGGGCAGCTGGTGTGGCTGGCTGGGCGGTGGAGGGCTGGCTTGGAGTGATTGGTTCTGTCTTTTGGGCCTGCATCATCTACAAGCATACTTTTCTGGTCCAGCCCTCTTTAGAGGCTGTCATCTCTTCGTTTGGATCTGAGGGAATATTGAAGTTGGCACGTAAGCCTGTGATGAGAGATGGGAAGTACAGCCGACCCTTTGATTTCCGGAAGCAATTGTGGATCTCCTTGTAGATTATTTCTCCAACTTTGATTGACCTGTTCACCATGATGGAGTGAATGAGAGCAAGACGTGGTCGATCTACGGTGGAGTTATGAGAGGTGGGCAGCAGACGCCGATTGATGAATGTGTTCCACAGTATCGGCTCGGGCAGCAGTTGGCGATGTTACACTGAGCCGCCATGTTTTCCTGCCAACCAAGGCGTATTGGGTTCGCACAGTCGGGCCTTTATTCTGTCATAGTCGGCAGCCATCAATGACTGCCTCCATTCTTCGTGAGGGTTGTCGTCTGTCTCGAACCCATAGAAGATGTTTATCATTTCCCCATTGAGCTTGACAGGTTCTTCTCGGATATATACGAATGGCAGCTCGGGGTGGGGTGGTGGGCATAAAATTCTCTAACCATCGTGATGTTTGCCATCTCCGGTTGTCGTGCGAATATCTCTCAACCCTTGTTGTGTATTTTTTCGAATAGGGCAGGCTCAAGGTCGAGGTCCCTTGTCTACTTCGAATAGTGGAACCCTTGTTCTTCCCATATGGCTTGCTTTGTGAACTGGGTTCTGTACCTCTTTTCATCTGCATTGGTGCAGAACCTTTGGAAGGTGGGTTTGGATTGTGATGCTGATGCCATGTGTGAGATGGTTTTTGTTATAACCTGAAACTTAAAAAGACGATATTGACAAATAGAGCAATTGATTCAATAATAGGTTAACAAGGAGATGAAAGTAAAGTAAATGAATGTGAGAAGTGGTGTTTATATAGATGGTGCCGAGAGGTGCCGTGGCGGCATTAAATGTCCAACGGACAGATTGCTTCGCACACATTACAGGATTTATGCCCGTTACTTCTGTAGCCGTTGGCAGCTAGCCGTTAGCGGTCAACTAGCTGTTACACGATTTCTGCCCTGGGCCGCCCTCAGCTGTCTTGGTGGTGTGATGTTGGGTCCTTCAGTCTGCCCTTTGGTCTGCCGTGATAGCTGCTGTCTTGCTCTGTCTCATTACTGATTTTGGAGGCCTGAGCGTACGGGCATCCTTCTTTTTCCTTTACCGAGGACCGTAACACATTTAGCTTGATGCTTTGATTGTCTACCCTCATGATCAGCTCCCCATGTTCCACATCAATTAGTGTTCTGCCCGTGGCCAGAAATGGTCACCCAAGGATGGTAGGGGAGTTTTTATCGGCCTCACAATTTAAGATGAGGAAGTTTGCT
Organism: Hibiscus tridactylites; assembly: GCA_958450335.1. NCBI lineage: Eukaryota > Viridiplantae > Streptophyta > Magnoliopsida > Malvales > Malvaceae > Hibiscus > Hibiscus tridactylites. The sequence goes on along the minus strand of OY288268.1, from coordinate 23,580,905 downwards.
TGAAAAATAAGGCTGCCCACTCGAACTAAGATGTCTTCGATCTTACCCTCTGGTTGTACGAATGAGTGATCAGCAAGTTTCAGCATAATGGAGGTTGGTTTGGCTAGCCAATACCTAGCTTGTCAAAAGCTGCCTTGGGCATCAGGTTGATGTTGGCTCCTAAGTCCCACAGAGCTCTCATGGCATGGTTGCTGCCGATCCTGCATGGAATAACAAAGGTGCTCGGATATGTCTTTTTGGCTGACAGCTCGTTGTGTAGCATAGCCATGCACTCCTCTGTCACAGCTACGGTTTCGAACTCCTCAATTCTCTTTCTCTTAGAAACCATGCCCCTTAGGTATTTTGCATAATTGAGTATGTTCTGGATTGCTTCGATGAGAGGGATATTTATGTGCACATGTTTCAGAATATCTAAGAATTTTTTGAACTGGTGCTCCTGCTTCTGTTGCTTAAGCCTTTGGGGGAAAGGTGGCGGCATACGTATGTTTTCTATACGCTTCTTGCATGGGAACTTGATCTGTAGAGGATCATCTGCCTCAGGACTGCTGTCAGTCTTATCTACCGGGGCAGCTGGTATTGATGCTATCGCGACAGACAATTCTTTATGTGCTTGCTGTTCATCTTCTGGCTTTTCCATTCTAGGTTCATCCAACTATTTCCCACTTCTGGTTGATATGGCTTTGCACTATTTATAAGTGGGTTTGGCTGCTACCTTTGTGCTGCTAGATACTGCACCCTTTGTCCCGTTGCTTATGATCTCCGCGAATTGCCTAAACTGGGTCTCCAAGTTCTTTATCGCAGCTTCTTGGTTGTTCATCCTCATCTCAGTCATTTCAATAAACGATTCAGTTTTATCAATAAATTTGTTAGTACGAACAATAAAATCACTAGTTCTAGACATAAAAGTATGTAAAGTATTTTCGAGTGAGTTATTGCTCGTATTCTGTTGCTGCTGAGGCGGCTGTCTCGACAAGTTCTGTTGGTATCCTCCTGATTGCTGAGTTGGATTTGCAGCCGGGTTTGGATTGCTCCAGGAGAAGTTTGGATGCTTCTTTCAGCCAGGGTTGTAAGTGTTGGTGTTGGGCTTGCTATTCCTCTCATAGGTCCCCATGAAGTTTGCGGATTCACTGCACTCAGAGGAATCACGATTGCCCCAACACTTATCACAAAACGGTTCCACAACCTTGGCCTCGTATGTCTTTCCTTTGGCCATACTCATCACTAGCTGTGTCAGCTTGTCCAGGCGGGCATTAACAGATTCTGTGGCCTCTACCCCATTCACAACAGCTGATCGCCTTATACCGCCGCCGTGGGTTGTAGGGAACTTGTAGTCGTTCTTAGCAATCTTGTTCAGGATCTGTAGTGCCTCCTCAGGTGGTCGGTCGAGGATTATCCCGTTGGCGGACGTGTCGAGCATCATTCAAGTTGGGTAGTTCACCCCATTGTAAAACATTGACACCTGCGTCCAAGTCGGAAAACCATGAAGTTGGCAGTTATTGAGCATCTGTTGGTATCGCTCCCATGCTTCATACACTGGCTCGTCATCCCCTTGTCGGAAAGTTGTTATCTCATTTTGTAGCCTGTCTGTGACGTTTGAAGGACTGACACGATCTAAAAAATCCTTGCACAGCTCCGTCCAAGTACTGAATGAACCCGTCGGTTGGTTGTTCAACCACTACTTCGCCCTATCCCTAAGTGAATAGAGGAATAACCTCATCTTTAGCACGTCTTGGTGGACTCCGTGTATCTTGAAAGCTCTGCATATATCTAGGAATCATCTCAGGTGCTGCCGAGCATCTTCTGTGGCAGTTCCTCCAAATTGCCCCAATGTGTTGATCATGTTGAACATCACGGGCTTTAACTTAAAATGATCCGCCTTGATTTCATGCTCTGCAACAGTTGGGTCAAATCCCCTGAAGTCATACTCCAAGTTGTCCCTGGTGGTTCGTACATACTGTTGCTGCCTGGGCGAAATTGAAGGTTGTTGTCTAAGTGGAACTTGCTGCTGTTGTCGGGGCAGCGGATCTTGCTGCCCATCCCTGCTGATACGGGCATCGTTGGCAGGGTTATTGTCTTGGCCATTAACCATTGTTGCTTTTGCTTTTCCCTCTTCCTTGGCTTTCCTTAGGGCTTCTCTGACTTTTTTCTTAAGTTCTCTTGCTCTTCGTTCGATGTCGTTAAAGAAAACGATTTCGCCCTTTGAATTTGCTCTAGTCATGCACTAGCAAAGGAAACTGTAAAATTCTTTTATTTTTTCCCGAATATAATAGAAAAATTAAAACTAAAAATTAAATGCAAATTACAATAAAAGTACATAAATATAAAAATGAATTACTGTTGCCAATCCCCGTCAACGGCGCCAAAAACTTGTAGAGCGTTTGGGTGTTCTCTAAATATGAGCGCAAGTGCACACTCCTATCAAGTTATAGTATAAAAGATATCGTCTCCCACAGGGATTGGACAACATATTCGAATTGCAATTCCTGCACAAGGAAAATTAAATGCACAAATGAGTTTTAGTTTATAAAAGAATTGAAAGTAAATAAAACACAAGTAATTGATAGAAAAGATCAGGGTGATAGAATGGGTCAGATTATGCTGCTCCCTAGTGTGAAACTGCGTTGAATAGGATAAGATGCTTTGCGCTGCCAGACTTTTCTGCCTCGGCGGAGGATGGCAGATTAGCTGCTTTGTCGCTTTTGCTGCCTCGGTAGTGGAACGGAAGATTGGCTCGGCGACAAACTCGACAAACCTTCAAGACTCGACAGAACACTTCGATATTGATCCCGCTTATGTCTAAGTCAGAATACTATTGTTTCCCACTGGAGATAATACCCGTCACGGCGTGAATCTTGCAAAGACAACAACTTTGGCTCGTCCTCTTTTAGTCGCTTTAAAATTGTACCTATGTCTAGGCTGAATTGATCAACACCTGATTAGGATGAGGATCATACTTATCCCTTTCGTGAGTTCGACTCTCTCAATACCGAACAAATAGATAGTTGACAACTAATCTTTTAAACTTAATTGAAAACAATGAAGAGCTAGGACAAGTATATAGGCATTAGCTAGGACAAGTCCTCATTGGCTAGGACAACATAATTGGCGGCAAGAAAACCTAAACTGTGCCTAAGGGAAAACCTAAGTTGTATACAATTACAAAATATGTCAAGTATATAGGCATTAGCTAGGACAAGTCCTCATTGGAGTAGAAGTCTTCAAAGTAGCTTTTGCATTAAATGCATCCTTTAATTCTAACTTCTTTGAGTTGAATGTGGACTTCTTCTTGTTGCCTAGCACCGTAAGTTATCTCGATCTCCTCCTTCGGCGGCTTTGTTCGCTGTTTCAGGTGTCAGAAAATTGAATGGATGGCATCGTTAGAATCAGGATTTTCTGCTCCACAGATCACACTCCAATTCTCTAATTCCCCAGCTTGCTGCCCCGGGTGGCAGGTATGACGGCGACAGCTATTCGGCAGCGACTTTCTCTACTTGGAATTGCATCAGTACAGCTCCCTGGTCTACTGCCTCAGCATCCTCTCCTCTTGTCTGTCCTCCTCCTAACAACTTCTAGCCCTGAAATGCAAAGTAAACTACAACAACGTCTTTTCCTTACCAAATTAAAGATATTCAATAAAATCATGGGAAAGTAAAGAATATTGTAAATATGCAATGTATGAACCTAATTATGCCTAAATTGTACTTAAGAACAACAATAATATGAGATGGAATGTATACAAAATATAGGACTTATGAGCACTTTACAGTGGTTCAACCTCTTGAATGAGAGCCTGGCGTAGAGGGCTACATCGAGAGACCCCTCTGCCTATTCCCTTGGCACAAGTTGTTTATCTTTAGTTTTTTTATGATGATGTTTTTGAAAATGATTATGGTTTGTGTTGGTTAATCCCATCACCATGAACTAATTTTCATAGTTGGTAGAGGCTATTTTTGATTGAATATTGGCTTTATGCCTTAGTTCCTTTATAATAATTCTGTTTTTGGAAAAGTTTTTCTATTTGGTATACTCTAATTTTTCCTAAACACTCTACCAAGCGAGAGCTGGCACAGTACGCCTATTTCCTTCCAATAACTTAACAAACTTGGGTTGGCGACGATTAAGTTGTTGAATACTTGGGAGAGGAGCTTCGAGAGAAGTCGTTCAAGTAGATATTGAGGTTTTGACTTGTCCAATTTAGAGCAAAAACCATCGAGAGAGACCTTTCGAATGTTGAATCTGCTCGGGAAACAATGCCAAGACAGTTTTTCCAATAAAGGCTGGCATGAGCCATGTTGAATCCTGGCATTCCCTGCCAACGATCATCACTCATTTAGAAACACCTTCCTTGTTAACATTTATTTCATTTTTCTTTCTTTTCTTTAGTTTCTTAAATAGCTCCAAAACAAATCATCTTTTCTCAAGACAAGTAAACCATCAAAGCAATCGAATTCCAAGTCAATCTCTGTGGGATTGATAACTCAACTCACCAAGTTGTATTACTTGCAGACCGTGTATACTTGTACGTAAAGGAATCTTAGCTTACAATTGCCCATTATCTACAAATTGCCTTTTTTGCTAGCATTATTTTACACATCTTCTATAGAGCCTACAACCACCCCAGGGTTTCCTAGAACCGGTTAAACCTAGACTCTGATACCACTAAATATAACACCTCGATCCTAATCCAGATCCGAAGTACTACATTCGGGTCACCCAAAACCCGACCCATCATATTTCCATTTAAAACCATAAGTTTGGCCATTTTTAAAACATCAAATCAACCATAATGTATTTAAATAAATAAACAATATAAAATAGTTTACAAAACATGAGCTCTGAGTTTAAAATATCGTGCATCAAAATAATATTCCAAATAAAGTTTACAGACTCAACCACTTTAAGGTCCTATGAATACAATAGCCTAAACTAAACATCAAGTACTGTGCTCTGAAGCAATACGGTGCTGAGAAATCCTTTCTCGATGTGCTCCTCAATCACGATCAATCTACAAACCTACGAACGGAAACAACGATTCTGAACACTGAGCTTACAAAGCTCAGTGGTACTTTTCTACTCTACCAAAATTCGTGATTATCATAAAATAAGCATGCAAGATAAAATAGTCTAGAGTTCTTAGATCACCTATCTCAAGGCATCATAAAATATACAATAAGTCTCACATGCTCTACAAAGCTTTACCAAACTCTAGGTCACTCAGCCACTCGAGGTTAATACATCAATAATCTATTATACATGGTATACAAGACCCAACAATACTCGAGACCTCATCATATCATTTAGGCAAAAACACACAAAGTAAAACCACAAACCTGGAGTGAGACTCGGGGCTACAAACATTGGGAGCATACATTCTAAGTGAGACTCAAGGTCACACAACGTCGGGAATGTACGTTCTAAATTCTACAATATCTGAGTGAGACCCGAGGACACACAGCGTCGGGAACATACACTCTATACTTGAAATCCCCCATCGAGCATCTTCGAATAAGACCTAGGGCCACACAGCATCGAGAACGTACATTCGGATGCATAACTTACCATGGTGTTGCAACGCTCTCACTGGTATCCGAATCCCACCAAACAAGTGCCTACATGGCACATAACAACATCACATAACCATATCATCCTATGGTTTCTACCAACATATAACCCACACAAGGCATTTACCGAGTTCTTAAGTTTTATGCTCGAGTATAAGGTAATTTCTCAGTTTTACAGTTTTACAACTCATTATAGGCCATTAGGGATCTACTGAATCGAATGAAATAATTTTTCAACCTTCCGGGGAAAATCAACATTTTGGGCAGATTGCTTAACGGGTACCGGTACAAGCCATCGCGTACCGGTATGATTTGAGCTGATTGGAATTTCATCCAGCCTTTGCGTACCGATACGAGTCAACCCGTATCGATGCCTTATTATAAGGCGTACCTATACAGGTTGAACACCGTATTGGTACCCCCTTCATTGTTTATAGCAATGGAACAATGTTCTTAAACATATAACACTAGGGTATTGATATTGCCTCCCCACGTACCGATACCAAAGCCCAGAAATGGCTTCCTAGGCTCAGGAAATCACTTCCAAAGCCCCCAAAACACAACCTTTAACTCTTAAATTCAAGCCTACATATTATGGAAGTTATTAGGGTGGTTTACTACCATTTTTACACATGATTAACATCAAATCCGAGTTTTACCATTTTAAAGTCTAATGCACCCAAAAATCATAAACACCATATCTAGCAATCCCAACCATAACATCAAGCAAGACAATTAATTTATGATCTTCAAGAAGAGTAGGAGTCAAATATGTACACCTTAGCCAAAAATCTCGGATATTGTTCACCCATTTACTTTTCTCAAGCTTTCCCCTTTGCCTCAAGCTTGAAGAAGCTCCTTATACCTCATCCACATGCCACACAAACATGATATTCAAACCAAAGCTCAGAATAACATTATGGAGAAGATTAACTATGAAAATACAACCTTTAAATCAAAGGGGAAGCTCTAAAAGCTTAACTTCCTCAAAACCCATAAATGGAGAACTCACCTTTATACCACAAGAGTATACTTTTTTTGAAGCCCTTAAAGAGGAGATTAACATATCTTAATATTGAATCTCGGATGAAAGAATTGAAGTTTAAAGTTGGCTCCTTTAAATTCAAATGACCATGGATGTTCCTAGAGAAAATATGAAGAAGAATGATGAAGAAAAGGGTGGGAAATGGTGACCTCACCAAAAGCTATATTATCCCCTCCCTTTTAACCCACGTAGAGCCAAGCAAAAATAAGGGGAGATCAGCCGATTTTTCTCCCAAAGGTAGAACTACAACATAAAACCTAAATCCTAAACCCTAAACTCTAACCTTAAATCCTAAATTCTAAACCATATGACCTAAACTCTTAAACTCTAAACCCTAAAGTTAAACTTTAAAGTCTAAGGCCATGTTTGAAAATTAGCAGATAATTGATAACATTAACTAATTTGATCTAAACTATATGACCTAAATACTTAAACTTTAAACCCTAAAGTTAAACATTAAAATCTAAGGTCATGTTTGACGATTAGCGGATAGCTGATAACATTAACTGATTTGACTAGCTGATTGCATTAGATGATTGTGCAAAAGTGTTTGATAAAATTAACTGATAGTTGTTTGATATTTGAACAAGAAAAATGAAATATAAGGACATGATTATATTCAATACTTGTTTGAATAATTTATTAGTTATTAATATTTTGTATATATTAATATTAATCAGATTGTGAAAATTATTTTTCAAATATCATTTCAAAGCATATAGAAAGATGTATATATTAATTTTTTATTTATAAAAAGATAATTTTAATAATTATTAAATTTTTATGTATACATTAATTTCTTATATATGAAATTACATTTTGAATATGATTTTATTAATGATTAAATTTAGATGTATATATAATTTCTTATTTATGAATTTATCTTTTTAATTTTATTAGTTATTCACATTTATGTTATTTGGAGAAATTTTTATAATTATCAAGGAGAAAAGAGCCTTTATAATTATTTTATCTAACCTTCTAACTCAAAAAGCTCCTAAAAGAAGCTTTTTTAAGGTGAGAGGTTTCACTCCAATCCGCTATTACAATCATCTACTTACTAAACATCTAAAGTTGTAGATTTGACTAGTCAAACCTCTAAATATAATCCAAACATATAATTTTGGCTCAAAAACCGTTTACCAAACTAGGCCTAAATCTAACAAGTTTGTGTAAACTAAAATTTAAAAAACCTTGTGTATCAAAGTTTTTTCTTGTAAATTTGGGTAAAGTACACAAATGGTCAAAAAAATATCCCTAAAAATACAAAATGGTCACCAAACTTTCAAAAATTACATAATGGTCAATAAACTTTAGTTTTTATTACAAAATGGTCACTTGGTCGTTAACTATAGTTAACTGAGAGACGTGACTGTTACAAGAATTTGTATAATAACATATTTAGTCCTTAATATTTACACATTCAATCAATTTAGGCATCAATAATGAGGGTTAAATTAGGAATAAATTGATTAAATGTGTCAATATGGATGATTAAATGTTATATTATTCAAATTTATGTAATTGCCACGTCATCCAATTAACAACAGTTAACAGCTCCGTGACTATTTTGTAACAAAAACTAAAATTTAATGCCCATTATGTAACATTTGAAAGTTTGATGACCATTTGTGAACTTCACCCTAATTTTTTTATCTCATTAACTTTAACCGTCAATTTCCTCAAATATTTTATTTGTAAAATAAAATTTTCAAAGGATGAATTTTGAATTATTTTTTCTATTTAGAAAAATTTCAAAATTCATATCTAAAATCATGGGTGATTTTGGGATAATCTTGTTAGCAGTTCATATTGTTTGTTTAGTTTTGAATAAATAAAAAAGTTTATAAATAAATTGATTTAAAAAATACTAATAATCAATCAATAAAAAAAAAGAGAAATGCTACTAATATTCTTTTTTCATTTAATGAGATTTAGACTCCTTCCAAAGATATTTTATTCCTTGATGTACTTCCGTCCCCTCTCTTTTAGTTTGTGTCCTTCCAAAATTTCTCAAATTTTTATGTATGTTGTTAGGGTACACGTGTATGTACGTATACATACAAGTATTTTATGACACAAAATACCAAATGGACCAAGAACTGATTTATTATGTAGAATATGACCTACACTTTGCGACATTGTGGAGCTTTCTTCAAATTTGAACACACATTTATATATATATATATATATATAATTTAAAATTTCTAGTGCAAATATTTATTTCATTCAAGTTATAACTATATGTATATGAAGAACTTTTAATATTTGATATAAAAATAATAACAAAGTTCTTTCCTGTAGTTAAAGTCTAATTAAATTCCAATAAAAAATCATACTATTAAATTTTTGATTTCTTGAATGACTTTGGTTTTAATGATTTTTTTCATACTTAATATATTCAGGTATATGATATAAATCTATAATAATATTATTATTGTTAAAATATTTTAGTGTGATTACATGTTAACATCTATTTTTTGACCTTAATCTTTTGAAAAGGCACACACCTTATAGACATATCGAGTTACCTAGGAGAACCAACGCTCTCCATTTCACTGGAACTATCTTGTGAACCAAGTAATAATAACCAATTGCAAAACTTAGGGTAATAGTTTGGGGTAACTTATTTTTTTAAAAAATTGTAGGCCTAAACTAAAACTTTCAAAAATTTTGAGAGTTTAGTTAAACTTTTAAATAATTTTGATAGATTTAATAATAAATTTTAAAATAATATGAGAGAGGATTAATTAAAAATATTTAAAATTTGAAGCTTAATATGACTTTTTAAAAGTTTGGAGAGGACCAAATTAAAATATTAGGCTCAAACTCTAATTTCCCAAAATTGGGGGTCATGATCATGTTCGGAAATTTACAAATTACATTAGTTGATAGCGGATTGCATTAACTGATATTTGATAGCAGATTGCATTAGTTGATTTAACTAGCTAATTGTATTTGTTGATTGTATAAAAGTATTTGGTAAAATTACCTGATAGTTGATGGTTGTTTGCATACCTATTTAAGCAGACAAAATGACATATAAGGACATGATTATATTCAATATTTGTTTGAATAGTTTATTGGTTATTAATATTTTATATCTCTGTATTTATGTTATAAAAATAATAATTTTTTAATATAAAATTACTACAAATATTTTAATGATGTATAAATTAATTTCTTATTTATTAAATTATTTTTAATATATATTAATTATTAAATTTAAATTTATATATTAATTTCTTATTTATGGAATTTATTTTTCATATAATTTTATTAATTACTAAATTTAAGTGTGTATATTAATGTATATATTAATTTTTTATTTATGAAATTGTCCTTTTAATTTTATTTATTCAAATTTAGGTTGTTTGGAGAACCTTTTTGTAGTTGTCAATGATAAAAGAGAGTATATACAACTCTTATATTTAGGGCTGTAAACGAACCGAACGTTCAACGAACCGTTCAGCGGGAGTTTCGTTTATTTATTAAACGAACGAAAATGAATAAAATTTTATGTTTATTTAATGAAATGAATGAACATGAATAAATTGCTCGTTCGTTCATTTACATTCGTGAACGTTCGTTAATTCGTTTATTTCCGTTCTTTTAAAATTATCCACATATGTCTATTTATATTTATTATTTTTCATAAAAAAGTATATTTTAAATATATATATTAAAATATTAAATAAAATGAAAAAATTAAACAATAATCAATGTGCGAGACTTCAGACTTCTTAAGAAAAAAGCCCTAGACTTTTCATCTCTCCATTCGATTTCACTGTTTCGTTTGTTTATGTTCGTTTGCATTTGTTTATCATTTTAGCTAACGAACATGAACGGACACTAATAAACTACATTCCTTAACGAACAAACACGAACAATAAATTATGTTCATTTAGTTGTCCGTGTTCGTTCGTTTATTCGGTTAAAACTAAATGAACATGAACATACCATCGTTCATTTTCATTTGGTTTTTTTACAAACTACTTATATTGTAATCCGCTAGACCCGCCTATGCGTTACCATAGATCCTAGGAAGTCACATTAGGGTCACAAGAGAGACCCACAGTAAAAATCCACATAAAAACATTTTTTTCTTTAAATACATTAAAACTGTAAAACAAACTTCTGTATAAAATATCATTTCAGGAAATCATGTAAACATAGAACAATAGTTTCGAAAGCATACCATAGACACCAATATAAAACAACACACGTCATACATGCCCACTAACTATACCGGTATTGTAATCCAAAAGCAAAGCCGAAAGAACTCCTGTACCGATGTTGATAGCTGCAACGTGTTCGATCTTTTAGCCTACGATGGTAAAAACAGTATGAGTTTGGAAAAGCTCAGTAATACAGAACTACCAAATGATGATGTAAGCACATGCAGACATATGGCAAACATAACACTATCATGATGTCCCGGGCATCAATAGACTCCAATAATGATTCGATGTTTAAATGAAGCAATATACTTGAAGATAACATAATTGTTCTTTATTCAATCACTGAGTATCAGATGAGCATAGAGACTATAGAATCAGAAGAGAGATAGATTATGGTAGTTAAACCAGAGAATTTAGTGTGTATTCCAACGGTGCAAAGTTAACACATACAATATAACAGTACAATGAACATTTTATTTCATGGACACATAATAGTAGTGATAAAGTTTATTTTAAATTATCTATCTACCCTCTAACCAAACTCCAGTATGCAGTTCTCTAGAACTGCATAAATATGGGTCGTTAACCCAGGCCCATTGGGCGTAGGTGATAGCCTAAGGGGTTGCCTTATGTACAGTAGGAATCACCCTAGCCGAAGTCTAGAAACTTGAAACGGTAAGAAATTACCAGATGGATCAGGGTTGAACCTACGGTAACTTCACACTCTATCCCAAGTACCCAATAACGGTAATATAGTGATAACGGTAATAATAGTGACAACAATAAAAATTAGTAGTAACAATAATCGATAGTAATCGGTAGTAGTCGATAATTACAATAATCAATAGCGTAAGTAATTACGGTAATCAGTAGTAATTAGTAATAACGATAGATATAAAGCAAACTTTAGTTTTTAGTGAAAGAATAATCATAGAGCATGATTTTTTAGTTTAGATATTGAGGTATATTTCGGTCAGATAAAAGCCATGTTCAGATCAAGAGACAGTCTTGGGTTCAGAACGATAGAACATTCATGTGCACTTGGAACACACTAGATTGAACAAATTATTTCTCTGAGATACTTAATATTAAAAGAAAAAAGGAAAATGATAAACTTCTGAAAATTTTGAACTGATTTCAGTAACGAGTTCCAAGTAAAAAGGGAACTTGATAGCCGGTGTCACCAACCACGCATTCGGGAAATGTTGTATTAAGATCATTCAAGATATGCGATATATATTAAGGATGTTTCGATCATTTTAGCCAACAAGGGCATTTTGATCATTTTATTGTTAGGGGCAATTTGTAATTTAGCCCAATAAAGACAAAAATGACGATTTAAAATATTTAGGATTTCCAAAGGTTTATCGAGCCTCAGAAATCCATTCGAATAACATATCTCAACTTTGCAATACTTACCAAACATTCAGATGAATGCGCTTTACGTGTATAATTTCCAAATATTGACTGTATCATATATTTGAACAGTCGCCTTCATATTTCACCACAAGGCTTACCACTAAGTAGTCAAACTTATATTCAATGCGAATCTTCTACCCTTACACTAATATCAGGATTGATTGGCGTACATGAGTCATGCTTCATAATTCTTAGAGGCATTTTAGTCATTTCAGATTTACTAGTATTTCCAGAATTTTTATCAAAGGCAAAATTTGCTTATTCTAGTTAAGAGGGTATTTTGGTCATTTTGGAGCTCAGGATATATCCATTATTTATGTCGATTGAAAACATTTATAGTATTTCAATGATTTAAATACATGATATTTCATACTTTTAGATACTTTCGGTATTTCCAAACAATTCATTCATCCCAAAACTTGAGGGTTTTGTCTATTATTTCAGTTTATTTGAAAATTTCGATGCTCGAAGATGCTTCAGTCTTTTTGGCCATTACAATCATTTCGATCATTTCATTCTTTATTGTCATACAATTCAATTTAGGAATACAAAGACTCTAGTAAATTCATTTTCAGGTGTTTATCTAGAGCTCGAGAAAAATCCAAGTGTTTTGTTATCACACGTAATTACATATTGATACCTAAGTCTTTCCCAATAGAACAAATATTTCAAATACAGTAACCATTTAATCAGATCGAGTGTAAATTCCAGGTCATTCCCTTTGTTAGTAGTCATAACCATGGGTCCTTTCAGTCTATTAACTTCTCTTTAACTCTATTAATCGGATCAGGAGATTATCTATCTTATTAATCGTTTACTGAACTCAGGGTCCTTTCAGTCTATTAACTTCTCTTTCGAATAAATCGATCTTATCCAGATTATCATTCTTTTATTTCGTAAACGAATTGACTTAATCATAATCACGCAGAGGCGAAAGTACTCTAAATCATAATCATGCATGCATTAACCGAATACTGACATGTACATAAAGCATACAAATGGTAGTAAGGTATTACCTTGAATCCTACCTATATCGGTCGGCCCTTTGAAACAACATTCAAACTCTATCGAACCCAAATTCGACGTTCTAAACATCTCGAATACCAGGATATGTGATTAACTTCAATTAATCAAAATCCAAAATCAATCCTTATTCGCATTGCACTTAAACTAAATAACTAATCACATAAGCATGATTTGGTTCAAGGTCAGATTCGAGGACATTCGGGTTAGAATTTCACAAAAAGGGATTCAAAATCGAACTCTGAATGTTGAGAAACATAAAATAAGACTTTTTGAAAAAATGTAACTTTTTGATCAAAGTCAACGCTGACGTCACTGGTCAGTTAGTGCTGACATCATGCTGATGTCACTAGTTAACAGAGTTGACTTGGTTGACTCGATTGAGTTGACTCGGTTAACTCAGTTCGGGTGGGGTACGGGTCAGACACGGGTCGGATATAGGTTCGGGTAGGGTCAGCTTAAGCGGGCTCGATTTACCAGGCCGGTTTGGTATGGACCAGTTCGAATCGCTCAGTCTACTGGTCAGGCCGGTTCAATGGCAAATTGATCATGGTGGACGAAGTTCACCAGCAGTGGCACGTGAGGCTCATGCGCGGGCCGAATCGATCGAAATATCACTGAAGAAATTGCAAAAGACCATTTCAAACACATCTATCATCACAAATGACTCGGAACTAGGTCGGGATCTTACCGAACTTACCAAAACTGAAGAAATAGTGACGAAACTAATGTATCTCTGACGAGGACTTGAACGGTGACGAACTGATGATCGGTTGGGTGGGTTTCATTCGCCTTGGCTCAGAGAAAATGATGGTGGTGGAGGCATCACGAACGGACGGCCACAGTTGCCTGAAATACAAAAAAATAGATGAGGCGAGATGAGGGTTCTCGCCAAACCTTTGTCGCGGCTTTCACGGTAAACGGCGGTGAACCAAGGCGAGTGGCGGCTAAGGTTGAGTTCGGGGTGCAACGACGAACACGCCGGTGGCAGTAGTGACAGCCAGGCTGCGGCGCTGACGAAGATCGGGAGGTGGGCGACGTAGGGAGGTGAAAGGTTGGGGGAGATTTCTAGAAATTTTTGTTCTCTCAACTCTCGAACAGAATAATAATAATGGGGGGTAGCTGGGTGCTTCGGGACTTTACTTGAACAATTTAGATGTAAAGAGAATTTATTGTGTAAAATAAATTTGCTGCAGTCTAAAATCAACATTGACCTTAGACCAAATGGTTAAGGTGTTAGCTTTCCATACATGCGGTTACGGTTTCGAGCTCTCTTAACAACACCAATTCTTATTCTTTTTCCTTTCATCGTTTCATTTCATTTTTTTTATATTTTAGGGGTGTTACATATATTCAATCCTTTAACCCCAAAAATTTCATCTTATGAGCTTTTTCAAAATTAAAGGATCTCCAATCCACCATTACAATTCTCTATTTACCAAACATCAAAATTAGAGGATTTTACTAATCAAATTTCTAATTATGACTCAAACCTCTAATTTTGGCTCAAAAACCTCTTCTCCAAACGAAGTTTATATATATTGTTATATTTTGATACACAACCTGTGAAATTTTTGTTGATAAACAGAATATCTTTTCTGTTACTGCAAAATAGCATAAAAAATCACATCTCGTTACAGACTTTTATAGATTATAGTATAGGACTATTAGTACATTAAGGAGTCCTACTTATAATAACTTCTAATTCTAATATACTAGGGAGATAAACTTTAAGTAGAATAATAACTACTAATTACAATTTGATTGCAACACTAAGACCTTCTCACGGATAACTCACACTTCCTCTCAAGTTGGAGAATATACATTGTATAATCTCAGCTTGAATAAGAACTTATCAGAAAGAGCTTTTGGTAGAGCTTTCGAAATGATGTCTGGCACTTGTTCTTTTGTAGGAACGTAGGTTAAAGAAGCTACTCCACTTGTAAGCTTTTATGCAATAAAATGTCTTTCGATCTCAACATGTTTGGTTATGTCATGTTGAATTGGATTCCTGACAATCTGTATAGTAGACTGGTTATCACAAGACACTTCAAACTTCTCGTTTTGAACCATTCCTAGCTCTTTTAGTAGCTTTATTAGCCTAATTCCTTCACATATTTTGAGAACTAAAGCTATGTATTTTGCTTCTACATTACTCCTTGACACAACAATTTGCTTTTTGCTCTTCCAAGTCACAAGATTTCCCTCAACAAAGGAACAATAACCATTTGTTGACCTTCTATCAGTTAACTCATTTGTCTAGCTCGAGTCTGAATAAATCTTGAATGTTCTGTCAAGGGTCTTTTTGAACATTAAACCATGTCCCGGTGTACCCTTTAAATTCCTTAGTATCTTTTTAGTTTCTTCCATGTGTTCTTGTCTCGGATTAGTCAAGTGCTGACTGATGATGTTCACAACAAAGGTTATATCAGATCCGGTCAGAGATAGATAAATCAATTTTTAACTAATCTCTGAAAAAGTCTTTTGTCAGCCTTTGGACTAGACCCATCTTCGCTAAAATTTAAACATGCGTCCATGAGAGTATCAGTTGGTTTGCAGCCCAACATCCCTACCTCTTTGAGTAAGTCAAGAACATACTTCCTCTAGTTTATTACCATACCTTTTCTCGATCTAGCCAATTCCATGCCTAGGAAATATCTAAGCTTTCCTAGGTCTTTCATCTCGAATTCTTTGTTCAACAGAAATTTCAAGTGGCTTATTTCCTCTTAATCATCCCCTGTCACAATTATATCATCTACATATACTATCAAAAGAACTTTTCTATTTTTGTATGTTACCTTAGAAAACAAGTTATGATCTGCTAGAGACTGTTTGTATTCATTTTTCAGAATCACTCTAGTGAATCTATCGAACCAAGCTCTTGGTGACTACTTTAACCCATAAATTGATCTGTCAAGCTTGCAAACTTTCTGCTTGTTTTCTTTAGACTCTAGACCATGAGCAATCTTCATATAAATTTCTTCTTCCAGTTTCCCATTAATAAATGTATTCTTAATGTCAAGTTGATGGAGTTTTCAGTCGCAATTAACAACCAAACTCAAAAGAACTCTGACAATGTTCAACTTAGCTATCGAAGCAAAGGTTCCCTTGTAGTATATTCTACCAATCATCTTCCTCGAATCCAAGGTTAGGCACAAATAACACATCCTAGGAAAGCTTGCTCACCGATGTTAAACTGCATGCAAGGTTAGGCACAAATAACACATCCTTACACACCAAATCACCATCCAAGTAATTAAAACTAGCCCCTCTGATAAGAGATAAAGAACCATTTGCAGTTTTAATGGAAGCTCTAGAAAAAGAATAATGTACAAATTCAAAGAATAAAGCCCTTTTACTAGTCATGTGGTCAGAGGCACCAGAATCAATGATCTAAATTGGTGCAGTATGGGTAGAAACAAGAGCAGTAGGCAAAAAAATCCTTATTACCTGCAGTCTTTACAATTGCCAAATTTCCTTCACCAGAAGAATTCTCCATGAAAGTTTTCTTGAAGGATCGAAGTTAGACTGATACCATGTTGATAGATATAATATCTTTTCTATTATTGAAAAATAGCATAAATAATTATATCTCGTTACATACTTTTATAGACACTAGTATAGGACTTTTAGTACATTAAGGAGTTCTACTTATAATAACTTCTAATTCTAATCTACTAGGGAGATAGACTTTAAGTAGAATAATAACTACTAATTACACATTGATTACTACACTAAGACCTTCTAACAGATAACTCACAATTTTTTGGGTAAACTACATAAATGGTCCCCGACTATTAGACCTGGCAAACTTGACCCGAAATCGAGACCAGAAACCGACTCAAACATGACCCCGAATTTGATCTGAAACTCGATATAAACCGAATCGAACCGAAATAGACCTGAACCGAAAGAAACTCGAACCGAAGACAACCCGAAATAAATAAAAGATATTAATAGAAATAAAGAAAGTTGGAATATGAACAACCGCACAACTCACCAAAAAGTCAAATATATTGGCTTTGTAAAGTCATATATATGGTGTAAAAAATTGACCAGCCTAAAAACTTGATTAAAATCGACCAATCTTTTGTTGACCCGAACCGAATTCAACCGACCCGAAATGACCCAAATCATAACCGAAACGTAACCGAAATCGAATCTGAACCGAAAGACCAGAACCGAAATAATTGAAACCAAAATGACCTAAACCGAACCCAAACCGAATGACATGTTTGCCACCTCTACCGACTATGACCCAATTCTTTGTTGAGTCCCCTAACTATGAGAAGTTACAAATAGGCCCCGACTAATTGCGACTAGCAAACCGGTCCAATTCCGTTAAAAAATAAATGGCTAATGATGTGGCAGTTATTAAAATCTGTATAATAACAAATTTAACATGTAACCTTTACATTTTATTTTAATTTAGTCCTAAATTTAAGCTTTTAGCTGTCAATATTTAAATATTACAACATTTTAGTCACTTAAATCTTAAACTTAATCTTCTTCCCTTATAAAAACAAAAGGTATGCATCTCCTATTATGGGTAGCTCATCGTAGATGGCTATCATAAATATCAATGGAGGTTTTAATTCTCAAAAGATTTTCCACTGCTCATACAAATGGGGTTGCAAATGGCTACCGTTGACATCAATGGAGGATTGGTTTTTTAGAAGAGAAGAAGACGAAGTTTAGGATTTAAGGGACTAAAATATAATATTTAAATATTGAGAGATGAAATTTTAAATTTAGGGCCAAATTAAAATAAAATGTAAAAGTTGTAACACCCGGGTTTAGGGGTCGGGTAGAAATAATATTTTAATATTTCGGGTCTGGTTTTAATATTTAAAATAATCTTTTGGGCCTCGGGTTTCAAGAGCAAACGTTTTGGGTTGGGCTAAATTGAAAGGAAATTCAAATTGGATAGATTTTAAAGAAAATGGAAAATAGCCATTCATTAATGGCAAACTTGTAAATAATGCAACTTTCAATTTTAAATCCCCTTTTATCATTTTTTCACTATTCATTCTCTTCTCCAAACCAAAACCAACGTCAAATAGAGAGCTCTCATCCCCTCCACTATTCCATCACATTGCTTCTTCATTTCAACTCGGTTTTGAAAGGTAATATCATTTTTTACTTGTCCTCAACTTCCTCTCTTCAAAAGTACAAATAGTTTTCATTTTCTTCAATGTTTTAGAAATTGAGTTTTTAGAAGATTTAGTTAAAAATGATACCTTTATGTTGTTAAACTTAAAATTTCGATTTAATAAGGTTAGATATGAAGTCTAGGAGTTAAATGGTTCAACATATATGAATTTTACATGGTTTTGAGCACATTCCCGAAATTGGGTTTAAAGGGGTTTTTGAAAGGTTTTGGATGAGTTTTGGGGGTTGTTTTATGTTGGATTTTGAGGGCTAGTGTTAGTATGATATATGAGGGTCACTTTGGGTGTGTTTGATGATTGTTTGGATGTTTGAAATGGAATATTTTAGTGGGTTTTGTGGGCTGCTCTGGAATTCTGTTTTGGGCATGATTTTGGGTGTTGGTTGCTTGGAAATGTTAATCCGGGTTGTTTCTGACGATTGGTTATTGATTGTGGGTGTTTTGTTTGTGTTTCGGATTGATTAGAATCAAGGTTTGGCATCGGTGAAGCATCGGGAGTGAATCCGGAAACTTGAAGGTGGTTGCTTGCTTGGTATTTGAGCTTGGAAGTGAATGTGAGTGGTTAATGTTTTCAAAGTGTTTCCTAAGTGTTTGGTTCGAGCATGTGGACTAGGTCGGGCTTGGTAGACCCACCTAGAGTTAGGATTAGGGTGGTAGCCTAATCCTAAGCTTAAACTAGAGACATTGGTTGAACTTGTAATTGATGTTTATGCCTCGTGGTGTTTATGATATAATGATTTATGTATAATGTGTTATACATGTGTGATGAGGCATGTTTGTGATGCATTGTGATATGCATGTGGTTTATTCATGATTGTGATCATGGTGAGTACGTGCCAAGCACAGAATTGGTTGTAATTGATATTGTGGATTGTGTAAATGTTGGCACTAGTATGCTTGGGTACAAATGATCGATCATTAGGATGTTAGTGTGCACACATTAGTCAAATTCGCGCATGGCCTTGGTGGCGTTGAGTCACCAAGGAGGAGTACGGGTTCGCTCGGAAATTGTTATATATATTAGTCGATGATGAGTGGAATCCCATCGACGGGGCGTGAGGATGAGTGGAATCCCCTCCGCGAGACCGGTGATGAGTGTAATCCCACCGTGAGGTAAAGTTGTGGTTGTTGGATGTGAGTTCCAATGTGTTTATCCGCATATTCGAGTCATAGCTATGTGCCAATATAAATTGATATGTGTATCAATGTGATGTGGAAATGTATCTTCCATTTGGATGATTATATATGTTTACATATGTTGTGGAAATGAGCTTGTTGAGCATGACATCTTATTGGATATTTGTTCATGCATCATTGACATTTTGGCTCTTGAGAACCGGAGGTAAGATCATGCATTTGCCTTGGTTGGGATCGTGCATGGACCCTGCAATGTCGAGGTTTGTTTTTAAAGAGCTTACCCTCGCTAAGCTTTATTGCTTACGCTCTCTTTGTTCGACATTGCAGATCCTTAGTTCGTGGGTTGCTAGCGCAAGTGGAGGGCCTCCAAGTGTGGTTGTTGACCTTGAGTTCATCAAGTATGCGTTTTTAATGTTTTGGACATGTAATAGTTAAGCAATGGGATGTGTGCTTTGTTGGTTGTTTAGGAGCATGTATAGACTCCTTGCTATGTTTTTTTGTATGGCTTGTTGGTGACATGGGTGCATTGTAAAACCATGTTTATTTTGCTTGCCATGTATGTTGGCCATGTGCCTTTTTGAGGTTGCCTTTGTGTTTGAATGTTGAAGTATGAGACCTTAATGCTTGTATGCTATCCTTTGATCAAACGCATGATTTCCTTGTTGAATGATGTATGTACATGTTGGGTGCTTGTATGACTAAATCTTGGTTTGTAAATGTTGTATGTATGTTCGTATGTGGCTAGGGAGGTCTTATTATGCATCTAGAGTGCAAATCTTGTGTGTTTGTGCTGAAAATGGAGAATTGCAGAGCAGGGCGTATCGGTACGCCTCAGGGCCATATCGATACGGTCTTGCCTACAAAACTCAGTTTTGGCTGAGCGTATCGGTATGCCTCAGGGCCATATCGATACGGTCTCAACTCACTGGAATTCAGATTTGGATGGGCGTATCGATACACTGGGGTGTATCGATACCCTCTTGACTCTCTGGAATTATGAGGAGTTGGTGAGTTTAGGGCGTATCGGTACGGGGTTGAAGCGTATTGGTACGGTCCTACCTCGTTGACCTTGAGTTGTTGACCGAGAAAGGCGTATCGATATGCTCAAGGGCTGTATCGATACGGTCTTCTCTGAGTTGACTGCTTGAGTTGACCTGGTCAAGGCGTATCGATACCCTTGATTGGTGTATCGATACGACCTGCCCTGTAAGTTAAAAATGGACAGTTTAATGTATGGTTTGAGGTTCGAACGTGTTCTTTTATCAATGTTTTCCGCTGCCGTGATCACTTAAGATTTTACATGCCTTTAGACAAGATTAAAATGAAAGAAAATTTTTAGGGTTGCTAACCGAGGGGGAACCTTAACGGTTTTCGCTTCGGTTTTCCCCGTGTGACCCACTCAGACCAGTCAAGAGTCCGGACCAGGATGAGGGGGTTACACTTGTTAGTATCAGAGCCTAAGGTTACCGAGACCTTGGGCAGGTAAGTGAGGTAAGTCGTGTTTTATGATTGATATACACGATGTTTGCTTGCCTTGTAAGCGTGATTGCTTGTGTGATAAGTATGCTGTTGTTTTGTTTCAAAGGCATGATGTTTAGAGTCACATTGCTACTATTACATCGAAAAAAGAATTTTGAAAGTGAGGGAACATACTTGAGCCACTTGGAAGCCTTGCCTTGCTAACCCAATCTTGTATGTTTTGTTGTTGTGGTTGTAGTTATTATCTGTGAGAGTGATGTCTAGGCCGAGAGTGGTTCGTCAGGAACCACGCGTTGCGGCTCCTGTTGAGCCGGTGGTTGGAGTGGAGGCTCATATAGAAGGGCCTGCTGCTGCTGGAGTTGGAGTTCCTCCACCACCACCACCTCCTCCGCCTGGAGGTTGAGGCCAGGATGGAGCTGAAAGAGAGGGACCTCAGGGTGGCCAGGGTGCCCAAGGTCCGGCCGGAATTGATATGACTCCGCTAGTGCAAGCTATAGCGGGAGCATTTCAGGCCGCAATTGTGGGAGCTCAGGCTGCAGCTCAGCCTAGGTGTGATGATGCTAGTCTACCATTAGAGAGGCTCCGTAGCCTCGGGGCTGAAGAGTTCAAAGGGTCTACACCGGAGAGGTCTGAATTGTGGTTAGAGAAGACCGTTCGCATCTTAGCTCAGATGGGTTGTGTGGGTGCTCGCAGATTGGGCTGTGTGATCTCCTTACTTCAGGGTGATGCGTACACCTGGTGGGTCACCATTACTACCGGAGTCCCAAAGGCTGACAGAGATTGGGATTTCTTTGAGTCCACTTTCAGAAAGAGATACTTGGGTCCGAGGTACCTTGATGAGAAGAAGCGAGAGTTTATGGCCCTTGTTTAGAGAGATGCTACTGTGACTGACTATGAGATTCGTTTCGTTCGTTTGAGTCAGTATGCTCCAGAGTTAGTGCCTACTGAGAGGGCCCGATGTGATCGTTTCAGATATGGGCTCTATGAGGAAGTTAAGAGGTACACCTTAGCTTCAGACTATTCAGACTTTGATGTCTTGGTTGCTAGAGCCAAGGACATTGAGCACAGCTTGGGGCTGGCCAAGCGTTCTGGAGGTTCTAGTTCTGGTAAGAGGCATAATAACTTTGACAGTAGAGATGCCAAGAGGCATAGAGGTGGCGGACAACAGTTCGACCATAGATGTGGCGGTGGCCACTATGGTAGGGGCCATCAGGGCCATAGAGGTGGAGGGCGGTTGCCCGAGTGTCTGCGTTGTGGGAGACAACACACTGGTGAGTGTTGGGGTAACTTCCATGCTTGTTGGAACTATGGTTTGTGGGACCACTTTAGGAGGGAGTGCCCGCATCAGGCGGCACAAGCACCGAACATAGCTCAGGCTCCAGCGAGGGCGACCGATTTTCAGAGAGGCCGTGGGCGCGGTCGTGGCTACTTCCAGCCTAGGGCTGATGCACCTAGGGTAGATGCTCAGAGGAACCTTGCTCATGTTGTGGCAGTGCAGGCAGAGGTAGGAGGACCAGCGAGAGTTTATGCTCAGAGAGAGGCTGGGAACGACACTGATGTGATAGCAAGTAATTTTGAGTTACAGTCTATGTCTTTGCTTTCTTTGGTTGATTCGGGTTCTACACATTCCTACATTTTGAGTGAGCATGCACGGAAGTTAGATATACCTGTTGAGATCTTAGATGTAGGTATGCATGTGACTAGTTCTTTTGGTGAGACAGTTGTGGTTAGACGTATGTATAAGAGGTGTCCACTGAAGATTCAGGATCATGTGTTCTCTGTTGATATGATGGAACTTCCTTTTTATGGTTTTGATATCATTATGGGTATGGACTGGTTAGTTGAGCACCGAGCTAGTGTGGATTTTGAGACGAAGAGGATTTCCTTGAAACTTTCTGATGACTACGAAGTAGTAGTAGTAGGCGAGAACATTAAGTTCTTGTCTAATGTTGTGTCAGCTTTAGAGGCTCATAGGTTGATGGATTCCGGATGTGGGGCTTACCTAGCTTATATTATGAATCCGAATATGAGTGAAGCTAGACCGAAAGATGTTAGAACAGTTTGTAACTTTCCGGATGTGTTTCCTGAAGAGTTGTCGGGTTTGCCTCCTGACAGGGATGTTGAGTTTGTGATTGAAACTGTTTCAGGGTCTAATCCAGTGTCGATAGCTCCATATCGTATGGCTCCGAAAGAATTGAAAGAATTGAAGAGTCAGTTGCAAGAATTACTAGACCGTGGTTTCATTAGGCCTAGTAGTTCTCCTTGGGGTGCTCCTGTGTTGTTTGTAAAGAAGAAAGATGGCAGTATGCGTATGTGTATTGACTACAGGCAGTTGAATCAGTTGACTGTGAAGAACAAGTATCCGTTACCTCGCATAGATGATTTGTTTGATCAGTTGAGAGGTGCTTCAGTGTTCTCGAAGATAGATTTGAGATCAGGGTACTACCAGTTGAAAGTGAAAGAGTGTGATGTTCCGAAGACAGTTTTTAGGACTAGATATGGTCACTATGAGTTCCTTGTGATGCCGTTTGGGCTCACGAATGCACCTACAACATTCATGGACATGATGAACATAATTTTTAGAGACTATCTAGACCGTTTCGTAGTTGTTTTCATTGATGATATTCTTGTGTACTCGAAGACAGAAGAAGAGCATGATGAGCACTTGAGATTTGTTTTGCAAAGATTGTTGAGCAATCAGTTGTATGCGAAGCTTAGCAAATGTGAGTTCTGGATTCGAGAGGTTGTATTTCTTGGCCATGTTGTTTCGGCCGAAGGTATCCGTGTTGACCCATCGAAGATTGAGGCTATCGTTGAGTGGAAACAACCTAAGTCTGTGACTGAGATTAGGAGTTTCCTAGGATTAGCCGGTTACTATAGGAGATTTGTTGATGGTTTCTCTAGGGTAGCTGCTTCTTTGACCCAATTGTTGCAAAAGGGAGTTAAGTTTGAGTTGTCAGATGCAAGACAGAAGGCCTTTGAGAAATTGAAAGAAGCTTTGACAAATGCTCCAGTGTTAGTGCAACCTGTTTCAGGTAAAGAATTTGTGATTTATAGTGATGCTTCCTACATAGGTTTAGGATGTGTTTTGATGCAGGAAAGAAGGGTTGTTGCCTATGCTTCTAGACAGTTGAAGGTTCATGAGAAGAACTATCCTACTCACGATATAGAGTTAGCCGTGGTTGTATTTGCATTGAAGATTTGACGTCACTACTTGTATGGTGAGAAGTCTATAGTTTACACCGATCATAAGAGCTTGAAGTATGTGATGACACAGAGAGAGTTAAACTTGATACATAGAAGGTGGCTTGAGTTGTTAAAATATTATGATTTGACCATTGAGTACCATCCGGGTAAGGCAAATGTGGTAGCCGATGCTTTGAGTAGAAAAGTTGCAGTTGAGTTGAGAGCTATGTTTGCTAGATTTAGTGTATCCGATGATGGTGGTTTGATCACCGAGTTGCAAGTGAAGTCTTCTTTGATTCAGTTGATTAGAGATAAGCAGTTGCAAGATGTGTCTTTAGTTCCTCATGTTCAGGACATAGCCGAATGAAGACCGACCGAGTATAGTTTCAGTGGTGAAAACTTGTTGCGCTTTAGAGATAGAGTTGTTGTACCAGAAGATGTTGAGTTGAGACGTCAGATTCTGAGTGAAGCACATTCGAGTCCTTTTTCTATGCATCCGAGTAGTACCAAAATGTATCGTGACTTGAAGAATGATTACTTCTGGGTTGGTTTGAAGAAGGATGTAGCCGAGTATGTGAGCCGTTGTATGGTTTGTCAGAGAGTGAAGGCAGAACATCAGGTTCCTTCAGGTTTGTTACAGCCTTTGACGATTCCGGAATGGAAATGGGAGAGGATCACCATGGACTTTGTGTCGGGGTTACCTTTGTCTCCTTCGAAGAAGTACTCTATTTGGGTAATTGTGGATAGATTCACTAAGTGTGCTCACTTCTTAGCAGTGAACACTACAGATTCTTTAGACAAGTTGGCAAACTTGTACATCCGTGAGATTGTGAGACTTCATGGAGTTCCAAAGTCTATTGTTTCAGATAGGGACCCTAGATTTACTTCGAGATTCTGGGGTTGTTTGCATAGTGCTCTAGGTAGCCGTTTACACTTCAGTACATCTTATCATTCGCAGTCCGATGGGCAGTCAGAGCGAGTGATACAGATTTTAGAGGATATTCTTCGTTGTTGTGTGATTGACTTCCAGGGTTCTTGGGAGAAGCACTTACCTTTAGATGAGTTTGCTTACAACAACAATTATCGGTCTAGTATTCAGATGGCTCCCTATGAGGCTTTGTATGGTAGACGATGTAGGACTCCGATTTGTTGGGCTGAAATTGGTCAGAGATTGTTACCTATGCCGGATTTGCTTAAGGGGACTACCGAGAAAGTAAAGTTGATTTGTGACCGCTTGAAAGCAGCTTCCAATCGTCAGAAGTCTTATGCAGATTTGAAGAGGAAAGAAATTTAGTTCTCCGTGGGTGAGAAAGTGTTTCTGAAAGTATCTCCGTGGAAGAAGGTGATGAGATTTGGCCGGAAAGGCAAGTTGAGTCCGAGGTTCATTGGTCCGTATGAGATAGTTGAGCGGATTGGGCCTGTAGCTTACCGTTTGAGATTACCTTCTGAGTTAGAGAAGATCCATGATGTTTTTCATGTGTCGATGCTTAGGAGATACAGATCAGATCCTTATCATGTTATGCCTATTGAGGAGATAGAGTTGAATCCGAATTTGTCTTACAATGAAGAGCCTGTTGAGATACTTGCTTCTGATAGCAAGGTGTTGCGTGGCAAGACCATAGAGTTGGTCAAGGTGTTGTGGAGACATAGAGGTGCGGAAGAGGCCACATGGGAGAGGAAAGCTGACATGCTTGAGCAGTTTCCGTACTTGTTTCCGTCAGGTAATTTCGGGGACGAAATTCCTTAAGTGGGGGAGAGTTGTAACACCTAGGTTTAGGGGTCGGGTGGAAATAATATTTTAATATTTCTGGTCCGGTTTTAATATTTAAAATAATCTTTTGGGCCTCGGGTTTCAAGAGCAAACGTTTTGGGTTGGGCTAAATTGAAAGGAAATTCAAATTGGATAGATTTTAAAGAAAATGGAAAATAGCCATTCATTAATGGCAAACTTGTAAATAATGCAACTTTCAATTTTAAATCCCCCTTTATCATCTTTTCACTATTCATTCTCTTCTCCAAACCAAAACCAACGTCAAATAGAGAGCTCTCATCCCCTCCACTATTCCATCACATTGCTTCTTCATTTCAACTCGGTTTTGAAAGGTAATATCATTTTTGACTTGTCCTCAACTTCCTCTCTTCAAAAGTACAAATAGCTTTCATTTTCTTCAATGTTTTAGAAATTGAGTTTTTAGAGGATTTAGTTAAAAATGATAGATTTATGTTGTTAAACTTAAAATTTCGATTTAATAAGGTTAGATATGAAGTCTAGGAGTTAAATGGTTCAACATATATGAATTTTACATGGTTTTGAGCACATTCCCGAAATTGGGTTTAAATGGGGGTTTTGAAGGGTTTTGGATGAGTTTTGGGGGTTGTTTTATGTTGGGTTTTGAGGGCTAGCGTTAATATGATATATGAGGGTTACTTTGGGTGTGTTTGATGATTGTTTGGATGTTTGAAATGGAAGATTTCAGTGGGTTTTGTGGGCTGCTCGGGAATTCTGTTTTGGGCATGATTTTGGGTGTTGGTTGCTTGGAAATGTTAATCCGGGTTGTTTCCGATGATTGGTTATTGATTGTGGGTGTTCTTTTTATGTTTAGGATTGATTAGAATCGAGGTTTGGCATAGATGAAGCATCGGGAGTGAATCCGAAAACTTGAAGGTGGTTGCTTGCTTGGTATTTGCGCTTGGAAGTGAAGGTGAGTGGTTAATGTTTTCAAAGTGTTTCCTAAGTGTTTGGTTCGAGCATGTGGACTAGGTCGGTCTTGGTAGACCCACCTAGAGTTAGAATTAGGGTGGTAGCCTAATCCTAAGCTTAAACTAGAGACATTGGTTGAACTTGTAATTGATGTTTATGCCTCGTGGTGTTTATGATATAATGATTTATGTATAATGTGTTATACATGTGTGATGAGGCATGGTTGTGATGCATTGTGATATGCATGTGGTTTATTCATGATTGTGATCATGGTGAGTACGTGTCAAGCACGAAATTGGTTGTAATTGATATTGTGGA
This sequence comes from Hibiscus tridactylites, assembly GCA_958450335.1. Taxonomy (NCBI): domain Eukaryota; kingdom Viridiplantae; phylum Streptophyta; class Magnoliopsida; order Malvales; family Malvaceae; genus Hibiscus; species Hibiscus tridactylites. The sequence continues at coordinate 23,553,685 of OY288268.1, read as the reverse complement.
TTGTGTAAATGTTGGCACTAGTATGCTTGGGTACAAATGATCGATCATTAGGATGTTAGTGTGCACACATGAGTCAAATTCGCGCGTGGCCTTGGTGGCGTTGAGTCACCAAGGATGAGTACGAGTTCGCTCGGAAATTGTTATATATATTAGTCGATGATGAGTGGAATCTCATCGACGGGGCGTAAGGATGAGTGGAATCCCCTCCGCGAGACCGGTGATGAGTGTAATCCCACCGTGAGGTAAAGTTGTGGTTGTTGGATGTGAGTTCCAACGTGTTTATCCGCGTATTCGAGTCATAGCTATGTGCCAATATAAATTGATATGTGTATCAATGTGATGTGGAAATGTATCTTCCATTTGGATGATTATATGTGTTTACATATGTTGTGGAAATGAGCTTGTTGAGCATGACATCTTATTGGATATTTGTTCATGCATCATTGACATTTTGGCTCTTGAGAACCGGATGTAAGATCATGCATTTGCCTTGGTTGGGATCGTGCATGGACCCTGCAATGTCGAGGTTTGTTTTTAAAGAGCTTACCCTCGCTAAGCTTTATTGCTTACGCTCTCTTTGTTCGACATTGCAGATCCTTAGTTCGTGGGTTGCTAGCGCAAGTGGAGGGCCTCCAAGTGTGGTTGTTGACCTTGAGTTCATCAAGTATGAGTTTTTAATGTTTTGGACACGTAATAGTTAAGCAATGGGATGTGTGCTTTGTTGGTTGTTTAGGAGCATGTATAGACTCCTTGCTATGTTGTTTTGTGTGGCTTGTTGGTGCCATGTGTGGATTGTAAAACCATGTTTATTTTGCTTTCCATGTATGTTGGCCATGTGCCTTTTTGAGGTTGCCTTTGTGTTTGAATGTTGAAGTATGAGACCTTAATGCTTGTATGCTATCCTTTGATCAAACGCATGATTTCCTTGTTGAATGATGTATGTACATGTTGGGTGCTTGTATGACTAAATCTTGGTTTGTAAATGTTGTATGTATGTTCGTATGTGGCTAGGGAGGTCTTATTATGCATCTAGAGTGCAAATCTTGTGTGTTTGTGCTGAAAATGGAGAATTGCAGAGCAGGGCGTATCAGTACGCCTCAGGGCCATATCAATACGGTCTTGCCTACAGGACTCGATTTTGGCTGGGCGTATCGGTACGCCTCAGGGCCGTATCGATACGGTCTCAACTCACTGGAATTCAGATTTGGATGGGCATATCGATACACTGGGTGTATCGATACCCTCTTGACTCTCTGGAATTATGAGGAGTTGGTGAGTTTAGGGCGTATCGGTACGGGGTTGAAGCGTATCGGTACGGTCCTACCTCGTTGACCTTGAGTTGTTGACCGAGAAGGGCATATGGATACACTCAAGGGCTGTATCGATACGGTCTTCTCTGAGTTGACTGCTTGAGTTGACCTTGTCAAGGCGTATCGATACCCTTGATTGGTGTATCGATACGGCCTGCCCTGTAAGTTAAAAATGGATAGTTTAATGTATGGTTTGAGGTTCAAACGTGTTCTTTTATCGATGTTTTCCGCTGTCGTGATCACTTAAGATTTTACATGCCTTTAGACAAGATTAAAATGAAAGAAAATTTTTAGGGTTGCTAACCGAGGGGGTACCTTAACGGGTTTCACTTTGGTTTTCCCCGTGTGACCCACTCGGACCGGTCAAACGTCCGGGCCAGGACGAGGGGGTTACAAAAGTTGAGGGTTAAATATGTTGTTATACAAATTTTATTAACGACCACATCATCAGCCATTTATTTTTTAACAGAATGGGACTGATTTTTTAGTCACGATTAGTCGGTGACCTATTTGTAACTTCTCATAGTCATGAGACTCAACAAAGAATTGAGTCATAGTTGGGGGACCATTTATGTACTTTAATCTTTTGTTTACACAACTTTTATAATCTATAATCTAAAACCTTAACACCCTAAATACTAAACTCTAAACTCTAACCTTAAATCTTAAATTCTAAACCCTATAAGTCTACAACCTAAACCCATAAATTATAAACCCTAAACTAAACACCCTAACCCCTAAATTTGACAAGCACGAGTAAAGTATACACGGACTGTATATCAAAGTTATTGATATTTAATTTTCCTTTTTAGTAGTTTTTCCTCCTAAGGAAAGTTGAACTAACCATAGGCGGTTTTTTTTATAAAAGCCACTAATTTTTGTTAAATTCATAGATAAAACACAATTGCAATGCATCCGAGAAGAAGAATATTTGGATTAAACAACCAAAAAAATCCTTACAGCCCAAAAACAAAGAAAACTAAAAACTTCTATGAAGATAAGCATACCAACAAAATTTAGCAGCCTCCTGAATCTCCTTGTCTTTGTCCAAACGAGACGCATAAAGAAAGAAGGAGTGATGCGCGATCCAAACTGTCAAGCAAAAAAGTACCGTTACCCATAACTGATTTTATCAGCATACAACCTATCAATCGAGTGGGGATATAACTTTCCAACTAACCACTGGAAAAAACATAAATCAGAAACTAGTGATGATTGAGTCTCTGTGCGAACAACAATCGATTGCTAGGGTATGCTGAAACATGCCACTAAGACAGGTGAACCGAACCACAAAACAAAAACAAAGACATATCACAAGGACAGAGGAAAAAACGTGTCATAAGAACAGAGAAAGGGATTCTTATTAAAATAAAAATAAGAAAACTAATAGATCTAGTGGTCGACAACCAATAGTAAAATTGATTGTCGACCACCAATCAAAAAAGTTGAACAAAGTAGAGAGTGTCTAGGGTTAAAGGAATTTTGGCATTGGAGATCGGCTAGGGTTACTATAGGCGGTTTTAAATAATTTCTTATATGTTGTAGAAAATTAATTAAATTGTGAATTATTACATTTAATGCCAATATAATTAAGGTGTTATTTGGTAAACTGAAAAATGAAGTGCTGAAAAATAGAATATTGAAAATTTATACGTTGAATTTAAATTATAAATTGCTTGGTATTTAGCTTAAATTTAAATGCTTGTCACGTAAATATAAATTCAAAGGATAACATAGTTAAAGTAAATAAAAAGAAGTGTTGAAAAAATTATCCATTAAGGTAAGTAGATCCTTATCTATATAACATTTTTGCACTTTTTCTTTGAAATTTTTTATCGGGTAGTTTTAATTTTTTATTATCAAATTTGCTTAAAATATCAAACCACTGAAATTATTAATTTTCACTCAACCAAAATTTTCAGTTGATTATCAAACATGCTTTTTTTTTGGAACAACTCTTATCCAAGGGAAGAAGGAAGAAAATTTTACTCTAAATAAATTTTGAATTTACAACTTAAAAAATAAGGGAGGGTATCAACGGCTTTTAACTATTGCCCTAGAGATTATTGACAAAATACCCTAAATCAAATAAGACTTGTTAACAAAACTTATATAATATTAAAATTTTAAATTATATTGAATAAAATTTAAATTTAAACATCTTATTAATAGAACATATCAAAAATCAAAGTAAAAAAAAAGAGAGGCTTTAACTGATAATTTTTCTCTTGTAGTATTTCGAAATCAGAAAAGTTGTCTTTAATTTTTAATTTCATTAATTTAACTATCGAACCTCTCGAATTATATCAATATTATCTTTGATCGGTTAAAATTGTTGTTTACCATTATGGTGTAATTATTAAAATTTTAAAATATTAAAAATTAGTCAAAATTAAAACGCTATTAAAAATTTCAAAAATTAAGTAAAAAAATGAGAAGTTATGAAATAGTAAATTATAAATTATTAAAAATTAAAATTTATAAAGTTTTAAAAGATTTGAACACTTTTATAAGAAAAGTCTTTGAATGTTTTTCGACAATCCGAGTCTACTAAGTCTACTACTATTTCCTATACATATTTTTAGTGGAATTAACCTTGTATTAGAATAACGATAAAACTTAAATTATCTTTCATTTTTTCTAGCCTAAATTGATGCTCATTTATATAATTTTGGACCTCATCAATTTTATCTTATAGTAGCAAAACTCAATTTGATTTTATTTTATTGTATCGATTACATATGATAAATTAAAATTTGAGATCCTTCCGAATACACTTTTATTAAAATATATATTTTTAATATTTTAATTTTTAATTTTTAATTTTTTCTTAAAGAGTACATAAACTCAATTAAACACATTTGTCATGTCATCATTCACACTTAGACTACTACATCGGCATAATGGACCCTTAGACTGTTACATTGGTACAATTAACTGTCACATCAGCACAGTAACAGACAACAATAGTTTTCATAGTCAAAAGACAATATTGATATAATTTGAGATCATATTAATGAAATTTAAAAAAATTATGTACAATATAATTGATTTTGGATTACTACAAAATAAAATTAACCCTGCATAAAAGAAATTGTCATTGAATTGAAGAAATGTTATAAGAAAATAAAACAAAAAAGGGAGTAAAATTTCAGGAAAAAACATGGTTGATAAATACAAATCGTGTTAATATTATCATTTTTCCTTTGGAATTCAAATTCAAAACCACAACTGTTGTTTTATCAAGTATCAGTCGAAATTCAATATTCATTTTTCATTTTTTGAACCATAAAATTAAATAAAAAAGGAAAGAAAATAAGTGATTTTCTTTTGTCTCTGATAACACAAATCAGTGGTGGGGCTTCTTATACACGTGGGTATGTCTCTTAATTATGGACCTTAGCTTTGTCATATCAAATACATTATTTATGACTTTAAAATTCAACACTGATTATAAAAAATACTATAAATTTTTAAAAAAATATTTTGATATACAAGGTTTAGGGATTTAGGTTAGAGTTTAGAGTTTAGGGGTTTAGTGTATAGGAAGTAGAATTTAAAGTTTATGGTTAGAATTTAGAATTTAGGGTTTAAGATTTATGTTTTAGAGTTGGAGATTTAAGTTTTAGATTCCATAGCTTAAATATGAAGGGTGTGTAAATTATTTTACACAATTTATATATCAAAATATAATCCATAATTAAATAAGGAAAATACTTTGATGCACAAGCTGTGTAAACTAAAGTTTACACAAGCCCTTTAATTTTAGGGTTTAGGGTTTAGGGTTTTAGTTTAGGGTTTAGGGGTTTAGTATGTAGGGTATATAATTTAAGGTTTATGGGTAGAATTTAGAATTTAGAGTTTAGGATTTAGGGCTTAGGTTTTAGGTTGCTAGGGTTTGTGATTTAGATTTTAAATTTTATAAAAGGAATGTGTAAAAAAAATTTACACAGCTTGTGTATCAAAATAAAACCCATTAAATAAGGGTTTTATTTTGATGCACAAGCTGTGTAATTTTTTTTTACACAATCCTTTTATAAAATTTAAAATCTAAATCACAAACCCTAGCAACCTAAACCCTAAACCCTAAGCCCTAAACTCTAAACTCTAAATTCTAACCATAAACCTTAAATTATATACCCTACACACTAAACCCCTAAACCCTAACATAAAACCCTAAACCCTAAACCCTAAAATTAAAGGGCTTGTGTAAACTAAAATTTACACAGCTTGCGCATCAAAGTATTTTTCATTAAATAAACAATTAAACACATATGACATGGAATGGTATAATTGAAGAATCTTATATTTATTAAAGTAATGATTTGATGTCTGCATTTGGTTTTAGAGAAAACTTGGGGTGAAAAAAGCCACATTTGCAAAATATTGTAGGCTTATCTTATGTGTGATAATCACATCTGATTATAAGTTGTGCTTGGCCTTGTCTTTGTGACAAGATCGACTAACCCCTTCTTTTATTCATTGTCGAATCTGAGTAGAGGTAGCAAATAGGTCATTTGATCGGATTTAAGTCGGTTCATTTTAGTTTGAGTTAATTTTCGGTTTCAATTACTTTTGTTTTAAGTTCAAGTCGGGTCATTTTGGTTCGAGTTGCTTTTTGGTTCGATTTATTTTCGATTTAGGTTTAATTCGGATCGAATCGAGTCTGATTCGAATTTAGTTCGAGTCTATATTTTTTGGGGTCGGATATTAGATTAGGTAAGTATTGGATCGATTGATTTTTGATTTGGATCAATATCAAAAGCAATTGGTCGGGTCAATATCGAATTGATATGTTTTTTATTTGGGTCAATATCATATTAAACGGTTGGTTAATTTGAAAAGAAAATTCATTGGATCATACTAAAATTTGGGTTTAATTCTGAATATGATATTTTTGTTGGTAGTAATTTGGCTATGTATTCAAAGAGTGGAGTTACGGTTAATGATTATAAAGTTTTCCAAGAAATGAGTTGTCAAGATGATTAGATATAAGCAGTTATTGATAATAAAAAAAATCAGTCTGTTATATCATTACTAAGCCGTTCAAGACTATTCAAGTCTGTTAAAAAAAGTTCAAGTATGTGATGATGTTAGTTACAAATAACCTATGATTGATCTTAATAAAACAAGTTGGTTCTGTGATCTTCTTTTAATATCTCTCTTGATGATATTTCTAAGCCGTTCAAGACTATTAATTCAAGTCTATTAAAGAAAGTTAAAGTATATTATCATGGTATCAGAGTTGAGAGTAACGACTTTTGCCACCGAAAATAGTAAGCCTTTCACAAACAAAAAAATTTATATTCGGTTGGATGATTCCAATTTCTTGTTATGGAGGCAACAAGTTTGTTTTGCCATTGAGAGCTTGGCCCTAACCAAGCATGTTGATGGAACTCTCACAAAAAAAGAATTAGGAGTCGGTGATGCATATATTGCTCAAGAAGGATCGATAGCAACAATTTCTGATAATTTTAATGGATATGGTGATTCGGCTTGGTACCCAGATTTAGGTGCAACCACTCATCTCACACAGAAGGTAGGCATGATCATTAACTCTACTCTGTATTGTGGAACATGTAAAGTATGTGTAGCTAATGGTATGATAGTTCTCATTTCTAAAATAGGGGAAGAATCTTTAAACACAAATTCCAGAAGTTACAGGATCAGATTGTGCTGCTCAAACTGGGTCTAGTAGCAGTAATAATGAAGACCTAGACCTAACCAATGATGGTCCAACAGATTCATCTCTGCCCAATGATGGTCCAACAGTTTCATCTCTGCCCGATGATGATCCAACAGATTCATCTCTGCCCAATGGTGGTCCGACAACTTCATCCCTACCCAATGATGGTCCAACAGATCCATCAGTCTTACCTCAATCCTCTAGTTCCTCATCTTCAAAGAGTTCTTTGCAAGATAGTTCGAGTTCATCTAGTTCCAAAAGTTCCAATGGTCATCATATGGTCACAAGGTCAAAAGTACGAGTCTTTAAGCCTAAAGTATTTTACACAGAGGCTCCGTTGGTAGAACCAAAGAATGTTCAAGCAATGAAGGTTGAAAAGTGGAGAGTTATAGTTGAAAAAGAAATTATTGCTCTTGTGGAAAAAGGTACTTGGGATCTTGTTCACTTACTTACTGATTGTATTTCTATATGGTGTAAATGGCTTTTTAAAATAAAGAGAAACTTGGATAGTAGTGTAACACGGTACAAAGCTGGGTTAGTTGTGAAAGGATACTCACAAGTCACAACAAGCTGGTTTTGACTTCCGTGAAACCTTTAGTCTAGTTGTAAAGCCAGTCACAGTTCGAGTTCTTCTTAGCTTAGCTCTTAGTAACAATTGGTTGCTACGACATATTGATGTTGATAATGCATTTTTAAACAGAGATTTGGTCGAAGAGGTGTATATGGAACAACCATCGAGGTTCAAACAAATAGATTCAGATAGGAACCTGTTTGTTTGTAGATTGAAGAAGTCCTTTTATGGACTAAAACTGGCACCTAGGGGCTGGTTTGAAAAGTTCAGAAATTATCTTGTTTTTGAACTTAAATTCACACTGTCTCTAGTTGATTCTTCTCTTTATTTTCGAAATATGAATTAAAATAAAGTGTTCATTATGGTATATGTTGATGACATATCAGCAACAAGAAACAATGCTGCTGATGTTGATGATGTCATTAAAGAAATTAATTCTGTTTTTTCATTGAAGGATCTGGGCAGTCTAGTTACAAAAGTTGAGCAAGGGTTAGTTCTTAGTCAAAGAAGACACATTGTTGATTTGGAGTTAAAAAAATTCTGATGATAAGAGGTCCACACAGGATCTGGGCAGTCTAAATTCTGATGATAAGAGGTCCACACAGGACATTGCTTGTTTGTTGGTAAAAATTTGGTTGTTTGGAGTTAAAAAAATAAAGTGTTGTTTCAAAGTCTTCCACTGAAGTTGAATATAGGGGAGTAGCTAATGCCATGTGTGAAGCAATGTGAGTCAAATCCTTGTTGACTAAATTCGGTGTGTCTCTTACAGCAACACCAACTATATGGTGTAATAACACCAGTTCTATTGCACATTCTACGAACCTTGTGCATCATGTTAGGAAAAAAATGGTAAAAGTGAACTTTTCAAATCAACATAACAGAGATACAGTGATGATAAATCTCAAAAAGAGAAGACGTGAAATATGTTAGATATAAGTAGTTATTGATAGAAAGTTTCAGTTTGTTATATCGCTGCTAAGCCGTTCAAGACTATTCAAGTTTGTTAAAGAAAGCTCCAGTCTATTATGATGTTAGTTACAACTTAAAAATCCTTGTATAAATAACCTTAATAAAACAAGATTCGGTGATCTTCTTGATATTTTACTCTGAGGATACTATTAGGTCTTGTGTGTTTCTTTGATTGATTGATAAGCTAACGGTTAAAAATGGTCCTTTTGAGGATGTATTGTTAAGTGTTAACTTAGGAGGGAATTGCTGTTGGTTGATAAGTGTATTCTTTATAGCACTATAAATGTTAGGTTTTCAATTTTGGGAAATGTCTCCATTTAGTTACGGTGAAGAAGGGGGTTGAGTTGGTGATTGCAGTGGGAAACGTTCTTACTCATATTTACGCAAAATAGGTACATATAATTAGTTTACTCAGAATTGGTAGATATGGTTATGGACAGAGTAAAAAAAATTAAATTGTTGGTTAAAACTTTTCTAAACAAATTACACAATTTTTTTAAAGTAAATGGAAGAAATCATTGGGTCTTAATTTCTTTTAAGAGGTGTTAATAGTAGGGATGACCATAGGTCGGGTTGGATCGAGCTTTTATCCGATCTGCGCTCGACCCAAAAATGTACCACATCCACTTAACCCGAACCGATTTTATGATGTTTCGTCGACCCAAATTCGACTCGAATTTTAGAGTAAAAATTTGAACTCGTACTCGACCCGACATAACTAAAAAATTATTTTTTACATTTTTTCGATAAAATAGGAAAAAAAATACAAATAAAAAGGGTATTATAATAATTATTTCATATTTATTATACAAAATAAGAAGATAATTGAAAAAATATATAAAAAGAGTAGCATTATAGTAACTATACTTAAATATTTAAAATAAAATTAAACTATTTCGAGTCGGATCAGATATTTTTTTTACCTTAAACCCAAACTCGACCCGGTACTATCTGAAAAAACTCAACTCGAACCCGATCCAAAACCAAAATTTTCTTTTGAAAAACCCAACTCTATATAGTCGGATAAAAATCCGTCGGATTTGGGTCAAATGACCATCCCTAATTAATACTCTGGGTGTCAATGTTCTTTTAGAGTAGTGCTTATTTTAAAAATATATGATCTCTGAACTTTTAGGGTGCTTTAATTTTGGTCACTGAAATTTAAAAACTTTCATTATAATCATTGAACTTTTAATTTGCTTTCAGTATTACTCCTTCCGTAACCTTCCGAAGTTGATGTTAGTTTTTGTTTTTCTTTAGTAAAAATGGGCAAATTACACCAGTCATCACTCAATTTTCTTCTCACTCCTACGTTAGTCACTAAAGTTTAATTTTTTTTAATTTAATAACTTAACTTTCGAATTCTTTATATTTTGGCCACTCTCGAATGATATGGTTATACAAATATAAAGATTTGATTAATCTTTAAAATTTATTTTGCTTAATTGGTAAATTTAGATTATTCATTTTTCTATCTTATATTGTACCAATTACATCGAATAATCGATTAACTAGTTAACCGAAATATTTGATTCAACTAATGATTTTTTTTACTTTGTTTATTAAAATATCAAAAATGATAATATAAAAATTTTAATAATTGTTCGGTTGTGATAAAAGTGTAAAAAATAATTAGAAAGACAAAAATTAAGAGTTCACACCTATTAATCGTACTTAGAGCATAACCTTTTTTTAAAAAAATCACAAGGCTATCAAAATCACTAGACTATAAGATATTTAATGCATAAAGTCTACAAATATCATATATAATTGATCAGACCGATTAATCAATTTTGCTTAAAATTGTGAGCCGTAACTGAATCGAAATAATTTATTTTAAAAATTCTATGCCGAAATCGGGTTCGATTAATCCTTAATAATTATTTTAGTTAATTGGTAAATTTAGATTATTCAATTCCTGATCTTATATTGTATCAATTAAATGGGATAATCGATTAACCGGTTAACTTGAATATTTGATTCGGGCAATGATTTTTTTACTTTGCTTATTAAAGTATAAAATATGGTAATATGGTAAAATTAATAATTGTTTATATAAATGTAAAAACAACTAGAAAGTAACTTTTTTCTTAAAGAATCAGAAGGGCATTAGAATCATTAGACAATATAATATTTTGCTTAAAATTATGAACCATAATCAATTCAAAACAATTTATTTAAACAATATATATCGAACCATGTTCGACTAACCCTTGAAAAATAGTTTTATTAAGGGATAAATTTGAATTATTCAATTTTTTATGTTATGTTGTACCAATTAAATTGGGTAGTTAATTGATTGGGTAGTTAATTGATTGATAAACTAAAATATTTGATTCGAGTAAAAAAAATTATTTTACTTATTAAAATATCAAATATAATAATATAATAAATTTAATAATTACTTGTGATGAATTTAAATTATTAATCCTACACATAGCCAATATATTTTGAAAAATTAGAAGGGTAAAATCACTAAACTAAAAAGTATTCTAACGCATAAAATTTAAAAATATTATACATAATAGACCGAATTAGTTGTAAACCGTAACCTTATTAAAATAGTATATTAAAAAAATCTGTACTCAAGATCAAAAATTTCTATTTGTGTATAGAATTTAATTTGAGAATGACTGAAATAAAACAATTTGAAAGCTAAGTTATTAAAATAAAAAGTTAAACTCTAATAACTAAAATAGAAGTAAGAAAAGAAAAAAGTTAAAATGAAACTAACGTTAATTTTTAACGAAAAATAATAGAAGGAAATTGAAAGTGAGCTTAAAAAATTTTAAATTTCGACGACCAAAATAAAACCGCAAACCGTTTATGTAGTCTAGCAGTGATATAAATAGTGCCTCAGTTGTCCGGGGGGAACATCATGTATACCTCTAATCAAAACATATTGAAGAAAGAATTTTTCGGCTCTTGTGGCCAAATTTGAGACAGATAATACACAAGCAATGACACAGTGTAGCTGAGATGCTAAAGACTTGTGTAAACACGGAAGCATACACATATAATTAGTTTAAGACTTAAGAATCTGATCACTTATTAAAAATCATATTCCCAAGTCTTCCTGGTAGAGATATTCACCGAGTTGATGTGCCTTTAGCTTCAGTTTTCTCAAATTTTCTTTATCCCAAGCTTATCATCCATGCCTGCACTCAGGTTCCATGTATTTTACATCAGCAATGCTATTAGTTTACCGATCTGATATGGAGAAAACAAAGAGAAGCCAGATGATGTACAACCGAAAGATTTACCTTGAGCATATTCTTTTCTGGTTTACAATGGGCAACTTAGATTTCTTCTCATTCTTCTCAGTTTCTCTTTAGCTTTCTGGGCTTTGGTTTGTGTTTTCATTGTCCATTCCTCAAAGTACTGCAAGAGAACCAACAAAATCAGGAACAACAAACCAAAAACTGTATCTTGTATAATGGTTCTTCGCTCGGAAGCATGTTTCCATCAATGCTTATATTATTTACTCTTTATGCATGTTGCCCTGACATAATTTATTTTTTACTTCACCTTTGCTTGATCATCCTTTTTCTTTTCTCTATTCATTTGGTTCAGTTGTGGATGATTTACCTGTTGCTTTCTTTTCCTCTCGAGTTCCGCCTGTTGAAATGCAAGTAAAAGTGAGATCAGTTTAGTTCTGTATATTATACATGATAAAAGCTACCTGGAATTTTATGAAATAAATAAAAGTAACATAAGTGTTACCAAAGCCTGCTTAAGGTGAGCATTCTCTTGTTTCAATTGGTTCAATTCTGCTTCCAGCTCAACTGTATATGCCTGTAAAGCATAACCAACCATATAAGATTTGAAACTTTTAGAGTAGCAACTAATTACAATGGTCACTTCTCCAGGAATAAATCATTCCGGAGCTTGATTTTCTTTATTCTTATTGAAATAATATGAATAAACATGTGCAAAGCAAAATCATACATTGGAGTATATGCCTGTACCCTAACGGCCTAATCACCAATGCATAAACCTTCATACTTTTGATACAGTAGACCTATATATCATTTCAGCAAACAATCTATCAATTAATATACAGTAGGGGTAATAGTACCTGTTTTCTGGCTCTAGACCTTGCAGCTGACTCCCTATTCTTAATCATCCTGCGTTGCCTTCTTTCAACTACCCTTTCTATTGGGCCATCAATGATCCTTTTCCTTCCTCGTAGTCCACCTATCTCCATACCAAATTGGGTGGCTGCATTATCAATTTGATTGGTACACATCCCTTCTGGTGATACTGGACTTATTGGTGACACCATTCCCATTGCCTGTCCTGCTCCATAGCCACCAGCTGCAGCTACATTCCCATTGTAACAGACGGCTGTCGAAGGTGGTGGAGCAGCTGGCTGGTAGCCACCACCCCTCTTACCATCATTTAGATACACTGATGAATCACCAAGGACTCCACCTGGAGGCATTGTCTGGTATGTAGTCCCCCCAAAACCACCACTGCCACCCATTCCCATAATTGGCCTGGGAACGAAACTCGGACCCACCACAGGGTTATTGCTAGCCTGATGCAACCCAAACTTTGGCTGATGTTGTGGAGGTGGTGGTACATCCGCAGGCAGGCATGTTTCCCGAACTACACCTGCCTTCACCAAGAAATCCTCCAAGGTCATTTCTCCGAAGGTTGGCTGTCTGGTACTGGTGTTCTCAGCATTCTGCATGTTACTATTATTACTCTGTCCTTGTCCTTGCTGCACTCTATGTATCTCAGACCAAACTTCATCGACAGTCTTCCGACACAACGGTGCGGGAAGGGTAAGCGAGCCTTGTCTTGGAAGGCTAGGCTGCCTAGCTACACCTTTACTGCTTGCTGCTGTTTCATTCAAAGGGAAGTTAACATGGCTGCTAACTGGTTCAGTTGCACCATTATTGAGATGGTTGCTATTAATGGGGTTGGTAGCTTGGTTTTCTTCAGCATTCCATATGTTTGTAAGGAATTCATCCATGTTCATGGACCCAAAGTTCTTCCCACCCTCGCATAACGTATGCTGGAACTCATCGAGAGTCAGAGAATAGATAGAGGATTGCCTTCCGAGGGCCGCGAAAGGGTGATTCTTTTGCTGCTGATCCACCACTTGCAACTGTGACTCAACCTCGCCTGCCTCAGACTCCTCAACCGCCATTTTTGAGGTGAAAGCTTTGAACTCTATGCCTCTGATGACTTGTATATATAACAAAACTGACCATATAAAGAAACAATCTATGAAAATCTTGCATTGAACTATGAAAAACTAGAGTATAATAAAAAATCGAATATTGTAGCAGACTGTTAGAGGAGGGCTCAAAGGGGGGAAGTAAACAAGTTTGTTGAAAGGAGAAAAGTTCATACAAAAGGATGCATTAGATTTTACTTAGAACAGCCAAAAGACAAACTAAAATGATGGAAACTTGTGGGAGATTAAATTCAATAAAATTAATGTAATGATTGGGGAAATTGAAAAATAAATTGAGTATTTGGTCAAGGATAAAAGCTTCTAAAGTGGTTGAACAATAGGAATCTATTGCTTATCTTGTTTCCCTCCACCATCATTCATGACTTAAAATAAGATAAACGTTATCATGTCAGAAGATGTAGACTTCTTTTGAAAGAAATTTTTACTACCCATCTCAATCAATATGTTCCCTATTGATTTTTTAGTCAATTTTTTAACTTTAACTCATTATCATTTTAAATTTATTATTAATAAAAATTGAAAAAAATGTTTTAAAAACTTCAATCAAATAGTTTAAAACTCTATATTTTATAAAATTTATTAATTAAAATATTTGTGACTTTTAAAAAAGTTAAAACATGACTTATTAAATGGAATAGATAGAGTATATTTTAGTTGCATCTGTATATGTGAATATAAATATTTCAAAAACTAGTACAATTATGGCCTATTGGTTTCAGACAAATATTTTGTCCATTGTGTTTCTTTTTATGTCTCAACACTAAAAAAAATAAATTTTAAGTCCTAATCTTAAATTATAAATCTCAAACCCTAAAAAATACACCATAACTTAAAATCCTCAAACTCTAATCATTAACCCTAACCCTAAACTTGAATCTCAAACCCTAACCTTAAAGTCTAAACATAAATTTTTAGATTGGTATAAAAAGAGGCACAGCAAAAAGTAGTAAATTTCTATTCATTCGTTTTAATATATTCATTAATTAATGTTTCGCAGTTTCATAATGGAAAGCGCCTAAAGTAAAATAATACATCCATGACCTAACTAGACAATGGACCACACTACACTATATGAAAATTAAATAACAAAAAATATATTTTTTTTGTTTAAAAAAAGTATTAAATTTATTAGATGATTAATCTGAATCGGATATTGCGGAGACCGATTATGGGACGACTATTCTAGCTCAATTTGTTTCATTCTCAACTATATGATTCAAACACTTGACCTTGCTTCAGACATCTGGTGTCTATGCCACTAGACTAAATGGTTGTTGATACAAAATATCTTTAGTTATAAAATACATAAATACTAATATTTTATTAGTATTTTTTAAATAATACGAGGTGGGATCAATGAGCTAAACTCCTTTCGCACCTAACTGGTTTCCAAAATTTTCTTAATTGCTATAATATTTTATATAAAACAATAAAATACATGAATATCTAATAATTTTTTAAAATATGAAACATTATTTTACGTGGATATAAAATATTTTTTAAAAAATATATATGCAAGAGGAGCAGAAGCAAGTTGATCTACTCAATCTAAGTGGAACAAAGTTATTGGTGGGCCAAGCAAAAAAAATCTTTCCTATTATGGAATGATGATAACAGTGATTGACTAATTAAGTACCGCTAAATCAAAAATGAATCCTTTTTGCCAACACAAAATAATTAAATTAAAGAAAATGTACAGAAAGGGAAAGTGCGGTTCAAAACATATTTTTTAAAACAACAGCTAACTAAACATACCTACTATTCTGCACTTCATAATATTGATCGCGGCAAATATAATAAGCTATTTAATGCATTGGCCATGAAAACAATTTTATATACTGAATCGACCTCATATCCAAAAGAAATAATCCAAAAAGGAGTTTCCACAGATTGTTTTTGATGCTAACAAAGAGGAATGATCAATCATTACAGTATGCTAAGAAAGAATGTCTTCATAATGGCATCAAGGCTAATACTAACTTCAAAAACATGGATTCAAAAGAACTTTTCAGATCTAGTACTTTAAACATTAAACGTCAAAATACAAGGGATCCCCACTCAAGCACATTCCAGACCCAGAATTGGTATAGAATTTCTTGAACCATTAAAGCAGAAAAGAAAGAAACTGAAGAACCAATACGACATACCTGAACTCAACAATGGAGGAGTTAAGTTTATATACTTGAGCTGAAAAGGGGTGAGAATACGGGAGGGGTATTTTGGTTGAAGAAAATGGTTGGGCGCCAATGGGTTATTGCTGGAAGGGGAATATAAACAAACACGTAGAGGGTGCCAAAGTTGTGCTTAAAGTTTCCCGTCCGGGTGGGGTCCTCAAAGCAGTCTATATAAAAAGTCAAATTGGAATGAACCCAAAGGGGAAGGGAAGGGAAATTTGGGTAACCCAAATGGTATCGGCGTGGCTCTGAACGACACGTACCTGCCATGTGGCTTGCAATGCTTTGCTTTGCTGCTCTCTGCTCAACGCGTGTGCTGCTGCTTGCTCTTATTTCTGGTAATTAAAGTACTCCTTTTCACATCAGATGCCGGAAATGGAAGAAACAAGTGACGGTGTCTATTTTAAAATTACTTCTAATCAGACCTTCTGCATATGTATGTAAATATGTAAATGAGACGAGATAGATTGAGAGTTATTTAAGTTTGATTTAATAAAATTTAATTAATATTTGACTTGATTAAACTTGACTTGAACTCAAACTCGACTCGAGTGTTGACGAGCCGAGTCGAGCTACTCGATACCCGACTTGAAAAGCTAGTGAGCTACTCAAAAATTAATTTACAATTTTTTTTTTAATTTTTTTAATTTAAAATATAAATTCCTAAACTTAAAACCCTAAACATAAGTATTAAATCCTAAATTCTAAACGCAACTACCTAAACCTCTAAACCCTAAACTAACACCCTAAACCTAAAATTAACACAAATTGTGTAATATTTTTTTTTCCTAATATGAATTTAAATGAGACGAGACAAATTGTGGGCTACTCGAGTTCGACTCGGTCAAAGTTCGGTCAACACTCGACTCTATTGAACTCGACTCAAGCTCGAACTCGACACGAGTTCTTAACGAGTCGAGCCGAGCTTAGATTATTCATGCTCGTTAAAAACTACTCAAGCTCGAACTCGGCTCGAATTCTTAACGAGCCGAGTCGAGCTCAAATTATGAAGGCATGTTAAAAGCTACTAAAGCTCGAACTCGACCCGAATTCATAACGAGCTGAGTCAAGCTCAGCACTACTCAATCTCGACTCGACTCTTTTATGCCCATACTTTTGCTAATTATTTTGTATTCCCTTCGTACCACGAAGACTATCCCTTATTGACTTTTTAAAAGTCAATATTCTTAAACTTTGACTATACTTATATTAATATTTTAAAGGGCTTAAATGCCCCCATTGGCCCCTGAAGTATACACAAAATACCGAACTGCCCCATAAAGAAATATTTTGACGTTTTGCCCCTTGAACTAAGAATCGTTACCTCGTTTGGCCCCTCCGTCTAACACCGTTAAAAAAATTCATGGGTCAACCAAAACATGTCATGTGTCATCTTATTAATAAATAAGCTGGCTTAAATTAAATGGGTGAAATACACATTAAGTATACCAAATTTTATTTTATTTTCATTTTAGTTCTAATCCCCAAATCAGAACAGAAACAATATAAATCTCTCTCTCTCTCTCTCTCTACCTTTCAGCTACCCAGACCCTTTCACCACCCGACCTGCCCCACCGCTCCGTCGTGGCCTTCACCGCCTACCGCATCTGAACCGCCATCTCACCCCGATCATACCCCTACCTTTCACTCGCTGCCGTTAAGCGTTGTTCCCCGAGGAGAGCAACTTGAAGGTATGGCGAGAGACCCATGCGTCGCCCCTCTGTTTTTCACAGTTTCCGGTTGCCTCCGTCGTTCGTGTGCGACACGACCACCAGATCTGAGCTCTTTATGCCGAGGCGAGCAAAACCATGGTCTCCATTCATTGTTCGGTCGACGTTTGAGCCATCGTCGGAGCTACGTTGGCTACCGATTGTTCCTTACATTAGGGGTAAATTCCGATCAGTTTGTGGCCAAGATTCGATAAAGGGATAAAGCTTTAGTTAGTGTGGTATACCTAATAGGTATCCTCTTAGCAGATGGGTTATGCTTAATTCATGTAATTGTGCTTCAACCACTGTGATTTTCAGATTAATTCCAATTAGTTTTTGGCCAAGATTCGATAGAGGAAGAAGATGAACCATGATCGAGACTAAATTAAAAATAAAATAAAATAAAATTTGGTATACTTATTGTACAATTCACCCCTTTAATTTAAGCCGATTTTATTTTGGGACTAAATTGAAAATAAATAAATTTTAGTATACTTACTTTGCAATTCACCCCTTTAATTTAAGCCAGATTTATTTATTTTTTAATCGTGGCGTGTTTTGGTTGGCCCATGATTTTTTTAACGGTGTTAGACGGAGGAGCCAAACGAGGTAACGATTCTTAGTTCAGGGGCCAAACGAGGTAACGATTCTTAGTTTAGGGAGAAAACACCCAAAAAATTTCTTTAGGGGACAATTCAGTATTTTGTGTATACTTTAGGGGCCAATGAGGCATTTAAGCCTATTTTAACTAATTAAATTTTACAAAAATATATTTAAAAACTATTTGATTAGATATTTTAAAATATATTTTTATAATAATAAATTTTAAATAATTATGAGTCAAAATTTAAAAAATTTTGACAAAAAACGTCAATAAAGGGCAAATTTCATGGGACAGATAGAGTATATTTTTTTATCAATTAATATTATAATAATTACAATTATTTTACAAGAGTATTTTTTTATAGTTAAACAAATAAATGAAAGTATTCAAAAAATATATATGAATTATTACATGTAAATACTCATTTTATGAATTTATTAATATTTTTTGAAGTGATGAATTTATTAATATTTTTTTTCGATTAAGAGGGAAAAGGCGTCTAACACATGCCTCGTTAAAAAACCTCTCTAAACCTAACGGGGGAAAAAGAGTGCATGTGTTAGAGCTACAAGATAAACCGATACGAAACTACAAAACAAACACTTCAAAAGAATAGCAACGTCCAACCATCAACCTATACCATCCGAATGAACATTCAACCCATGATTCCTATCCGCGTCAAGCAAGGCTATTGTTGCCGCCGGTGGAGCCTCCAATTCCTTTGTGCACATAGTGTTGCCCCGTATATCCTTCGCCAACCAATTCGCCACACGATTCGATTCACGATTAACATGCTCAAAAGATACATCCCAATTTCGTTTCACAAATTCCGCTATCGCCACGACTAAGGCATTATCCGTTCGTTCCGTAGAATTATGCAAGACATAGCCTATCGCCTCGCGACAATCCGACCCGATGATGACCTTCCGAAAACCAAAACGCCATCCATAAATTAGTCCTTCCAAAATTGCCCAAAGCTCAGCAAGCAAAGCCGAGCAACACCCAATTTGGCGAGCAAAGCCAAACATCCATTCACCCGCAGCCGTGCGACAAACCCCCCTATCGAAGCATCGCCCGACAGAAGATTCACAGCGCCATCAACGTTAATCTTCACCCACTCGCTTGGAGGGCAAGTCCAACGGTTCTCCCGCGATACCACACGAACCATAGTGTTCGCAACACCAACAGCCTTCACATTCGCTGCCATCACCTCCTCTAAATACCGCAAACTCGCAATCCGCAAGTCCTCCTTCTCGATATAATCCGGGTCGAAAAGTTTTTGGTTCCTTCGCAGCCACAATTTCCAGCAAATAATAGAGAATAACAAATGCCAATTCTGGCCATAACCAGCACACATGCCTCCCTTTGTTACGTTCGCCACTAGCCAGTCCACCGAATTCAAGCAAAAGAAGCTGCTGCTCGCGCTGAAAAAATTCCTCCACACACCTCGCGCTGCTGTACAATCCCGGAGCACGTGGATCACATCTTCGACACCATTGCCACAAACCCTGCAGCAATCATCGTCAGCCATGTGACGCCTCACCCTTTCCAAATTCGTCAATAACCGTCCCCGTGCTACAATCCACATGAAAGTGCGGATGCGATAAGGCAAAGGCAGCGTCCATATTAACTTCCATTCCCCCGAACTAGCTTCAGCACCGATGCCCAGCAAACCATGGTAAGCCGATTTAACTGTAAATCGATGCCTCCTATCCTCTCGCCATCCAAGTTGGTCCGGTCCAAGGCGATGTGCAGGCGGGTAACAAGCTAAAATGTGCTGGACCACACCCTCCGGCAAGGCCCTGCGAAGAGCTGAAACATCCCACAATTCATCATGTGTCGTGTAGGACACCACCGGACAAGGCTCGGGTTGACCCTCATTGTGGAAATACCCCACAAGCGGACCCAATTCGCTTAGTCAAGTATCGTACCAGAAATCCACCGTACACCCATCGCGGATAATCCAACCCATGCCCCCAATGACGTAATCCCAGACATTGCTTATACCAGCCCACAAATGGCTGCCATTACGAACCGAAACGTTCCCCGGCAAAGCACCTTCAACTTTATATTTTGCGCGAACAACCCGAACCCATAGTTTACCATTCTCCGTAAGTACCTGATAACCTAATTTCATAAGAAACGATTGGTTAACAAATTCCAACTTCCTCAAACCAAGCCCGCCCTCCATCATGGGTCTTTGCACGTCATCCCAACGTACGAGGCTAATGCATTTATGATCTCTACTACTACCCCATATGAAACCACGGATGAGCTTTTCAATTTCTGTACAAACACATTTCAGAAGCCAAGAGGTCTGCATTGTATAATTAGGGATCGCCTGTAGAACGGACTTAGCCAAGGTTACACGCCCAGCAAAAGCAAGAGACCGAAACGATCTCGAATTCAATTGATCCTTTACCTTATCAATCAGATAACTATATGTCGCTCTAGAAACTCTATTATGGAGCAAAGGAATTCCCAAATACTTCCCCAAGTCCGCAACCTCAGAGAAACCAAAACCACCAACAATAGAGGATCTTAAATTAGCTGGGGTATTTTTCGAAAAATAAATATTCGTCTTAGGCCTGCTAACTTTGTGACCTGAAGACTCACAGAATAAACCAAGCACACGGCTAATAACATGCATTTGCGACATAGAAGCTTCTGAAAATAAAACAATGTCATCAACAAAGAATAAATGCGAGATACCAAGTTCACCCCGACTCAATCTGATCTCAGACCATCTTCCATTCGCAATCTCCACATCTATAGCTTGAGATAGCCGCTCCATACATAACACAAAAATATACGGTGACATCGGATCACCTTGACGAATTCCACGGGTAGAGGTAAAGCTTTCCGTCAGCTCACCATTCCAACTTATATGGGTTGTAACATACGTTATACAAGACATAATCAAATGAACAAAGTCCTCCGGTAGCCCAGCATCAGCTAAGGTATCAGCAATAAAACCCCATTCGAGCCTATCGTAGTCTTTTTCAAGGTCAATCATCAAATCCATCCAACCCTTTCGCCCACGTTTATAACGCATTGTATGTATAACCTCCTGTGCTAGGATCACATTATCCATAATGTTTCTTCCCGGTACAAAGCTCACCTGAGATTGGGAAATTAAATTAGGCAACAGTGGCTTGAGGCGATTGACTATAACCTTAGTCAAAGTTTTGTATACCACCGAACATAAACTAATCGGCCGAAAGTGCCCAAAGGTTTCCGGCGACACCACTTTTGGAATTAAGACCAAAATAGTCTTATTAATCCCATCACAAAGCTCCCAAGAAGTAAAGCAGTCCCGAACAAAACCAACAACACTATCCTTCACAACGGGCCAATTCTTCTGATAGAACATGGCATGAATTCCGTCAAACCTGGGAGCTTTCAAAGGCTCCATATCAAATAAAGCCATGCAGACCTCATCTTCACTAACCGGCAGCACCAACCGCGACTTATCAATGCTCGATAAGGTCGCAAAGTGCCCACGAATACCCCACTGTGGCAAAACGGACGGGGAAGCTGTAAAAAGATTTTGGAAAAATTCAACCACACCTTGCTTTATCTCAGAAATATCATCACTCCAAGTACAATTATTAAGTTTAATCATAGTGACCTTGCGTCGAGCTTGCCTCGCCTTAGTTGTGCGATGATAGAATCACGTATTACGATCGCTATCCCTAATCCATTATGTCCGGGCGCGCTGAAACCACAAACTTTCCTCCTGTGCTAGAACATCATCTAATTCTTTTTTCAACTTTACCTCGAGCTCACTCAGAAAATTATTAGAGGAAAATTCTAACTTCTTCTTAATACCTTGTATCCGAGCTAACAAACGAGACTTTCTTTTGTTATTACTGCCAAAAGTCTCCCGATTCCAAATGCTCGCCTCCTTGGCAAAAAGGCCTAGATTCGTCATAATATCTTCCCTTGGCTGCCAAGTATTAGTCAACATTTCAACGAAGCTCGGGTTGTCTTGCCAAGCGGCCAGATACTTAAAATCCGGTTGCGCACGTTTAGGACTAGACGAATGCCCCACCAATAACATCGGGCGATGATCAGAACCGATACGTACCAAGTGATAAACGCATGACTCAGGCTAACTATCACACCAATTGTCATTACCAATACAACGATCAAGCCTTTGATGTAAAGTTCCACGCTTCCAAGTATAGCGCGGACCATGAAACTCCAAACAAGACAGCCCCGCATTTGTTAAGAAATGCCTCATCTTCTTACAGACACCATCGCACTTATTCGAACCACCCATACGATCAGCAACACATGGAATGGCATTGAAATCCCCCCCAAAATCCAAGGCATAGGCGTCGGCGGTTGCAACGCAAGTAAAGCATTCCAAAGATGATTCCTCCGTCTAATATCCGGACTCCCATAGACCACAGTCAAAACACAAGATTTACCATTCTGCTGATTCACACAATTCGCATGAATAAATTGAGTAGACACGGCAAGCACATCAACACTAATCGTATCCCTCCAGAAAAACCATAGACTTCAATCCGGTAAGAATGAGCAAAACCGTGCCGTCTAATAAAGGCATCCGCCTTCCTTCCACTGATACGAGGTTCCATCAAAGCAACAATGTCCGGTTCCTGCGTTCTAACAATTAACTTCAAATAGCGATTAAAATCAGGGACTGACGCTCCCTGGACGTTCCAAAACAGTACTTTAAACATGATAAATAAAAAGGCAAGGGATAAGAGGAAATCAAACTGTCCCTCCTTTGTCATCAAAGACAGTATTATCACGCTATTGAACCGTTCCCCGAGGTTCCGTCAAAGGCGAAGTTGGGGGGAAAAGATTCGCAACACTATCGGAAGGATTATCTTTCAATTCTGCCGCCATCTTCGTTATCCATTGTCCAACATCAATCGCTTGTTCTTTGTTAGGATCCTTATTTTCCTGTCTCACTACTAAGTTTTTCTTCACAAAATAAGGACTCTTCCTCGCAACGGACTTGATCTTCGATAAGTGCCTCTCCGTTGATGCCACCCCACTTCCAACAATTCCAACCTCCCTACTTCCCTATGTTAACCTTTCCGCCTCATTCGATCCTTGTGGAACCACCTTAACAACCGTATGACTCTTAGGATCCAGTTTGCTTGA
This sequence comes from Hibiscus tridactylites, assembly GCA_958450335.1. Classification (NCBI taxonomy): domain Eukaryota; kingdom Viridiplantae; phylum Streptophyta; class Magnoliopsida; order Malvales; family Malvaceae; genus Hibiscus; species Hibiscus tridactylites. The sequence goes on along the minus strand of OY288268.1, from coordinate 23,530,311 downwards.
TACCGGCACAACAACCTCCATTGACCCCACCTCGTGCACACGGCTCGGCTCGCAACCAACAGCAGCTCCATTAGAAACGACATTCGTCTTATCCGCCAACACATTAGCAATCGTTGAACTCCCCCTACAACCTTCGAAGAACTCCCCACTTCTCTTATCGACCCTTGTGGCGTTGCCGTTTGCGGCATAACCAACTTTCCTTTCCCCCTCTTATGACTCCCACTGACCAACGTACTCCCCTTCGAAACATCCGAACCCCCTGATGTCCTGGTATCGTCCACCAAGAGCGGGCTAGGTAGCTCCTTCCTAGTGCCATCAGCAGCCTCAACATCCATTATCCTAAGTGCATCGAAGCGACCACCCTTATTGCTCCGATCAGTGCGCGTTCCAGCACCCAACCGATTCCCATCAATAACGTTACTTCCCTTGCGTTGCCGTCTATTTACCACCTGCATCCAAGGCCCAAACTTTTCCTTCGCAACCTGCGCCTCAAACTCACTGGTTTCATTAACCACTTGCTGCGCCACCTCAACCGTATGTTTACAAGCCTCCAAAGTGTGCCCATACTTACCACAAGAGAAGCAAATAGTCGGCAGTCCCTCATACTCAAGCCGCTGCTTTCGACCATCAATAACAATGTACGGGGCTAACGGTTTGTTCAGATTGACAACAATCGCTAATCGCGCAAACCGCCCCATTTTCCCTTCCGTTGTGTTGTAATCAATTTGCACCACCTTCCCCAAAGTTCCTGCTATGTAACGGAACATACTTTTTGTATAATATCGATACGGTAAGCCCGACAAGCGTACCCACACCACAATTTGATCCGGATGATCAACCGAAGTCGAGAAAGTCCTAGTCCATGGTTGCACCGTGAGATAGGACCCATAAATTAACCAAGGACCACCGGTTAAAACCTTCGAACAATCTTCCGCATTTGCAAACCGAACTAGAAAATATTCGTTATCCATATCTATCAACGAAATTTCCCCACTAGGGTTCCACAAACTCTTGATACGGGAAAGCAAGGCTGCATATCCTACCGACCGTCCTAAAAGTCTAACTATTACCGAATTCTCTAGTTTTGAATCAATTTCAAAATGTAGACGTTTCGAAAAATCAATAGTCGGAGTTCCTTCTACAAAACGTACCTTGACATCCTCAGGGTTCAACTCCACATCCAAGTCGGGGATCACATTCGCCACCGGCTTCCCCGTACTCCGCCCAAGCACCATATCTCGAAACGTAAGCTTCGTACTCGATAAATCCGCCACAGCAGGAGGAATAGGAGCCCCCCCTGCCGTTGCACTTCCACGTTGTAGGTCAGTCCCTCCCCCAGTAGGACTCACGACATCACAGACCATCACGTCCGCAGTAACAACCAGACCTGGGTCCTCATTCGTTTCCTTCACCAAAACCTCATCACTAGACAACTCCATCGCTGTCTCGATCGACCCAGCCTCAACCTCCTTCGACGGGGCCCGCAGACACGCTCTCGCTCGCAGTAGGCAACAGTGGTCCGACATTGTCATCTGCGGTCTGCCCACCAAGTCTCCGGCGGACGGCAGCAGGGTATCAACCATTGATTCAACACTAGGGTTGAGAGAATCCTCCGAGATTTTCGGAACCATATTAAAGCTTTTGAGCAAATCTTGATGTAAATTTATTAATATTTAATTACATGATTAGAGACACGTATTTATTCGTTGAAGGAGACAAATATTTTACTGTCAATATATTAAATAATTAATTTTATTTTATAATTAAAAGATTATATTATAATCTATTCTAAAATTTGTGACTATAATTATAATATTGTTAGCGTAAATTTATAAGCAGACACTAATTTACATGTTATAATATTATATTTCCAAAACCCTTAAAATATATAAATTCAAATAGGGTTTTATTTTGATGCACAAGCTGTGTAAATTTTTTTTACACATTCCTTTTATAAAATTTAAAATCTAAATCACAAACCCTAGCAACCTAAAACCTAAGCCCTAAATCCTAAACTCTAAATTCTAAATTCTACCCATAAACCTTAAATTATATACCCTACATACTAAACCCCTAAACCCTAACCTAAAACCCTAAACCCTAAACCCTAAAATTAAAGGGCTTGTGTAAACTAAAGTTTACACAAGCTTGTGCATCAAAGTATTTTCCATTCAAATAACTATATTTTTAATAATTAATTAATTAATGAATTATTTATATGTGATCAAAGCATTCGCTGTTAATTCATAAATATATACACTAAAAATGTATTACGTATAAAACACTTACAATAATTTTTGAAAACATTTCACAATTGCGGTTGACCACAATAACCGTTATACATTATCATCCTCACTAGAATTCGACCTCGCTTCCGCCGGGGTACATTTAATTTTTTATTTTGAAGTAATTGATAATTATATTTTAAGTAGAACAATAGTAATATTTCAATTTTATATTTATTAATTATAACAATATATTTATGATAATTATTTTTTGTTTACAATATTTATAATCTTCTTTACTGATTCGATGTCCCAGTTAATCGGATTTCAATTTAATCAGTAAATTATTAAAAATATAATATTTTTATTAAGACTTTGTATAATTTTTAAATAAAATAACTAAAATCATAAAACTAGAAACTGAACATACATTTAATAGGTCATATTCATGAGAAAATATTTCATGCACTGACGATGAAAATGAAAAGTTTACATAAGGGTCTTAGTTAGTTTTAGGATTTAGGGATTTAATCTAGGGTTTAAGGTTTAGGGGGTTAAAGTATATGTGTTTAAAATTTAGGGTGTGTGGTTAGAATTTAATGTTAGAATTTAGAGGTTATAATTTAGGTTTAAGGTAATATGGTTAGGGATTTAGGTTTTAACCTATAAACCCTAAATTTTAACTTTAAACCCTAAATTCTAATCACACCCCTAAATTCAAAACTCATACACTTGAACCCCTAAACACTAGACCTTAAATGAAATTCCTAGACCCTAAAACTAAGACGCTTGTGAAAATACTAACGTTACATTTTCGTTCTGTTTTGGTACCCGACCGTTAAAAACAAACGGAGATGGTGATTTAATTGGGGTAATCACAGTTTTAGTCCCTAATATATATATATTTCTATCAATTTAGTCCAAACGCTATCAATTTAATAATTATCTTAAATATTTGGGTTAAAATTGTAAATCCCCCATTTTATTTCTTCTTCTCAAAACCCTAACCCCATTTTATTTCTTCTTCTCAATCCAATCATCGCCAACATGTCTTCGGTTCGATTGAAGTCATCGAATTTAGGGTGTGATTTGTGTTTAAGGGTTACTCTTAGAACTTCAAATTTGGTGCCTCTGGGTTGGCTCCTGGTCTTTTGATTCTATATTTCCCTTCTCTATGATGCGTTTATGTCTCTATATTTACTCACTTGAATAATGCCTTCAATAGAATTTAACGTAGCTTTGCATTGATCGTCCATAGCAATTGGCAAACACGTATGAAATAAGAACAAATGACCAAATTTGAAAAATATTTATGCCTTTTAGGTTTTGCCTACATTTCGATGAGCAATACTCCGCATGACTTGTCCCTGCAACTTTTGAAAAATCTCGTGTTCTTGTGCCACATCTGGGAGATGACTGTTTTCTGTAACACGTACTGGATTGAGGGTTTTACTACACTTGGACTCTTTATAGCATAAATAAACTCTTTCGACCTTGATGTTTCCGAACAATTTCTCTGCAGCATTATTTTTTACTAGTACCGGCATGTGTTCATATTTGTCTCATAAATATAACTACAATCAAAGACAAAAATTAAAATTTCAGAGCAAAAGTAATCTAAGATAAAAACAAATGCAAAATAAGCAATCCTAATGATAATTTGATGATGGAAAAAAATACCCAAGACAAAGGTGCAAGTAAAATAAATTCAGTGTTGTGCATAAATAATGAATTAAAAAAACCTGATAATTCTTAAACCATTCTTTGAACTGGTGTTAGGTTTTGGGGACAGGCTGGCAATGATTCATAAGATTGTCGTCCCAAATCCCAATAATAAGATGAAGTAATTTGAGTCGGAAGGTCATGGCAGTAGGAATCTGAGAAATCTAACTCATCAACTCGAGAAAACATAAGTCGTAGGCACGTCGGAAACCCTCCGCCTACTGCGGAAAACTTCCGATTCAAGAAGGTGGCTACCGGAAAGCAAACCGTTGGAGGTTACAAGTCAAGGAAAGGTGTATCAGTATTCGTAAACTTTGTTAGTAAGAGGATACACACAAACACCCTAAAACAAGCTTTCGAAATATATGGGAAGGTGTTAGATGTGTACATCGCCTACTGGAATCCAAGAAGAGCAGATATGAAAAGCACATTCGAATTTGTTATATTCTCTTCACTTGCAGAAGCAAAAAGAGCAGTTGAGAAGGCAAACAACAGGAAAATGGATGGTTTTTTTATAAAGGTGTTCCTTGACAAGAACTATAGAACAAAGAACAATGAAGTCAGACATTGGCCAAAGGGTATGAGAAATGATCAGCAGAAAAGCTTTCTTCACTGTCGCGCAAGAGTTTCTTATAAAGAAGCCCTTATGGGAACCTCAGGAAACAACTTTGGTAAAGATGCAAGACCCAACAATCTTAATCCGTCGTCTGCGACTTCTAAGAATACAGAAGCAAAAGCTAGGGCACCATCGACTGTTTCTGTAGAAGAGCCATTACCTATCCCAGTGAGTGTGTCGGATTAACAACAGGAATGGCTAAAGGTCAGTCTGGTAGGAAAAATCAAGGGGATGTACGATGCGGCTTTGGTCCAACAAGCATTACAAACGGAAGGCTTCAAAGTAAAAGTTAGTTGCTGGTATGGTTTTTTGTGATAATAAGCTTCGAAGAAGAAGAACAACTATCAATATTATGGGATATGAGAGAGTCGCTACTGAAATCCTGATTTCCAGATATTGACACCTTGGGTTCATTCATGAACAACAAAAAATTGATAACCTGGATATGTTTGGAAGGCATCCCACTTTAAGCTTGGCAGGAATCGGGGTTCAAGGATATAGTAAGCAGTTGGGGCAAATTTTTAAGAGTGGAGAATGATACGCTGGAAAGGAACAGATTAGATGTTGCCCGGATACTCACCAGCGTTGGTTGTCTATTTGAAGTCCCCTATTGCTACAATTGTACTACAAGGTGAAAAATTTATCATCAGAGTTTCGACGGCAGAGTACGAAGAAGATCGGTGCTGGCTGGACCAGGAGAATGCGAACAGTTTTTTGGGCAATGTCTCCGATGTCTCAGAAGACGGTTCAGAGGATTTACAGTGTTAAAGGGGAATCATTAGTCCCCAGGTCTTGAAATTATGGGAGAATTTAAGGTCTAGAGAAGATGTTATCGACACCAGCTGCCTAGGGGATCCACGTGTTGAAAAGGCGGTTGAAAAGGATATGAGGAATATTGGTGACCCAGATGTGGTTGTGGCTAACCCAACATCATCCATCGGGCCGGAGATGTCTAAGCCCAATGAAAATTTATATGAGATCCAAATTCAAGAGGGATCTGAGTTTGGTGCTTCTTCTGGACAGATTTCCTATATCAGACCTGTTTACGATCCTATATCTGGCCTTTTTTTCGATAAAACCAAAGATGACCACCAAAACTAGGAATGATATGTCCCCTTTTTGGCCTCCTTCGCATAGAGGAAATTCCCTGGGACTCAGGTCAAAGAGGCAGAAAAATCCCGTTAAAACAAACTCCACTTCAAATATGAATACCCCTCCACCAACAGATAATCTTGAAGAAACATTTCTCAAGGAAGCTACTATTACGCTAGACGTTTGCGAGAACCTTGGCCTGATCTTTGATGCAAACAAGGAAAAGATTCTGGAAAGATTGGTGGAAGCAGAGAGGAATAAGAACGAATGATCTTTGATGCTGTTTTGTCACTGAGTCTTAAGTCAATTTATGAAGAACAACATTTTAGTTTCATGGAACATTCGTGGGATGGGAAAATTCGAGAAGAAGGCAGCAGTTAAAAAAATATTACGCAACTCTGGGTCGAAGATGGTTTTCATACAAGAATCGAAGCTGAAGGAAATTGATAAGAGGTTAATTATGCATATCTGTGGGCCAAATTCAAATTTCAAAACTCTCTCCTCCCTGGCTACTGGTTCAGCGGGAGGTTTAATAATGTGGTGGGATCCAAAATTTTTCCGGTGCGAGAAGGAAACAATTAGAAGAAATTACATAGCACTATCGGGTAAGCTCCTAAACTACGATATCAATTGTCTTCTGCTTAATGTTTATGCTCCCACTGACATGCTAGAGAGAAGTGTAATGTTTGAAGAAATAACTAGTTTAGTAGCAGAAGTTTCTTTGCCTGTCCTCCTTGGGGGAGATTTCAATTCAGTTTTAGCTGTGGAAGAAAAAACATGAGGCCAAACCAACATGAAAGAAATTGAAATGTTCCAGAATTTTTTGGATCAACTAAAATTGTTAGACTTACCTCTGCAGAACGGGGAGTTCACATGGTCCAACTTCAGGGATAACCCCACCTGCAGCAGACTGGACATGTTTCTCATGTCTCCGGATTTCATAAATTTTTTGCCATCGCTCTCCCAAACGATCCTACCTAAAGGCATCTCCAACCACAATCCGATTTGCTTGTCGATAGAATCGGGTTCCTGGGGCCCTAGACCTTTCAAATGGTTTAACCATATGGCGGATAACAAAGCTTACGTCTCAATGATCGCGGATGTGTGTGAAAAAAATGCTGGGAAAGGTATTATGCATTTGTTGAAAAGTTGCAAAATTCATTTGAAAGAATGGGCTAAAGATAGCAGACTGAAGAAGGATGATGATATTCCTTTTCTAGAGAAACAATGTGCAGAACTAGAAAATGAAATCCTCAAGGGTGCAAATGTGCAAAAGCTGGGCCAACTGAATATATGCAGAGGCAAATTGTGGAACAACATCAGGAGAGAGGAACGCGAGTGGATCCAAAAATCGCGTTTACAATGGGCTAAGGAATGAGATCAAAACACAAAATTCTTCTACTTATCGGCTACGAATCGAAGGAATTTCAATATGATCTCACAAATTAGGATAGATGGGAAATCTTTAATTAACCTTCAGCAATAAAAGAAGCTATCATGGAACACTTCTGCCTATTCCAAAATTCAGACAGTACAATCCCAGTGAAGCAGTTAGACTGTTGTGTGAATCAAATTAGTGACAGGTCTGCTATGTTCCTGGAAGCCCCCTTTACAGTTAACGAAGTTTGGTCAGCTCTTTCACTGTGTGACAATTCTAAAGCGCCGGGCCCCGATGGATTCAACATGGGATTCCTAAAAAAATTCTGGAATTCATTGAAAGGGGACATTATGACATTCTTTAAGGCCTTCTACGATGGTACACTTAAGGACTTCTCCTTCAACAGATCTTTTGTTGTCTTGATCCCAAAAAAACAGCCTGCTACTGATATTGTCGAGTTCATGCCTATTAGCCTGGTCGGTTGCATATACAAGCTTCTTGCTCTGAGATTGCGAGAGGTTATGGGGGAGATAATAGGTGAGAACCAGTTCGCGTTCACCCCAGGGAAATAGATCCTCGATTTCTCTTTAATAGTCAATGAGACAATCGAATTTTTGAGGAAAAAAGTTTGAAAGGTGTAGTAACCAAAGCTGACTTCAGCAAAGCTTATCACACGATCAGTTGGAGATTTCTTCAGTTTGCTATGAAAGAGATGGGGTTTCGATCGAGATGGTGTAACTGGATTCAAACCTGCCTCGCCACTGCTTCCGTGTCCGTGCTAGTTAATGGCTCGGCCACTTTTCCGATCAAGAGTACTCGAGGCTTGAGACAAGGATGTCCACTATCTCCTATGTTGTTCAACATTGTAGCTGAAGTCCTTAGTGCCCTTTTCAAAAAAGCTAGTGTTCTGGGTTATTTTAGTGGTATTCGATTGGGGGAAAATGAAGTCGAAGTCTCCCACTTACAATTCGCGGATGACTTATTTCTTTTTCGTGGAGCCGAGGAGAGACAAATCAGAAACATTATCCGGATACTCAAAGGCTTTGAAATCGCTGTGGGTCTCAAACTTAATCTGCACAAAACAAAACTATTTGGAGTGAACATAGAGATGGATGCAATTAAGTGCTGGTCGGAGCTATTTAAATGCCAAGGAGACAGCTTCCCGAACCAGTATCTGGGCTTACCTCTAGGAGCTACCAAAAATTCCAGTTTTATCTGGTCCCCTATCATCGACAAGGTCAGGAAAAAATTAGCTAGCTGGAAAACGAAGCTCTTATCTTTTGGAGGTAGAATCACGTTAGTCAAATTTGTTCTAGCCACTATCCCTGTTTATTACATGTCTATTTTCTCTATGCCATCTTCGATAAAGGATACCCTTTCACGGTTAATCTCACACTTAATTTGGAGCAATTCTGGCAGAAAACCAATACATTGGGTTAGTTGGAAAACAATTTGCCAACCTAAATCATGTGGAGGTTTGGGAATCGTTGATTTTCAGATTAGAAATAGGGCTCTTCTGAACAAGTGGCTATGGAGGTTTGGAACTGAACAAGAGAGCTTCTAGAAGAAAGTTGTGGCTGCCAAGTACGGTGAAAATGCTAGAAGTTTACTACCGGCTAAACTCAGTAAATCCAATAAATCTTGGATTTGGAATAGTATATTATCCCCTCTTACTAACCCAGAGGACATCTTTTGCAAAAACCTAAAAATGATAGTCGGTGATGGAAACAATATCCTTTTTTGGTCAGACAAATGGATGGGAAATATTCTTCTTCGAGATGCTTTCCCTTGATTGTTTTCCTTGGCATTAAACAAGTCGGGGGGTGATAGCGTAGTTTGGTAAAATTGTGAACTCTAAATGGATATGGAATATTTCTTTCCGCAGAAATCTCTTCGAATGGGAAAAAGACAATTTGAAGGAAATGATGAGTTTGCTAAACAATGTCAATTCTGGTTCTCTAAACAAAGATAGCTTGAGATGGAGTGCCAATTCAAATGGGGTATATTCTGCTAAAGTCTATACTGATTCCTTACCGCCCAAGCAAAGTGTCAACAACTTTCAATGGTTATTATCTTGGCCAAATTTGGCGCCACCAAAAGTGGAGGCTTTCTTATGGAAATATCTACATGGTAAAATCCCAACAAAGGTGGAACTATCAAGAAGGGGCATACCCCTCACAGATGGAATCATTTGCCCTATATGTGGGGAAGAGGAAGAAACGGTGGATCATAGTCTCTTCAACTGCAAAATATGCTGGAATGTTTGGCAAATGTGGGTTAATGCGTGGGGAATTTCAACAGTGTTCCCAGACAATCTTCAATCTCTACTTTTATTATGGAATCAACTACACTGCCCGTCTAAATCAAAGGAGATATGGATTCTATCTTTCTTTTGCATAGTTTGGTCTATATGGTTAAGCAGAAACGAGGTAATTTTCAGAAAGAAATCTATGAATGTAAATTAAATTTATGAGCTTTGTCTAGTGAGATTAACATTGTGGGTGAAGGCCAAGTGGCCGACATCGTCGGTGCACATAGAATATCTGATGAACAATCCCAGGAACCTGAGCTTTGTGAATCCTAAACCTTGTATTGAGAAAACATGCGTATGGTCCAGGCCGGATTCAGGGTCCCTTAAATTCAATGTAGATGGTGTAGTAGAAGGGGGGTTCAGCAAAGCAGGTATAGGCGGAATACTCAGGGATAAAAACAATCGAACCCTTATATGCTTTTCAAAATATATTGGCTCGATGGACGCAACTTCAGCCGAACTGCTTGCAATCAAGAAGACCAGTGTTCTATTTTATAAATCCGGGTGGGAGAAAAAATATTCTCTGATTATAGAAACAGACTATGCCAGTGCAGTGGAATGGATATCTCGACCCTCTAGCGCTCCAGGTATTTTCACCCCTATTTCTAGGCAAGGATGCTCGAATGCTCGCGTAATGTAGGCAATACCTAGCAATCTCAGCGCGAACCTAACACAGGCAAGTCAATTCGGTTGGTGATCCCTTTTAGCCGCTGAAACTTGTGAGCTTTTGGAACCAAGTTAGTCACGCCTCGACATGTTGTGACCGTGCTTAACCCTTTCGTGAGCCTTACACTTTCGTGCCCGACAAATGGATTCTCTCAACTGAACGATTAGGACTAATTGAAAGAATGAAGCGCATAGATTAAGCAAACTTGAAATTTTATTGAAAACATACTTAAACTATTACAACCGTTTCTCACAACTACTTTACATACAAAGACCTAAACCCCAGGAGACTTGGGCTGCGACCCCCAACAACTCCCATCTACCTAGCTACCTCTCTGCTATGCGGCTATTCATGCGTGCATCCCCTCATTCCCCTATACCCTCACATACATTGGGTATATATAGGGCTCATGGTCTAAGTTTGAGTCCTCCTTGAAGTAGAAGTTCTTAAAGTAGTTTTTCATTAAACTCTGACTCATTTTTTACTTAAATGTGGACTTTTTGGACGTTGCCTTCTCCTGCAAGTAAGGATAAGTACTCCTACTTATCAATCTTGGATCAGCTCTACCGGCCGCTACAGGCTTCAGAAAATTGTAAGATTGGGCTCATTGGGCTCAGGGAATTGCCCTCTTTAAATCGCGACCCATCTTGGCTAAGTCGGTGTAACTCTTGCCTGGGCGGCACTTGGCGGCAATGCTGCTTCGGCAGCGTCCTTGGTGGCATTTGGAACTGCTTAAGTACAACTCCTATTGTTTCCAGCTTTCCTATCCTCTCATGTCCTCTTCTCCTCTACAAATCTACAACACCTGATAATAAAAACTAAACTAAAATAATATCTTTTCTTAACCCAACATAAAATATTCAATAAAAGCATGGTGAAAGAGTAAATACTGTTATTATGCATGCAATGCACCTAAATAGGCCTAAATGAGCTTAAGAATAGCAATAAAAAGGGCAAAAATGTGTACAAAATATAGAACTTGTGGACACTCTACAGTCACCTCGGTTGTTGAGGGGTTTATGTGTACCGAATACTCCACCATGAGAACCCTAACGATCGAGGGGTTATATGGTACCGAAAACTTCTGTTAGTAAATTATACATCTAACCAATGATTGGGTTGTGATGGTACCCGATTGTGAGTGTACCTTAATTTCGGTTGATATTGTATGAAGTGTTTAGAGGACATTTGTTGAATCCGTGCATTCGATGTAATATTTTGGTAAAGTGGGACTTTATATATGATCACATGAAAACCAATAAAATTGATAATGTGTCATGTTGATGGATTATGTTGTATAATGTTGGTTTATACATGTTTACTCTTTAAGCCTTGCATATGAGTTGTTATGCATGGGAAAGGTTAAATTGAGGGATTGCAAATGAGACTTTGTTGTTATTCCATGATACATGTTGCATATGGTTTAATATGCTTGTTTTGGTAATGTTATGTACACGGTTTGTAAGGCATGATGTTTTGAAAGATATTTTAAGTGATGATTTCATTGCGAGTTGGAAAACCGGTTTTAAATGTATTGATGGTGTTTTGTTTTTAAGCACTCCTCACTAAGACTAGTGTGCTTACGCTCTCTTTTTCCATCAATGTAGAGAATTAAGAGTTGGAGGCAGCGAGCAAGTGAAGGGGAATCCAAGGAATTGAACTATTTGAAAGTATGGTATTTGAACTAGACTAGTAGTAATAAAGGCAATATGGTTCATTATTGTTTGGGAGGGTTATTCGCTAAACTCTCATTTCGTGCAACTTTATATAGTTGTTATGGAGTTATGTGAGGTTTTATATGTGAGTTTTTTTATGTGGATTTATGTTTCGTGTGATGGACGAAATGGTTTTTAGGAAGCATGCCTCTAAACCTATGATTGAAGTATGTTGATATGGTTTTATCACGATTCTTTGATATTCAGCATGAGTTTATCTTTAGTTTAGTGGAGTACATGTTTATTGTTTGTTAAAGTATGTTTGAATATATGATTGTATGAAAAAATAGTAAACTGGACGTTACGGGTTAGGGACACGGATATACGGGGCCTTGTATCGGTACGAGTAAGCTAAAAATAGGCCCAAGGATCGATACACGGGAGATTGTATCGGTACGAGCTTAAGGTTTTTACATAAGGTACAGATACATGTTCAAGCTTATCGGCACATGCTTTAGCTACTGGAATCTATAGTTTTGCAAATGATGCACGCATATATCGATACGCCTAAGATTGTACGGGTATGACCCTGCTGAAATAAAGCCTTGTATCGATGTGGGTGCCCGCGCGCCAATACCAGCTGTCATTTTTTCATCTAAGGTGATTCTTGAGGTTTTTGATTCTTTCATTTTGGTCCTTGATATTTGTGAATGCAATTGTATGATGATGATGATGATCGATTTGAGCTGAAATTTGGCAAGTGAGCATGTAATTTGATTATTTGATACTTGGTAACTCTAATTTTAATTAAGTCCTTGTAATTTTCCAAATTTATGTTCTAGTCCCTAAAGTGTGTATTTATGTAAACGGTTGCCTTTTTGCGTCCGTTTCTTTGAGATTTTACCCACTGCCAGCATGCACACCTTAGGTCATACTATTGCATCTAGAAAAGATAAAATAAAAAAGGACTTAATCTTAGTTAATCATTTTGGGTTTGTTTCGACAAATCCAATGTAGCTTACTCGGTTCGGTCTAGAATCTAGGTCAGTTCGAGGGGTTACACACAAAATTTATCTGAAATCTTGTACACATATGGAAGCAATCAACAAATGTTTTAAAGTATGAGAACAATCCGCGCTCCCTTCAAAGAAGAGGATCGTTTTGTTGGCAAATTGTATGTGAGAAATCGAGAAATATAAGGCAATTCAAACACCCCTCAACAGACCTTGTTCTTCTACATTAACAATAATTTGATGCAAAGCTTCAACTACAATCGCAAATAATAAAGACGATAACGAATCACCCTAACGAATACCCATATGTATTTGTATTAGATGAGAAGGAATGAACTCATTCTTCTTATTCAATACTGAAAAATTACAAGATATTTAAAGATCAAACATCTCCTAATTATCTGCAGGAATCAACTCCTAATTATATGCAGCTAACAACTCCTAATTATCTGCTAACATAATAACCTAAATAATAGCTCATAATTATATGCAGTTAACAACTCCTAATTATCTGCTAACATAATATTTTGAATATGATCATTATCATAATTTTCATATACGTAATAGCCTCCACTCAAGATAGTGCTTCATGAATATCTGAGTCCCATCTTGCCAATAAATTTGTAAAAGGTTGGTGCATAGAGAGACTTAGTAAAAACATCCGCCAATTGATAGGTAGTCTGAATGTGAAGTAGCTTGAGAAACCATCTTTCACCTTGTCTCGGACAAACTGGAAGTCCACCTTTATGTGTTTTGTGCGTTCATGAAAAATTGGATTACACACAATATGCAAAGTAGCTTGATTATCATAATATATAATGGCACGTGGAATCGAGACGTGAAGCGTAGCAAGTAACACAACTATCCAAGTCATCTCATATGTAACTAGAGCCATTGCTCGATACTCTACTTCAGCTGAAGACCTACTAGTTGTGGCTTGCTTCTTAGACCTCCAAGAAATTAATGAATCCTCAAGATAGATGCAAAAACCAATGACTGGTCTACAAGTGTCAGGGCAAGATGCATAGTCAGAATCAACGAAGCCACTGAGTTTAAGAGTAGAAGATTTGGAGAACAATCCCAAAGCAAGTGTATTCTTTAAATAAGCCAACAAATGTCATGCAGCTTGTAAATGAGGTTGTCGAGGTGCTGAAACATATTGACCGAGGCAATGCATAGTATGAGTAATATCGGGTCGAGTGTTAGCAAGATAAAGCAATCTTCCCACAAGACACCTATATACCATAGGATCAGGAAAAACATTCTCCTTCACTCGAAGTGAGTCTCAAAGACGGTATCATAGGCAGATCAACAAGTTTAACCCCAAGCACACCACTATCTTCCAATAGTTGTAAAATGTAACGCCTTTGGGATAATGATATACCTGTAGAGTTATGTGCAACTTAGAACCCAAGAAAGTAGTGCAAATCACCCAAATCTTTAAGCTTAAAATGTCCCTGTAAAAATAGTTCACACCTTGTAAAATTTCTTGACTTTTTCTAGCAACTACTATATCGTCCACATAAACTAATAATGCAACAAAATCATCACCCTTTCCTTTGGTGAACAATGAGTGGTCTTGGGGAGATCGATGAAAACCATACCCATAATCACGACATAAAGGCATTATACCATTGTCTCGACGCATCCTCCAACCCATATATCGATTTGTGAAGCTTACACACTATCCTTTGTTGACGCATGTTAAAGATAGTTGAAAGAAGTTTGTTGAAGGATGTTATTGTTTGTTGTTTGTTATTAGTTTGTTGTAACAAGCTCACCAAAGCCTAACCGTCTAGCCCATCTCTTATGGCAGATTGGTTAAGCCCCTCTTGAGCTATATAAACCACAAAGTGGTACTGGCCCAAATCACTTAATTGAGATTTCCGGCCTATATTGGAAATTAACCCAAACCTCTTTTTGTATTTTCCCAAGTTTTGGATAGCCGTTCTAGTTATCTCTCTAAACCCTAATTTCCCCTTTTGAATATGGTATCAGAGGGTCGTTTTCAGGTTCGATCGTTTTGTTTCTCTTCTGTTTCTTGTGTTTTTGTACCCTAATCATTTCTTTGTTTTCGATCCTTCATTGTTCTCTCGTTTCTAATGTCGCCAACTGGAGATTTGGTGGTTGAAACCACTGAGATTGCAGATTTCGGCATCGACGACAGTCAATCGTCCTTCTTTGCCAACAAGAATGTGAGTGTTCGCCTTGACGATAACAATTTTTTGCTATGGAAGCAACAAGTGCTTCTCATGATCCGTGGCCATGGTTTGGAGCATTTCCTCAACGACACTATCACTGCTCCGGAAAATTTTTCTGTCAATGCCTCTGGAGAAAAAAATACCTAATCATGCGTATGTACAGTTCCAAAAACAAGAAAACTCCTTAGCGTCTTGGCTTTTATCCACGATGAGTGCTGGTATATTGCCGCAGCTTGTTGGTGCGAAGACTACGGCGGCAGTGTGGGCGGCCGTTACAGATATGTATGCTCAACTGTCTACCACCAAGGTTATATACCTCCACTGCAGACTTCGATCCATCAAGAAGGGCTCCAATTCTATGCGTCTGTATATTACTCATATCAAAGAGATCTGCGATCTCCTTGCGGTTTGTGGCAACAAGATCTCTGATGTGGAGCAACTGGCTACGATTCTTAATGGTCTTCCGGTGGAATAAGAACCGTTCGTGGCAGTGATCACTGGCAGTCGTGAGCCATACTCGCTTCAAGCTACTGTGTCGTACCTTGTTGATGCTGAAGCCAGAGTGATGGATCCTCTTCGTCTGCTGGTTGGTATCAACTATACACAACATGTAACCAATGAATCTTCTGGTTCAAATTCTGCTGAGCAAGTCCCGGTGACCGAATCCAAAGTCAGCCCTTAATCTTTGCAAAGTGTGCCTGATGTTAACAACATGTATCGTGGTAGATCTCGACCACATCGTCAGATCTGTGGTAAGCTCGGTCATGTGGCCGACTTATGTTGGCATCGTTTTGACAAAAGTTTTAAATCTCAAGCTCATAGAAACTTCTCTACTCAGCAGCCTCAGGTTCATTTTGGTCATAGTTCCTCTGCTGACTCACAGTTTCAGGCTCATTATTGTCATTATAGTCCGTCTGAGTTACCTGTTAATTCTTGTCACTGCCCTGAACATTACTATAATCTGTTTGTTGCAAAGCCTGCAGGGTTCAATGATGATGCAGGTTCTTCTGGTTCACCAACAGATCAGGTGAATACAATGTCCACTAAGAGTGGTTCTGTTGATCACAAATGGTATGTTGACTCGGGTGCAACACATCATGTTACACATGATCCACAACATCTGCAGGGTGCTTGTCCTTTCAATGGTAAGGGAAAGGTATTTTTGGGTGATGGTTCTCAGTTAGACATTTCTCATGTTGGTGATTCTGTGTTTGATAATTCCAAGAAGAATTTGTTGCTTAATAATCTTCTTTGTGTTCCACAGATTTCCAAAAATCTAATTTCAGTTTCTAAGTTTGCATTTGATAATAATGTTTACTTTGAATTTCATTCCGGTACATGTTTTGTGAAGGATGAGGTTACTGGTACGGTTCTGTTGGAATGTATAAAACGTGATGGCCTGTATACGTTTAGTTTGTCATCTTCCTCACCTACTTCAGGGTTGCTTCTTCACACTACTACAAATAAACCTTCTTTAGATACTAAGTCGTACTGGATTTGGCATCAGAGGCTTGGCCATCCAGCTCCACATGTTGTTAGTTTGGCTCTAAATAAGTCTGTTTCTTCTAGTGATTTGATGCTTTGTAATGCATGTTAGCTTGCGAAAAGCCATAAGCTTCCCTTCAATTCTTCCAATACTGTGTATACACATCCCTTTGAGTTAGTTGAGATAGATGTTTGGGGTCCATCACCAGTTGTATCCTCAGGCTACAAGTACTATGTGTCATTTGTTGACTTGTACAGTCGAAATTGTTGGGTGTACTGGCTTCATAATAAATCTGAGGTCCTTCAAGCTTTTGAGTTGTTTTATCAACTTGTTTTAACTCAATTTTCTGTTCAACTTTTGGCAGTTCAAACCAATGGTGGTGGTGAATTTCGATTTCTTGAGTCTCATCTTGCGAAACTTGGTATTAAGCATCGTCTTACGTGTCCATATACTTCCCAGCAAAATGGAGTTGTGGAGAGGAAGCATTGACACATCACGGACATTGCTCTTACATCATTAGCACAATCCTCGGTTCCCCAAAAATACTGGTCATATGCTATACTTAGTGCGGTTTATTTAATTAATCGCTTACCCTCCGATGTCTTGCAGTGTCATTCTCCTTATAAAGTTTTATATGGGAGTATGCCTGATTATGATTTCTTGAAGGTTTTCGGCTGTCTTTGCTATCTATGAATTCGTCCTTACAATAATCGTAAGTTCTCTTATCGGTCTTGACCTTGTGTCTTTTTGGGGTACTCACCGCGTCATCATGGCTATCAGTGCCTTGATGAATCTGGTCGTATATTTGTCTCAAGGCATGTTAGATTCAATGAAGCTATTTTTCCTTTTGCTACTTCTAAGTCTACTGTGCAATCTAGACATGAAGTGTTTTGGTCTGCTGATTTTTCCTCTCTCAATTCAGTCTAATTCTAATGTCGTGCCTTCTGTGGAGCCTTGTGTTTTGCCTGTTTCTTCTACTAATAATGAACCTGTAAATGAGGATGGTTCTGCATCCATGAGACAGTCTCCAGTGACATCTCCTGCAGGTTCTAGTGCTGCAGCAAATGAGGTTGGTTCCCTGGGTAACAATGCAGCCACTTCTGCAGCTATGAGGCAGCCCCCACGAATCTCTCATGAAGGTTGTTCGATTACTGGTGGTCCTTGTCTTCACAATGATGGTTCTGTCAGCCTTGATAGTGATGGTTCTGCAAATCCCTTTGTCATTGGTTCTGGCAACCTTAACAGTGATCAACAGGAGCTTTCAGCACATGTTCAACATGATGCATCATCTCCTTTTGCTGAGAGTGTTCCTTCGTTTGCTGACAATGCTCATTCTTTCAAACTTGAGGTTTCATCTTCAGAGGATTGTGTCTCGAATCAGCATCCCATGGTGACTCGTAGCAAGGCAGGTATTTTCAAACCAAAAATTTATTCTACTACTTGTGATCTTACTCATGATTCTGCTCATGATGCATTGTTTCATCCGAAATGGAAGGAAGTTGTTTATTCTGAATATCAGACCCTTATTGATAATTCTACATGGGTGTTGGTTCTTGCTCCCACTGATAGGAAAATTATAGGGTGTAAGTGGATATTCAGAATTAAGAAAAATGCTGATGGTTCGGTTAATATATTTAAAGCCCGACTAGTAGCTAAGGGGTACTCACAGACTAATGGTTTTGATTATGTGGAGACCTTCAGTCCAGTTATTCGATTTTTTACTGTAAATGCTCAACTCTCTCTTGATGTTTGCTTTAAGTGGCAGGTTTATCAGTTAGATGTGAATAACGCTTTTTAAAGGGTGATCTGGATGAGGATGTTTACATGCTGCATCCACTATGTTTTGAACAAGTGGCACCTGATGGTAGTCGACTTGTTTGTAAGCTCACCAAGGCCCTTTATGGATTAAAGCAAGCCCCTCGCAATTGGTTTCTCAAATTAAGGGAGTTTCTCTGTTCCTTGGGTTTTCGCAATTCCAATGCTGATTAGTCTCTTTTTATTTACAACTCTGATGATGTTCTTGTGTATACTGCTGTGTATGTAGATGATATTTTAATGGCTGGCAATTCAGAATCCCATATTGCCAGATTCATCACTCAATTGCATGATAAATTTTCGATTAAAGATCTAGGAGAGGTGGAATATTTTTTAGGACTTGAGGCTGAAAGGACAGACGCTGGGCTATTTCTTTCTCAGAGGAAATATGTAATTGAGTTACTTGCCAAGGTTAGCCTGAGCTCTTCCAAATATGTGGAAACCTCGATGGCTGCTGGTCCCAAGTTGAGTAAGAATGAAGGGACTGCTTTTCTTAATGTTGCCTTGTATCGTAGTGTGGTATGTGTCTTACTTTATGTGTGTCATACTAGACCTGACATTTCGTTTGCTGTGAACAAGGTCACTCAGTTAATGCAATCTCCTACCGAAAGTCATTGGTCTGCTGTTAAATGTATTTTACGTTATTTACAAGGCACTTTAGATTATGGTTTGTTTTTTTTCCGCGAGTACATATGTGTTTATGACTTTAACATTATTTGCAGATGCTGATTGGGGTTATGATATTGATGATAGATGTTCTATTTCGGGATATTGTGTTTTTCTTGGGCAACATTTAGTATCTTGGTGCTCGAAAAAACATTATGTTTCTCGCTCTACTACAGAGGCGGAGTATCGTAGTCTTGCGGTTGCTGCAGCTGAAATAATGTGGTTTGTGTCTGTTCTACAGGATATGGAGGTTTGAATGTCTGATGTTCCTGTTATATGGTGTGACAATACAAGTGCGGTTTCTATGGCGGCTAATCTAGTGCTTCATGCCAAGACAAAGCATGTCGACTTGGATCTTCACTTTGTTCGGGAAAAGGTGATGGACCGTCTTCTAGAAGTGGACTATGTTCCCTCTGAGCATCAAGTTGTTGATATTTTTACGAAGCCTCTATCTGTCCACAAGTTCAGGGAGTTTCGTTCTCAACTTGGAGTTTATTCGAAGCAAGTGCTTACAGATACAAGATGATCGGGTGAATGTTAAAGATAGTTGAAAGAAGTTTGTTGAAGGCTGTTATTGTTTGTTGTTTGTTATCAGTGTGTTGTAACAAGCTCACCAAAGCCTAACCGTCTAGCCCATCTCTTATGGCAGATTGGTTAAGCCCCTCTTAAGCTATATAAACCACAAAGTGGTACTGGCCCAAATCACTTAATTGAAATTTCCGGCCTACATTGGAAATTAACCCAAACCTCTTTTTGTATTTTCCTAAGTTTTGGATAGTCGTTCTGGTTATCTCTCTAAACCCTAATTTCCCCTTTTCAATAATGCAAACTATAACCAAGTGGAGACTTCATGTATACTCTTCATCAAGAATTGCATTAAGAAAAGCATTATTGATGTACAACGACAATATATGCCAATTATTAACTGGGGCTAAAGCTAACAAAATTTTAAACGTAGTCACCTTTGCCAAAGGGGAGAATGTTTTGGTATAATCAACTCTCTCAAGTTTAGTGAAACCTTTTGTCATTAATCGACACTTCCATCATACTTATGTTTAATCTTATACACCCATTTGCAAGCTATAGGTTGTTTGCCTTCAGGTAAGGGCACACTAGGCCATGTCTTTAAAGCTTCCATGGCTTGTACTTCTTCATTCATCGCTTGACGCCACTCATGATACTTAACAACTTGATGATAGAATGTAGGCTCATAATGGGTCGAAATATTTGTAATAAAGTTGTGATATGATGGAGACAGTTTCTGGTCAGACAAAGAATTTTCTATAGGATACATGCATGTTGTAGAAACGGGTTTTGTAATGTTGCAGTAAAAATCCTTGAGATAAGGCGATTTGTTCGAAGAGCGAGATGACCTGTGAATGGGTTCTATCTGTAGATGTGCAGGTTCAGGCTCAATTGCATGTGCATGTTCAAGTGTGATGATAGGGTCTGTATCAATTGGTCGGAGTTGAGGTTGTAGTCTCAAAGTGTGGTAATGGTAGAACGAGATATGGGGAAGGATCAATAAGGTCATCAAGAGCTGTCAACTTGTGGAACGGAAAAATGTCTTCATGAAAACTAATATCCCAAGAAACTATTACATGGTCCCGAACCATTACGTCATCCATGATCCCTATCCACTAAAAACAAGCCATATAATTTTCTTTTGTCTATGTCATTATTTTATTTATAATCAATTTATATGTAACCACCCACTCCCTATTTACATGGCTTAAAAGGTGAAGATTCATCCTTGGAAAAAAAATAACATGGAAAAAAAACAAATTGTGTTGTTGATTTTTAGTAGGAGGGACCATAAATGACGTCGTAGTCCGGGACCATGCAATAATTTTTCCATTAATGCTCTTGCGTTTGTAAACCATAAGCTTTGTAACCTTTAACTCCACATGGATAACCAATGCACACCGCATGATTTGCACGATTTATTTTCCAACAAAGGCTAAGGTAACAAATTAATGAGATGGGTGGCTGTTAACACACAGTCTCCCTAAAATTGAATAAAAATTCTTGACTGGAAATATAGAGCCCTAGAAACATTAAGTAAATGTTGATGCTTTCTTTTGACCACTGAATTTTGTTGAGGCGTCTCAACATATACGTAAATCCGCCCCCTAATTATCTACTAACATAATAACCTAAATAATAGCTCCTAATTATTAGCTAACATAATAATTTAAATATAATCATCATCATAACTATCATATACATGATAATTTGAAATTTTCTTGTCGCACTGCCATTAAGCAAGACCGAAAATCCTTTTCTAATGAAAACATTCTTGAATCCATACTCTTCACTTTACCCCAAACCCTATGTGATCCAAAAATGTCCACTTAACAGTCATAAGCCTTTGTAAAGTCAATTATTAGAACAAAACCTCCCGAATAAAACCGAGTCTTTATTCAAAGAGTGAATCACTTCATTCGCAACCAAAATGACATCTATAATTTGCCGACCCTTGATAAAAGCACTATGATAATCACCAATAACATCACTGATAACATGTTGTAAATGCATGGCCAAGATTTTCACTAATATCTTATACATAGAATTTGTCAGACTAATCGGTCCATAATCGCCAATCCCTCCCGGAGCCTCTTTTTCAGAATCAAAACAAGAAACGACGAGTTTACACCTTCATCTAATTTCCCAAATGAAAAAAGCGATCAAGAAACGCCATCACATCATTCTTCAGGAACTGTCAGCCTTTCTTATAAAAAGCTAAGGGAAAACTACACCATTGACCACTAAATAAATTAGGGATACCTATTTGGACCACCGAACTATAGAAATCGTCAATTAGACCACCGAACTTATAAAATCAACCTATTTTGACCACCGCCATTAAAAACTTAACGGTGGAGTGACGGAACTGCCACGTGGCAATTGACAAAAAAATTTAAAAATTACACATTTAGTCCATGCTATTTACCCATTCTTTCAATTTAGTCCTAATTTTAAATTAATAAAATAATAAATTATTTAATTAAGTGGTGACACGTGTCACAACCAATTTAGAAGAGAAAAATAAAATTCTCTCCACTTGCACTAAGCAAGGTTCAAACCTGGGTCTATCAAGTGTAAAGCTAATGGCTTTACCACTGACCCAAGCACAACTTTATGCCATAATTCTCCAGATATAATATATACCTCTTATTAGATTCTACGTTTATAAGTCAAAAGCTCAAACCCTAAACACTAATTTCACATATATATAAATCCTAAACCCTAAACTCTAACCCTAAATATTTCAAATTAATTTCACGCTAAATATTTCAAATTAAACCCCAAATCCCAAACCCTAAACATTTAAAAATAATTCCATGCTAAATATTTTAAATTAAACCCTAAACCTCAAATCCTAACAATTTCAAATTAATTTCACACTAAATATTTCAAATTAAACCCTAAACCCCAAACCCAAACCTTAAACCCTAAAAATTTCAAATTAATTACATGCTAAATATTTAAATTAAACCTTAAACCCTAAAATTTTCAAATTAGCTCCCCAAGGCGAAGAGCTCGGTTGAATAAAGTCTTTACTTAACAATTCTTGAATTTGAGCTTTCAACTCTTTTAATTCCATGGCTGCCATCCGGTATAGTGTAATGGAAACTAGAGCAATCCCAAGTTGCACCTCAATGTCAAACTCTACTTCACGGGTTGGGGGTAATTTCGGAATTTCATCAGGAAAGACATTAGGGAATTCACATACAGTGTCAATGTTCCATAATTGAGGTTCGTCTTTGGCTTCTAACGTCAAAGCACACAATGAAGGATTCCTTGCGTTCATCAAAACAAAGCTTTCCTTGACAAGACCCCGAAGATACAACTTCCTCTTACAACAATCTACCCAGGCTTGATGCTCACTAAGCCAATCTAAACCTATGATAACATCGAAGTCGTGGATCGGTAAAGCCAACAAATTGGCCAGGAAAGGAATCCTTAAATCAATAGGGGGCAGTTCTTACACACTACCCTTACGATGACACAATCTCCTAAGGGATTGGTTACAGAGATTTTCGATGCTATTGGTTCAGAAGACATGCTATACTTTTTAACTGCGATGGTGCTTATAAAAGAGTGAGTAGAACTAAGATCAATCAATGCATATAAAGGATGCGAATATAACTCAATGGTACCTACAATGACATCAGGCTCGTCCCCCTTTTCCCTGCTACTCACGTGATACATCTGGGCAAGGGCTTTAGAATCTTGCTTATTGAATGGTTTCCCAGAACCCCTCGATCTTCCATAGGTTCCCGTTGATCCTTTCTTTGATCACTTACCTCGAAAGGATTGAGCAGGAGAGGCAGCAGTAGTCAGGGTGGCTTTAGACTTGGTTGCATTCAATGGGCAGTCACGAATAAAGTGACCTTGCTCACCATAGTAATAACAAGCTCCAGTCTACTTACGACATTGACCCATGTTGCGTGCAAAAGTGATGCGCAAATTAACGTGCAAGTGTAGATGGTGCCAACTTATAGTATTTAAGATATCGTCTTCATAGGGATTGTGACATCTTTTCAGAGTTCACTTTTCTGCACAAGTAAAATAAAAACACAAGTATTAGGAGTTGGTTTGATTGAAGCTAAAACTAAAACAAGTAAAGTAAATGACTGCCTGGGCACAGTTTTATAGATTAATTTAACAACTTCCAATAGCCGCCCACGACTAAGCCTCGGTAGGCGCCCACCTCGGGAGAGAGCAAGTGACTACTTGGGCAGTTAACCGATGATTCAAGGTTCGCCAAGGCTCCCTTCTATGACTCCCTCTTCTCCTAAAGCTTGAAGTACTATTGGCGAACACATCTTGGATGATACCTCCCGGTGTGAATCTAAGAACAAACACCTACCGATTGTGGATCCTCTTTTAGCTGCTGAACTTCTTAACTTATCCCTAAGCTGAAGTAGCTTTACCCTATGGTTGGATAAAATTGTGTTTACTCGTTTCATGAGTTTAACTCTCATGATATTAAACAAATAGATTACCACCCTCTTCTCTCCTGATAAAGATTGCGACAATGAAGAACCAAGAGTAAACAAACCTTGAATTTTATTGCAAAATCTGAAATCCTAAACGAATACAACAAGACTCTCACAACTACTACACAACCAACCATTAGTCCAAGGGAAGATTTAGAACATGGTGGGTTTTGACGGCACAAGGGTTTCGACAAGAAAGAGTTTCTCTCAAATCTAAATTGTGTTTTCTCCTCTTTGTCGATTACATATATATAAGGGAGGAGCCTATGCCTAAGTCAGTTTCGGGTAGGAATACTAGTTAAAGTATGATTACAACTCATTAAAAGATAATTAAATACTCCTAGATTCCCGTTTAACTTTTCTTCAACTTGACTTTGACCTGGCTTTTCTTTGTCTGTTGGGCTCCGGTGCAAGTGCAAGTGGTCTCTAAAAATCGGGCTTGATGAGCTCTTTCTATCGCATACCACTTTGCATTTTTTCATTCTTCCTTGAAGTGTTGCCTCGGCGGAAAGTAGTTGACTGCCTCGACGGGGATGTGGACTGGTGTGCAGGGGTCGACACAACTTTACATTCTGGTTCTTTCCTCCTCGATCAGCTCTCCTGAATCTCCAACAGATTCCTTCTTCAGCCCCTAGCTTTCTCTTTATCTTCCCTCTTTGCTGCCTCGACGGCATCTGCCTGGGCGGGTACCTACGCACAGTGAGAAAACGCACTTGAGCAGTACCATATGTATAAAATCAACTAAATTCATCAAACAAAGCAGTCCAATGTATGTTATTTTGTGTATGTTACCTAATAAATACAACCTAAACTATACTTAAGAACAACAATAATTGAGCTAAAATAGGGTATAAATATAGGACTTTTACACAATTAGCACACCCCAAAACTCAAACTATTGCTTGTCCTCAAGCAATGCAATCTAACGATAACATGTCAAAACTTAAAATCATATGCAAACTAAGTTGAGAAAACATCTTGAGCAACCTTTACATACCGTGTAAATTTATGCCTAATTAGCAACCCTTTGAATGACAAAATATTTACCCAGAATCGAACTATATATCTCGTGAATGTATGTGTTTCTTGTGATAATCATGATTCTTCGGCTTCTAAGTAAACCTTCGATAGACACCTTAATTTCCTTGGGTTTCCCTCTACTTTCTTTTTTTTTCACTAGTATCCGGTAATAGGCTTTTCTAATGATTTCATTAGGTTTTAAATAAAATCATGTTACAATTAGAACCTAATTAAAACAGGAAACATAAAAAACTAGAAAAAAACAAAGAAAAGAAAAAGAAAAGGCAAAATTAAAGGACTAATTTTCCCTCCTCAAACTCGAGAGGAGCATTGTCCTCAATTCATGCCTACATACAAAAAATTAATACATAGATTAGATAAGAATAACAAAAGAGGAGAAGGAGAGAGAAGCTTAAATTGGGTTGGATTTGGAGGAGTTGCCGTCGTTGCCAATGATCACCCTCTTTCGTGCTGCCATCTTGAAGCGCTTGGCCGCCCTTGGCGGCTTTTGGCAGGAAGGTGGACTGGGTTGAGCCTTCTGAGTCACCTCGCGTTCACCGTCATCTTCACTGTTGGGGCAGACTTCGGTGGTAGAGTGAGTTCTCTTCGCTCGTGGGGAGAATGACGGTTCGAGCTTCCTTGTGATGGTGTGCATCGAGTCTTTCCATACGGAGTCGTCTGAGAGGAAGTCCTTGAGGTAGCCAGAGTCAGATGGTCTTGGTGCGTCGGTAGCTGGTCTGGACGTTTGCCCTCGTTCTCTAACGGGAGTTGTCGTTGTATCTCTTTGGTTGTCGGAGCTGGAGAGGACCTCTGTGGCCGTGGCAGCTGGAGTGGCTAGTGGCTCGGTGGATGCTGTCGGGTGTGTTGCCGAGGCAGATGGTGCGGTGGGTGTTGTTGGTGCCGCCGAGGCAAACACCACGGCAGGGAACTCTAGGAAAACGGCCGCTGGGAATTTTTCCTTAATGGCGGAAGCGGTGGTGTTGTTTTAGTCCCGGATATATGCCATGAAAGTTAACTGGTGGCGCTCTATTCGATTGAGCTTTGCTGCTAAGCCGCCGATGGTGGTTGCCGGGGCGGGTTACTGGAAATGCTGCTGACTGCCCATCTTCAACGACGGGGCAAAGTTTTTTGGAGTGGAGGTTGTGATCTCCATCTTTTGAAGGATTATTTCCCTCCTCCACCCTGTTCTGTTTGGGGTCATGGTGTCGGTTGGGGCAGTTTCCATATGAGCCTTCTCGCACATTGCTATGATAAGGCTGGGGAAGTAGAGTTGTCCCTTGGTTTTCTGCCCACACTTATAAATTTCATTAGCAATAATCGAACCCACATTTACGCACCTTTTATTGATGATGGAGTGGGTGAGCGCCAATTTTGGTTTGTCGATGGTGGAGTTGTGGGTTGTGGGTAGCAACCGCCTCTTCACGAATGTGTTCTAAAGCTTTCCCTCGGGAAGCAAACTCCGCCGGTTGACGGTGCTTTTGTTTCTACCTTCATTTCAAATCGTCCCTGGTTCGCACAATTCTTCCTTTATTGCCTCGTATCCGTCCGATGTGAGGGAGACTAGGAACTCGACGTGCTAGTCTTCGCGGATGTAGAGGTCGAAGTAGAGATTGATCTTATCTTCGTGAATTAAGACCGGCCGCCCGCGAACATTGACAGTCGGCACTTCCTCCGTCAGCCAATGGGCGTAATACTCATGCACCATAGTTTGGTTTGCTGGTCTGGGTTGCTGGGCAAAGATTTGCCATCATTGATGCTCGATCTTGGAGTAGATGAATTTTTCGAACCCCAAATATTTCTTTCCTGGCTCGTAGAAGAATCTTTTCTCCTTCCATACCACTCTATATTTAAATCTTTCGTTGTGGCGAGCCTTGATTTATGGTGTGGCGAAGCGATAGAGGGACTCTTTCGATTCTGCCTGGGCAGTACGACAGCGGGGGGTTCTTGTCATTCTTTGTGTGGGCTTTAGGGTTTGCGAGAGAGGTGTGAGAGCTTGAATAAAAGAACTATGGAAAAAGAAAAGAAATAGATTGAAAGCAAAGAAATTCTCGTGAGACAATAAGCAATGGAGAGTAAAGAAGAGTGAATAGTAAAAAAATGAGGGTGTTTAAAAAGAGGAAGAGTGCTTCCGTTTCGCCTGCTGAGGCAGACGTTGCCCGGGAAAAGAGCCATTGGAACGAAATAGGCTAGTCTGTGAACGGCTAGTTCTGGCAGGAAGCAGCGTCTATCTGTCGCGGCAGTCTTAGCGAGCGGGCTTGAGATAGTTTATGGATTTGGTCTTTCTTCTTCTCCCCACTCTTGGGTTATTGTCTCTCCTAAAAAACTAAAAAAATTATTAGAGAATAAGCAAATACGAAAATTAAATCTAATTCCTAAAATGCAAGAAATTAAAAATCTAAATCCTAAAACATAAAAATAAAATAATTAAGAGAAAATTTAAGTTATGTTGGGAATGCATCTAGATGCATTTCCCAACACAACCACTTTCTGGGTTGCTGCAGTATATGCTTCACTCTTTGCTAGGGCGGGTCATTGTGTTTCTCTCGATCTTTGGTGCTGCCAAGTTGTCCGCCCGGGTGGTTTTGGCTGGAGTGCTCTATCTTAATGCTGGATGCGGTGTCTTTTGAATCATGGATGTCCTGGTATTCTTCTTTGTCTTCAACCTTATTCAAGTGTTGCAGGACATTCAATTTAATTTGCTGGTCGTCCACCTTCATAGTAAGCTCACCATTCTTCACATCTATTAGAGTTTTGCTTGTGGCTAGGAATGGTCTTCCCAGGATGGCGGGTGCTTTGTCGTCTCCTTCACGGTCTAGGATTACAAAATCTGCTGGAAAGATAAGATTGTCTACTCTTACTAAGATGTCCTTGAATTTTCCTTCCGGTTGCATGTAAAAGTGATCAGCTAGCTAGAGTATGACGGTGGTGGGTTTAGCTCTTCCAATTCCAGTTTTTCAAAAACCACTTTGGGCATTAAGTTAATGCTTGCCCCA
This sequence comes from Hibiscus tridactylites, assembly GCA_958450335.1. Lineage (NCBI taxonomy): Eukaryota > Viridiplantae > Streptophyta > Magnoliopsida > Malvales > Malvaceae > Hibiscus > Hibiscus tridactylites. Next base: position 23,502,445 of record OY288268.1, on the reverse strand, counting down.
AGGTCGGATAAAGCCTTCCCTTCATATTGGTTCCCAATAGCGGAAGGTATCAAGAAACTGTCTGAATCTTTTAGTTTGGGCGGTGTTTTGTTGTGTAGCTTGGCTATGCATTCTTTCGCCATGGCTATTGTTTCAAACTCCCTGATTCTTTTCCTTTTGAAAACCATATCCTTCAAAAACTTTGCATAGTTAGGAATTTGTTGTATGGCTTCCACCAGGGGTATGTTGATGTGCACTTGTTTGAGAATGTCTAGAAATTTTTTGAACTGGTGATCCTGCTTCTGGTGTTTCCGATTTTGTGCCGAATCTTCATGTTTCACAGTGGTACTACAAGAGTCTGCCGGGGCGGATGGTTTTGAGTCTGCCGCGGCAGGCTTGCTTGCTTCCATCTGGGTGATTGAATTGATGGCCTCACATTGCTTGTAAGTGGGTTTTCTTGCGACTTCAGTATCACTGGGCAATCCTCCCATAAGTCTGGTGTTCAAAACTTGAGCAAATTGTCCCACTTGAGTCTCTAGTGACTTTAAAGTTGACTCATGATTCTGCACTAGGACATATAGGTACTTGTCTGAGTCATGAATGCACTTAGTGTCAAAACATGATTCAAAACATGATCCTGTCCATGAAAGCTTCAACCTTTTTAACAAATAAATCCATGTTGGACATATAGGTACCTGTCTGAGTCATGAATGCACTTAGAGTCTGTTCCAAGGCACTGGGTGTTGCTTGTTGCGGTGGCTGCTGTCACGGCAACGTCTGCTGAAATCCTTGTGATTGATTCGTCTAAGCAGCTGTATTCAAAGCGTTGGTGGGGTTACTCCATGAGAAGTTCGGGTGCTTATTTTAACTAGGGTTGTAGGTGTTCGATGTGGGGGGTTTTTGTTCCTGTTGAAGTTTCCTACAAAGCAATTGGTCTCTGTCCCTTGTTGGCACTCAGATGAATCGTGGTCTCCCCTACATTGGTCGCAAAAGGCTTCAATTGATTTGGTTTGCTGTGTATTATTCTGCCCTTGCATCGCTTCTACCATCTTCGTCAATCGAGCGACTTGTGCTACGAGTGCATCTGATGTTCCTAGCTCATTTTCTGTGGCCTGCTATCTTATACCGCCTCGGCGGGCATTAAGAAACTGATAGTCATTTTTAGCCATCCTGTTCAGAATTTGAATTGCTTCGACGGGCTCCTTGTCGAGCAATGTACCATTGGCAGAGGAATCCAACATCATCCTTGTTGGTGTGTTCACACCATTGTAGAATATAGATACTAGTGTCCTTTAGAAATCCGTGGGAGGGGCATTTACTCAGCAATTCACAGTATCTCTCCTATGCCTCATGCATTGGTTCGTCATCTGCCTATCGAAACATAGTGATGTCAGTCTGCAGTTTATTGGTCAAGTTGACGAGATTAAAGCGAGCTAAGAAATCTCAGCATAATTTTGTCCAAGATTCGATGGACTCCGATGGTAGGCTGTTAAACCAAGTCTTTGCCCTATCCCTCGGTGAATAGGGAAATAATTTGAGACGCAACACGTCCAGATTAACTTCATGGATTATGAAGGACTTGCAGATGTCCATAAAAGACTTCATGTGTTGGCGTGCATCTTTAGTGGCGGAACCTCCAAACTTTCCAAGCGTATTCAACATGTTGAACATGACGGGTTTGAGTTCGAAGTTGTCCGCTTCTATTTCAGGATCAATCACGCCAGAAATCAGCCTTCTAAGATCTTCCTCCAGGTAGTCTCTAACTAACTACTGGGCGACAGGAAGTTGCATGTCATTGCCCGCCGCGGCATTGTTGCCTGGGGGTGGTGATAGTTGCCTGTCCTTGATGTTTGCTTGATCACCTATGGCTTCTTTGTTTGCTTGTCTTAATCTGCGTGCAGTACGTTCAGGCTCTGGATCGTATTCTCGCAAGGGTGATTTTTGATTGGCTCTGGTCATAAACCAAAGAAAACCAGAGGTTAAACGAAAAAAGAAAAGTGCTGAAAAAAAAAACAAAAAAGTTGTACGCTAATCCCCGGAAACAGCACCAAGTTATAATATTTAAGATATCGTCTCCACAGGGATTGTGACAGCTTTTCGAAGTTCACTTTTCTGCACAAGTAAAATAAAAACACAAGTATTAGGAGTTGGTTTGATTGGAGCTAAAACTAAAACAAGAAAAGTAAATTGAGAAATCATAGTGAGAGAATAGGCCGGTATTGGATGTTTCGTAGTGTGGAGAATTGATGTACTGTCTCGGCACAGTTTTGCAGATCAACTTAACAACTTTCAACAATCGCCCATGAGTATGCCTTGGCAGGCGCCCGCCTCGGTAGAGAGCAAGTGACTGCCTGGGCAGTTAAACGATGATTCAAGGTTCAGCAAGGCTCCCTTCTATCTCCCTCTTCTCCCAAAGCTTAAAGTACTATTGGCGAACACATCTTGGATGATACCTCCCGGCATGAATCTAAGAACGAACACCAACTGATTGTGGATCCTCTTTTAGCCGCTGAACTTCTTAACTAATCCCTAAGTCGAAGTAGCTTTACCCTATGGTTGGATAAAACCGTGTTTACTTATTTCGTGAATTCAACTCTCTCGATATTGAACAAATGGATTGTCGCCCTCTTCCCTCCCGATAAAGATTGCGACAATGAAGAACCAAGAGTAAACAAACCTTAAATTTTATTGCAAAAACTGAAATCCTAAACGAATATATATAACAAGACTCTCACAACTACTACACAACCAACCCTTAGCCCAAGGGAAGGTTTAGAACATGGCGGGTTTTGACAGCACAAGGGTTTCGACAAGAAGGAGTTTCTCTCAAATCTCAATTGCGTTTTCTCTTCCTGGTCGATTATATATATATATATATAGGATGAGCTTAGGCCTAAGTCGGTTTAGGGTAGGAATACTAGTTAAAGTATGATTACAACTCATTAAAAGATAATTAAATACTCTTAGATTCTCGTTTAACTTTTCTTCAACTCGACTTTGACCTGGCTTTTCATTGTATGCTCGACTTCGATGCACGTGAAAGTGGTCTCAAAAAATCAGTCTTGATGAGCTCTTTCTATCGCATACCACTTTGCATTTTTCCATTCTTCCTTGAAGTGCTGCCTCGACAGCAAGTATTTGACTGCCTCTGCGGGGATGTGGACTGGTGTGCAGGGGTTGGAACAACTTTACATTATGGTTCTTTCCTACTCGATCAGCTCTTCTGAATCTCCAACAGCTTCCTCCTTCAGCTCCCAGCTTTCTCTTTATCTGCCCTCTTTGCTACCTCGGCGGCATCTGCCTGGGCGGGTACCTACGCACATGGAGAAAACGCACTTGAGCAGTATCATATGTATAAAATCAACTAAATTCATGAAACAAGGCAGATTATCCAATCTATGCTATTTTATGTATGTTACCTAATAAATGCAACCTAAACTATACTTAAGAACAACAATAATTCAGTTAAACTAGGGTATAAATATAGGACTTTTACACACTTAACAACCCGCTGGATGCTTGTTTTGATAATAGATGCAAACTGAATGATGAATGCTCCGATTTGAACCTCCAGTACTTTCAATAGATGCTTCCTTCGTAAAGGATTGAGTCACAGACTGAGACCTATCAATATTTCTAGAATGAGAGGGTTGTGGATAAACATTCTGCTTAGGGCCTTGATATCTTCATTTCTTGTTCCATTTTAGAGGTCGAGAATCATCCCTAAACCTCTTCTCAGATTTACTAGACCCACCGGCTCGTTGAACCCTCTGTGCAGCTTCGGTGGCCTTAACTCGGTTCATCGGGTCTTGGAAATCAATGATGCTTAGTGCAGTAAACATAGGGCGTAACTCATCATTGAGCCCTGCAATGAACATCCAGCATTTCTTTTTCTCCTTCTTGATATATTCAGCACCGTATCTACAGTACTTGCAAAAGTCATGGATGTACTGTTCGATCGGTCGTCCGCCTTGCTTGAGATGGAGGAAGATATTTCGTCTTTCAGCGATATAAAACTCACTGATATACTTCTTGGAGAATTCTTTAAGAAAGAACTCCCAAGTTACATTATCCTCAGAAATTGTAAAAGTAGTAGTCTCCCCCCAATGGTGTGCCTCGTCAGCCAACAATACAAGGGCACACTCGAGTTTATGCTCGTCTAAGCACAACAACTGTTTGTTCAGGATCTGTAGAGTGTTGTCCAACCAATACTCGGTAACTTCAGGGTTGCCATGGTCTTGACCGGTAAATGTGTACGCTCGATACTAAGACAACTTATCAATATGAGCTCGAGTATGATGGAAAACGGGAGTGATGGGTTGGATAACTTGTTCAGCCCTCATTGCAGTCATAAACTGCTTGAACATGTCATTCGTATTCCTATAACATTCAGCATGAGCAGTAGGTGTTGCAGGCTCGTCATTCTGAACATGAGGGTTTTGAGGGTTCGGAAAATTTAGAGGGTCTCCTCATCTTATCTCCTCGCCATGAGTCGAGGAGACAGTGGCAAGCTCGTCAATGTTAGCTTCGTTAGTTCGAGACATATCGATATAAAAGATCGGATTAGTCGACAAGTCATAATATACACAATATATAACTCCTAGGTGGCAAAGTAACACGACAACAATGCAATAAGCTTCGGTTTTGTCCTAGAATCAACTAAACTCTAGCTCTGATACCACAAATGAAACACCCCCTTCCCGGCCTGGTTGAGAACCGAGTTGGAAAGTGCTACCGATGAACAGTACGGTGATCGGTGCGATAAAATTTCAATCCATAAACATTATACGATCATTATAATACTAATAAAACATTACCAAATATACATCTTAGTCCAATTGACTCTTTATGAAACAATAATTAAACATTTGGGACCAACTTATAGCTCATACAAAATTTAGGGACTAAATTGTAAATCTTATAAATTAGAGGTCCTTCAACACAATTGATTATACCTTAATGAAATTAAATGCAATAATAACGGGTCTGTAAATTTTCATACTATTCGGAGTTCATTTACTTATCCAATTTAATCATCCTAATTTCAATGACCAATCTATGAACAATATAAACCTTCATTCTATGTCTTTTAACTGACTTACCTAACCATGTATTGAAACACCTTGATGTTGTTTCGATAGGGGTATACAATGGTCAACCCTAAGCTAACCTTGCTCAAACCCTGTATCGATACAGGTAAGCCTTGTTTCGGTACAAGTTGACTTTCATTGACTTTGACCACTAACTCGTTCCGATACAGGTTAGACCCATATCGAAACAAGGAATTCCAGTGGCAAAATGTTTCGATACAGCTCCAAACCGTACCGATACGCCATGTTCCTTAGGTTCAAATATGCTTACCTGTATCGATACGCCATTACCCCGTATCGATACGAACTGGCATGTAATGACAAATTTTTGTTGGTTTTTAATCGAATTGACCTACCAAACGGTGTTCAAATGCAATGAAACTTTACACACAATATTTCATTGCTATAAACTACTGGCATGCCAAATTTCATGATCATTCGAATATGTTTACTAGATTTTTACCTATGTGAGCCATATATGCCATTTTGACCAACTATTAGCCATACCAAAAGTCATTTTAGGGCCTTTCATAACATTATAACTTATACACATTACAAGCATACCGAAATGGGCACAAAAGACTAGTTCAACTACTTTGTCACCTTCCTAGGAGTTCATAAGGTCAAAATACATTACTTTTGGCTTGTATTGACTTGTTTTGCTGAGACTTATTTGATCTTCCGCAATGGTCGATTCCTTATCCTAAAATGCATGATATGAGACACATTAGACATACTTTGCCTAGTGAGGTAGTCATATACAATGTAAATATCAATGAGTGATGCATGTACATATTCTCAAGCTTATCAATATTAATATCATGTTCCAATATACAATGTTTAACATCTCATATTCATTATTAACCCTTGGATTGAATCAAGTATGGATATGCGAATTCCTACGCCTCGTCAAATCGATAAATGGTCTAGTCCCTTCGCCTCACCAATATGACCAATACCAAAACACATCTCTCTGTCTCACCAAATCAATATAGGTCGTAGCTTTAGGACCGTAGTCCACCCGTACATTGAGCTTATGAATTCTATGGCATGCCAATTGTATCCAATGTCCATTCAAATCCAAGGTTTCAATGACAATATCCATATTCAATATTCAATGATAATTCCAATGACCAATGACTTCAATTTTATTATTAGTTACCATGTTTCAATATCAATATTTCATGATTTCAATGTCGATGTCAATGTCCGATGAGTCATTTACAATGTTTCAATAGCAATAACTATAGCAATAACAATGCACGATGGTGATGCTAATAACTATGTTCGATGCTCATTACCAACTTACCGATGCTTACCAATAGTTTCGATTAACAATCCGATGCAACTTCTTTAAAACACATGAAAGTTATTTGATCAAAATCAACAACAATGAATTTGGGAAGGCTCCTCGCCTAATCCCGAGACTCCGACTACACTCACCTTGATATCCGATGCTCTTACGGCTCTCAGATGACAACACCCTTATTTCTAAATTTCGATGGAGATGGCGAAACCTCTCTCTCCACTTCTTGAGCTAGAAAATCAATAGGGAGATTATTAGGATCGATAATACGATATCAAAATCAATATAACGATATCAAAATCGATATCCGAATTCAGTATAAATAACAACGATGGATTATCCATGGATGGTCAAAACCCTAGCTTGAGCTTAGGCTTGATACATCTATGGAATCCAACGATTGATTAAGAAGTATAGCTTACCCGAACGATAGCAATGATTTGATATCATTAAATCAAAGAAAAATTAAGCTTATGTTCCTCTTCAATGGAGGTGTATGCTTAAAGAAAGATGATGAAGATGGAGAATTTGGGAGGTGCTTGCTTAACTTAAGTCTCGGGTAAGTCTTCTATCTCTTTTCAATTCTTTTCTTTTTATTACTCACTTAATAAGCTTTCCTTAAGGTGAAGTAATTTCACCAGATCATCCCACGTTTGGGAGATTTAATTGAGGAAGGGCTAATCACAAATATTAGTCCCCCAACTCTCAATTCTCTATAGTTTCAACCCTAAACTCCCAATTTCAAAAATTTAGCCAGTAAACGATTTTGATACTACTCAATAAAGTCCATGTTCAATAAATTGACTCAATTAGAGTCTACAATCAAACAATTAACAAGCTGATACAATATTTAGACTTCATCGGTGTGAGATTTCTAATCACTGGAACATAATTCCGACTAGACCGAATTTTAGGGTGTTACAGGTGAGCGATCCAAACTATCAGGCAGAATGTTCCGCTACCCATGACTGATTACACCGGCAAACAACCATCAACCGAGTGGGGATCTACATTGTGTGACCACCGACAAATCATAATCACGAACTAGCGCCGCTTAAAAACTCTATGCGAGCAACGATCGACTGCCAGGGTATGCTGAATCATGCCACAAGGACAGAGAAAAATGCATGTCACAAGGACAGAGAAAACGCGCACCATAAAGGCAGAGATTCTTATTAGAAAATAAAAGGAGAAAAACAAGAAAGTAATAAACATCGGCGATCGACAACCAATAGCTAGGTGATTACTGATTGCCAGCTAATGCAGAAAAATTGAAGAAACTTGCAGGCGACGCATGGTTGTTAAAGAAAAAAATTAGGGTTGAGTGGCTGATGTGAGTAATGGGTTTAGAAATTAATTTAATTTAGTATATGTGCAATGAGGTAACATATACTTAAATGAAACATATTAATTTAAAACACATCACAATCATGGTGCAATTTACATAGTATACACATATATTGGTATAATATCACATATCTAGGGCCGTCTCGAATATTTTCGGGGCCCGGAGCGAAACTAAAAATTAGACCTTTATAGGTCGATAATATAATTAATCTATTTGAACTATTAATTAAAATTTTTATTAATTAATTAGAAACACAAATAACTCTTTTAACGCATTATTTTTATTGTTTTGTTAAGAAATTACATTAAATACAATTAAAACAATAGAAGGCAAACACTAACTCAGAAGAATGTCACTTGAAAAAAAATCATAGGTAAAAATAAAATTTTAAGAAAAAACAAAAGTTTCAATTAAAAAAGTAAGAGTAGGAGCAACACAACCTGATTTTTTAATCAAATAATTTCAGAAATTAAAGGAGACTGGTTTGGTTCTTTGGAGAACTGAGAGAGTGACGTTGGTAGGTACTCATTTGCAGCAAGTGCATCAGAGGCAGCGCCAACTCAAGTTTGAAAAGAAAATTCAACCCCTTCTTGAATAATATAGCGTGAATATACTATTTTTAAGTTAATCACTCTTAATATTTTTTTTGAATATTCAATTAATAAAGATTAAATAGAAATAGTCTTGGAATTTAAAATAATTTTAAGTCCAATCTTCAATTATATTACCGTTTATTTTTTTAAGGTAATTTGAATTAATTTTATAACATTTTCAACATAGTACCATTTGTTTATAATCAATTATTTCTCGTTTTCAATATAGTACCGTTTGTTCATAATCAATTGTTTTCTATTTTAAATAAGTTTTATAAGTTTAAATTTTTATAATGAAAAATATTTTGTGGTTTAAGGTTTAGGGGTTTATTTTGTAGGATGTAGAATTTAAGGTTTATAGTTAAAATTTAGAGTTTAGGTTGTTAACGCGAGAGATTTAGATTTTATATTTTATAACTTAAATATAAAGAATTGTGTAAAAAAATTACATAGATTTTGTATTAAAATAAATTCTTTTTACAATATCATTTCTATTACGTATACTAGACCACCCAATACCAATATTAAAAGCGGTAAAAGCAACAGTTAATGTGGGGCCCGTATTTTAAAAAAAATCAAACAAATATTTATTTTCCGTTTGGTTTAGTTTGTCTTGAATATTTGTTTTGGATCATGAAACTTCAACTCATTAGGAGGCCCATGACAGTGGGGCCCTTGAGTAAGCGCTCCAGCTTCTAGCCGGCCCTGCACATATCATTTCATAGCAATTGCATACACTTAAAGGGGGCGTTTGGTTCATGGAAAAGATTATTACCAAAGGTAATAATCTTTTCTGGAATAACATTCTCATGTTTGGTTTGAGAGCATTCCCTCTATAGGGTAATAATCTTTTTCCAATAGTGCCACTTTTCCCCTTAAATGGTGGGAATGTCATTCCCACCAATTTCTTAGGTATTTGTTAATTCCCACCCATATGGACTATATTATCCTTAAGTTAATGAATTTTGTTCATATAGATCCTTTATTTGATTTTTAATTAGATGATTAATTATTTGTGGTGTAAGTTAATTAAATATTTTTACACAATATTAATTTAATATTTAAATGGCGTTACACTTATTTAAATATTGTTTTAGTATTTAATGTATTTTTATTAATATTATATTTATGATGATTATAGGTTATATGGTGGGCTGCATATTTGCTTAAGAATTAATAAGTTAGTATCTGATGTTTTTAATTTTATTCTTTGATTTATAAGATGTTTATCGTATTATAAAACATTTTAGTAGGCTAAATTTATGATCTAAAATTTTTATTACTGTTTAATAATTTTTAAATTTATTTTATTATTTATTTTAATTTATTTGACAATCTATCATAAGAAATAAAAAAAATTAAAAATTTGAACATGTTAAAAGTTTAACATTTGAAAATTCACAAAATTATGTTAATAGAGAGTAACGAAGATATGAAAATATAAAAAAATATATTTTTAATTTTTAAATCTAATAGTTATATTAATGATATGATAAATATATAATTTTTACAAATTTTAGATAGTATAACAAAAATAGTTATATGACTTTTTATGTAAATATTTTTAACTTAATATTGAAAGTTTAACATGTTAGAAAGAAAATATAACACATGGATAATTTGGTAAATTTTACTTTTAAGTAATCTTATATTTCTTCAACCAAACACATTAACCTTGTATTCCTGCCAAATAAACCAAACAAGGTAATGTAAAATTCCCAAGGTAATGTTATATTCCGGGAATCTCATTCCCAGAAGTAATTATATATTCCGTGAACCAAACGCATAAGAGTTGCATATCAATTACATAGTAGTCTATAGATATTTGAATCTCACCTTTTCGCCAATGATCAATATCAATATACTAATATGTTCACCCTTCTTCCTCACCGGGACATAGTCCTAAATTTTCAACATCAGTCCCCCTTGTTAATAATTAAAAACTCGTACACAAGAGCTATAGAGCCTATGACATGTAAATCATACCCGGAATTAAATTAATGGTTAAGAGCTTATTTTATAATATTGCCAAAGTTTCAATAATTACCATTTTCATTTAATAATTATTTTTTATGGATTAAAGAAGAAAAAAAACCCATCTAAGCATTTTTTATAAGAAAAGAAAAAGGTCAGTGCTAATCCTTTTATATATATAAGGATTATTACTGTGTCAATGTTGAGAGAAATTATTTTATGATCATGATCAAATTGACACAATGTGTATTGACAACTATTTTTTCTATTATGCCAAAAAGTTATTACGGCTTCTTGTATCAGTTATTATATGACTAGTGGTTGAAAAGGTAAAATTCGAAAATATCCATGACTATTTTGTTTGGTTAGAGCTTTAATTTATATTATTTAGAGTTAATTACACCACACGTTTCTAAATTGGTCGTTAAACTTTTAAATGTTCTAATTTCACTCTCAAACAAATTTCTCATGTTAAATTGATCTCAAAATTTTTGAATGTTCTAATTTCATCCTCAAAGTATTATTTATGCCGCATCATATTATTACATAACGTATATCAATGTTTACATGACAATTAGGAATTCTTATAACGATTTTATTTACATGGGATAAGATTAGCATATGCAGATAATTTAAGGATAAAATTAGAATGTTCAAAAATTTGAAGATTAATTTAGAATGAGAGTCATAGTTTGGTGATGAAATTGAAACATTCAAAAGTTTAAGGATTAATTTAGAATAGGAATCATAGTTTGGAACCACTGGTGCAATTAACTCTGTTATTTATATCTAATTTTATTGTGGTATATGTAAAAGCAACGACCCTTAAATGATAAATTTGAATTTTAACCCCTTAAGTTTTGTGAAAAGTGTTAAATTACATAAAATTGTGATTTAAAACTATTAAAAAAATTCTAAACTAATACAATGATACGAATGCATTTCGACCTTAAAAATTTTCATTGAACTTCAACCTCTCCTACAAAATATTTTACTACGTCATCTGTAAAGTTAAAACACAAATATAAAAGTTTTATTGGGTAGTCATTTCATCTCTATTTATTTTTTTTGAAATACTTTAACCCTTAATATTTTATTTTAAGCCAAAAATGACCATTCTATAAATAAATATTGTTAGTCAACTAACGGTAAATGACTTGAAAATAACGTAATAAACCTACATGATAACGCACGTTGACATAACATTGTCATATAGACAAAGGTGTTGAATTGACATACTGACACATCAACCAAAAATTAATTTTATAGAATTATATAAAATATAAAATTATTTTTTCTGTTGATTTGTCATTATACCAACTCATTTCAAATTGTTTATCGTTACTTTACTAACAGTTTTCATCCGCGAAATGATCATTTCAACCTAAAATAGAACATTAAAAGTTAAAATACTTCAAAAATATATATAACCCAAAATAATTATTCAATAAAATATTAATTTTTTTTTTACATTATGTGAAGTTGTGATTTGTTTATCCAAACAAACAAATTTTTTACCATGGGGTTTTGTTATAGAACCTCTTCTACATAAACATGAAATTATAAACGGTTTAACAAAGAAATTTCAAGTTAAAATGAACTCGAACTTATTTTGGTCACTAAACTTTTAAAACGATCAATTTACTCACTAAATTTTATTTTCTGACCTATATTGATTACTCTAAATTATTTTATTAATATTTTGGTATGATTTGATATATTTTATTATTATTAAATATAAAAAACTAATTTAAAATAAAAATAAATTATATTTTATTATATTTAAATAAAAAAGTAATTTAAAATAAAACTCAAACCCTCAAAACTCCAAATCATTTTCTCCTTTACCGGCACCATCCACCCATTTGCCGGAGTCACCCTTACCGCTGGAGATTGCACTTAGTGCTAGGCTTTCGCTGTCGGTTCGGCCCAGTTGCTTTAGTCTCTTTCTCTTTATCCGCATTCCCATACGACACCCACCAAATTACCTTCCCTTAAATCCTATGATTGTTTAACCTGAAAATATGACAAAAGAAGAACAATGTCTAAGATTACTGCACAATGGCTCATAAAAAATAACTCCATCATCAAAAGCTTTAATCCAATGCAGGATCAAGTTTTACCAATCCATGCTTTTACCTTCAAACACCGATTCACTCTACACAAACCATCAGATTTTAATCAAGGCAGAGAGAAATAGAAGGGGCAGCATTTGCATCAATTAGTTTTCTGCTGCTGTACACTGTTACATCGATAAAAAAAAAAAGACGTTTCAATCGTATATTATAGTGGAAAAATCATCTGCATACAACGTTTATACCGACAGATTGAATTGTTTCAATCGTTTTTTTAGTGATGGATCTGCAAGTCAACTATTTCAAGTTCAACCATGTTATTTTTAAATTTAAACTTCTACGTATGATTCTGAGGCAAAACCCTCTGGTTTTCATAAAAGTCAAAGTAAAATTCCCCTGTAGTTCCAGCTTTCTTGTCCCTCGGGACACCTATGGTAAGGGTGACGTTTGAGAATGGGTGGGTAACATCGATAAGGGTGACGCTTACGAATGGGTGGGTGATGTTGGTGAGGTGGTTTGGGGTTTGAAATTTTTATTTTAAATTACATTATTATTTACTAATTACAAAATATAAATTATTTTTATATTTTATAATAATAAAATATATCAAGTCATATTAAAATATTAATAAAATAATTCAAGATAACCAAAATAGATTAGAAAATAAAACTCAGTGAGTATATTAATAATTTTGAAAGTAAAGTGTAGTCATAATCGAATGGAAATCATCTGCCCCTAAGTATGCCCCCATTTGTGTCCCACTTTAAAATAGTGGGTTTAGGGTTTGGGGTTTGGGGTTTGATGTTTAAGGTTGGAGCTTATGGTTAGAGGGTAGGGAATTAGAGGTAAGGTGTATTTTTAGGGTTTAGGATATAAAAATTTAGGGTTATGGGGTAAAATTTAATTTTTAAATATTTTTAGGCAGGGACATTGAAGGAAGCATGGTTAAGGGCATGAGATTTTTACCCGTTATAATATGTGTAATTTACCCTAAAACAAAACATGATCCAAGAATAGAACACCATATTTCCTTATGGAGACAACATTCTTGAAAGGAGCCTAAAATTCTCAAATGGATAATCTCTAGTATTGTATAAACCCAGTTGATGCAAAGTTATGTCGGAATGAGAATCTGAAATATTGTATACAATAAACACCAGTTCAATGGAAGGAACTGGGAAACACTTACATAAACCTAGCTTTCGTGTTGATTTCCTATTTATATAAGGCTTTCGTTTCCTTTGCTAATCCCCCCCCCCCCCCCACCCCCACCCATAAAAAAAGAAGAAAAAGGACTCTTCAACCATGAAAATATAGAGTTCAAATTCAATCCATCACCCTGGAACATGTGGTACAAGCTTTAGATACCATAGGGATTGCAGTGGAAAGATCAGATATAGGTAACAAGCAATTGGCGAGTAAAGCACTGCTAGTTGCAGTGAAAAAAGCTTCCCAGTAATGTGGTGGAGGGATGCTGTTAGCTGCCTCGATATCGATCTCGAAAAGCTCTTCGTCTTCTTCGTATTTCATCTTCGGAATTTCTTCTTTGATTGCAGAAGAAGCCATCGGAGTCGTTTGATTTTTTGTGAAAGTTTTTAGAGTATGCATTTGCTTAAATATGTGGTGGCTTTTGGTTAGTGGAGTTGAGGGAAGGTGGTAAGTAGAACGCTCTTCAACAAATTCACCACAAATTTTGGTCAAAACAAAGCGGCAAAATCAAACTTCAACTTCGGACTCTTTCAAACGCCACTTTCATACATAATCTTCCGTTTCAACACTTCCGTATACAAGCTTGTAACCTATTCACCACAGCTTTACTACTATATGTTTTCTTTTCTTTTTTTTAAATATCTCATGCACTGAGGTGGAATAAATAGTTTTTGCAATTGTTTTAATTTTTGAGTTTAGAGATTCTGTTTAGAGTTTAATGTTTAAATTTATAGATTATGGTTAAAATTTCAGGATTTAGGTTTTAAGGTAATATGTTAGGGGTTTATGTTTTAACCTATAAGCTTTAAATTATAATCTTAAACCCTAAATTCTAATTGCAACCCTTAAATTCTAAACATCTAAACCCTAAAATTGAGGCTCTTGTAGAAACCTTTTATTTTCACCACTAGTGCATAGAATAATTACCCCTCTTTTCTCTGTATTTTTCCTATTTTAACTCGGCCATTTTTTTTCATTAAAAATGTTAATTTCACCTATTGTTTTAACGGCAAGGTTTATTCAATTCACATCCTATATGAATTCAAGTCTAATTTTACATTCTTTTAAATTCTACGGTACATGGATGGTCGTTATATATACAATGCAACAAAACAAATTTTTATCAGCACTTTTAGCGACGTTTATTCAACAAACGCCGCTAAATGTATAACTTTAGCGGCATTTGTTGACTAAACGCCGCTATAGACGTGTACTTTAGTGGCGTTTGTACGACAAACACAACTATACACGTACTTTAGCGGCGTTTTTGGACAAACGCTGTAAATACTCGTCCTTTAGTGGCGTTTGTTTGAAAAATGTTGCTATATACGCATACTTTAGCTGCTTTTGTCCAACAAACGCCACAATAGGATTTAAATTTTATATCTCACATCGACTTCATTTATATCTTACTGAAACTTTATAAAGAAGCGAAGCACAAGTATAGATCGACGAGTTAAGTAATGAGCTGACGGATGTGGAAGATACATAGTCAATAGCGGCGTTTGGATGTACAAACGCCACTAAAGACGGCGTTTTTTTCTTTCACAAATAGCGCTTAAAAACGCCGCTAAAAATTTGTTTTGTTGTAGTGATATATTATAATTATGAATCTAATAGTATAATTACAAAACTTTATTAAATTTAAGGGTTAAACATAATTTTTTTTGAATAATTAAAAAAATATCTTAATGTCAACAAAACATGTGGGTTGTTATACAAACTCTTCTTTAACTTGATATGAAATACATGCAATTCATACTAAATACTTATTAATTAATACCAATTTTGTCTTTTTAAGCAAATTAGTTTTCAATAACTTGGAACCTATCTCATGCTAGAGGGTTCGTTAGGACAACGAGAAAGCAAAGAGATTTGTTGTCCCCCCATTTTATAGGATAAAAAACATTCCAATAAAAAAAGAGGAATCTATCTCATCCTAGACTACATTTTATGGTCATTTACAGTAGTGATGAAGGTTAATTTTCATTTTTAGGTAAAAAATTATCTTATATCTTTACTAAAATACATAAAAAAGAATTTTTTAATATCATTTAAAATGATAAAAAAACAAAAAATAATAATTTAATTCACCTAAACCTGTCCTTGTGAAGTCATGGATTTGAGAGGTAGAGCCACCTACTCCTACACAACACAACCCAAGATATTGAACTTTTTCTGGAAAATGGCATTTTAGAAAGTCATAAAGAATCCAAGTTGTCTCAACGACCAATTCCAGAAAACAACATTTCTATGCTTAATTCGATGGTAGTTGTACTTGTATCTATGAGGAAAACTAGACAACTAAAACCTATTAACTTCAATTTTATTAAATAAATTCTTTAATATTATAATTAACCGTTCCTAGTCGTGTTGGTCAACTAACGAAATGAACAATTATATAAACAAAATGATAAAATATGATTTCATAATCCATGTAAAAAATTTAAGGAATTGATAGTTTTTGTTGTCAGAAGTTGTTATCTGAATTTCGTTTTATTCTGGCTTGAAATTTTTTTGGTGAGACTAAGTTGATGAAAAATAAAATTGGAGAAAAATGGGATCTGTGATAGATGTGAAGGACATCTCAATAGTTAATGTTCGTACATAAGTATACTTTCTACAGTTATACTTTGTTTGGATCCAATATTATAAGGCTACATGCATTAGTTAAATAATTATACAAGCAATATGAATTAAATCTCATATAAAATTAACAATTAAAATAAAAATAAAAAAGGATCAAGTTGAATAAAATGAAACTAAAAAAACAAAGGGAAAATGACTAAATTAATCTTTATCGAACTTAAATTACCACTCTCACGCTATCTCTCCTCTTTCTCTCTATCCCTAAATGCTCTGACCATAAACATCTTGAAACTCAGAAAAGTGATCCAAAATGGATCAAAATACCATCTTTCATCAATGTTCTTTGCATGTTCTTCATGTTTTCCCCATTTGATCCAAACCTACACCCTTCCGACCATGTCCAGCCATTAGCCGGCCGTCGTAGACGAACGCCTACTGCCGTACACGATTCTCGGCCACCGCGTCTGTCGTCGTACATCGCTACCGTCCGAACTTAAAATACTTGAAAAATTCCGATTTGAACCCTAAATCTACCAAATCCGACATGATTCCCACCTTCTCCAGCCTAAAACTATCTACCCGAACCAAATCCTATCATTTTCGACTCCAACCAGCCCCTAAACAACTCCGGCCACCGCAAAATGCTATGATTCCCCTTTCAACTCTGTTTTTTCCTTTTTCTTTTCTAAATCTATATTTTGCTTCAATTTACCTAATTTTTCATTTAAACCTAACATTTCTTTGTATTTTTGCAGGAATCGAAAAAGATGAGGTAAGAATTACCTTCTCAGCATCACCGGCAAGATTCTCGTCTTCTTCTCTGATGGCTGGTACGCTTCTCCGGCGTTCGCCTGGCTTCCTAGCAACCCTTCGCATTCGCCGGTTCTGTTTATGGCCGATTCAGCTTCGGAGGAGGGGTAACATTCTCTCTCCTCTTTTATTTTATTATTATTATTAAATGGTAGGTAATTATGGTTAGTAATTATTAGTGGACCTTTTTTATACTTTCATTTCTCTCCCTATTTATAGGGTTCTCAGTGATAACATCATCAGGGGGTTTGATCCGCATGAAGGCTTCTAGACCAATAGAGGAGCACCACATGTTTATTGGGTCACCGAATTTGAGCGGGAAAACAATGGCTTCGGGTCAAGTTATGTTTTTTTTGACTATATATGTGTTTGTTGGGATTATATGTAACTGTAAATGGGCATGAAAACTGAATGTAATGGTAATTCAGGCTTTTGTATTTTATTTGGGCTTTGACTGTATAATGGACATTGAACCTTCTTTTTTGGATATTTTGGACCCTATATCTATCTATTCAATATTCGGCTTTATTATTTATTTATATTTTGATTTTATTTATAGATAATTATATTATATATGGGTACCCGAACAAAATACGAGTATTACAGCTGCCCCTCTTTGCTCATTGTTGTGGAACAATGATAGGGAAAAGACTGAAAAGTCACAAATTTTGTCCGAACTATCTGACCATCGAAGTTTGAAGTTGTTCTTCTGGTCATGGATCGCCTCAACCTGTTCTCTGCTAATATGTCTCCTTGTAAAGACATCGAATAAGAAAGCTCTTCTTATTGTGAACTTCCTCATTCTTCGGAAATAGGTTTTTCTCATTTAGAACCTCGACACGAACTCTTCTCATTGGAAATTCTATCTTCACAGGATAAAATCTTCTCATTTGAAGTTCTTTCTTTGTTGGGAATGGACTCTTCATATTAGGTGTCCTTTCTTTGTTGAACGAACTCTTCACATCATGAGATCTAAGTTTGCTGGGCGAACTCTTCTTATTAGGAGCCTTGTGGCGAACTCTTCTCATCATGAGTTCTTCAGTCTTCTTGAAATATTGATCCACCTCTCTCTCTGTAAAGGTGTTGAACAAACAAGTGTTTCATTCTAACTCTTCATTCTTCTAACATGTTGGACAAGGTCTAAACTATTTATTCTTCTGAAACGCGGTGAAGCCTTGAATCATTACACTCTTCATTCCTTCAAAATGCTTATCCATCTCTCTCTAAAGGTGTTAAACAAGCGAGCTCTTTTCATTTGGGACTCTGGATTCTTTGCTGGGTGAACTCTTCTTGTTAGGAGCTCACCATTCCTGCAAAAAGAAAAACCATCAATTAATAAGGATTCTTCTTGGTGTAATATGAGACATCTTCAATTTTCCTCTTGAAGCACTGAAATCTTTAAAGTCACTATTTTCTGCTTATGGTGACTTGATCTTTCAATCTGAAACTCGCATCAGATCTCTTGTTGCTTTCTTTATTGGTCTATCTTTTTCTACACTTGAAAATTGCATGACATGCAAAAGTCAAATCTATCATTAATCTTCCCACATAATTGTAAAGCAAATGTACAACTTGGGTATATCATTAAGAAACTTCAAGTGTTTCAATAAGAAACATTGAAACTTTTGACCAATTAAACTGTGCATCCTTTTCATTTGAGCCCAGAGTTAATCTATCTTGTTTTCCATTCTCTCTCTTTTTTAAACTCGTAACCCAAAAGGCTAATATCTTTGTCGATACTATGCCCCAATTGTCTTACTGTGACGCCATCCAAAAAGTTCTCATCATTTCTAGAGGTGTCGGACTGAAGAACTTAAAATCACGCCCGAAGGACTTACTGATGACCCGAAGGAAATAAGAATTGCAATACACTTATTTTCATGTGCAAAGAATCGAATATCTTTGCAGAGATCTGCCTCTTCAAATGGATTGAAATCTTTGAGATCCGCCTCTTCAAATGAATTGAAATCTTTGCTGAGATACGCCTCTGTAAACAAAATAACTTGAGATCCGTCTCTGTAAATGAAATATCTTGAGATCTACCTCTGTAAACGGAATGTCTTGAGATTCGCCTCTGTAAACGAAATATCTTGAGATACGCCTCTATAAACAGAATGTCTAGAGATCTGCATCTGTAAACGAAATGTCTTGAGATCCGCCTTTGTAAACAAAATGTATTGAGATCCGCCTCAATAAACGGAATATCTTGAGATCCGTCTTTGTAAACGGAATGTCTTGAGATCTGCCCCTTCAAACAGAATGTTTTGAAATCCGCATTTGTAAACGAAATTTCTTGAGTGTCGCCTTTGTAAACAGAATGTCTTGAAATCTGCCTTTGTAAACAGAATGTCTTGAGATTCGCCTCTATAAACGGAATGTCTTGAGATCCACCTCTTCAAACGGAATGTCTTGAGATCTACCTCTGTAAACGAAATGTCTCTGCCTCTTCAAACGGACTGAAAGCTTTGTTGAAATCTGTCTCTTCAAACGGGTTGAAACCCTCGCTGAGTTCCATCTCTTCAAATGGGTTGTAATCTTTGCTGAGATCTACTTCATCAACTTCGAAGTTGTAAATTGAAATCTAACTTCTTCTTTACTAATTCTTTAAATTCCTGCCAAAACATGCAAAATGCTTGGAATGTATGAGTTAGCATGCCCCTATCTTATGGATGCCTAAATATGAATGATACATGAATGTTGTTAATTGAGGACCACTTGGGTGAGCTTTCATTTTCAGGGAAGCTAAAAAATTTCTTGCTTCATTTTTCATTAAAATTCTTTTGTTGCCAAAGTAACCCATCTCACACTTAAGTTCAGTCTTCAGGATCTCTGCATTATTTGCTCTAAAACGCCTTTTCAGGTTTCGCTTTAGATTGTCTTTCTCAAAGCGCCCTTCCGGGTTGTCACTTTGGTTTTCTTTTATTTTCTCTTTTCTCAAGACACCCTTTCAGATTTTCACCTTGGTTTTTCTTCTTTTTTCTTCTTCTTTTCCTTTTTTTTTTTTGCAAATTCCTTGCAAGTTTCACCTTGTCTTCATTTCATGATGTTTTCTTTTGCTCCAAATAAGGCTGATGGAACTCGTACTTTCTTTTCATAGATTCTTCCCACAAGCTCTTCTCTTTCCATATCTCATCACGCACTTCACGTTGGAAAAGCTCATGTACCGATGCTATCTCATTTCTTATGAAGTCATTCTTTCTACATCTTTATTCAACTTTTTTTTACAACACTCTTTTCATGATTTCAAAGGGATCGTCACTTCTGTTATTTCAGCTTGTGGGCTCTATTCATTGAAAGAAAACATATTCTTCTGGGAAGTTCTTTGCGGCATTGCCCCAGTCTTGAATCCAACTATCATCTTTGTCTGCTTTATCATTCACAAAGCTTTCTTGTCTTACAATTCCTTAAAAGTAACAATCTTCAGACGTAATGATATTTACTTTTAAATAGGATGAACCTTTAATGGATCAATCCTGTTGCAGCTTTTCTCCAAAAGATGGCTCATGTTCTCTCTTTTCCCTAGGGTTGTCTATATTACTTTCTTGCAGCTTTGTTTAAATATTTCTGGCACATAGTTGTGTTATTTCCTCGACATACTTTTCATCATTACCAAGTACCGAGGCCACCTCTTGTTCTGCCTGCACTTAAATCATTATTACATCATAATAATACCCACGAAATCCTTTGCTTTTCTTATATCTAATCGATTTATATGCAAGATGCTTGTTGAAACTATAAGTGAAAGGCTCAAATATTATTTTAATAAATTGGAATAATTTGATAAGTCATGGAAAACATGATAAATTCAATGCAATGCCCCAGCTACCCACTGTGTAAAGGAACAAGAACCTTTTAATCGAAATAGAGCCTTCCAACCCCGAATTTCCTCAAAACTGTAAAGTTCGAGAAGGTTTTTTTGCCGGATGCCTAATCTCAAATGCTTTTGAACTACCCTTTTAGGTTTTCAGTTCAAATCCTCCTTTGGTTTCAATGCGCCCTTTGCAGATTTTCATCTTGAACCCCCCTTTCTTTTGATTTTTCTTTTTTTTATTCTTTTTCATTTGATTTTTTATATCTAAGGCGCCCTTTTGGGGTTTTCACCATAGATATTTTCATTTTGCGAATCACCTTTTTTGTTTTCTCACTCTGCTTTTTCTTTATTTTCCTTTTTCAATCTCTTTTTTAATTCTTCGAGCGTAACACTTCTTGACCGAGTCTAAGTTTATTGAATTGCTTAGCTCATCTTCAATCATCTTTGGTTAAAATCAACGCTCTTCCGGAAATAGGTATCCTTGATGTACAACCCTTTCTATTTAGACATCCATTTCCCACGGAAATCTTTATGAACTAGCAAGATCTTTTCAAGCACTAGATCCCTTTCTCGGAATTCTTTTGGACGAACTTCCATTGTTTTGAGCTCACATCGTTCTTTCTTGGTACATATAACCATGTCAAATTATTTTTACTCTCCTCTCTTCAATGAGATTCAACTGACCTTATCGAGCTTTTACTTGTTTTGCATCGTCCAATCTCACATTTGCCAACACTCGGTGACATAACCTGAACCTCAACTAGTCATACTGCTTCCATCCATAGACTAAAGAATACAATGTTACACCTGTTGAAGTGCACACTGTGGATCGAAATACATACAAGGTTAACGATAATTTCACATTTCAGTCTTTCCAAGTCTTTGAGATAGTCCTTTGGTGTTTATGTTTGCCAAATCTATTACCCCATTTGTCTCTGAGCAATTAATCATAGAATTATGATGATTTGTCTTAAACTATTCACCAATCTTCTTATATTATCTTGTTTTTCATATTAGAGGCGCCATTAATAACAACTCTCTCTGGGAAACCAGATCGACAAATAATCTCTATTTAGCATCTTGCAAGTTGTTACTCTTGTAATACCGTCATAGGAAGCAACTTTCATCCACTTGGTAAGGTGATCAATCACGACTAGGATAACATGGTGTCTTTGGAGCTTTTTGAACAAATCTGCCTTATACAACAAAAGGCATTGTATGCTCTCTTAAGCATAATCTTCCAGGGGTTTGTTCCCTTTTGTCATTTGTTATGCACATCATATCCACATTTGGGAGATTAAAGTTCAAGAACTCATGATCATCTGAAGCATGTCTCGCCAAGAAACTCGTCATTACTTTCTAGCAATTTCAAACTCTGATAATAACATTTGCCAACGAGCCATTTTCTAGTCAACACTAGTGTTTCCATCAAGAATTTCAAAGGATCAATTCTTGAGAACACGCAAACGGAATGAT
The DNA here is from genome assembly GCA_958450335.1 of Hibiscus tridactylites. Taxonomy (NCBI): domain Eukaryota; kingdom Viridiplantae; phylum Streptophyta; class Magnoliopsida; order Malvales; family Malvaceae; genus Hibiscus; species Hibiscus tridactylites. The sequence continues at coordinate 23,480,185 of OY288268.1, read as the reverse complement.
ACAACATATTTTGTCTAAGCCCTCAGGCTACTGAAACAACACGACTTTTGAATTGGTGGATACCACATTTTGTAACTGATGATTCTTTGCTCAGATAATAAATGGATCTTTCCTTCACGTCTCATCACGTTGGCCCAATGCACCCCATTGAGTTTTATAAGCTGTTAAAGAATCAATGACCAAACTGGAACTAGTGTTATCAGAATTGTGCACTTTGAAAAATGCTTCTTGACCTTTCTAGTGCTTCTTGGTATTCGTCATCTCATACTCTTGGATCAGTCTCTGTCAGCAACTTGAACATTGAATCACATTTTTCTGTTTGTTACGATGAATAATTCAATCTCTCCGAGCTTCTTCCTTTTTTGTTTTTTGTTTTTCTTTATTTCACTTTTTCTTTTTTGCTTTCTTTCTCTGTTTTTGCTTGCTTGTTTCTTTTCTTTTCTTTTTTGTTGTTTTTTCTTTTCTTTTCTTTCTTTTTTTGCTATTTTTTTCCCGGACGAAGAAGATTTTGAACAATTTTCACTTTGTCAGGATAAATTTCAGTTCCACTTTTGCTAATCCATTAGTTTCCCAAATGTGACTTCTAAAAGTATGTTTTGACGAATTGGACCTCAACTTATACCTCTGCAATCCTTGGAGAATCATTCTTGAATTTTGCACCCATCTTTATTTCGGTTACCATTGCCATCTAATATATTGCCCAGTGACATTAGCTTGTAGTGAAATGAATCTCACAAGATTATAAATGTTGCTTTCTCTGTCTCGTTCGGATCAAAAGAAGTTTGCCTTTCTAGCCCACTATAATGTCTCGGCCATCTTGAGAAAGTCATCATCAAATTGCCTTTGCAACATTTCTGGACTCATTCTTCCAAGCTTTTGCTGAATAGTTTTGCATTCAGGCCTTATGAGTAACTTGTGCATAACATTATCTGGATCTAACCCTCGGTATATCTTAGTATGACCATGTGAAGATGTCTTTCAATTCTTACAGACATTCAAATCACACTTGGCTTTTGTTGAGGAAATTGAACGGATCTTTGTTTCTCACTTTTCATCTCAAGTCCCCGAATTCAGAATCTCAATTTCTCGCTTGTGAGGCAGGATCTATTTTCCTCATTTCTGATCAACCTTGACAATTTCTCGGGGACATCGACTTCCTCTTCATCTTCGCATTCACTTATCTCTGTCAATCATATGGACTATTCTATTTTGGAATTAGGATCTGATTCATTCATACAGTGAGTAGTAGGGGCCCTGCAAAGAAATTGGGAATATATATATATGTTGCGTGTGTAGAGTGCCCCACAATTGTGCAAGTGTACACGTCTCAAGTAATAAAGGGATGAGTATTGAGTATCGTCTCCACAAGGATTGGTGTGACTTCCAAGGTTTATTGTCTCGCACTGAAAAGAAATCAAAGTAAAGAACATATGTGATTTGATTTGGTTTTTAGAATAATCTAATAAACAGAAAGTAAAATAAGCCAATAAATTAAAGAGTTGAGTAATCAAGATGAGAGAATGGGCTAGATTATATTGTGTCGTAGTATGGAAATCAATTGGAACTATCTCGGTTTTTGAATGCAACGAACACCGAATTGCCTCGGCAATGACCAAAGATACTGCCACGATAATGGGTTAAGTAACTGCCTCGACAATCCCTTGCTTGGGAAACAACCAACAACGTCAAGGTTCGACAAAGCGTTCTTTAGTGGGTCCTTCTTATCCCTAAGTCGAAACATTGTTGATGTGTAGACCTTGATAATACCTCTCAGCGTGAACCAATGATGAACACCAACCAATCTTACGCTTCTTTTAGCTGTTGAAACTCGAACTTATCCCTAAGCTGAGTTAGTTTTCGCCGATCGAGATGAAAACCATGCTTATCCATTTCGTGAGTCTAACTCTCTTGATATTAGACAAATAGATGCAACCGCAATTTCCTCTCTCAATTCAACTGCAAGAAAACATAAACACCAAGGATAAGCAAACCTTGAACTAAAATTGCATTAACTAAAACTTAAACAAAATCTAATCGTTTCCTCACAACTACTAAACAATACAATCCAAACCCTAAGAAGAAATTAGAACATGATATCGATGTAAGCTCACTACAAAATCTCTCAACTCTCGATTGCTTGATGTCCTCAATGGCCAGCTTTGGCTTCTTATTTATAGAGGAGTTCTAGTTCAAGTCTTTCTTGAGAAGGAAGTCAAGTTAGAATTAAATACATTAAAAGAAAAGATCTTCTTTTAAGTATTATGTAATTCTTCCTTAAAATTCTCCCACTTGCGTGGAATCTTCTCTTAACCTTCCTTCGGTGTTTCATGATTTTCCCGCAATTTGATCTTCATGCAAAGTACATAGAAAAATTCAGCTTTTCATCCTCTTCAAAACGCATACCACTTTGTATATTTTCTCCCTTGTCGACTGTGTCTGGGCATTGCCTCGACAATGGTATGTCTGTCTTTTCCGCTCAACAGGGCTCTATCTCATGGTTCAACTTCCTTTAGTAGAAACTGACATCAATAGCTGGCTTGATCTAGAACTTCGAGAGATGGTTCTGCACCATTCCTTCCTTTCCTTCACTTCCTTGGCAGTGCTTGCCCGGGCAGTGAGTAACAAAATCTACACACGCACCAAACACACACTAAAGAATTACCTTTTCCACCAAATAAACCAAACATAAGGATTAAACAGGATAAAGATGATATCAGCGTGATTGATGCATGGATGGCTACAATGCGACTCAAATGAGTGTAGAGTTAACGATAAGTGTCATAGAAAAAGGGTGAAATTATAGTACTTTTACACACCTAACACACCCCCAAACTCAAACTATTGCTTGTCCTCAAGAAATGCAACTAGTAAAAATATAATTACATGCCAAAGTTTTAAATTTTCATGGTTATCGCTTCGACTCGCCTTCTTCCTCACAACCTAGCACTTGAGAATACATGATTAATTTTTTAGACGACTAAAGGAGTTACCGGAATCAAACTATGATGCTTGTGAGTGTGTGCATGCTTTGTGAACAAGAAGATTTTTTGGATTCTATGTGAACTAAAGGCAATTACTTCCTTTGGGTTTCTTAACTCAACTAGAGCCAATTTCGAGCACCTCTAGCATTGTTTTCTCTTTTTTTCTATTTTTTCCTAAAGATCTAATCCACTAGAGCCAATTTTGGGCACCTTTAGTGATTTCCTTAAGCATGTTATTAGAGCCGATTATAGGCACCTCTAGCAAATTTTTCTTCTAAACCAATACTAGAGCCGGTTTCGGGCACCTCTAGTATAAATTTTTTATTCACTCAAGGTTTAAAGTGACTATTCCTTACTTCTCTAGAATTCCTCAAATCTATCAAGTCAGAAAAGTGTTTAATTAAGTTTAGCATCATAGAGAGATTCTAAGTGTTTCCTATAGTCATCCTAGCCTTTGAAGGTCTAAAAATTTTAAGTGCTAAGGTAGTGTTGAGTTGTGTGGGGCTCGATTCGATCAACCGATATGGCTCACCAAGTGGTGGAGAGGTGGATTTTTGGGTGGAAGGGTTGTGGAAGCTAGAATGCAAATAGACACAATGATTTATAGTGGTTCAACCTTCTAACCAAGGTCTACATCCACTACCTTAGCTCCCCACTAAGGATTTCTCAATCAATCCACTATTGATTTGTCCCATTTTCTAGGCTTAGGAGGAAACCCTTACAACCAATCAAGCTTTCTACCCAAAGCCTTGATTGAAGCCCTCTTTACAAAGAGACAATATAAGCAAACTTAAAACCATCTAATAGGTGTTTGTTTGCACAATTAAGCACTCACCCAAAACCTAAAACACTTGAGCAATTTTGACAATTTTGGCTCACTAGTGTTTGTCTATACAATAAATGACAATTTAAGCTCTAAGACAATCTTTGATCATTTGATGTTTGACAATATGAGCATTAGCCTTCTCTTGATGCTTGGAGGTCCCTTTTATACTCCCAAATAAGTTTGCAGCCGTTACTAGTTGTTGGGATCAAATTGGAGCCGTTGAGGACTTTAATTCCCATCATAAATGCAGTTCTGCAGCTCCCCGTTTCGAAACGCTTGAAGCCATTTCGAAACACTCTCAATGTAGAAGGAGTTGTTGTAGTCTGTCAGGGCACCCGTTTCGGCACACCCCCTTGCCGTTTCGAAACGCGTATCGAAACGCTATAGGCCCGTATCGAAACGCCTGCATTAGAAAGTTGGTTGGGAAAGAGCCGTTGGGGTTTATGACCGTTGTGGTCAATGCCATGTGGGCGTATCGAAACGGCTTAGCCCATTTCGAAATGCTGGGCAAAAGTCCTGTCCAAGGAAACCCCATTTCGATACAAGTATCGAAACGATTTTGCCACTGGCATCCCCTGTTTCGAAACGCCCTAAGGTGTTTCGAAACACCTAGACAGTTTTGATTATATCAAAACATTAGTTCTACAATCTCCCCCTTTTTGATATAATAAAACTCACTTGAAAAATTGTTTGGGATTCTCCCCCTTTATCTTTAAAAATTTGACTAAGAGATTAAAACTTTTTATTCAAATAAAGCTTCCCCTTATTCATTTCAAAATTCAATTTTTCAAACCATTTCTCCCCCTTTTTGTTATATCAAAAAGAATTTAAAACATTAAGTTCAAAATAACAATAGAGGTAAAATTTAACAAAAATAAGAATTTGGTTTTAAAAATGGCTCCCCCTTTCTCAAAGCATCATTAAAAATGTTAGTCCAACATTTATGATCATCTAGTTGAATAAACTAAAAATAAAACAAATAAATGCTAAAACAACTAGATTTTTACCAACACTTGAACTCAAGGTAGGATGTGAAGCCTTCCTTCTTCAAGTGCTCTTCCTTGTGTGTATGGAGCCCCCCCTCAATGTTTGACTTGTTGAACATCTCCATCACACCTAGCAATAGACAATCAAGTAATTTTTGGTATCCAAATTGCTTTGAATCCATGAACGTTAGTAACACAAATTTTAGTCCCCATAGGAATCCATTTTTCAATGTCATCCTTTTTAATTGAAGTGGTTAGTCTTTTTGGGACCCAAACACTTCTAAAACATTTTCCTTTAATAAATCTAGGGGCACTAGATTGTCTAACATAGAAATTTGATTTTCCAAAATTGTTTTTCTTTTCTAGTTCTTTGGAAATCAAATCTTTTTCTTTGTGAACTTTTTGAAGCAATTTTTGTAAATCAAAACATTTTAATTCAAACTCTTCAAGTTTTGCTTCAAGTTTAAGTTTGGTTTTAGAAAGCAAATCATTTTTATTTTTTAACTTTGAAATCAATTTATTGTTTTTCAAAATGTGGCTTTTAAAATGTAAAACCAATTCATTGTAGGCATCTTGTAATTCATCAAAAGAATAAGAACATGAAGTAGATGAATTAGAAGTTACCCTTGAATCTTCTTCGATGGCCATAAGGCAAAGGTTGGCTTGTTCATCGTTGGTGGAGTCCTCATCACTCCAAGTAGCCACATGTGCCTTTTTCTTATGGCTTGAAGTGCTTGCCCTCTCCTTTCTCTTAGGTTCTCGTTCAAGCTCTCTCAAGGCTTTCTTCATGAACGGGGCACACTTCTTGAAGAGATGAACTATCTCTTCATCTTCATCCTCCTCTTCACTTGAGTAGACATGATGGCAAGTGGAGGATTTGAGAGCCATGGCACTTGCATTGATGCCAAGCTCTTTGATTTTCTACTCTCCCATAGCTCTAATTTCTTCCCTCTTCTTCTCATCCTCTTTGTTCTTCTTCATGATTTGATGAGTAAGGAGTGACCCCATGAGTTCATCAAGCTTCAAGGTCTTTAAATTTTTGGCTTCGATGATGGCGGTCCACTTTGAGTCCCAAGACTCGGGAAGTGAGTAGACGAGTTTTCGAACAAGCTTTTCCACCGAGATGGCTTCTCCATAGCCTTTGAGACCATTGGTGATTGTGGAGAACCTATCAAACATCTTCTCGATGTTCTCTTCCGGATCCATTTTGAAGTTCTCATACTCTAAGGTTAGGAGCCCAATCTTGGTCTCCTTGACTCATTTGTTCCCTCGTATGTGACTTCATGCTTGTCCCATACCTACTTGACACTCTCAAAAGAAGACATCTTCTCATAGATGGATGGACCAAATGCACAAAATAGAATGTGCAAGGCTTTGCAATTTAACTCCATCTTCTTGCGATTGTCGGCACTCCACTCCGCTTTTCTTCTTTGAGGCACGAACGGACCATCTTCAACTACATCCCATACCTTGTAATCTCTTGATTTGATGAAGAACATCATCTTTGTCTTCCAATAGGCATAATGAGTTCCATCAAAGAAAGGCGGTTTGTCGATTGAATGTGCCATTGAGCCGGTTGATGAAAAAGTGATCGAGCTTGCTGGATCTTCTCAATAGGATGTGAATCCCTTTCGATTGAGCCAAGCTCTGATACCAATTGTTGAGTTGTGTGGGGCTCGATTCGATCAACCGATATGGCTCACCAAGTGATGGAGAGGTGGATTTTTGGGTGGAAGGGTTGTGGAAGCTAGAATGCAAATAGACACAGTGATTTATAGTGGTTCAACCTTCTTACCAAGGTCTACATCCACTACCTTAGCTCCCCACTAAGGATTTCTCAATCAATCCACTATTGATTCGTTCCCTTTTCTAGGCTTAGGAGGAAACCCTTACAACCAATCAAACTTTCTACCCAAAGCCTTGATTGAAGCCCTCTTTACAAAGAGACAATATAAGCAAACTTAAAACCATCTAATATGTGTTTATTTGCACAATTAAGCACTCACCCAAAACCTAAAACACTTGAGCAATTTTGACAATTTTGGCTCACTAGTGTTTGTCTATACAATAAATGACAATTTAAGCTCTAAGACAATCTTTGATCATTTGATGTTTGACAATATGAGCATTAGCCTTCTCTTGATGCTTGGAGGTCCCTTTTATACTCCCAAATGAGTTTGTAGCCGTTACTAGCTGTTGGGATCAAATTGGAGCCGTTGAGGACTTTAATTCCCACCATAAATGCAGTTCTGCAGCTCCCCGTTTCGAAACGCTCGAAGCCGTTTCGAAACACTCTCAATGTAGAAAGAGCTGTTGCAGTCTGTCAGGGCACCCGTTTCGGAACACCCCCTTGCCGTTTCGAAACATGTATCGAAACGCTATAGGCCCGTATCAAAACGCCTGCATTTGAAAGTTGGTTGGGAAAGAGCCGTTGGGGTTTATGACCGTTGTGGTCAATGCCACGTGGGCGTATCGAAACGGCCTAGCCCGTTTCGAAACGCTGGGCAAAAATCCTGTCCAAGGAAAGCCCGTTTCGATACAAGTATCGAAACGATTTTGCCACTGGCATCCCCTGTTTCGAAACGCCCTAAGGTGTTTCGAAACACCTAGACAGTTTTGATTATATCAAAACATTAGTTCTACAATCTCCCCCTTTTTGATATAATAAAACTCACTTGAAAAATTGTTTGGGATTCTCCTCCTTTATCTTTAAAAATTTGAATAAGAGATTAAAACTTTTTTTTCAAATAAAGCTCCCCCTTATTCATTTCAAAATTCAATTTTTCAAATCATTTCTCCCCCTTTTGTTATATCAAAAAGAATTTAAAACATTAAGTTCAAAATAACAATAGAGGTAAAATTTAACAAAAATAAGAATTTGGTTTTAAAAATGGCTCCCCCTTTCTCAAAGCATCATTAAAAATGTTAGTCCAACATTTATGATCATCTAGTTGAATAAACTAAAAATAAAACAAATAAATGCTAAAACAACTAGATTTTTACCAACACTTGAACTCAAGGTAGGATGTGAAGCCTTCCTTCTTCAAGTGCTCTTCCTTGTGTGTATGGAGCTCCCCCTCAATGTTTGACTTGTTGAACATCTCCATCACACCTAGCAATAGACAATCAAGTAATTTTTGGTATCCAAATTGCTTTGGATCCATGAACGTTAGTAGCACAAATTTTAGTCCCCTTAGGAATCCATTTTTCAATGTCATCCTTTTTAATTGAAGTGGTTAGTCCTTTTGGGACCCAAACACTTCTAAAACATTTTCCTTTAATAAATCTAGGGGCACTAGATTGTCTAACATAGAAATTTGATTTTCCAAAATTGTTTTTCTTTTCTAGCTCTTTGGAAATCAAATCCTTTTCTTCTTGAACTTTTTGAAGCAATTTTTGTAAATCAAAACATTTTAATTCAAACTCTTCAAGTTTTGCTTCAAGTTCAAGTTTGGTTTTAGAAAGCAAATCATTTTGAATTTTTAACTTTGAAATCAATTTATTGTTTTTCAAAATGTGGCTTTTAAAATCTAAAACCAAATCGTTGTAGGCATCTTGTAATTCATCAAAAGAATAAGAACATGAAGTAGATGAATTAGAAGTTACCCTTGAATCTTCTTCGATGGCCATAAGGAAAAGGTTGGCTTGTTCATCGTCGGTGGAGTCCTCATCACTCCAAGTAGCCACATGTGCCTTTTTCTTATGGCTTGAAGTGCTTGCCCTCTCCTTTCTCTTAGGTTCTCGTTCAAGCTCTCTCAAGGCTTTCTTCATGAACGGGGCACACTTCTTGAAGAGATGAACTATCTCTTCATCTTCATCCTCCTCTTCACTTGAGTAGACATGATGGCAAGTGGAGGATTTGAGAGCCATGGCACTTGCATTGATGCCAAGCCCTTTGATTTTCTTCTCTCCCATAGCTCTAATTTCTTCCCTCTTCTTCTCATCCTCTTTGTTCTTCTTCATGATTTGATGAGTAAGGAGTGACCCTATGAGTTCATCAAGCTTCAAGGTCTTTAAATTTTTGGCTTCGATGATGGCGGTCCTTTTGAGTCCCAAGACTCGGGAAGTGAGTAGATGAGCTTTCGAACAAGCTTTTCCTCCGGGATGGCTTCTCCATAGCCTTTAAGACCATTGGTGATAGTGGAGAACCTATCAAACATCTTCTCGATGTTCTCTTCCATATCCATTTTGAAGTTCTCATACTCTAAGGTTAGGAGCCCAATCTTGGTCTCCTTGACTTCATTTGTTCCCTCGTATGTGACTTTCTTCTTGTCACATACCTCCTTGGCACTCTCACAAGAAGACATCTTCTCATAGATAGATGGACCAAATGCACAAAATAGAATGTGCAAGGCTTTGCAATTTAACTCCATCTTCTTCCAATCGTCAGCACTCCACTCTGCTTTACTTCATTGAGGCACGAACGGACCATCTTCAACTACATCCCATAGCTTGTAATCTCTTTATTTGATAAAGAACTTCATCTTTGTCTTCCAATGGGCATAGTGAGTTCCGTCAAAGAAAGGAGGTTTGTCGATTGAATGTGCCATTTAGCCGGTTGATGAAAAAGTGATCGAGCTTGTCGGATCTTCTCAATAGGATGTGAATCCCCTTCGATTGAGCCAAGCTCTGATACCAATTGTTGAGTTGTGTGGGGCTCGATTCGATCAACCGATATGGCTCACCAAGTGGTGGAGTGGTGGATTTTTGGGTGGAAGGGTTGTGGAAGCTAGAATGCAAATAGACACAATGATTTATAGTGGTTCAACTTTCTAACCAAGGTCTACATCCACTACCTTAGCTCCCCACTAAGGATTTCTCAATCAATCCACTATTGATTCGTCCTCTTTTCTAGGCTTAGGAGGAAACCCTTATAACCAATCAAGCTTTCTACCCAAAGCCTTGATTGAAGCCCTCTTTACAAAGAGACAATATAAGCAAACTTAAAACCATCTAATAGGTGTTTGTTTGCACAATTAAGCACTCACCCAAAACCTAAAACACTTGAGCAATTTTGACAATTTTAGCTCACTAGTGTTTGTCTATACAATAAATGACAATTTAAGCTCTAAGACAATCTTTGATCATTTGATGTTTGACAATATGATCATTAGCCTTCTTTTGATACTTGGAGGTCCCTTTTATACTCCCAAATGAGTTTGTAGCCATTACTAGCTCTTGGGATCAAATTGGAGCCGTTGAGGACTTTAATTCCCACCATAAATGCAGTTCTGTAGCTCCCCGTTGTTGCGACTAAAATTTTTAGAAAAATACAAGTACCTCGGATGTCGCTTGGAAGAACCGGGTTTTAATTTGGATTTTTAAAATTTAGTCGAATTAAAAAAATAGAGGGGTCGCCACCGGTCATTTAAAAATGGTAGACCGGACACCGAAATAAAACCAGAGATTTTTCGTTTTAAAAACGGGTTCGGGAGTCGGTTACACGCGGGGAAGGATGAGCACCCTCGTCGTGCCTGAAAATCGGTACCAAAAACATTACCGCTTAATTAATATTAAATTTTGCGAATTAAAGTGACGAATCGTATCGAAATTTGGTTATACGAGCGAGTGAATTTTAAAGGTCTTAATATTCGAGAAGGAACGTCCGAACCACCACCTCTACGACTGGTACTGGCCTCGTTCGTTCCCGAATAAAAAGACGCTCACATTGCAATTTATAAAACTCGGATGCAAATCATAAATAAAAAATGAGACATGGAATCAAACGATCAAAAGAAGAAATAAGCGAAACATATAAAGCAAGTGACATGGCATGTAATAGTATAAATGACATAAACAAACCTTCATAAAAAAAGATAAACATGCAAATTTAATATCCCACGTAAATTATACGATATTACAAAACCATAAAACACGAGGCTATATAAAAATACATGTTATATATGCATTATCATATGATCCTAAATAGAAAAAAACATTTGACATTTGAAACAACAAGGAATTAACCCATGTGTTAACATTTTCTCATAAAAAACCACAATAAAACCAGATTAAATTAATATGAATAACAGGCCGGTTGAAATCAAAACGCACACCAATTATAGGATTAATCATGTAAATAAATCTTTGATTTAGGGATCAAATGAACCATAATTAAAAGAGTGAGGGTCGGATAAGAAATTGGCCCGAAATAAGGAATGAAGAAACCAGGGATGAAATTTAAAATGCTAGTGACTAGGGATGAGATTTGACCTTCAGGGATTCACATTAACACCTACATAGTGGTCGAAATGCAAACCCTCACGAAACTTAAAGGATTGCGGATGGATTTTTAAAAGAACTGAGTGGCCCGGACGTAATTAGCCCAAATCCCTCCCCATATATACTAAGTTAATACGCAGGAAACCCTAAACCTAACACCCGGCGGCCACCCTTCACTCTGAAACCTCTAGAGAAAAAGGAAAAAGAAAACGACCTCCCCTTCTCGTTTATCTTATCCGATGCCTCACCACGTCAAGCCAAGTGAAGGTCGGCCGGTTTGTCGGCGACAAGAAGATGAGGCGACGCAACCCCAAGCCCCAAACGGTGGAGGTAAAATCGAAACCTTGCCTTTTCCCCCTCTTTTTAAACATGCAATCGAAAAAGAAAATTAGAAAAGGATACCTCATAAGGCTTTCTTTTTATTGATTCCTCTGTAAAAATTCCGATCGTTTACAACGGCTTTTTGATTCGAATATATATCCGAAAAATTACATGCAATACTCTCTCTATTTTTTTCTCTCTGTTCTGCTCTTTGTTTGCTCTTCTGTTTTTGTCTTCGTTGACATTTTTTGGTGTTTTGCTTGGATTGTAATTTTTGGGTATTCTGACTTGCTGCATTTCTCTGTTGTTTGTTGGTTTTGGCGGAAATGGGGAGGGACATCGGCATGCATCGGGTCAGAAGCGTACGACTGCAGCAGAGGGGTTAGACGAGGGGTCACGGGCGTGGCTCGACACGTTCACGTCGGGCAACGGACAGCCGCGCGTGGAGACTCCAAGGGGCGCGCGTGGATCGTGTGTGAGTTCCTCGTCGATCTGGGACCGTTGGATCGCACCTGGATCCATCGGTGATGGGTGCTTGCGGTGCGAGGCAAAGAGGCGTCTGCTAGGGTTTTTTGACGTAGTTGATCTGAGCCGTTGATCAAACCCTCGATCCGATGGTTGTGGGAGTGCGGCGGCTGCAGAAAGAAACACCAAGCAATTAGGGTTTTTTAGTTTGATTTGGGCTTTTTATTGGGCTGTTATAAATTATATATAATTTGGACTTATTGTATTTTGGACTCTTATTTATTTTTAATCAACGGGGCCCTTTTATTTATTAACATTTTTAATTTCTTTTAAGTTTTATTTCCATAATAATAATAAATATAATAATAATAAGTAATAGTACCTAATAGCAAACAATAAAGATAATAATATGATGAAATAAGAAGAAGTTAATTATAACGACAATATATACGCATTCACACATTATGTACACATTAGCTAATTATATGAAACCAAAACACACCTATATCTAATATGTCACATGCATACATATACAATAAACAACACTAATCAATGATAATAGTATGGTAATAATAATAAATAATAATAATATGACATATATATATATATATATATTTCTTTTTCTTTTTCTTTCTTTTTCTTTTTTTCTTTTTTTTATTTTTAAATTTCATAACGGCCCGTTAAGCCCATATTGACAAAAACTTAAAGGTGTTCAAGGTTCAGACAAAATTAGTGATTACACCCGTTTCGAAACGCTCGAAGCCGTTTCAAAACACTCTCAATGTAGAAAGAGCCGTTGCAGTCTCTCAGGGCACCCGTTTCGGAACACCCCTTTGTCGTTTTGAAACGCGTATCGAAAATCTATAGGCCCGTATCGAAACGCCTGCATTTGAAAGTTGGTTGGGAAAGAGCTATTGGGGTTTATGACCGTTGTGGTCAATGCCACGTGGGCATATCGAAACGGCCTAGCCCGTTTCGAAACGCTGGGAAAAATCCTGTCCAAGGAAAGCCCGTTTCGATACAAGTATCGAAACGATTTTGCCACTGGCATCCCCTGTTTCGAGACGCCCTAAGGTGTTTCGAAACACCTAGACAGTTTTGTGAAGTTTGGCTTTGAAAAACATGAAAAAACCCTTTTAAAAACTTCCCTAAACATAATTTCAAGTTGTTTGGACTTTGGAAATGTTTTAAATACTTTTTAAATCAGTCCAAAACATTTTTCAATTATTATATCAAAACATTAGTTCTACAGGTAGTTTCATCACTGGAAGAATTTTTGCAAATCTAGGCAATTCTAAGTCAGATTAAAAATTAGGCAAGTATTAAATAGTAAAGAAGCTGCATTGCTTTAGATCATGAACTGCTGCAGCAATAACTGCCTCAGCAGTGACCTACACCCCCAAACTCGAATCAAGCATTGCCCTCAATGCATCAACACAATGTGCAAAATATAAAATCAAATTAAAGGCAAGAGAAGAAAACTAAATTGTTAGGGACATGGATAAGTCCTCATCGTCGTCTTGAATGATCAACTTTCTTCTTGCTGTTTTCCTTATCTGTTTGGTAGCCCTCGGTGGTTGGTGACGTGTAGGAGGAGTTGGTTCGGCTTTGTTGGTCACTTCGTCTTTCTCTTCACTGTCAAGGAAAATTTCTTCGGGGTGGTTTCCTTGCGCTTGTTCGATGAAGATGGAACGACTTTGAACTTTTGGACGATAGACCAGACATTTTCAGACCAATCAGACAAATATTCGGTCGTGATCGGCTCGTTGGTAGGAGCTTTGCCTTCTCGATGTGTGGCTGCGGAAGCTGGAGAATCAAGAATTTTCAAGGTGGAGTATGCATGTGTTGCCGAGGCAGAGAAGATTGGCATTGCCACGACATTGGGGTATGGTGCTGCCTTGGCTAGGACGTCGGCAAGGAAGGCTGGGATGTGAACCGTGCTCTCGGGGAACTTCTCCATGATCACTTGGGTGATGGAGTGGGTGAAGTCTCGTGTGAACTGCATGAACCATTGCTGCCTTATGTCCATCTATTCCAAGTTCTGGGCAATGTGCTGAAGGGTTATTGCCGAGGTAGAGGGCTTTGGAGTTGCAAGGGTGTTGCACGATGATGCCGCGACGGCAGTGCCTTACACTGGCGTAGACTGTGGCTACATTGATACATCTCATTGCAAATTATATCACCCACATTAATTATTCGATTGTGCAATATATTGTGTATGAGTGCAAGCCTAGGTTTATCAACAGTGATATTGTGAGAGGTAGGCATTAAACAACTCTTCACAAAGGTATTCCACAATTTTGCCTCGGGCCGAAGCCTTCGACGGTTTACCGTTCATTTTTGGGCACCGGTATTCCAAGCCATGTTGGCAATGCAGAAAATAAAAATAAATGAAAAAGAAAAGGAAAAAAATTTAAGACACTAAAAGAGTGCATGGGGATGCATCTCCTAAAGTGATCACTTCCTTGTCTCTCATGACATGGGTGCCAGTGTAGTGCTTCAGTTTCTACTCGTTAACCTTGAATACAGACCATCTCGATCGGAGTTTCCCTGGGAATAGCTTCAGTCGAGAATTGAAGAGGAGCATTAACTGTTCGGACTACGACAATATCTTGTTGTCATGCCAGTGCTTAGTTTTCTCATTGTAGATTCTCGCATTGTCATATGCCAGGGCTCGGAACTCCTTTATTTCATTGAGGTCTATGAGTCGTTTCTGTTCAGCACTCTCCCAATCCATATTCACTGTCTTGATTTCCTAATATGCCTTCTGTTCGATATCAACTAGTAGATGGCACGTTTTTTCATACACAAGTCGATATGGGGACATTCCCAATGGGGTTTTGAATGTTGTTCGATAGGCCCACAATGCATCATCAAGTCGAAGAGAACAATCATTTCAAGATGGGTTAACCACCTTTTCAAGAATGTTCTTCAACTCTCTGTTCAATATCTCGGCTTGCTCATTTGTCTGCAGGTGATATGCCGTGGAAATCCTATGTGTGACACCAAATTTCTTTAGTGTCGCGGTAATGATCTTATTGTCGAAGTGTTTGCCCTCGTCACTGATGATAGCTCGAGGTACTCCAAACCGTGTAAATATGTGTTTTTGCAAGAATTTTTGTACGGTTTTGGAGTCATTGTTTGGAGTGGCAATGGCTTTGACCCACTTGGATGCATAGTCAACAACCAGAAGTATGTAAAGATTCCCACATAAGGATGGAAAAGGCCCCATGAAATCAATTCCCCAAACATCGAACATCTCGACTTCAAGGATGTTTTGAAAGGGCATATCATTTCGTCTCAAAATATTGTCGGTCCGCTGACACTGTTCACATTGCTTATAGAAAGCCTGGGTGTCTTTATAAAGTGTAGGCCAATATAATCCTGACTGTAGTACCTTGGCCGCGGTTCTGTTTCCTCCAAAGTGTCATCCAGATGGTGAAGAATGACATTGTTGAAGCACCTCTCTTTGTTCTTCTTTAGGGACACATCTTCTTATAACCTGATCTGCACATTGTTTAAACAAAAGAGGCTCGTCCCAAAAATAATGCTTGGCATCATGTTTGAACCTCTTCTTGCCTTGATGGTTAAGGTTATAAGGTAATACACCACTAACTAGAAAATTGACAAGATCAACATATCAGGGTGTTTTTGAGGCAGACATTACTGTCAAGGGTATTGCTGGGTAAATACAATTTGAAATTGACGAGGCAGTACTGTCAGTCACTGCCGAGGCAGTAGTTTCAGTCTCCGCCGAGGCAGTAGTGTTAGTCACTACCGAAGATATTAAGAGCTGCTCATTTGGGAATGCATCTTGTATTTTTGTGCTTGTGGTGTCTTCTCTTCCTTGTTCTATTCGTGACAGGTGATCAGCAACTTGATTTTCCATTCCTTTTCTATCCTTGATGTCAACATCGAATTCTTGTAGTAGAAGAATCCATCGAATCAATCTAGGCTTTGCATCTTTCTTGGAAAAAAGTATTTGATCACTGAGTGGTTTGTGTGAACAGTCACCTTGGTTCCGATTAGGTATGATCGAAACTTTTCAAAGGCAAAGACTACTGCTAGTAACTCCTTTTCGGTGGTAGTGTAGTTGACTTGGGCCTCGTTGAGTGTTTTACTAGCATAGTAGACCACATGGAAGATTTTGCCTTTCTTTTGTCTAAGGACTGCTCTGACTGTATAATCACTTGCGTCGTACATGAGTTCAAAGGTAAATGTCCAATCTGGTGGGACTACAATGGGTGTGGTCACAATTTTTTACTTCAATGTCTCGAATGCTTTAGTGCATGCGTCATTGAAGTCAAAGGCATTATCTTGTTCAACCAAGTTACACAAAGGTTTAGTGATCTTAGAAAATTTGCAATAAATCTCCTATAAAAACATGAGTGTCCCAAGAAGCTTCGGATTCCTTTGACTTTAGTTGGTGGAGGTAGTTTCTCGATTGCATCTATTTTTGCTTTTTCTACTTCAATGCCCTTTGATGAAATCTTGTGACTGAGAATATGCCTTCATCGACCATAAAATGGCACTTCTCCCAGTTTAGGACCAAATTGGATTCCTCGCATCATTTGAGTACCCTTTCCAAATTGCCGAGGCAATTGTCAAAGTTATCACTGAATACTGAGAAATCTTCCATAAAGATTTCTAGGAAATCTTCCACCATATCAGAGAAAATTTCCATTGTGCATCGTTGGAAGGTTGTCGGGGCATTGCACAGTCCGAATAGCATCCTTATAAATGCATATGTGTTGTATGGTCATGTAAAGGTGGTCTTTGCCTGGTCGTCCGGTGCTATGGCAATCTGATTGTAACCTGAATAACCATCAAGAAAACAATAAAATGGTTTACTTGCAAGTCAATCAAGCATTTGGTCAATATAGGGTAAAGGAAAATGATCCTTCCTAGTAGCTTTATTCAACTTGCGATAATCCATACAACCCTCTAACCGATCAAAGTCCTGGTTGGGATTAATTCGTTATTCTCATTGGTTATCACGGTCATTCCACCTTTCTTTGGTACACATTGTACCAGGCTTACCCATGTGTTGTCAGATATAGGGTAGATAATGCCTGCATCGAGCCATTTTATAATCTCCTTCCTTACCACCTATTTTATGACTCGATTAAGCCTTCCTTTTGCCTTAACGATTGGTTTATGGTCTTTCTCCAAGAGGATTTTGTGCATGCAAACTGTTGGGATGATTCCTTTCAAATTGGCAATTGTCCACCTTATTGCCTTCTTGTGTAGCTTAAGCGTGTCGACCAATATTTGTTCATGCTCATGCTACAACTTAGAGGAAATAATTATGGGCAATGTATCATTGTGTCCTAAATAAATATATTTCAATTGCCCTGGAAATGGTTTCATCTCAAGGACTGGTGGTTGCTCGATAGAGGGTCTTTCGATCTTCCTTTCCTTTCCTGAGTAATTGAGGGGTTCAAAATACTTACCTGGATGGGATGATTTCAAGTTGGCTTCATCTTGTTCCGCAATCTTCGTCTCTTCAGTTTCTTCAGAATCCGACTAGTCATTGCCGAGGCAGTTGTCAGGGCAATGGCCCAAGTGATTGACGAGGCAATGACCAGAATCATTACTGAGGCAATGTTTGGCTAGGCATGGTGCATCTATGTCAATGTTGAATTTAGTGGTTGCTTGAATCATTTGACATTCTTCTTGATCGTCAACACGTTTTAGGGTCTGGAAAACATTGAGCTTGACTCGTTGGTCATTTACCCTCATGGTTAGCTCTCCTTTTTCCACGTCGATCAAGGTCCTTCCCGTGGCTAGGAATGGTCTCCTGAGTATGATAGGTGCATGCTCATCTGCTTCACAATCCAAAATAAGGAAGTCAGCAGGAAAAATAAACTTATCTGCTCTTACCAATATGTCTTCAATTTTTCCTTCAAGTTGCACATATGAACGATTGGCCAACTGGAGCATGACTGTGGTGGGTCTAGCCTTCCCAATTCTCAATTTCTGGAAAATGGATTTGGGCATTAAGTTTATGCTTGCTTCTAAGTCACACAATGCCTTCCCAACACAATGATTCTTGATTGCACATGGTATCGTAAAGCTCCAAGGATCCTTAAGTTTAGGTGGTGTCCGGTTGTGTAGCATGGCCATGCATCCTTCTATCACGGCAACAATTTCGAACTCTCCAATCCTTGTTCTCTTAGAGACAATGTCGTTCAGGAACTTGGCATAATTCAGCATTTGCTCAATTGCTTCTACCAAGGGCAAGTTGATGTGGACTTGCTTCAAGATGTCCAGGAACTTCTTGAATTGGTACTCTTGCTTCTGCCATTTCAGCCTTTGTAGGAATAGTTGTAGAAGTCGAATGTCTTCGATACGTTCCTTGCATGTAAATTTGACCTGGGGTATGTAATCTAGTTGTTCAGTAGTGTTATGGTTTTCCTTAGTATCTTTTCCAGGCTCTACCACGGCAGTATGGCCGGGTATTGCCGAGGCATAAGAATCAGGTGTTGTCGAGGCATCAGGGTCAGGCATTACCGAGGCAATGTTGTCAGGCGTTGCTGCGGCAATTGGCTCCTTCGGTTTGGTCTCGTTCTTTTCATTAGCCCGAGGTTCCTTGAGCTGCTTGCCACTCCTTGTACTGATTGCTTTGCACTGTTCATGAGTTGCTCCCTTGGCGACTTCAGTATCGCTTGGCAACCCTCCCATTGGTCTGGTGTTTAGGATTTGGGAAAATTGCCCCATTTGGGTCTCTAGTGACTTCAAGGTTGTTTCATGGTTCTGCATTCTCATCTCAGTCCTTTCCATAAAAGAATCAGTTTTCTTTATAAATATATCATTACTAGCCATATAAGCGCTAGTTTGTGACATGAAAGCATTTAAGGATTGTTCCAAGGAACTGGTTGGCATTTGCTGTTGTTGCGGCAATTGTTGTCGCAACAATATCTGCTGGAATCCTGGCGCTGAAGTGTTCTGGTTGAGGGCATAATTTGGGTTGCTCCAAGAGAAGTTTGGGTGTTTCTTCCAGGCCCGATTGTAAGTGTTGGACATCATGTTGTTGTTTTGGTTGTAATTTCCAACATAAAAGCACGACTCTGGATTCTGTGGACACTCAGAAGGATCGTTGTTACCATTACATAAATTACATAAAGAACCAACTATCTGGACCTCTTGTGTGTTGCTTAGTTGTTGCATGTTTTTCATCAAATTGGTTAAATTAGCCAATTGTAAAAGAATTGAATCCGACGACTCAAGCTCATTTACTGTGGCATGACGACTAACTCCTCCTCTTCTGGTTGTTGGGTATTGATAGTCATTTTTAGCCAGCCTATTTAGGATCTCTATTGCTTCCTCCTTTGGATTATCTAGGAGTATGCCATTTGCCAAGGCATCTAGTATCATCCTTGTTGGCGTGTTTACTACATTGTAAAACATTGTTACTTGTGTACATAGCGGGAATCTGTGCAAAGGACATTTGTGTAACAATTCTCTATATCGCTCCTAGACCTCATACATGGATTCCTCGTCTGCCTATCGAAAAGAAGTGATTTTGTTACGTAATTTATCATATAAATTTGTAGGATTAAAACGAGCAAAGAAATCACGACACAAGTCATTCCAAGATCTTATTGATCTTGTTGGAATGTTGTTTAACCAGGTTTTCCCCTATCCCTCAGTGAATAGGGCAATAGTTTTAATCTCAAGACATCCTCATGGACTCCTTGTATCTTGAATGAATTGCAAATTTCCATGAATGACTTGAGATGTTGTTTGCCATCTTCAGTTGCAGATCTGCCAAATTGGCCAATGGTATTGAACATATTGAACATGGCTGGCTTTAGTTCAAAATGGACTACTTCAATTCCAGGTGTGAAAACTCTTGAATTTAGGCCATTGAGGTCTTCTTCCAAGTAATCTCGGATAATTAGGTTTCTTACTTCAGCAAATTGAGGTGGTCGATTCTCTCTGTCTCCTACCGCGGCATTCTGATTACCATCGGCATTGTTATTGCGGATTACATGTGCCATTGCTCCTTTCAGTTTTTTTTTTACTTTACGATAGGTGCGTTCAATCTCCGGATAAGGGGGATAGTCTGGAGCGGTTGGATTTGCCCTGGTCATACACCAATGCAAAACCAAATATTGTTAGCCCTTGATAAACTGAATAAAAAATAAAAGTGCAAGAAAATAAAAACGAAGCCACTATTACCAATCCCTGACAAGGACGCCAAAAACTTGTTGCGTGTGTAGAGTGCCCCGCAATTGTGCAAGTGTACACGTCTCAAGTAATAAAGGGATGAGTATTGAGTATCGTCTCCACAGGAATTGGTGTGACTTCCAAAGTTTATTGTCTCGCACTGAAAAAGAAATACAAGTAAAGAACACATGTGATTTGATTGGGTTTTTAGAATAATCTTGTAACGCCCCAGTTTTGGGCCTAAGTGTTTTGCGTGTCGGGTTAGGCTAGTGGAAAAGGTAATCGGTTGTTCGAGACGTTAAAGGTGGTTCAAGTAAATCAAGGTTCGGGATGGGATAAAAATATAGTAAAAATTCCTAAAATCCTCTAAAATTATATTTAAGAAGTTGGTTAAATCAATTTTGCATAAAACGTTTTGGGAAGTGTACATTTTGGGTAGTGACCAAAATGTAAAGTTTTAAAAGTGTGGGAAAATGGTGTTTTCAAAAAGTGTCAAAATCTTAGAATCTTTAGGGAGCTTAATGGCAATTAAGCCTTTTCTTTATTTTGGCATGTGTTTTAAATGGTTTATTGAATATTAAAAGTGGCTTTTATTGATTTAATTAAAAATGTAGTTATTTTGGTTAAACAAAATTGATGATCATTTACATTCTCTCCATTCACATTAGCCAAACACTCTTTCATTCTCTCATTTTCCATATTTCTTTTACTTTCATTTTCTCTCTTGGTTTTCAACATCTTTCTTGTGATTTCTCTCAAATCTCTTCAAGATTCTTGAAAGCAAAACTTGCCAAATTAGAGGAGAAGCAAGGATTGGAGGTAATTTTCGTGCTAACCCTCTAATCAAGGTTCTTTAATGAAATTCCAAAGATATTTGGCTCTTTATTCATGTTTTTGATTAAAGTTTTATTAAGGTTTTGATAAATTATGAAATCTTGATTTAAAGGGATGATGTAATGTGATTTTAAGAGTTGTTTTGATTTGATTTTTTGAGATGGTTCTAATTGAGTTTTGAAAGGTTTATGATGTTGAAATAGTGTTTTAATTATATTAATCCCGAAATCCTTGAGATCTTTGTTTTAAAGGTGTTTTTGGTTGGGTTTTTAGGGTGTTATGTGAGATCTAAGTTGCTAGAGGTATAACGGAGGGTTTATGTTGTTTTTGGATGTTGATTTATGGTTAAAATGAGTTGGATGTGTTGGTTGATGGCTGGGCTGAGTTTTGAGATCAATCGATTGAGATTTCGGTTGTTTTGGATTGGTAATTTGATGCATTAGAGCAAGGCAACGGGTTTCCTTTTGAGTGCTGGTTTTGGATGCATTATGATGCATTGAATCTCTATTTTTAATGTGTTGAAAATAGGGGATAGTATTCCGGAATCGACCGAAGGGGTTTTGAAGGCTTCAAACGGATAACTGTTGCGTCGATAAGTGAGGTTTCGCAAGTCGGTGAGTGGAAACTGATTTTCCAGCATGGAAACGTTTTTAGAAAAGGTTTTGGGAACTTAGTAAGAGCTTGAAATGCTTTACTAAGTTCGAAAGTAAGTAAAGTGAATTTCTCCTTTGAATTGTGCTATTATGAGCCTTTGGATGCACTTTTCTTAATTTTGTTAACCTGCTATTGTAAAGCATGTTTTGAGTTTACAAAATGTGGTTGATGATGCCATATGGTTTAAGGATGCACTAGGTAAGTGATCCTTGTATGCATGTGTTGATGCAAGAGTTTTTGAAGCATTGTTTAATGCTTGAGATATGGCTTATTATGAATGCTTTGGAAAAATAGTGAGGTATGCATGAAATATGGATTATATTGGCAAGTGATGTTATGTAAAATGTTTTGTAAATGAAATCGTATATAGTTAGCAGACTATAGGATTGAGTTCACCATAAACAAGTCGCCTTGGATGCCGAAAACTCCATCCAAGTACCCTAACGATTGAGGAATTTTTAAGGTTGCAACGGTAGAGGGTAGCTCCCGGGTGCGAACCTTGTATGTGTCTCGTCTCTCGTTAGTGAGCTATACATCTACCGATGAGTGGTGTTGAGGGGTTGTAATTGTACCGAATACTCCAACACGGGGGTCACAACGGTGGGGGGTTGCTATCGTGTGTGAGCCTTGAGATGCCGGTAGAGTGTATGAAGTGTTTGGGACAACACTTGGTAACCCGTGTATCCGATATGCTTTTTGAGAAATGAGAATGTTGTTAATCACTTGTAAGCCAGTATAATGGATTGAAATGTTATGGAAATGTTGATGATGCATAGTATGAAAAATGCATGTTTTACTTTAAGCTTAGCATATTGGTGAATATGCTTGGAAGACTAGATTTTTGTTTAGCAATGGTTTAATTGTTGTGAAGTATGTGATACTTGTTGCATGGTTTTAGCATGTTGATTTTAATGAAGTGCATGGTTTTTCAAAGAGGGCATGATGGTTTTCAAAATAGTGAAAATGGTTTTGAGCATTGATGGTGTTTTTTTGGTTTTGAGCATTCCTCACTAAGCTTGTATGCTTATGCTCTCTTTTGCTCATCAATGCAGATAATTAAGTGATTGGAGGCAGCAACCTTCCATGGATATCCTAGAGACTTCATTAAATGTATGTTATGGTTTTGAACTAGTGTAATAAAGGCAATAAGGGTGTCCAATGCTATGAATGTTGGTTGTTTTGGTATTTTTCTGGTTTGGTACTAGTTTGGTATGCATATTTGGGTATGTAAATTGCCTTTAAATGTTGGTTTATGTTTGGATATGTGAATTGACCTTTTGATGCTTGATTTTCTTAGTAAGCATGCCTTTAGATCTCATTGATGTTGATAGTGATACTTTGATGAAGTCATTTCCATGTATTCTTGATTGTTGAAGTGCATTTGAGTTGCAAGCATGCTTAAGTATATGTTGGATTGGTTTCGAATGAATTAACTCAAGTTAAACTAGCAAAATTATACCTTGCAGGCCTAGGTGTTTCGGAACACCCTTGTCCGTTTCGAAACATGTGTTTGAAAATGTTTTGGGGTATCGAAACAGGGATGTATGTTTCGGTACGTTTTGCTACTGTAAATCCCTATTCCGAAACGAGTCAAGGTAATTTCGATACAAGCCTACGTTTTGAAATAGGTACCCCTGTTTTGATACACTTGTTCCGACACAGGGCTTGTTGTTCTGAAATGGCTTGTTGTTATAACAATTTTTGGAATATTTTGAAGTTATGTTTCTTTGCGTTTTGGTCCTAGTTTGTCATGAATGCAATTAAATGATTTATAATGGTTATTTCGAGCTAAGTTTTGATAGAGATGCATGTAATGAGCCTAATTAAAGGTCGATAATCTGAATTTGGGGAAAACCCTTGCAATTTGTTAAGTTTACAAAATAGTCCCTAAAACTAAAATTGGTAATAATCGATGAGCGTCTGAGTTGTTGTTTAATTCGTTGCTTGTTGATCACATAGGAACCTAACTTGTTTCTAGAGAAGATAAAAAAGAAAAAAAATAGGGTAGTTTATTGAGGTAAACCTTCCTGGTTTACTTCAATATTCTTCGTGTGACCCGTTCGGTTCGATCTATCGGCTAGGTCAGGTCAGGTCGAGAGGGTTACATTTGGTGGTATCAGAACCAGGTTACGAAAGGTTGGGATGATGGTAAGTTGTGGGTAAGTAGTTGAGATGGGAATGTGTGTTTTTGGGTGATGTTTGTTTTGTTCGGTGAATGTCTTAAGCATGTCAATGTTGAGTATGTGATTGTGATTGTAATATGAGTGAGAGTTGTCATATATAATGATAGATTGGGCTAAATTTTAATGCTTGTGATGCATGATGGTTGTGACATGCATGTTGTATGTTTTATGCTATGTTGGGGGGGGGGGGAATTGGAACGCCCATTGCCTTATTACTATATTGAAATGTTTTAAAATTGAATTTGAAGTCTTGGATCCTTGCTAGAAGTTGGCCTAATCTTTTGTTTGTTTTATATTCATGCCTTAATGATAATAGCACAATGGGTCTGAGGTGAGAGTGATGTTCTGGGTCAGTTGCTCTGGCTGATGAGCAGAGGAATCGAGAGAACGAAGTTCTGCCTGATGAGAATTTACCTCCTCCACAACCACCATCTGGGGGTGAAGAGAAAGCGCAACACAGACAGGCTGGTCCGGGGTTGGGTGATTTGACGCCTTTGGTACAGGTGATGACTAGAGCATTCCAGGCTGCTATTGCTGGAGTGCAAGCTCCTTCTGTTGGGCAATCAGGTTTACCGTTAGAGCGCTTACGAAGTTTGGGAGGCGTGGAATATCATGGTTTGTCTCTTGAGGCATCCGGGGCTTGGATGGCCAGTACGATCCAAATTTTGGATCAGATGGGGTGTAATGATGCACGAAAGCTGGATTGTGCAGTGTCGTTGTTGCATGGTGATGCGTATGCTTGGCGGACCTCTGTGACCGCAGCCATGGAACCCAACGAGGTGGATTGGGATTTCTTTCATGTTGCCTTTAAAAGAAAGTATCTAGGAGTCAGATACTTGGATGATAAAAAGCGTGAGTTCATGTCTCTGGTGCAAGGGAACATGACGGTGGCTGAGTACGAGGTCCAGTTTGTACGACTGAGCCAGTATACTTCAGATTTTGTGCCGAGTGATAGGCATCGTTGTGATCGCTTCCGGTATGGTTTGGTGCAGGACGTGAAGATGTTCATGCTCGCATTTGATTACATGGATTTCGATGTGCTGGTGACACGAGCCAAGGACATAGAGAAAAGTTTGGGTTTGACATCTCGCGTGGGTGGATCTAGCTCGAGTAAGAGAGCTGATGATGCTGGCCCTAGTGGTGGGCAGAACAAGAGAAACTGTGACCGTAGGTATCAGCCTAAAGTGAGGCGAGGTAATTATGGGTGAGGTACGCCAGCTCTGGGTAACATGGCGAGGTTTGAGCAGAATACTTGCTGGTCATATGGATTGTGTGAGCACTTGAGGCGAGATTGTTCTCGCGTGGCTCGTGAGGCGCATGCTCCTGTGGTTGAGGCTAATTCTTGTTGGAACTGTGGATCTGCTGATCACTTGAGATGTGAGTGTCCCTCGTTAGCGGGAGGTGGTCAGGGTCATACACCTGTTGTTGTACCACAGAGAGGTCATAGGCACGATCGTGGTAACTTTCAAAGGAGAGAGGATGGGCAGAGAGGTGTGGCTCATGTTGTTTCTGTTCAACTATAGGGTGGTGGTCCTACGAGGGTGTATGCACATCGCGAGGGGCGTAACGACACTGATGTGATTGCAGATACTTTTGCCTTGCAATCCTTGTCTTTGTTAGCATTGATTGATTCTCAATCTACTCATTCATACATCTTGAGTGAGCATGCGCATTTGCTTGATATTCTTGTTGAGATGCTAGACGTAGGAATGCAAGTAACAAGCTCTTTTGGTGAAACTGTTGTTACAAGTAAACTGTATAGGAGATGCC
The DNA here is from genome assembly GCA_958450335.1 of Hibiscus tridactylites. Taxonomy (NCBI): domain Eukaryota; kingdom Viridiplantae; phylum Streptophyta; class Magnoliopsida; order Malvales; family Malvaceae; genus Hibiscus; species Hibiscus tridactylites. Next base: position 23,454,771 of record OY288268.1, on the reverse strand, counting down.
CTTTATATGTTCAAGGCCATGTGTTTTTAGTTGATTTGATGGAATTTCCCTTTTATGGTTTTGATGTGATTCTTGGAATGGATTGGTTGTCTAAGCATCGAGCTATAGTTGATTTTGATGTTAAGCGAATTACCTTGAAACTTGCGGATGATTATGAAATTGTAATTTTAGGCGAGAACGTGAAGTTCTTGTCCAATGCAATTTCGGATCTTGAAGCGAGTCGGATGATGGAGTTGGGTTGTGAAGCTTTTCTAGCTTATGTGATGAACCCTAGTGCGAAAGAAGTGCGAGTGCAAGACATACGAACAATATATGAGTTTCCGGGTGTTTTTCTGAAAAAGTTGTCTGGTTTACCACCAAACTGAGAAGTTGAGTTTGGCATTTAGTTGTATGAAAATACGACTCCCGTGTTCATTGCTTCTTATCGCATGGCACCTAAAGAGTTGAAGGAGTTGAAGATGCAATTTCAGGAGTTGCTTAATCGAGGGTTCATAAGGCCAAGTGTTTCACCTTAGGGTGCGTCGGTCTTATTTGTAAAGAAGAAGGATGGTACGATGCGTATGTGTATAGATTATCGGCAACTGAACAAGTTGACGATTTAGAACAAGTACCCTTTGCCAAGGATTGATGATTTGTTTGATCAGTTTCTTGGTGCTTCAGTGTTTTAGAGGATTGATTTGAGATACGGGTATTATCAGCTAAAGGTTAAGGATGTGGATGTACCTAAGACAGCTTTTCGGACAAGGTATGGCCATTATGAGTTCTTGGTGATGTCGTTTGGGTTGACAAATGCACCGGCTGCATTCATGGATATGATAAATCGGGTGTTCCATGAGTTTCTAGATCAGTTTGTGATAGTGTTTATCGATGATATTCTCGTGTACTCGCTGTAGAGTGTTTTAGTGTTCTCTAAATATGAGCGCAAGTGCACACTCCTGTCAAGTAATAGTATAAAAGATATCGTCTTCCACAGGGATTGGACAACTTGACTCGAATCGTAACTCCTGCACAAGGGAAAATTAAATGCACAAACGAGTTGAATTATTTAAGAAAAAAAGAAAATAAAACACAAGTAAATATAAGGGAAGAGTTCAGATTGGTGGAATGGGCCGGGTTATGCTGCTGCTTAGTGTGAAACTGCGTTGAATAAGATAAGTTGCTTTGCGCTGCCAGACTTTGCTGTCTCGACGGGGGATGACATGTAGGCTGCTGTGACGCTCTCGCTGCCCTGACAATGGATTGGAAGTGTGTCTCGGCGGCGAACTCGGCAAAACTACAAGGTTCGGCAGAACGCTTCAAAAGTGATCCTGCTTATGTCTAAGTCAGAATGCTATTGATGCCCACTGCAGATAATACCAGTTGCGATGTGAATCATGCAAAGTGATCAATATTTGGTTCGTTCTCTTTTAGCCGCCTTAAACCCTAACCTATGTCTAGGCTGGATTGATCAACACTTGATTAAGGTGAAGACCGTACTTACTCCTTTCGCGAGTTCGACTCTCTCGATACCGAACAAATGGATAGTAATCAACTAATATTTCGCCTTAATAGAAAACTATGAAGAACATGTAATAAGCAAACCTTAAAGTTTTATTGCAAAAACAAACTTAAAAACCTAAACAACCGTTCTCACGCTAATTATAACATAACCCAAACCCGAAGAGAATTTTAGAACATAATGGCGGCAAGAAAACCTAAACTATGCATAAGGGAAAACCTAAGTTTTTTTTGAAGTAAAAGTACAATGGATATATATAGGCATTAGCTAGGTCTAGTCTTTCTTGAAGTAGAAGTCTTCAAAGTATCTTTTGCATTAAATGCAACCTTAAATTCTGACTTCTTTGAGTCTCGTGAATTCTTATCTCGTTTTAATCCTTCACATTTATCTGAGCGATTACGTAACGAAATTGCTACTTTTCAACATGAAGATGACGAGCCAATGCACGAGGCCTGGGACAGATTTACCACTCTTCTAAGGAACTGCCCAATGCATGGATTCCCTGTCTGGAACCAGGTAACCAAGTTTTATAATGCTGCCAATTTACAAACTCGTATTCGAATTGATTCAGCAGCAAACAGATTACTACTGGACAAAGACCCAGATGAGGCAATGCAAGTATTGAAAAATCTGGCTAAAATGAGGAGCAATTTCTGATAGCAAGAAGAGGGGGTAAACGGGTACTAGCTGTTAAGGATTATGAGGCCGACAGCACAATGAAATCACAGGTGGCATACCTCACTAAGGCAATGAAAAAGCTCTTGAACGATGATTCACATCATGTGTTCGCTATCGAAGAGGTATGTGAAATTTGTGAAGGGTATCACAGTTCGGATGAATGTCCTATACAGTTAGAAGAGGGAAAGTATGTTGGAAACTACAATAAGCAGAATTATAACTCCAACAACTACAATCCCAGCTGGAGAAAGGATCCCAAGTTTTCTTGGAGCAATCCTAATAATGTCCTGAATCCTCAAGCACACAATAATCAGAATCAGGGAGGACCTAGATTGCTGACTCGACAGCAACTGCAGCAGCAGCAACAACAGTCACCAGCTGCCACAATCAGTATACTGGAACAGACTCTGGCTACGTTTATGTCTCAAACAGGAACTTACATTGAGAACATGAATCAATTTGTCAAGAAGACGGAGGCATTCATGGATAAAACAGAGATGCGGATGACAAATCATGAAGCTACTCTGAAATAGGGGTGTGCAAAAAAACTGAAAAACCGAAACCGATTCCGAAACCCGAAAAAACCGAACCGAGAAATTGGTTAACCGAACCGAAAAATTCGGTTTCGGTTCGGGTTTTTATTTTTTTAAAAGAAACCGGTTCGGTTACGGTTTACGGTTTTAGGATAAACCGGGTAACCGAACCGAGCGATTATATAATATATATTATTATATCATATGTTATTTTATTATTTTATATTAAAAAAATTAAATTTTATTTTATTTTCTCATTCCCCAAAAGTAAAACCATAATTTTATTTTATCAAGTTTAAGTGTTTAACTTGCTAGTATTAGAAAAGATAATAATATCATGTGTCGATTTTAAAAACTATGTAGTTTTTTCTAACATATTATTAAAATTTATATTTTTAATAAACAAAATAAAAAACCATTACCCGAACCGAACCGAACCGAATTTTTCAGTTAACCGACTAAACGGTTAACCGGTTGAATGGATACGGTTTAGGGTCGAGAATTTAGTGACCCGAACTTATCGGTTAACCGAAATAATTTGCTAATGGTTAACCGAACCCGGTTTTGCACACCCCTACTCTGAAATCGTTGGAGACACATATGGGTCAGGTTTCCCAGCATATCAACCCAAGGCAGACTGACAGATTTCCTAGCAATACTGAAAACGCTAGGCAGCCCACACATGAGCAGTGTAAAGCCATTACTACTAGGAGTGGGAAGAAACTACCAGGGCCATAGAAGGAAGCTGAAATAGTGAAGAAACCAGTCGTGGAATCACCTGCTGAGGAAGCGGCCCCGACAGGTAACAAACAGCCTACTGCCGATGAGCCTGTCACGACAGTAGAAGGGACAGAGGAGAAAGATGATGAACCCAAACCTTCTCAGATCAGTATGAAGTGGGAATGACGTATTGCTGATTATCGTCCCCCACCTCCTTTTCCTCAACGGTTACAGAAATTGAAGCAAGAATCACAAATTAAAAAGATTTATGATATTTTTAAGCAGGTTCACATCAACATTCCTCTGTTAGATGTTGTTAGGGAGATGCCCGGTTATGCCAAATTTCTCAAGGATGCCATGTCGAAGAAATCTAGACTTGGGGAATTTGAAACGGTTAAGATGACAGAAGGATGCATGAGTATTCTGCACAAGCATCCACTCCAGAAAAAGAAGGATCCTGGGAGCTTCATCATACCATGTATAATCGGAGACAAATATGTGGGTAAGGCACTTTGTGATCTTGGTGCTAGTATAAATTTAATGCCAAAATCTGTTTTTCAGAAATTAGGTATTAGAAAAGCTCGGCCCACAACAGTAATTCTACAGCTGGCAGACTGCTCTTACGTTCATCCGGAAGGAAAAATCGAAGATATTCTGGTAAGAGTGGATAAGTTTATTTTTCCTGTTGACTTTCTTGTTTTAGATTGTGAAGCAGATGAAAACGCACCAATCATCATGGGGCGACCCTTCTTAGCCACGGGAAGATCACTGATTGATGTGGAAAAAGGAGAACTCACCATGAGAGTAAACAATCAAGAAATAAAGTTGAATGTTCTCCAAGATATGAAGCATGCTGATGCATAAGAAGAATGCAAGGTTATCACTGAAGTTACCCTTGACCAACCCTGCATCAGGTCGGGCTGTCATGACATCAACATTGGTCACTGCCTCGACAGCCACTTAGAAGACTGTCATGACAGCATCGACAAAAGCAACTCCTTAGAATCTGACACATTTGATACTGAAGATTAGGAGGAGGTAAACTGGATAGGCAATCATCCAGGTAAGTTATTCGAGCCTTTAAATTATACCTCGGATAACCATGCAATCCAAAAGCCATCAACTATTGAACCCCCTGTTTTAGATCTTAAGCCCTTGTCAGGGCAGCTAAAATATGCTTTTCATGGTTTAAATGATACGTTGGCCGTAATTATCTCTTCCAAGTTGATGCAGGAACATGAACAACAGTTAATAGGGATGCTGCAACAGCACAAAAAGGCTATTGGATGGACGATAGCTGATATTCAAGGCACTAGTCCGACATTATGTATGCATAAAATCCTTTTAGAGGATGATCATAAGCCGACTATTGATGCACAAAGGTGGTTGAACCATGCGATGAAAGAGGTGGTGCGAAAAGAGATAATCAAATGGCTAGATGCTGGAATAATCTACGCCATCTCGGACAGTAAATGGGTGAGCCCGGTGCAATGTGTTCCCAAGAAAGGAGGAATGACCGTGGTAACCAACGAAAACAATGAGTTAATCCCAACCAGGACTGTGACCGATTGGAGGGTTTGTATGGACTATCGGAAGCTTAATAAAGCTACCCGAAATGACCACTTTCCTTTACCCTTTATTGATCAAATGCTTGATAGATTAGCGGGTAAACCTTACTATTGTTTTCTTGATGGCTATTCAAGTTACAATCAAATAGCCATCGCACCGGAAGATCAAGAAAAGACGACATTCACATGCCCTTACGGAACTTATGCTTTTAGGATAATGCCTTTTGGACTATGCAATGCACCAGCCACCTTTCAAAGGTGCATGATGGCAATATTCTCCGATATGGTGGAGGATTTCCTGGAGATTTTTATGGATGACTTTTTAGTCTTTGGAGACAACTTTGAAAGTTGCCTAGGCAACCTACAGAAGGTGCTCGAAAGATGTGAAAAAGAAAACTTAGTTTTGAACTGGGAAAAATGTCACTTCATGGTGGATGAAGGGATAGTCCTTGGCCATAAGATTAGCTGTCGTGGCATAGAAGTCGACAGAGCTAAGATAGAAGTGATCGAAAAGCTGCTGCCGCCCACCACAGTCAAGGGAATTAGAAGTTTCTTAGGACATGCTGGTTTTTATCGGAGGTTCATTGCGAACTTTTCAAAAATCACCAAGCCCTTGTGCCATTTTCTGGAGCAGAACCGACCCTTTGACTTTAACAATGAATGTACTGAGGCATTCAAGGTTCTGAAAGAAAAGCTGGTAACAGCCACCAGACTGGACACAACCATTTGAGATTATGTGTGATGCTAGTGACTATTCTGTCGGGGCAGCACTTGGGCAGCGGAGAGACAAACTTTTTCATGTCATATACTATGCCAGCAAAACACTGAACGACGCCCAAGTGAACTACACCACCACAGAGAATGAGTTATTAGTTGTGATATTCTCTATTGACAAGTTTCGTTCTTATATACTTGGAACGAAGGTCATAGTGCACACAGACCACTCTGCATTGAAGTATATGTTCGCGAAAAAGGATGCAAAGCCTCGATTGATACGTTGGATCCTGCTATTGCAAGAATTCGACCTTGAAATCAAGGACAAAAAGGGGACAAAAAATCAAGTGGCAGATCACTTGTCAAGGTTGGAGAAGGGACAGAGTCTACCGACAGATGAGACAAACATATTAGAGACCTTCCCAGATGAGCAGCTCTTTGCTGCCACAGTCACTGCCGCGACAGCCATGGCGGCAGGTAAGTCTTCTGAACTCCCCTGGTATGCTGATTTCGTTAATTTTTTAGTTAGCGGAATAATTCCTCCTGACCTTAATTATCAAGCCAGGAAGAGGTTCCAAAATGATGTTAAGCATTATTATTGGGACGAACCTCTTCTTTTCAAAATCTGTGCAAATCAGGTTATAAGGAGATGCGTACCACATGATGGGTAGGAAGATATACTTCATCACTGCCATGCTTCACAATATGGAGGACACTTAGGAGGCAACAAAACTACTGCCAAAGTTCTGCAGTCAGAATTTTATTGGCCGTCACTGTATAAAGATGCTCAAATCTTCTACAAGAGCTGTGACAAGTGCCAACGGACAGGAAACATCTCAAAGGAGACACGAGATGCCGCTGCAGAACATTCTTGAAGTCGAGATCTTCGACGTTTGGGGGATCGATTTTATGGGACCATTCCCATCTTCATGTGGGAATTTGTACATCCTCCTGGCAGTAGATTATGTATCTAAGTGGGTTGAAGCTATCACCACTCAAAAGAATGATGCCAAGACAGTTCAAAGGTTTTTACACAAAAACATCTTTTCTAGATTTGGCATCCCTAAAGCGATCATCAGTGATGAAGGGAGACATTTCGACAACAGGGTTATTGCTGCTGCCTTAAAGAAGTATGGTGTCAAGCATCGTATCGCAACAGCATATCACCCACAGACCAATGGACAAGCTGAAATATCCAACAGGGAAGTCAGGAACATTCTTGAAAAGATGGTTAAGCCAACTAGGAAAGATTGGTCTTTACGCCTGAATGATGCATTATGGGCTTATAGGACAGCTTTCGAAACTCTATTGGGAATGTCTCCTTACCGATTGATTTATGGGAAAACATGCCATTTACATGTCGAGATAGAGCACAGAGCATATTGGGCAATCAAGGCAGTAAATATGGACTTGGAAAAGGCAGGGCAGAAAAGGCTACTGGATCTGAACGAAATTGAAGAAATTCGGAAAATGGCCTATGACAACGCAAAAATCTACAAAGATAAAACTAAGAAGTGGCATGACAAGAAGTTGCTGCCACGACAGTTCTGCCCAGGGCAGCTTGTGTTGCTTTTTAACTCTAGGTTGAAACTCTTCCCAGGGAAGCTGAAATCTAGATGGTCTGGCCCGTTCCAAATTGTACAGGTTTTCCCCATGGTGCCATCACAATCAGATCTTTAAAAGACGGGCACCAATTCAAAGTCAACGGACATCGCTTAAAGCATTATCAGGGGACTGAAGCCCCAAGAATGCAGGAAGTGGTTACCTTAGGAGATGCCCCACCTGGCATCCCTAATTTAACCTAATTTTTATTTAAGTTTTATTATTATTTATTTGGAAATTAGATTTATTTTATTTGTAAATAATGTTTTTATTTTAATTGCTTTTAGGAAATAAAGGAGACAAGAAGAACATGAGAAGTGAAATCAGCCCACCATCCTTCCACCAGCCCAACAAGCCCAAAATTTGGAGCCTGTCGTTACAGCTTTTGCGACAGACGCGGAAAATACAGGCTGTCGACACGCTGTCGCGACAGACACGGAAACGCGAAACAGACGCGCAGCAGACACAGAAATGCGTGACAGACGCGTCAGACACGCAACCGCGTAATAGCTGGCCCCGTTATTTGCGCCTACCGTTACAGCTCCAACGGACAGCAAAACCTTCTCTATATAAACCTCGTTTCATTTTTTCATTTTCACTCACTTCTACTCTTCTTACTTACTCCTCTAGAATTTTTGCTTTCATTTTCATTTTCACAACCCTTGCAACAATGTCTTCCAGAACTAGCCGTAGGAGTGCTGCCTCCGGCTCCACCCCGACAGCAGCCACCCCGCGCTCATTCCAGATCAGAGACATGTGGGAAGAAATGGGATTCATTTACACTTCAAAGAAGGGAAATTTGGGCCTAAAGCCGTTCATTGCTCGCAAAATTCGAGCTCTACAGTGGCAGGTCTTTGCCGAACAACCTGAGGAGATGAACGTCTCTTTGGTGCGAGATTTCTACGCTGCCATCAACAGCAGAACAGCGACATCAGTTATCGTACGAGGGAGGGAGGTGCCTTTCGAAGCTGAATACATAAACACCTTGTACGAATTTTACGTCGGCAGCAACGACGATGGCCACCAACAGTTTCTGAATAGCCTTGATCCTGTTGCCTATGATGTTATCATGGCAGAGCTAACTGATGAAGGCACACAATGGAACACCAACCGCAAGAACCCGAGGACGGTAAAAAGAACTCAACTCCTGCTGGAAGCAAAATTATGGAACGCTTTTATCAAAAAGCGCATCATGTCGTCTTCGCACAATACCACTGTCGACCAGCCCAGGTTAGCCTTAATTCACTCCATTTTACATGAGAGGCCCATTAACGTGGGCAACTTTATCCGCGAAAGCATTCTGGAGTGCGCACACCGGCCGACGGGACTGCTCTATCTGCCTTACCTCATCACAGCCTTCTGTCGCGGCCATGGGGTACCTGAAGCGGCCACCGACATTAGAGTCCAAGGGAAGGGATGGACGGACAAGAACATACTCAGCTTAATGGAGCTGACTGTTGCCACCCCTTTGTCCTCATTTGATCCAGCTGCCACGACAGTAGACACGACAGAGCCAACGGAGAATGAACCTGCTGCCACAGAAGCCAAGCAGCAACCAGCAGCAGCAGCCCCGACCGACTCCTCCTCCTAGATCCTTGCTGCTATACAAAAGATGGAGGAACGGCAGCTCGGTCTGATGAGCTTCATCAGAGATTTCACTGCATCTACGGTACACTTTATCCAAAACTCTTTAAATTTCCCTGATGTCGTATTTCCCACCTTCCCTACACATTATTTTGCTGTACCAACCCCTGCCCACACCCCAACACATGCTGCCACACCACGGACACCATCTGCAGCATCAACACCAAAACCTGCCCCGACAGCTGCTGGCAGCAACCGTGCTGAGACTTCTACCCGTGGAACGAAACGCAGAATGCCCTCGGAAGAGCTTGACGCTTTCATTGTTGGTTTCTCTTCTTCCTCCGTTTGGGCCGCAAGCAACAACGAACCCCTGTTAAGAGGAATCTCTCAAAGGAGTTTACGCCAGTGAAACGACAGAAGAGAATGGCAGACAAAAACAAACCGGATAACGGCAGCGGCAGCAGCAATGACAGCAACAGTGGTGAGAACAGCAGCAGCAGCTCAGAGGTCCAGGTTGTGGAGAAACCTCCTCACATCTCCCCGACCAGAATTCAACCATCGAGGGAGGCTAAAACGAAAAACACATCTACCTCCCCCATCCGCCAGCCAGTTCAGAAGGCTCGTGCCCGCCGCCAGATCAGAGTCAGCAGCAGCAGTGACGACAACGCTTAAAATTTGAGTTTCTTAACTTATTTTGCTGCCTGCTTATATATTTTGTGATGTACTATTTTTATTTTTTATTTTAACTTGTCATTTTCATTGAGGGCAATGCAACCCTCGAGTTTGGGGGTGGCATCCCTCCATTAATGGAGTCTATTTTAGTTTTAAAATTGCATCTTTTACTTAGTTTATTTTAAGTTTAAAAAAATGATGAAAATATGAAAATTTTGGCTTAAGTCTGTGAACTGAACTTACCTGCCGTGATAGCTCTGTCGTGGCAATGCCTTTAGGATAGTTTTAGGAGAAGTTTAGAGCCTTTCTATAGTTCTGAAAACTTAAACACTATTTGTGACTGTTATACTGCTCAGAACTCTTCTAGTTAACTAGAATAGGAAGCTTAGTACTTGAATAGCCCCTAGAGGAACCTAACACTGGCTCTAGGAAAGAAGTTTAGCAAAAGAGACTCAACAGCTCTAGAGGTGCCCGAAACCGGCTCTAGGAAGTTAGCTAGAGGGGCCCAAAACTGGCTCTAGTGAAACTTTAGCTTAAAAAATAAATGAAATCGAGTCAAAACAAAAAAAAAATCAAAGGAGCATAAGAAATGCCTTCAAAAGATAAACTTTGGCATAAAAATTCAAGTTAGAGGCTGAAATATTCTAGTGAAACTAAGAGAGTCTTGGCATATAACTGTTCACAAGCATGCACACACTGCACGAGGACTATAGTAAGACTCCGGACGAATCCTAAGTTATCCGACAAGGTGCTGTCGTCGACAAAGAATGAATGAAGGGTAAGGGAAAGTTCATTGTTTTAAGCCAAAACAAAAATATTTTATTTTTCTTTTAGATCTGAATTGCTTGAGGGCAAGCAAAAACTTGAGTTTGAGGGTGTGTTGAGTGTGTAAAAGTTCTATTATTTACCCCCTATTTAACCCATATTTCTGCTGCATTCAAGCATAATTCATTGCATTTAGGTTAGTTTACAGGTAGACATCACAAATATATTAAAAGGAACAGTTTTCTACTAAAATTAGTTGCTTTTGCAGGTTGTTTCTGTAGTAGATGGAGAGACAGGTGCTGGGCAGTGAAGCAAAAGAGCTGGAACTGGACAAGTAGTCAAGGAGGACGATGTTGCCATGGTTGTCGTCGTGACAGCAGAGGACGACAGCAGTTTTGAGGAGAAGAAGCAAAGTGGACCTCGACAGATAGAGAAAATTAAGCCCGTCTGTCGTGGAAAACCAATATATTTTTCCAAGCCCTAGATCAGAAGGAATGCCAAGCCCAAAGTTCAAGGAGAGAAAATTCCAAGCAAGAAGGAGGACGAGTTAAAGCTATATTCTCTGAAGATTTAGTCTTTATTAGAGTTGTACTTTAATTTAAACTTGTATTCTTGCTATTTTAGAAAACTTGGACCCAAAGCCTATATAAAGGCATGTAATTCGACCTAGGAGGAAACATCACCTATTTCTAGCCTTCTTCCCAAAACCCTAGCCGTTTTCATCCTCTCATCATGTTCTAAATTCCCCTTAGGGCCACGGGTTGATTTGTAAAGTAGTTGCAAGGGTTGCTTTTGTTTTAGGAAATTTCAGTTCAATAAAATAAACTTCAAGTTCTCTTATTCTGGTTATTAACATCTTGCAAGAGTATCGGGAGAGCATTGCGAATTTATCTATTTACTTAATATCGGGAGAGTTAAGTATACGAAAGGAATAAGTGCGAGTTCTCTAGTTTATGGTTGAACTATCTCGGATCTAGGGATAGGACGAGGTTAAGTGGCTAAAGAAGAATTCAACAACATCGGTGTTCATCCTTCGATTCACGTCGGGAGGTATCATCAAAGACGTGTTCATCGACAGACTTGGACCTAGGGATAGGCCAAGGCATAGCAGGGATTCTTGCCAAACTTGAAGTACGGAGTTGTGTGTTCGCTGCCGCGACAAGCAACAGACTGCCGCCGCGACAGGTGCTGCCGCGACGGAGACGACGACAGAGCTGAATTTCCTAGACTTAGCAATACCTACACTACTGAGCAATTCAATATCAGCCCATTCTCTCTATCTTGATTACTTTACTTTTATTTTCCAGTATTCTTTATTATTCTTGTGACAAAATCTTAAATCATTCTTTTTACTCTCGTGCAGTAATTCAAGGTGAAGCTATTAGCCCAGTCCCTGTGGAGACGATATCCGATACTTCCGTATCACTTTACTACTTGCGTCGTGTACACTTGCACTACAAATTGCGATATACACTTTTACACGCAAAAAAAAGACGGGTTTCAACAAAGAGTTCAACCCGATTGAAGAGACGGATCTAAACAAGGTTTTTAGTTCGTTTAAAGTGGCAGATTTTAACAAAGTTTACCAGTTCGTTTACAGAGACGAATTTCAACAAGATTTTATGATTGTATGTACAAGACAGATAGTGCATTATAATCCTAAATCCTTCGAGTCATCAATAAGTCCTCTGGGCATGATGTTAAATCCTTTGGGTCATCAGTAAGTCCTCCAGGCAAGATGTTAAGTCCTTCGGGCCATCGCCTTCAGAAGTGATGTGGTTGTTTGTACAGGAAAGGAAGTGCATTACAAATCTATTTCCTTCGGGTCATCAATAAGTCCTTCGGGCATGATGTTAGGTCTTTTAGGCCATCGCCTTCGGGAGTGATGTAATTGTTTGCACAGGAATGGAAGTGCATTACAAATATAAATCCTTCAGGTCGTAAATAAGTCCTTTGGGCATGATAATAAGTCATTAGAGTCATCGCCTTCGAGAGTGATGAGATTGCTTGCACAAGACAGATAGTGAAATGAAATTTTAAATCCTTCGGGTCATCAGTAATGTAACACCCCACGCCCGGGTTAGGAGCGAAAGGGCGTTACAGTTTAACAGGACAGATTCGGACAAACGAGATAACATAACATATAACTTTCATATCAATCATAGATTTCTCAACTTAGAACATAAAAATGGTGGGAAAATAAAAACTTTAACTTCACTCTATCAAATGGATTACAAACTTAAACATACATAAACATATAAGCTAACATAACAAGGCTTCCTTATTTACATGTTACTATATTCAAATATCAAATGATTATGATAACATCTCAATCATGCTTTTACATTCAACAATCATACCATGTTATCCAATTTAAATCAACATATAATATATTCCATTTAACATAATTCACAAGGCCTATTTGAATGCTTCACAACTTGTAAACACATTACCTATATCATCAATCTAACATCAAACATTATACAAACAATATATGTACATGTAAATAGAAAACAAATTCATCATTCGAAATGGACACTATAGTACCCTAAGACCATTCGAATCATACAACCAACATCTAGGATCAATTCTAATATCATTCAATAATAAACAACTAGAAGCATTACCAACCTATAACATCATGAACCATTCTAATTACTCAACCAATTCAAGAAGAATTCTAGATGCAATATCACCTAATCAACCATTAATATCATGATCCATGTCAATTCAACATGTATCAACATATAAACTATACACATCATTTGCAAAATCATTTCAAACTTAGTCATATATATATATATATATAAAACCATCCAAACATTTCATACATTACATATCATATAAATCTTATCTTAACATATACAAGAATCCAAAATGCATGTGACACTATAAATATGTAACTATGCCACCATCTAGGAGTCTAGAAAAGCTATATCATACTTGAGTCTTGACTTTTGATTGCTCCCAGATTATATTAGTTCAAATGTACCCGCGATGACACATAAGCTTAGATTAATAATTACACTATTAATCTCTTTAATTCTCTTTAAACTTTGTTCTTGTACCAAAAATGTTTACACTTTCTTTATTAATTAATTTAGGGTTTTCAACTAGGGTATATTTAGGGTATTACAACTCTTCCCCCCTTAAAAATAAATTCGTCCTCGAATTTACCTGAACTAAACAGATGAGGATATTGCTTTTTCATCGTGTCCTCAGGTTCCCACGTCGCTTCTTCAACGTTGTGATTTCTCCATAGAACCTTAACGAGGGGAACATTCTTGTTTCGAAGTCTTTTAACTTCTTGATCAAGAATTTGGATAGGTTCTTCTTCATATGAAAGGTCGGGATTAAGTTCAACTTCTTCAGACTCAAGAATGTGAGACGGATCAGATCGATAGCTTCGTAGCATTGAGACGTGGAATACATTGTGAATTTTATCGAACTCAATAGGTAAAGCGAGTTGATAAGCCACCGAACCTATTCTTTCAGTCACTTCAAATGGTCCAATGAAACGAGGACTAAGTTTCCCTCTTTTGCCAAATCGGAATACTTTCTTCAACGGAGAGACTTTAAGAAAGACTTTATCTATGACTTCAGATTGGATGTCTCTACGTTTAAGATCAACGTAAGACTTTTAACGGTCGAAGGCTTGTTTCAATCGGGAATGAATAACTCAAACTTGTTCTTCGGTTTCCCGGGGCAATTGTTGTCCTAACACCTTGTTATCACTGAGTTTAGAACAACAGAGAGGAGTTCGGCATTTTCTGCCATACAACGCTTCAAAAGGAGTCATTTGAATCGAAGATTGGAAGTTGTTGTTGTAGGCGAATTCGACTATTGGTAACGATTTTTCTCAGTTCTTTCCAAAGTCGGTTATAAAAGCTTGAAGCATGTCTTCAAGAACTTGAATCACTCGCTCAGATTGCCCATCACTTTCCGGTTCAACTTGGTACCGAGAGCTCGTTGAAGAGTCCTCCAGAAACGAGCTGTGAATCGGGGATCTCGATCGGAGACAATTGAGATAGGAACTCCGTGCAAACGGATGATTTCCCGGATGTAGAGATCGGCCAGAGTTTCCAAACTATAGTTCATATGGATTGGAATAAAATGAGCAGACTTGGTGAATCTATCAACGATTACCCAGATAGCATCATACTTTCTTAGGGAGCAAGGAAGACCATATATGAAATCCATTGTGATTCGTTCCCATTTCCATTGTGGAAATTTGAGAGGTTGGAGAAATCGGGTAGGAACACGGTGCTCGGCTTTAACCCGTTGACAATTTAGACATTTCGCTACGAAGTCGTTGATAGCCGCTTTCATTCCAGGCCACCAATACAAGGGCTTGAGATTCTTATACACATTAATCGATCCAGGGTGGATCGAGAACGAACTTTGATGTGCTTCTTGTAGGATTTCATCTTGTAATCCTTATCATTATGGACACGGATTCGATCTTTGAAGTATAGAAGACTGTTCGATTTAACGGAGAAATCAAGATTAGACTCAAGCTTAGAAATGATTTTCTGAAGTTCCGGGTCAACTTGTTAAAGTTTTTTGATCCTTGCAATCAGAGTAGATTGGACTTGAAGTTAATTCAGATAATTCCAAGCCTTGTATAGTCGGAAATGAGCGTTGATAGCCAAAGAAGCTACGGACAAACAAATCGAACATGTTACTTAAAATGTAAGATACTATTCGAATGGTTCCTTTATTGGACAAGGAGATGTTCAAATCCTTCCTTGGCTATCAAGAAGGAATTCGAATGGTTCAATTGGATTTCAAGATTGAACGTTTTTAGATTTTTGAGAATTTCGAGTGACTCACCAAGGTTCGATTTTCAACTCAGAGCGTCGACAACCACGTTGGCTTTTCCCGGATGATAGTCGATGGTCAGATCATAATCTTTGAGTAATTCCAACCATCTTCTATGTCTAAGATTCAGATCTTTTTGAGTGAGAAGATATTTGAGACTTTTGTGATCGGTAAACAATTTGCATCTTTCACCATACAAGTAGTGTCTCCAGATTTTGAGCGCGAACATAATAGCCGCTAGCTCGAGATCGTGTGTAGGATAATTCAACTCGTGAGGCTTTAGATTTCGGGAGGCATACGCGATCATGTTGCCTTCTTGCATCAAAACACACCCGGGGCCTGAATGTGATGCGTCGCTATACACTACGAACTATTTTCTCGACTTGGGTTGAATAAGAACCGGGGCATGTGTCAAAGCTTGCTTGAGTTGGTCGAAGCTTTGTTGCTGCATTTCCGACCACTCGAACGCTTTATCCTTTCGAAGGAGTTTGGTTAACGATGCGACAATCACCGAGAACCCTTTCACGAATCTTTGATAATACCCTGCTAAACTGAGAAAACTTCGGACCGCACTCACATTTCTCGGAGGTCTCAAATCAAGGATGGCTTGGATTTTTTTGGAGTCGACTTTGATTCCATCGAATGAAATGACGTGTCCGAGGAATGAGACTTCGGATAACCAAAATTCACACTTAGTGAACTTGCGAACAGTTGGTGTTCTCGGAGCATTTGAAGCACAATCCGAAGAATATCAGGATGTTCTTCCTTGTTCCGGGAATAGACAAGGATGTCATCGATAAAAACAACAACGAACTTATTGAGATAAGGTTTGAATACTCGATTCATCAGGTCCATGAACGCAGCAGGAGCATTCATTAAACCGAATGGCATTACCAGAAATTCGTAATGTCCATATCGAGTTCGGAAAGCAGTTTTGGGCACATTTTCTTCTTTCACCCTCATTTGATAGTAACCGGATCGGAGATCAATCTTAGAGAATATGGCTGTGTGTTTGAGTTGATCGAACAAATCCTCGATCCTAGGCATAGGATATTTGTTTTTTATCGTTACTTTGTTCAGCTACCGGTAATTGATGTAAAGCCGCATCGTACCGTCCTTTTTCACGAACAGGACAGGAGCACCCCAAGGAGATATATTGGGTCGGATGAATCCCTTGTCCTTGAGTTCTTGTATTTGCTTCTTCAATTCTTTCAGTTCAATAGGTGCCATCTGATAGGGCGTAAAGGACACAGGATTAGTCATGTGTTGATCTTCGATCTTGAATTAAACTAATCGAGTTGGAGGTAGGCCAGGGAGTTCCTCGGGAAAAACATCAGTGAATTAAGATACAATTGGCATTTCAAGCAAACCAAAATCGAGCTCATCTTGCAAAGCCATGGCGGCGAAAATAGACGTTAGTTTCTTGTCAATTAACAGGATTGACTCTTTTCCTAAACCCTTTAAATACAGTCTCTTATTTTGATAGTCTATCCAAGCTTCATGTCTACCCAACCAATCTAGACCTAAAACTAGATCGAATTCACATTCAGGTAAAATATAAAGATCACATGGGAAAGGCATATTTCGAATGGATATAGGACAATCTCTACAGATCAAGTTGATAGGCATTTTACCTCTTATAGGTAGGGATGGGCATTATACCCGGACCCGACGGGTTCCGACCCGACCCGGCCCGATCGGATCAGATCAAATTTTATAAGGAAAAAACCAGGTTCGGGTCGAGTCGGTTTTTTGTAAGGAGTTAACTCGGGTCGGGTTCGGGTTTAGGGTGGAAAATATCCGACCCGACCCGGGACTAATAATATAATTTTCCCTAAAATATTTTGGGATATTTATAATAATACCCCTCTTTATATATATTTTTTATAATTAAGTCCTTAAAATTGATTTTTTACTTATAATTTAGTCCTTTAAATTATAATTTTTTTACAATTAAGTCTATTAAAATTATTATTTTTACAATTAGGTCCCTAAAATTAATTTATTTTATATAATTTGGGTCGGGTCGGAGTCGGTATTAATATATTTATTTTCAGGTCGGGTTTTTTGAAGAAAATGTTCGGGTCGGGTTTAGGTTACCTATTTTCGGGTCGGGTTCGGGTGGGCTAAAAACCCGACCCGTGCCCATCCTTACTTATAGGGTTTGAAACTATCAACCCAGTTTTAATAATTTTAGGTTTCAATTGTAACTTATCTAACAAGTAAAAGCATACAAATGAATGATTTGATCCCGAATCTATTAAAGCATAAACAGGAGCAAGGTTTAGTTCAACCGTACTCGCGATGACATTTGGAGACTCTTCTTCATCCTTGCCACGAACATGATAAACTTGAGCTGGAGCTCGTAATTCTTGATGAGTAGTGGCTTTCGAGTGAGTGCTTCTACCTCTCTCTTGATTTTCGGATTGTGCTTGTCTCGAGTTCTTATTTCGGTTGGGAGGTGCAGAATTCGGATTATGGGAGTTCTGAGTAGAAGCTTGATCTGATCTCTTAGAACAATTACAGATATAGTGGTCATCTCCGCCACAAGCAAAACATAGATTAGATTGCATTCGGCACTGGCCGAAGTGTAACTTCTGAAAATGCTTACAAGTTGGAATTCATTTAGAATTTCCCGTGTTGTTGACAGATACAACCGAGACAGCAAGTTTGTTCACTGATTGTGTCTTCGGTGTAAAGTTACTCCAGGGAGAAGGATTGTAAGACGAAGACCCTTCTCTTTGACTTTTGGTCTTCTTCAATTTCCAACTGAACTTGTCATCACTTTTGCGCTTCTTATCGTTTCGATAGCCGCTTTTTCTTTTCTCCGCAACTCTCATTTTGGCTTCTGTAGCAATCGCTCGGTTCACCAAGGTTTGGAAGTCTGTAATACTGAGGGTGGTAAACATCAGACTTAGTTCATCGCTCATCCCGTCAATGAACATTCAGCATTTGTCTTTCTCGGTTTTGATGTACTCCGAGCCGTACTTGCAAAATTTGCAAAAATTGGCTACGTATTGTTCAATCGGCCTTCAAGTACAAGAACTTCTTTCTACAATCAGCCAAGTATTGTTCGCTTATATACTTCTTTTTTAATTCAGAGACAAAGAATTCCTACGTCACGAATTCGGCTGGGGCAGTTAGAATTGTAGTTTCCCATCAACTAAGTGCTTCGCCGGCTAGAAGTGCGACTGCACATTCGATTTTATGCTCATCCGAGCAATGGAGTTGCCTAGTAAGGATTTGAGTTGTTGTTTCAAGCCAATGTTCAGCTTCCTCCGGCTTCTCCTCGTTTTTGCCGGTGAATGTATAAGCTCGGTGTTGTGCGAGCTTTTTGATTAGGGCTCGACTCGGGGCAGCAAAAACAAGAGCCGGTTGTTCATTTCTCATGTTCGTCAAAAGTTAATCGAACATTACTTTCATGCTCAAGAGACAATCTCATTGAGCATTCTGGATAGTCGGGGTATTCACATTCTGTTGAACTTGACCTCGAGGTCGTTCTCGAGTCTCAACTTGTTCAGGAGGATTTGTTTCCATTCTGACACTATCCCTGTCATTTGAGGATCCTCGAGGACTCTCGTCATCTCGAGCTAAACGTGTCTCAGACATTCTATTAAAATTCAAACAAAATCGGAGTTAGAGAGACAAAAATCACAAGTAATACGATATAAGACTCCTAGGTGGCATAATGTAAACCTATATGATGCATGAAAGATTCAAACAAGTTTTAGAACCTATAACCTAAAACTCTGATTCCACTTTTTGTAACACCCCACGCCCGGGTTAGGAGCGAAAGGGCGTTACGGTTTAATAGAACAGATTCAGACAAACGAGATAACATAACATATAACTTTCATATCAATCTTAGATTTCTCAACTTAGAACATATAAATGGTGGGAAAATAAAAACATTAACTTCACTCTATCAAATGGATTACAAACTTAAACACACATAAACATATAAGCTAACATAACAAGGCATCCTTATTTACATGTTACTATATTCAAATATCAAACGATTATGATAACATCTCAATCATGCTTTTACATTCAACAATCATACCATGTTATCCAATTTAAATCAACCTATAATATATTCCATTTAACATAATTCACATAGCCTATTCGAATGCTTCACAACTTGTAAACACATTACCTATATCATGATCAATCTAACATCAAACATTATTCAAACAACATATGTACATGTAAACATACAACAAATTCATTATTCAAAATGGACACTATAGCACCCTAAGACCATTCGAATCATACAATCAATATCTAGGATCAATTCTAATATCATTCAATAACAAACAACTAGAAGCATTGCCAACCTATAACATCATGAACCATTCTAATTACTCAACCAATTCGAGAAGAATTCTAGATGCAATATCACCTAATCAACCATTCATATCATGTTCCATGGCAATTCAACATGTATTAACATATAAACTATACTCATCATTTGCAAAATCATTTCAAACTTAGTCATATATATATAAACCATCCAAACATTGTTTCATACATTACATATCATGTAAATCTTATCTTAACATATACAAGAATCCAAAATGCATGTGACACTATAAATATATAACTATGCCACCATCTAGGAGTCTATCAAAGTTATATCATACTTGAGTCTTGACTTGTGATTGCTCCCGGATCAGATTAGATAGCTTTCAGAATTAGAAACATGTTATTTTGGAAGAAGGAAACAAAAGAGTGATAAGTACAATATGTACTTAGTGAGGCAATTCTTATACTTACTAAATCAGTCTTTTAATGTGTTATTCCATATGATCAAGGTTACTTAGCTAGGCTTAACGTTAATCAAGTCACACCAAGCTAATTCATTTCATGCTCAAGTAGACTTAGCTAGTTCATTTCATGTAATAACATCAAAGTCATGTAAACATACTCATAATCAATAGAAATCAAGCATAACCTCATGAATTCATTCATATAGACCAGTTTCATATCAACCATGTCATTGAACATCACGTTACAATCAACCAAAGCATGATCTCATTTCATTCATTTCATTAAAATAGGGTACTTCCCAACAAGTTCATGTGCATTTCATGTAATCATGCATAGTACATCATCATATATATCATTTCATTTGATCACATTTAAGCATATATTCGAATAGGATCACTACCCATATCATTCATAACATTTCATGTAACATGTGACCTTATAACATATCATCCTTTCATTGATCATGTAAAGTTTTCTTACAAATTTCTTAGGTTTTGCCTTGGATGATTAGATGGACTGGGTAATCAAGTCAATAGGTACCAAGTACCAACATATAACAATAGATGCACAATGCATCAGTAATAAGTAGATACACAATTGTATCAAGGTGTTTAACTACACCTTATAACATGTAACATGTAACGGTAGATGCACAAAGAATCAATAGGTGACTAACCACCTTTTACAGAGAGTACATAAAGTACTAAATCAGTAGATCTCAAGACTCTAAGGTATGCCCTTATACCTAAGGACCACTAGTCAACCAAGGACTTATTAAGTCTTTTAAATTCCAACAAGATCAACTAAGTGTTTCACAAACAATTTACAAGGTCATCATTCAAGCAATTTTCAGCAAGTATATCATGTCATTTCACTCATGAATTCATCAAAAATAGTATCTTAAAATCACATATAAGTTCATATCATGAAGCACATATAGCCAACATCTCATAGCAAAGCACATTAATCACCAACAATGTCAACCAGCACTAAATATGTAACATATTATCCCATTTCATTTAGTCCTTCTTCCATTACATTTTAATTACCAAATCCTTATTAGATTCATTTCATACTTCATGTGAAATAATCATATAAACTTAAAACATTGGTTAGGACACTAGTCCTAACCCTAAAATCAACTACACTCACAATACTCCAAGCTATGTTGTTTCCTTGATCACTATGTTCTTTCCCTTTCTATTTGGTTGTCTAACTCTTGAATCCTCCAAGTAATCTTCACACTCTTGCTATGAATTTGTATGAACATGCCTGAACCCAACTAAATTCTCCAACTTTTCTTTATGGATTCTTCACCCTATTTTCCAGATTTCAAACTCTCAAACTCTCTCTCTTTTTCTTAGTTAGTTCGGTGAAGTGTATGGTGAGGAATGATGAGAAAAAAGGCACAAATGCCTTGTTAGTTCTTAGCTTGTCGTGTGGCATTAGGAAAACACATAGGCTGTTTTAGTCCATGCAATTAATCCCACTACAATATGTATTTTATGGTTATTTTAAAATTAATTCCCATTATCATATATATATATATAATGTTAATTTCCATCACATTTTTTAATATACATTAATCTATTAATAATGTAATATAAGCTTAGATTAATAATTACACTATTAATCTCTTTAATTCTTTTTAAACTTTGTTCTTTACTAAAAGTGTTTACACTTTCTTTATTAATTAATTTAAGGTTTTCAACTATGGTATATTTGGGTATTACAAGTAAGCTCTTCGGGCATGATGTTAGGTTCTTTAGACCGGCACTTCTAGAAATGATGAGAACTTTTTAGATGGTGTCACAGTAAGACAATTAGACAGATGGACGGTTGGGACATGGCATTGACAAAGATATTAATATTTTGGGACCTCAGTTTAAAACAAGAAAAAAGAAGGGAAAGAAAAAAAATAAAAACAAAATGGTTTATGCTACCAGGAGAGAAGCACGAGAAAGATCAACCTTAAGATCAAATAAGAAAGATGCATAATTCAATCGTTCAAAAATTTCAGAGTTTCTCGTTGAAGCACTTAAAAGTCACATACAGTAGAAGGAGATTAGTATAGAAGGAAACAAGAGATCTGATATGAGTTTCAAATTGAAAGATGGATATAACTTCCCAACATGTGGTCTAAAACAACGTAGTTTCGACTCACTATATAAGCCCCAATTTAAGTTGACTCGCCCATTTCCCACTCTCACGCTCTCTCTCTATCCCAAAATGCTTTGCCTGTAAACATCTTGAAACCCAGAAAAAGTGATCCAAAATGGATCAAAACACCATCTTTTATCAATGTTCTTCGCATGTTCTTCATGTTTTCCCCCATTTGATCCAAACCTACCCCCTTCCGACCATGTCCAGCCGTTATCCCGTCGCCGTAGACGAACGCTGGCGGCCGCACACGATTCTTGGTCACTGCGTCAGCTACCTTCCAAACCTAAAATACCCGAAAAATTCTAATTTCAACCCTAAATCTACCAGATCCGACAGGATCCCCACATTCCCTGACCTAAAACTACCTACCCGAACCAAATCTTATCATTTTCGACTCCAACCAGCCCCTAAAAGACTTTGGCCACCGCAAAATGCTCTGATTCCCCTTTCAACTTTATATTTTTTTCCTTTTCTAGATTTATATTTTGCTTCAGTTTACCTTATTTTTCATTTAAATCTAATATTTTTTTGTATTTTTGCAAGAATCGGAGAAGATGAGGTAAGAATTACCTTCTCGACGTCACCGACAAGATTCTGATCTTCTTCTCTGGTGGCTAGTACGCTTCTCTGGTGTCCGTCTGGCTTCCTACAACCCTTCGCATTTAGCGATTCTGTGTATGGTCGATTCGGCTTTCGAGGAGGGGTAACATTCTCTCTCCTCTTTTATTTTATTATTATTATTATTAAATAGTAGGTAATTATGGTTAGTAATTGTAAATGGGCGGGAGAATTGAACGTAATGAGAATTCAGGCTTTTTGTATTTTATTTGGGTTTTGAGTGTATAATGGACATTGAATTTTTTTTTGATATTTTGGACTCTATATCTATTTATTTAATATTGAGCTTTATTATTTATTTATATTTTAGTTTTATTTATAGAGAATTATATTATATATAGGTACCCAGACAAAATAAGGTATTACCATTATTTATTTATTTATTTATTTATTTATGGATGTATTTATATATTTGGTTTAACTTAGAGTAAAATATAATAATTAAATGACCAGACAAAATACGAGTATTACAGGAACAATCATCTTGTATTCATCTTTTTCGACATTATTGAAATTCTTTTTTTCTGCACGTAGTTTTTCAAATAAATCTTGATATATACTTTTTATGTGCGGTCACATATTTACCGTTATCTTTGATCATCTCCACGAAATAAATTCCACTAACTAAAATATCTTAGTAGTATTTATGTACTTTGTGGATATTTAGGGATCAATTGGATCATAAAATATAAGATTGTGTGTGGAGATTATCGGTTTCAATTTTTTTTTCATTTTTGCCGTATCATCAAAATTATTAAAAAATTATAAAAACAAAAGGTGATATTAGCACTTCAATAAAGACAAGTTAACAGTTTTTATATTTTTTTTCAAAATTTTTTCATGACATAATAATAATAATAATAATAATAATAATAATAATAATAATAATAATTGATGCCACCTTAAAGGCATAGTTACTATTCCATCACATTCGGGTTGAATTGATAAAAAAAATAAAAAAATTTGAAGACTAAAATAAATACAATAAAAGTTTAAGAGCAAAAATAATTAAACAAAGCTAAGGGCTAAAAAGGCATTATACTTTTATATTAAGCTAATGACAAGATTACCATCAAAGCCCAGATTAGACGATATGAGAAGGAATCTTTAATACCAAACGTAGGGGTGTTCAATCGGTCGGTTCGGTTTACCGACCGAACCAAACTTCCAAAATTTTCTTAACAGAATTTTTTTTTCATATTAACCGTTAACTGAACCGAAAATTTTCGAAAATTTTTAATTTAACCGTAAAAAGTTCGGTTAATTCGGTCGGTTTTCGAATTAACCGAAATTTGTTAGAAAATTTTGGGTAAATCACCCAAATGGTCACTAAACTATTTTAAAATAATCTTTTTGGTCACTAAACTTTCAAAAATTATAAAATAACTATTAAACTTATCGAACTATTACAAAATAGTCATTAACTTGCACGTTATAAATTATTGATAAATCATTTTGCGCTAATTTGATAAAGTTCAATGACCATTTTATAATATATCAAAAAATTTAATGACTATTTTATAATTTTTAAAAATTCAGTGACTAAAAATCAATATAAGAAATATATAATATATAAAAATTTCAATTAACCAAACCTAAAATTAACCGACCGATTAACTGAAAAAAAAATTCAGTTCGGTTCGGTTCGGTTAGTTCGGTTTTAACCGAAATTTGAACACCCTAACCAAACGTACATGCCATTTCATGTTGACGTAACACGTCGTCAAAAATTAATTTTATAAAACTATATAAAATATAAATTTTTTTTGTTAATCTCAAGATATTAATCATTAATTGACAAACATTTTTTTATTTACAGAAGAGTCATTTGAATTTAAAACGATACATTGAAAATTAAATGCTTTAAAAAAATAAGATCCATAATAACTATTCAATTAAATGTAAGATGAAGCCTGCTTTAGATACAAATACGTCAGCAGACGGCAGTTGTGGATTTTGATTGAATACATCTTGAATTGACAAAACTATTACGAATAGAATAGGAATATAGTGTCGAAAATGATAAGATCTAACCAATAGTTGCAACTATGAACCAATATCAACCTACACTCAATGTATTGCGACATGAAGTTTAACTATTACCGATACTGAGTCTAAGACTTTTTTTTATTAAATAGAGAGCTATCGCATTCCAAGGCAAATATCTAGATTCGAATCCATACAAGATGAGACAACATGAGTATCCTTGGCCACTAGGCTAATTAGTCGATCTCGAGTCTAAGACCCTTTGATGATTAAAAGAGCGTGTAATATAAACCTATATCACCCCTGATTAAAGGAAGGGAAGGATTTCCCTTGTGCAAGATTGACTGCAAATTGAAATTATAATACATATTTACACACATCTCACCCACAGTAAAAATGCAGGTAAAAAGATAGATTTGCAGCCTGCATAACTAATCCGAGCATTTACCATTTCTGGAAAGAACCATAGAAGTTATGCTATTTGACACCATACCTACTCCAGAAACATGCAGTCTTTTGTATTTACTCTAAAAGTTTCAATACTTAAGCCTCTAACTATATCAATCAACTTTTTTTCACAAATCCGAGACTGACGAGTGTGAAAGTACTATGACAACATCACAACGGTAGAAATGTGCAAGTTGTAAATCCAAGCACTACTGTTCAAAAGACAGACTATTAGAATGAGAAACTATGCTATTTGGCCCCATGCCTACCAAACATACAGGTTTTTGTACGTAGGCTAAAGCTTCAATACTTTAGACTCTAAAAAAGTTGATCAATATTCTGAGATTATGAACCTGTTAAAGCATTGTGACAGTATCTGACGGTAGAAACAAGCAAGATGTATATCCAAACACAAATGTTCAGATATGAGAGTACAGAGTACATATCTCAAAGGAAAACAATACCTCAACTTCATGGCTTCGAGTTTAAAAGCCTACTAAAGTTTGACACCAAACAAAATGAACTGAAACATATTCAGCCTCTAAAACTGGATAAAAGAAAACTAAAAAAACATCACAATCATTCTGAAGAGAATTGAGGACCCAGAGTGAAAAACAATCTTTCCTGAGGCCCATAGAGATGTTTTCACTTGCCAAGATGAAGAAATAGTTTTCTAAAAGAATATGACAAACACCAGGGGTCTCATTGGCTAGTCAATAAAACAGAACTATTGGAATAGCTTGGTCATGAATTAAATCAGATATATTTGTATACACACAACAACGAAGGTAAAACTCTATTTCAAGTCCTCAAACAAATTTATATTCTTCCATCTTACTCGGACTCGGGATTCAGTACCTGTTTGTACTCAATAAAAAATAACCATCCCACCGAATAGCTTGATGATGAATTAAATCAAATATTCATGCAAACAGATATGTTAGGTAAATCCCCTAATTCAAATCCTCAAACAAGTTTATCTTCTTCTATCTTACTCAGACATGGGATATGGGTACGAGTTTGTGCTCAATAAAACAGAACCATCCAAATAGCCTGATCAATAATTAAATATGATATTCA
Organism: Hibiscus tridactylites; assembly: GCA_958450335.1. Taxonomy (NCBI): domain Eukaryota; kingdom Viridiplantae; phylum Streptophyta; class Magnoliopsida; order Malvales; family Malvaceae; genus Hibiscus; species Hibiscus tridactylites. The sequence goes on along the minus strand of OY288268.1, from coordinate 23,428,552 downwards.
TGCAAACAAATAACAATGAAGAAGGTAAAAGACTATTTCAAGGCCTCAAAGAAGTTTATCTTCTTTATCGGACTCAGGATTCAGGTTCGTGCCAAACAGAAACCCATGCTAAGTGAAGAGTTAAGAGCTCACTACAGAATATTAAGCAACTTAGAGCTAGAATTTCAGTTCAATTTAACATTATGGATATCAAAATTCAACCAAAAAAAGAAACCTTTTATGCCAAAATTGAGATAAAATTTCAGTTCAATTCAACTCAAAAAAGAAACCCTTATGAATTCATACCAATTATCACCCACTAACAAAATCTACTTCTTGATACAAAAAGAATTATGGGCTTCAATTAAAATATAACAAGAAGCGAAAACAAAGTGTAGATCAAGAAACAAGCGTACGCAATAAGGCCACGATGTTCTTCACCACCATCAGCAAGCGCCACCATCAAATTGGTGCAAGCTCTAGTGGCCCAAACAACAAAAACCCCCGCCGCCACGTACCTAGCAACGCTGGTTCCTTGGGGTATAAAAAGCGATGCTGCCGATAAGATCACCACCGGTAACAAACAATAACCAACCACGCTCGTGCACCTGTGGAGATCTAGGTTGCCGTTGCGACCAGCTAACATGTTGAAAACGATGTATAGGAAAATCGATGAGACGACGATCCAACCAAGGATTACACCGAATTGGATCTTGCCAGAAAGGAGTTGGAATAAGCAGAGGGATAGGTAGAGGAAGATTGGGCCGGACAAGTCGGCGTCTCGATGGGCCGTCGGGTTGAGCCGGAAAGGGTTGAGGATGGACTTTGTTTTGTGCCAGATTTGGTCGGGGTGGATGCCGAGCTCATCAAGAAGGGGCTCTTCATCTTCGAATGAGGCGGAGCCGGATGCTGTTGAGGCAGAGATTGCGCCGCCTAAGGATCCCGATGCTGAAGCGGCGGAACCCATATCGAAAGACATGAAGGGTAGGGCGGAGGAGGAGGTTGGAGGGCGTGAGGGTTGGAATGGAGCGGAGGGGGCTCGGCGTTGGCTGATGTTTCCGGCGGCGGGGTTGACTCCGTTGCTGGAAGAGAAGACAACCGGTGGCACCGTGAATTGCTTCGCCATTTCTTGTTAAAAGCCTGTGCAACTGAATCTTTTGTGAGAGAGGTACCAGAAAATTGGAAATCGGAATCTTAGATGTGCCCTTTCTTCACTTCTTTAGATTGATTTTTATCGAGGACGTTGAATTAAAAGATATTTTTAGGAAACACTACACTAGTAATACCTGAACTTTTAAGAGGCTTGGAATATGATCATTAAACTTTTAAAATTTGTAATACAGTCACTAAACTTTTGATTTATGATTTGCTTTCATTACGGTCATTGCACTTTTGATTCGCTTTTATTGCGGTGATTGAACTTTTAATTCAACCGTTACTGCAGCTCCAAACGACAACCGTGACTGTAGCTCATGCTACTTTATCAAAATAAAATTGACATCATCAGTTTGATTGTGTATATCATAAGCCATTGTATTCAAGAGATGAGGTTGGCTAAAACAAACACTTGAATCTTTTAGACACACATTAGTACCAAAGGCAGTTTATTATGTTTGATCTAATGTAACATATAAACAACAGAATTATAGAGTTAAAAGAAAACTCAATTTTTTATTTGTTGATACAAGTATATAATTTTTTAAACAAAGGAAAGAAAACAACTGAACAACATTACCTTTAGTTAAGTATAATAGGCTCGAAACTTTCCTACTTAAATTCTTCTAGAAAGCACGACCGTCAATGTTGAACCTCTCATTTTTGGGTTCTCAACTAGCTCATAATAGACAAGATCATCCCCTCCTCCTTTAAAGTACTTTCCAATAAACCATTTCAATTCGTCAACAGAAACTATGGAGAGAGTCAAGATTAAATATTAAGAGCGGGTGAAATATTGAATTTAAAAAATTACATTGACTTATTAAGTATTTAGACTCAAATTTTTAAAGACAATGTCTTTTATCTAATATTTACACTTATAAGTACCAAGGGCGGCTATTAAGGAAACACCATGAGTGACTGCTCAGGGCCTTCAAATTTTCTTAACAAAATAATGAGAATAACGTGTTTAACAAAGTTTAGTCATGTTTCCATGGTTTATGAATGAAATATTAAATTAATTTTTCAAAGTAATGAGATGTGTTTTTGCTCCATTGGCCATATGGTTCTATTTTTTAGTTTTTGCTCAGGGTATTAAAAATGTTCGAGATAACCTGATAAAAATCTAAATTGTTGTTAGACTAAAAATTTAAGAACACCGTCTCATCTTTCTTTAGTTCAGTCCTTAATTAAATATCTAATAAATCTTTATATTTTTTAATTTAAATACTTATTTTTACGGGTCCAAAATACCATTAAAACAAAATTTATCAAATATGTAAAATTTTCAACAGGAGCTGAGGCCCTTGTGGACCCCAATAGAGCTTCGCCAATGACAGAAACCGACTTAATTGTCATTATGAAAACTTTACCAAATTCATCAAAAGTGATGGAAACCTGATAAACTAAGGTCCACCTTCACGGTCACCACTTTTGAGTTGTTTCTTTCACTTTTTTATTAAAATAAAAGGGTACTACATAATGTCTCATTACAAACTTCCCTAAACTTAAATAAAAAAAAAGAGTACATCTAATAGTATTGAAAGTCAAGAAATAACATCATGCCCACCAACTGACAGACAGAAAACACAAACCAATAACCTCACATAAACATGCACTAATAACAAGCACCAGGACACTGCAAACAGACTAGCCCTCCTTTCGATGAAGCATATTGTGGTCGACCGAGCTGTTTCTTTCTTTGCTAACATGGTGGTATATTGTAAGCACTCGAAATGTTTGTAATGCATCGAGTTTAGGGGTTGGACGTTATTCAGATAAATCGAATTTTAGTCGTGGGCTCGATTTAATTAAAATAGACTTTGGTTTTAATTTAAATGAGATTTGAAATTCATTAATGGCAAAAGTGTGATTTTTAAATAAGGGCAAAAAAGTACTTTTCAAAGTGAAAGTAAAAGATGATGGAAAGGGGGTTTCATTTCAAAAAAAAATTGTTAATCTTCTTCATTCCACCATTTTTTACGACCTAAAACCTCTCCCAAACCCCTTGTCACTATTCCATTCATTTCTCCATCGAATCCAAGTGATTTCAATGAGGTAAGACCATTTTTGACTTCTCCTTTCAATTCCTAACACATTTATGGTTTTAGATTTTAGAAAACATCGTTGTAGAGAAATTTGAGTTTTCATAGTTTCCAAAGAAAATAGTGGAACTTTAATTGATTTTCGTTTTGCTTTTGATATGTAGAGTTAAGTTATGAGTTAATCTAGCCGAAGATAGGCCTACCAATTATTGTTTTGGTGAGAATGGGATCCTATGTTACAAGGATAGGATAGTGGTTCCGGAAGATGCCGAGTTGAGACGTACGATCTTGAAAGAAGCTCATAATAGTCCTTTTGCTTTGCATCCGGGTAGTACGAAGATGTATCTGGGTTAAAGGAAGAGTACTATTGGGTTGGGTTGAAGAAGGATGTGGCTGAGTTTGTGAGTAAGTGTTTGGTTTGTCAGCGAGTCAAGGCCGAACATCAGTTTCCTTCAGGGTTGTTACAACCGTTGAAGATTCCGGAATGGAAGTGGGAACGTATCACCATGGACTTTGTGTTAGGTTTACCGCTGACTCCTTCGAGGAAGAATTCAGTGTGGGTGATAGTAGATAGATTTACTAAGTGTGCTCACTTCATACCTGTTCATACCACCTATACCTTAGATAAGTTGGCCGATCTGTACATCTGTGACATAGTGAGACTACATGGGGTACCGAAATCGATTATGTCAGACCGAGATTCGAGGTTTACAGCTAGATTTTGGGAGTGTTTGCATCGTGCCTTGGGTACTTGGTTGAACTCCAGTACTTCGTATCATCCACAGTCAGATGGTCAGTCCGAAAGAGTGATTTAGGTGTTGAAGGACATGTTGATGTGTTGTATCATCGACTTTCAGGGGTCGTGGGAGAAGCATCTACCATTAGTAGAGTTTGCATACAACAACAGTTATCAGGTTAGTATTCAGATGGCACCATATGAAGCTTTGTATGGTAGGAAGTGTATGACTCCGATTTGTTGGGCCGAAGCCGGAAAAAAGCTTGTACCGATGCCCGATTTGTTTAATGACACTACCGAGAAGGTAAAGTTGATTTGTGATCGCTTGAAGGCAACTTTAGATCGACAGAAGTCGTATGCCGACTTAAAGAGGAAAGAGATAGAGTATGTTGTGGGTGAAAAAGTGTTTTTGAAAGTCTCACCTTGGAAGAAGGTGATGAGGTTTGGTAGGAAAGGTAAGTTAAGCCTGATATTCATTGGACCTTATGAGGTAGTTGAAAGGATTGGTCATGTTGCCTATAGATTGAGGCTCCCGACCGAGTTAGAGAAGATTCACGATGTGTTCCATGTGTCGATGCTCTAAAAGTATAGGTCGAATATGTCTCACGTAATGCCCGTAGAAGAGATTTAATCGAATCCGAATTTGACGTATGATAAGGAACCAGTGGAGATCTTAGCCTCAAACAGCAAGGTGTTTTGTGGTAGGTCAATTGAGTTGGTCAAGGTAAGGTGGCAACGTCGAAGGGTGGACGAGACCACTTGGGAGAGAAAGAAGGATATGGAAAGGTAGTTTCCTTATCTCTTTCAGTCAGGTAATTTCGGGGACAAAATTCCTTAAGTGGGGGAGAGTTGTAACGCCCCGGGTTTAGAGGTTGGACATTACTCGGGTAAATCGGGTTTTAGTTGTGGGCTCAATTTAATTAAAATAGACTATGGTTTTAATTTAAATGGGATTTGGAATTCAGTAATGGAAAAAGTGTGAATTTTAAATAAGGGCAAAAAGGTACTTTTCAAATTGAAAGTAAAAGATGATGGAAATGGGGTTTTATTTCAAAAAAAAATGTTCAGCTTCTTCATTCCACCATTTTTGACGACCTAAAACCTCTCCAAAACCCCTATCCACTATTCCATTCATTTCTCCGCATCTATTTTGGGTTGTGAGTATGTTGATTTGTCGATTAAGTACTTTGGCTTACCATTGGGTGTTAATCCGCAAAATTTGCATATGTGGGATCCCTTACTCCAACGATTCCATAAGTGCTTGGCAGGATTGAAGCGAGATACATTATCTTTTGTTGGGAGATTGATCTTAGTTAACTTCGTGTTGTCTACTTTGCCGCTATATTACATGAGGTTCTTTTTGGTCCCGTAGAGTATAATCGCCAAGATTGATCGGATAAGGCGTAGGTTTTTATGGGGGGATCGAATGTAAAAATCAAAATGAGCCATGTAAACCGGTCTATTGCTTGTCGGCCTAGACAATATGGGGGTTTGGCGTGGTGGATTTACGCCTCAAAATTTGGCTTTACTAGCTAAGTAGAGTTGGCGTTATGTGATGCATGAGGATTCTTTATGGCGAGCGATTATCGGTGCTAAGTATGGTAGCAATGTTATTCGATGGCAACCTAATGTTGTAGGGGTTAGAAAGATGTGCACGTTATGAAGACAAATAGTAGAATTGCAGTGTGATGATGAGGTGAATCGTTTTATGGGGAGTTCACAATTTCGTTGAATGTTGGGTGATGGTGAAAGGATTTTATTTTGGCAGGACAATTGGTGTATTGATGAATCGTTGCATGTGGTTTTCCCGAGATTATTTCGTTTAGCTATTGATAAAATGGCGTTGGTCAAGGACTACACGAGAGAAGGCAGTTTTGAACAGATGAATGGACCATTTTTTTGGACGAGACCTGCGCTCTTTTGAGATTACTCAAGTGTGCGAGCTAAGGGCATATGTACGGGGCTTTCAACTTTGTTTTAATTTTGTGGATAGACTCGTATGGAAGCCTTTGGCTACGGGCAAATTTTCGGTGGTTGGTCTATATCTTTTGATGCAATCTTTCGGTCTTGAGGTGAATGTCGAGCTAGCCGCGATTTGGAAGCTGCCAATTCCCCCTAAAGTTCAACATTTTTTGTGGTTTGCCATGCTTGATAGGCTGCCGACGATGGCCATGTTGCAAGGCCGAGGGATGTGTGTTGCGGCGGAATTATTGTGTAACCCCCTCGTCCCGGTCTGGCCGGATGACCGGTCCGAGTGAGCTACACGGGGAAAACCGAGTGAAAACTCCCTAAGGAACTCTCCCTCGGTTAGCAACCCTATATTTTTTTTTCATTTTAATCTTGTCTAGATGAAAATTACATCCTAAGTGATCATACAGCGGAACGATATTTACAAAGCAGTCAAACGAACCCAAACTAACATTTAAAAGCCCATTTTTAAAGTTAAACTGCAGGCGGTATCGATACCCTTAGGGGGGGTATCGATACCCCTTGACTAGGTCAACAGGGTTTGGTCAACCTGAGGAGACAGTATCAATACCTCCCTCAAGGGTATCGATACCCTCTCCAAAAGTTGACTTCCCACGGTCAAAGCTAAGACAACGGTATCGATACCCTCGAGGCCGGTATCGATACCGAAATCGACAGTGGCTCCAGTGGCCAAAAAGGTATCGATACTCTCCCTCGAGTATCGATACACGAGGCCTGAAACCAAAGGGCAGTATCGATACCAGTCCAACGGTATCGATACCCCAGCTACGAAAAGGCAGGTTTGAGCTGATTTAAGGCACAATAAGGCCCTTAAATCCCTCTCAAACCTCAACCAACACACTAACATCAATCCTAAGGCAAAATCAAACATATAAGCATGCTCTAACATGAAATCGATGGCACAATCCATCACAAGATGATACACAAGTCATGCAATCAACTTAGCATCCAAACATAAGCAAGGCATACATACTTGGCATTCCAACAAAGGCAATTAGGCATACAAGTCATACATGGATCTCAAGGGTCTTAAAAGGCATAAGGTAAGCATATGAGGTTTGACCCTCTCTAACAAGGCAACCTAAACACCAATAGACATGCCAACACACGCAACATCCATCATAGCATATCATGCATTACAAACCATAATCAAACTAAGACATCAACATAAGGCATTAACAACATGTGGCCAACACAAAGGAGTCTAGATACAAGCTCCTAAAACACGTAGCATTTCCCATTGCTAGACTACTACATTATTTAATTATACCATACTTGAGCAAACTACCACACGCTTGGACGCCCTCATCTTGCTCCTTGCTAACTCCAAGCTAAAGATCTGCATTGTCGGAAAAGGAGAGCGTAAGCATAAAGCTTAGTGAGCGGAGCTCTAAAACATAACTACGACAATGCAGGGTTCAAAGCTTTCTTTTAAAATAAAGGTCAACACATACAAATCATCCTACAACCTAAACCTTCTACTAACATACAAGTTCAACCAAAGGTCATCAACATAAGCATTTGTCATGGCATTACACTTCATGGTATGCATAAAGGCATGATCCTAAATTAAAGCAAAATCATAGGAGGAAAGATATAGTGAGATACACATGAACAACACATGGTATGCACAAGCATAACCAAACACACACGGTGGGACTACACATCACCGTTTCGACTAGTAGTTTTCCAATGGGACTACACATCAAAGTACTCTTCTACTAGTCACTACCGGTAGGACTACACATCACCGGAGTCTTATACCACTTGCTACCGGCGGGACTACACATCACCGGAGCAACGACAACCATCACGTGAGGTTCGACACCAACCATACAACACAATATACACTCACTATCATGCAACATGTACTCACTATATCATGCACAACCAAACAAGTTGTAACAATTTCCACAGTTAGGCATCACTTACTACATTACAATCTTACCAATTACAAATGGTCTTACTCACCATTTTCGTGCACAACCTGCACCAACTTACACACATCTTACAAGACATATCACATCCACATTATTACCATCATACATGAGCAACGATATATTAAATAGCAACAAGCTTCTTCCCAAAGTATTGGAATTTCATGTATATCAAAATATCATTTCAAGAGATGAAAAACAATGATAAAGGGAAAATTTAAAGAGACATTTCACATCACTTACTCTTTGAGTTTAAAATTGACTTTTCAAGCTCAAAACTAAACTTTTTCAAAACCAACTTTGAACCAAATATTACTTGAAAACATTTCCATATTCACATGCTCGAACCAAATGATCGAAGCCATTTAAAAATATTTTAACCACTCACCTCATTTCCTTAAGCAAAACAAGCTAAGCCGAATCAAGCCTCCTCACTTCCGGATCCGATCCCAAAGCTTTACCAACGCAATTCCTTGCCTCTAATCGCCTCAACACAAGTGAATTAACCTCGAATCAGTCCACAACACAACATAGCAAACCCGGAATACAATTCAAATATTAAACACTTGTTTTTCGAACCAAGAACAACCCCCAAAAAGCCATTCCCGAGCAGCCCCTTTGCACAGTCCAAAACTTGTGATTTCAACACATTTAACACTTCCAAATGCTTCCAAAACAATCCCCAACCAATGCCCTAACATCAACCCTCAATTTCCAACATCAACCACACCCAAAACTCAACTAAAAACCCTCCTAAAAACCCTCCAAAACCCAAATTCGGGAAACTTGACAAAACCCTTTAAAAATCATATATGTTGAACCATTTAACTTCTATACATCATTACTAACCATATTAAATCAAAACATTAAGCTTAACAACATAAAGTTTCCACTTTTAATCAAAATCTTTCAAAACTCTATTTTCCAAAACTTCCATGAAAATGAAAATAAGTGGTACTTTTAAAGAGAGGGAGTTGAGGGGAAGTCAAAAACGTAATTACCTTTCAAAACCGAGCCAAAATGAGGGAGGAAGGAGATGGAATAGTGAAAGGGGGAGGGAGCTCTTCAAACCCGTTGAAGAAGAAGATGATGAATAGTAAAGGGTGTTTTATTTGTATAAAGGGGGATTTAAATTAGAAAATGGGAAAATTACCAAAAAGCCATTAATGAGGTGGCTATTTCCCCCTTTTCTCTAAAACCATCCAAATTAAATTTTTCATTTCAATTTAGTCCAACAATAAAATGTTTGATTTTAAAACCCGAGGCCCAAAAGGTTATTCTAATTATAAAACCGAGCCCGAAATAATATTAAAATATTATTTTCACCCGACCCCTAAACCCGGGTGTTACAACTCTCCCCTACTTAAGGAAATTTCGTCCCCGAAATTTATCAGACAGAAAGAGTCACTGACACATGCTCCTCCACGCTTTCTCTCACCACAACATACCCACCAACTCGGTAGACTCACCACACAACATTAGCTAACTGATGCCAAGATCTCAACGGGTCCTTCAATGCATGACCATTTGAAATCCAACTCAATCTTTTCAACAACATAACACGGAACAAAACTGGCTCACACTTCTGAATCATAGACACACAGAACACATCACAAACCCCTTTCTAACTCCGATGGTAACCGCAACAAATAAACAACTGAACTAGCCCGATTCACAATCCCATACAACACTGTTTGAATTCTTGACCCATAACCTTCTCTAGCTGACCATCTGACTTCAACAGGTAACCAAACACTACGCAGACGTCTTCAAAAATCTAGCAGAAAACTCGAATCTCTATCGGCCACTATTGATCTCAAGACACTGTATAATTCATGATCTTGCTAAGGCACAACTCCACCATCTTACCCACGGTACAAGTAGCTTGAACATGTATAAAATGAGCACACTCGATGTAACTATCATTGCTTACTCGGCTAAACTCTCTCGTGAGAAATCAAAGGCGAACCGGACACAAAGTCCCTCAAATCTATTTCCCACTTTCATTACGAATCTCCCACAGATGTAACAAACTAGAAGAAACTGATGCTCGATCTTGACACACAGGCAAACTATGCACTTACTCGCATACTGAACCACGTCATTCATCAACTCAACCCAGAAGTACTCATCTTCGACCCACAATACCTCTTCATACTATTCTGATGCCATACAAATAAACTGTCATATGCTTCGGCCAACACAATACGTCTCAAAACGCTATGTCAATCGGTACAACATTTCTGTCTCTAACACTACAAATTCTATCATCTCTGAACTATACTCTGAAGGTTTTCTTTCTGATATGCCTTGCACGTGAGGTGCCAAGAATCTATCTTGCAACTGTTTCTCTTCAAACATTCTGACTCAATGTAGGTTCAACCCGAAACTCGGCCACAGAAACACTATCATTTGGTAAACTGAATCCGGTAATTACAACTCGCATCTCAACTACTAATCTAGCAACGATATAACTCGAAGCATCGGTTACTACGTAGACTCTCCTCGGATGGTATTCAATCTTGAGATCTCAGTCTTCTTGCAATTCTAACAACTCATGTTGTTCAAGTTCCAACTATTCCCAAGTCTTCGAATATTTCAAGATCTAATGATACGTACACATACACTGTGTATTTCTTACTATACAAGCTTTGTCTCTAAGTCTTCGAAGCAAATACAACTGTAATTAACTCTATGTCTCCTATCAGATAACTCTTCTCACAGTCTTCCAACTATCTTGATGAACAAGCCGGAATCTTCTGCATTGCATAAGCACACAACCTAACTCTACAATGTGACACATCACTATGGTCCACAAACTCTTCTTTGATATAAGCTGATTCAAGGTCGAAGCTCTCTTCAAAGTTTCTTCCGGTTTCTCAAGGGCTCATTGTCCCGCATCTAACCACACAACTGAACATTCTTCTGTAGCAATCTATCAATGGAGCAACTATCTTCAACTGATTATTTACAATTCTCTGAAAGTAACAATGCTAGACCTAGGAACTATAGTTACATGTCACAGTCTTCAAATTTCTTCCAACTCATATCTTCTTCTGACTACTTGGGATTTACCCTAATACACTCGGCCAATCCACATGTCTTAGGAGAACATCTTCCTTAACTCGGAGCTCACGCTTGCACAACTTAGCATACAACTGATTCCCTAAAAGGATCTACCACACTAACTTCAAAGCTTGGCATAGCCTTCTTCGGTACGCGAATATACCCGCGTGTCATCTATGTGAGCTACTATAACTGATCAAGGACTTAGAAAAACATTTTTTTGCTCAACATCTCTTGCAAAAGTAACTTACACACTAGTCTAACAGAGCGGCATAACTCAAAACCCAAAGTGATCACATCTGCCCTGAAAGCTGTCTTCAATGCTTCAACTTCTCTCATTTTCAACTGGTAATAATCGGATCTCAAACCAACCTTCGAACAGACTAAAACATACACTAACAGATCAACAAGCCACTGACGTACAGAAACGAATACCAACTACTCACTGTCTACTGTTTCAGTTGTCTGAAATCTAATCACATTCTTGTATCGTCTTCTCTCTTCTTCACAATTTGTACTGTTATCCTCTAAGATGATGCACTAAGACAAAGAATCTAAGGTCTAACAAACTCGTAGTTGATCCTTCAACACTCTCAAGTCGGTCGAGAATCATAAGGTACAGAGCAACCAAAACAGGAGCAAACTCGGAGACGGTCTCAAAATCAAACCCTTCTTCCCTATCAAGAGACAAACCGGGCAATTCTTCCAAACACCTCTAGGATAAACACAACCTATTCTAACATTATGTGGTCTAATCCTCATTCAAAAATCAAATCTATAACATTTGCTAGGCAAGCCTGTCAACCAAAGTCAATCAATCTTTGACTTCTAAAGCTGGATTTAACATTCGATACAAAACCCACATTCCTATCTTCCGTTACAATCTCATAGTCATCCGAAAGCTCTAAGAAATCTTTCAATGTCTCAAAGTCTACCCTAACTCTATGTTCTTCAAACCAATCCATGCACAGCTTCACATCAAAACCGTAAAAAGCAATTCCATCGCATCAACTGAAAACACGTGCCACTGAATCGTCAACGAACACCCCTTGTACATCTTTCTGACCACGACTGTATCCCCGAAGGAGCTAGCAACACCAACACCTACCTCTAGTACCTCACAAGGTAGATTTCAACAGCTTCACATGCTCACTCCAATTACACAGACACGTAGATCCAGAATCAATCAGAAAAGAAACATGTTCAATGATTGTATCAAGGAATTACTTGCTATAATATCGACATCATTCCGAAGCCAACTCTTAGTTCATCACTCCTCTTACCATCTCATGTCAAGATCGGTCACATTGTTCTCCCTCAACAGAAACCAACTCATGTGCCTGTTGACCCAAACAAACAAACTGCACTCCAAACTCTAGTACGGTCATACTGCCCTGAACTAAAACGATGAACTCTCTCATCATTCACATCCTCTAAAACCTCAGATTCACAATTACCAGCCCTAGGCCCACGCCTCGGCCTCCAACTCACCAAAGACAACAATACAATACTAAACAAAACACACAAACAAGAATATTTAGGGTTAGCGAGAGCAAGGGTCCAAGGTGCTCAAGTATATTCCTTTACAAAAATCTTTTTAAATAAGTAATAGTAGCAATGGGAACTCGACACTACGCTTCAACACAACCATCATGCTAACACACGCTTTCAAACACCGTACTAACAAGCAAACATTAAGCATACATGGCAAAACATTCACCGAGACATAGCAACAACATAACACATCAAACTTACCTCACCTACCTGCCCGAGGTCGCGGAAACCTCAGGCTCTGATACCAATAAATGTAACCCCCTCGTCCCGGTCTGGCCGGATGACCGGTCCGAGTGAGCTACACGGGGAAAACCGAGTGAAAACTCCCTAAGGAACTCTCCCTCGGTTAGCAACCCTATATTTTTTTTCATTTTAATCTTGTCTAGATGAAAATTACATCCTAAGTGATCATACAGCGGAACGATATTTACAAAGCAGTCAAACGAACCCAAACTAACATTTAAAAGCCCATTTTTAAAGTTAAACTGCAGGCGGTATCGATACCCTTAGGGGGGGTATCGATACCCCTTGACTAGGTCAACAGGGTTTGGTCAACCTGAGGAGACAGTATCGATACCTCCCTCAAGGGTATCGATACCCTCTCCAAAAGTTGACTTCCCACGGTCAAAGCTAAGACAACGGTATCGATACCCTCGAGGCCGGTATCGATACCGAAATCGACAGTGGCTCTAGTGGCCAAAAAGGTATCGATAATCTCCCTCGAGTATCGATACACGAGGCCTGAAACCAAAGGGCAGTATCGATACCAGTCCAACGGTATCGATACCCCAGCTACGAAAAGGCAGGTTTGAGCTGATTTAAGGCACAATAAGGCCTTTAAATACCTCTCAAACCTCAACCAACACACTAACATCAATCCTAAGGCAAAATCAAACATATAAGCATGCTCTAACATGAAATCGATGGCACAATCCATCACAAGATGATACACAAGTCATGCAACCAACTTAGCATCCAAACATAAGCAAGGCATACATACTTGGCATTCCAACAAAGGCAATTAGGCATACAAGTCATACATGGATCTCAAGGGTCTTAAAAGGCATAAGGTAAGCATATGAAGTTTGACCCTCTCTAACAAGGCAACCTAAACACCAATAGACATGCCAACACACGCAACATCCATCATAGCATATCATGCATTACAAACCATAATCAAACTAAGACATCAACATAAGGCATTAACAACATGTGGCCAACACAAAGGAGTCTAGATACAAGCTCCTAAAACACGTAGCATTTCCCATTGCTAGACTACTACATTATTTAATTATACCATACTTGAGCAAACTACCACACGCTTGGACGCCCTCATCTTGCTCCTTGCTAACTCCAAGCTAAAGATCTGCATTGTCGGAAAAGGAGAGCGTAAGCATAAAGCTTAGTGAGCGGAGCTCTAAAACATAACTACGACAATGCAGGGTTCAAAGCTTTCTTTTAAAATAAAGGTCAACACATACAAATCATCCTACAACCTAAACCTTCTACTAACATACAAGTTCAACCAAAGGTCATCAACATAAGCATTTGTCATGGCATTACACTTCATGGTATGCATAAAGGCATGATCCTAAATTAAAGCAAAATCATAGGAGGAAAGATATAGTGAGATACACATGAACAACACATGGTATGCACAAGCATAACCAAACACACACGGTGGGACTACACATCACCGTTTCGACTAGTAGTTTTCCAATGGGACTACACATCAAAGTACTCTTCTACTAGTCACTACCGGTAGGACTACACATCACCGGAGTCTTATACCACTTGCTACCGGCGGGACTACACATCACCGGAGCAACGACAACCATCACGTGAGGTTCGACACCAACCATACAACACAATATACACTCACTATCATGCAACATGTACTCACTATATCATGCACAACCAAACAAGTTGTAACAATTTCCACAGTTAGGCATCACTTACTACATTACAATCTTACCAATTACAAATGGTCTTACTCACCATTTTCGTGCACAACCTGCACCAACTTACACACATCTTACAAGACATATCACATCCACATTATTACCATCATACATGAGCAACGATATATTAAATAGCAACAAGCTTCTTCCCAAAGTATTGGAATTTCATGTATATCAAAATATCATTTCAAGAGATGAAAAACAATGATAAAGGGAAAATTTAAAGAGACATTTCACATCACTTACTCTTTGAGTTTAAAATTGACTTTTCAAGCTCAAAACTAAACTTTTTCAAAACCAACTCTGAACCAAATATTACTTGAAAACATTTCCATATTCACATGCTCGAACCAAATGATCGAAGCCATTTAAAAATATTTTAACCACTCACCTCATTTCCTTAAGCAAAACAAGCTAAGCCGAATCAAGCCTCCTCACTTCCGGATCCGATCCCAAAGCTTTACCAACGCAATTCCTTGCCTCTAATCGCCTCAACACAAGTGAATTAACCTCGAATCAGTCCACAACACAACATAGCAAACCCGGAATACAATTCAAATATTAAACACTTGTTTTTCGAACCAAGAACAACCCCCAAAAAGCCATTCCCGAGCAGCCCCTTTGCACAGTCCAAAACTTGTGATTTCAACACATTTAACACTTCCAAATGCTTCCAAAACAATCCCCAACCAATGCCCTAACATCAACCCTCAATTTCCAACACCAACCACACCCAAAACTCAACTAAAAACCCTCCTAAAAACCCTCCAAAACCCAAATTCGGGAAACTTGACAAAACCCTTTAAAAATCATATATGTTGAACCATTTAACTTCTATACATCATTACTAACCATATTAAATCAAAACATTAAGCTTAACAACATAAAGTTTCCACTTTTAATCAAAATCTTTCAAAACTCTATTTTCCAAAACTTCCATGAAAATGAAAATAAGTGGTACTTTTAAAGAGAGGGAGTTGAGGGGAAGTCAAAAACGTAATTACCTTTCAAAACCGAGCCAAAATGAGGGAGGAAGGAGATGGAATAGTGAAAGGGGGAGGGAGCTCTTCAAACCTGTTGAAGAAGAAGATGATGAATAGTAAAGGGTGTTTTATTTGTATAAAGGGGGATTTAAATTAGAAAATGGGAAAATTACCAAAAGGCCATTAATGAGGTGGTTATTTCCCCCTTTTCTCTAAAACCATCCAAATTAAATTTTTCATTTCAATTTAGTCCAACAATAAAATGTTTGATTTTAAAACCCGAGGCCCAAAAGGTTATTCTAATTATAAAACCAAGCCTGAAATAATATTAAAATATTATTTTCACCCGACCCCTAAACCCGGGTGTTACATATTGTGTTGTTAGTGTCGCGAGGTGGAGGAAACATTGGACCATATCGTGTTTCGCTGCCATGTTGTGTGGGAGATTTGGCTATGTTTTTTATGGTGGCGAGTGGTAATAGTCTAGTCGAGAGCTTTTTTGGGTTTATTGGAGAAATGCTTTGGCAGCTTCTTTGTTGGTAGGGTGCGGGAGTGGTGGTTGGCAAGCTGCGCGTCAGTTGTATGGTCGTTGTGGTTGGCGAGGAACAATTGTATATTCAATGGTACAAGGGCGAGTTCGGGCGAATTGTTTTTCTTGATTAAATTACGCTCTATGTATTGAG
This sequence comes from Hibiscus tridactylites, assembly GCA_958450335.1. Lineage (NCBI taxonomy): Eukaryota > Viridiplantae > Streptophyta > Magnoliopsida > Malvales > Malvaceae > Hibiscus > Hibiscus tridactylites. Next base: position 23,412,464 of record OY288268.1, on the reverse strand, counting down.
TGCGGATTCGTTTACCCCCGGGTATGGTAATGGAAGCGACGTGGTGGGAATGCCCTTGGCTTTGTGATTTCAGCCACATAGTGACTCAAGACGGTCGAACATTAGTTGGGAGATGCCACCTACAGGGGTGTTGAAATTCAACGTTGACGGGTCTGCTAGAGGGAAACCGGGTAAAGCTGGGTGTGGTGGAGTTTTACGCAACGAGTTTGGTCATATCTTAGCCTTGTTCTCAGGTCCGATTGGAATGACGGATTCGAATGAAGCGGAATTGCATGACATTTGCTTTGCTCTAGAGATGATGTTGGGATCGAATTATTTACACCATGAGAAATAACCGTGGAAATTTTGGCAATGGTTACGACGAAGTGTCGCGATGTCTGATGTTTGCTTTCATCATGTATACCGTAGGGCGAATAAATTGGCGGATGCTCTTGCTAAGAGTGGTGTCGATCGACCTGAATGGTTTCAACGGTTTGGATGAGTTTTTGTTGATTTTATTAGGGGTTGGACCCGTTCGGGTCATATTCGATTGTTGTATGGGTGTATATCCGTTCTTTCACACTACCATGAGTACTCTTTTCCTCTACATATGTTCTAGAGAGGTTTTTAACGAGGCTTATGGTAGTGATGGTTATGTATGATCTCTTTTAATAAATCATGCATTTTGCCAAGCAAAAAAAAGAACACTAACACTGAACTAAGTTTAATATTTTAAAAATAATAATCTATTAAAAATAAAATTATTCTTCCACGTGTCAAGCATTGATTGGTTAACAATTTTTTAACACCTCTTACGATATGACACCTAAAATTGCAATAGTGTAAACTTTAGTCGCCTAAAATTACAATGGTGTAAATTTTAAGCATCTATTTTTAGCAAAAAAGAAATACTTCAGATACCTAAAGTTCAAAAGAAGTATACTTTAGGCACTTATTTTTATTTTTAACAAAATGAAACTGTGAAAGTGAATTTTCAATTCAATAAAATCTGTATTATAATTTCATTTATTGTTGATTATTTTCTATTGATAAGAAAATGATGAAGTGAGCATTTCTGGATAAATTTATTAAACGTACTGATATTTACGTAAACAAATAAATTGATGTCATCTTTTTGATGTAATAAAGAATTTAAAATTTGATTAATCATGTTTTCCTATAGGATTTAATGAAATGTCTTTTTCATTTCATTTCCGACTCTCTATTATTAAAAGTGTCAGAGTACACTTACCTGTTCTACTCCATTCTTTTTAAATTTTGAGTTTAAAACTTCCCAGGAGCGTTGCTTACACCTAAATTTCTACTTTCTCATTCTAGGTAAAAGTAGAATAGGTTTTCAAAAAATTATTAAAAGTGTCGATAACGGCAAGTTGAGTTTGTATAAGTTCTTCAACTTGATCCTAAAATGAGTATTGACGGTAACCACAATACTTGCAAATATTTTATTTGGTTTTTAGTGATTTTGGATAATATTTGAATTGTGGTTTTTAGATTACTATTTTCTTTGGATTCAGATCTTAGAATAGATATAGATATCTATTATTTCAATTTTTTTACATATAATAGATTTGTATATTCATTATTTGAACACATTTTATTTTTGTGTACGATATATTTAGACATTTGGATCTATTATTTATTTTTGAATATTCACGTAAAGTTTATTTAATTGAGATTCACTTCTAGATAGTACTAATAGAGGGTTAAATTAGGGAAAATGTCATTTTCTTTATGAACAAATTTGAAGAAGATGGTCAAAATTTACCATACAAAAGGGTAGTCGCCACTAGCTGCTATCAACTTTCATGTGTGAGGTGAGAATCGTCGGTAGTTGTCGGCTACTTTGGTCAATTCATTTTAGTTTGGTCAATTCATTATACCATGTCACATTTTAATTTAACGGTAGAATGTATAAGTTTTGAGGACTAAAGTTGTTATTATATCAAAGGTTTTTTATTAACAAATCCTAATTCTAGTCTTACCTAGAGGCGAGGGGAAAGAGACTCTAGGGGTGGAAGGAAGTGCTCTTATTGAGTCTAGAACTCATGACTTAAAAAAAATGAAAGAACAAAAATGAGCAGTTTAATATGCTTGCTCATTCGATATATTTGTTACTAAACATATAGTTAAATTGTTGTTTTACCCATTAATTAAGGGCGACAATATATGGATTTTTGTTGTTGCTAATAGGGATGTAAAAAGCTGACCCGACCTGAAAACCCGACTAAAACCTGCTCGAGTCAGAACCTGATTTGACCTGAAAATTTAATGACCCGAACCCGATCTGTAACCGACTGTTGTTGACCCGAACCTGAATTCGACCTGTTACTGTAGTGATCGAACCCGACCTGCGTCCGACTGAAAACGACTCGAACCCGAATTGGACCTGTTACTGTGGACCTGAAACCCGACCTGCGCCCGACTGAAACGAACCCGAACCCGAAGCCGACCTGGCAGATAACCGATTTTACCCGACTGAATTGACCCGAGATCTGATATTACCCGACCTGTTTTGGACCCGACCTGTTTTGGACCCGACATGTTAATTGACTCGACCTACTTTGAACCCGACCTATTTTTAACCTGAACTGATATTGATCTGACTTGATATTTACCTGATATATAGTTGAAGAAATCTACGATTTCATAAATTTAAAGTGTTGCTAAATGTAAAGCATTAATTTATTAAATTAATTTAATACTAACTCGTTCAATATAAATTATTTGTGAAGTTTAATAAGAATTAACATACTTAAATTTATTTTATTAAAAATATTCAAAATTTAAAAATTTTATTAAATTAATAAGTTGTGATGAATGAATTTAAAACAAATTATTTAAACTTTAAATCAATTTATTAATTGTGATCATTAAATTTAAGACATATTTTATTTAAAAAAATTAATTATAACTATTAAAATAATAAAAAAATAATTTTAGTTTAGGGGAAATTTTTTTGAATTAATGGGGGAAATTTTTTTTGATTGAAAGAAAATTATAGGGGAATTTGGCACCATATCAAACAAAATGAGGAGTTTTGGCATCATATCAAACAAAAACAAAATTGGAGGGGGGGGGGGGGGGGTTGCCGCTATTCAAACAAAATTGGGTTTGGGGTGGTTTGCCGCCATTCAAACAAAATTGGGTTGGGGGAGATTTTCCCGCCTATAAAACAAATTGAGAGAGGTGAGATTTTTTATTTAGGGGTTAATTATGCTTTAGGTACTTCCTTAATTAGATGGTTAGGGTTTAGATTTTAGTTTATTTTTTTAGTCTTAACGTTTGGTTTAGTTTTTTTTAATTTTTTTTAATTAGGCCATGCTTTATAAATTAATTAATTATTAAGCTTTTTGGTTTGCTTTAAATTTAATTTGGTCCTCGTATAAATATTTGGTAAGCAATTAGGTTTAATAATTTTATTCATTTGTGATTTGTGTTCTAATTAATAACTTGGTTTTAATTTATTTTTAGATTTCTCATTTTTATGTATCAATTTATTTTGTTGGTTAGATTTATGAGTTTATGTTTAGGGTTTAATGGTAAGTGTGTCAAGTTGATTGTTTGGGGCAATGAGATTAGTTTAGGGATTATGTGAATATGCTTGCACTCTAATTATTAGTGAATAGTGTCTGTAAATTTAGATATTCATGTTTGGGGTTTAGGGGTAAATGTGTCAACTTAATTATTTGGGGTTATAAAATTAGTTTAAGGATTAGGAGATTAGGCTTGTACTCTAATTATTAGTGACTATAAGATTTAAGGGTTGAGGTTTATGGGTATTGTTTAGGGGTATACATATATACATACAAATATGTATGTTCTAGTATATATACATATATATATACTAAAACTTACATACACATATGTATATATATAATTATAACAATATATATATATACTAAAACTTACATACATACATGGATATATATACTAAAACTTAAATATATGCATATATATGTGTTTTAGTATGTATGTATGTATACATGTGTGTTTTAGTATTTTCTTCATTCTAGTCCCTTAACTTTATTTTAATTTGACCACATTTATTATTCCAAATTGACCCACATTTATTTTTTTAATTTGTCAAATGTTTTATTATTTTAATTTAATATTTTCTTCATTCTAGTCCCTTAACTTTATTTTAATTCCATACTAACTCCTTTATATATATTTTAATTCATCATGTTTTATAATTTTAATTTGAAATTTTGTTCATTATAGACCCTAAAACTTTATTTTTATTCTAAATTGACATCTACTTATTGTTTTTTTAATTACTCTAATTTTTATACTTTTAATTTGATATTTTTGTTCATTACAATCCCCAAAATTTTATTTTTATTCCAAATTGACCCATTTTCATTGTTTTCTTTTAAATTTGTCTAATGTTTTATAATTTGAATTTTTGTTCATTATAATCCGTGAAACTTTATTTTTAATTCAAATTGACCATTTTTCAGTCCAAACTGACCCATTTTCATTATTTTTTAATTACTCCAATGTTTTATAATTTTAATTTGATATGACTTTAAATAATTAACTCCAAATCAATGACGATTGATGAAGGCCAACCTAAAGTCTATCGACTACTTATACGATTGTACCGAACTCAAATTCAATACGAATTTCAATCCTAAAAATACCCCGACCTGAATTACCCGACCTGAAACTACCCGACCTAAAATTACCCGACCTGAAATGCAACCGACCTGAAATGAACCCGACCTGAAACGGACCCGACCTGAAACGGACCCGACCTGAAATGGACCCGACCTGAAATGGACCCGACCTGAACTGTATCTGAACCCGAATTAACCTGTCAATTATCTGCTTCGGACCCGACCCGTTTTGACCCGACCTGAAATGAACCCGACCTGAAATGGGCCCGATCTGAAATGGACCCGACCTGAAATGGACCCGACCTGAATTGGACCCGCACCCGACCCGAGTCGAATCAAAATAAAAAAATGACCTGTATCCGATTTTACCCGACCTGACAGTACCCGACCTGAAACCCATCCGATTACCGGTTTTTACTTCCCTAGTTGCTAATTTCAATTAGGCTTAATAGTTCATTACCTTTTTATTATACTCTATTTTTTACATTGTTTAATGAGTATTTTGTCAATTTAGGCATTTACTACCGTTCTATCATACTCATTCTTCTAATATTACTTTTTATAAAAGATATCATGTAATCTAATAAAAGATTATCATGTGGTCTCAGTGAAAAAATAAATAATTTTTATGTTAGGAGACCCGGGTTCAACTATAATATCTACAAGGTGTGTGCTTTGTCAAAGGGTTAAGAATATCCATGAATAGATATTACCTTCTAGTCACCTTTAGACTATTAAAAAACATAAAAAAAACACAAAAAATTGATTTGTATGTCGTTGACGCTGAACCGACCATACACCCAGATCTTGCACTACTACGAGAAAAGGGACGTCCACGATCGATACGAATTTACTGTGCGGAGACTATAGTCGAATATAGTGAAAAAATCGGACAAAGGAAACATTGCACTATATGTAGAAATCCCTGACACACGCGTAACAAGTGTCCTAATCACTCGGGCCTTCGTATCAACTAAATGATTGTAATTTCTTATTGTCCGCGTTCCTCAAGTTTCAGTTTAAATAATAAGATCTAATTCGTTTTAAAAAATTTCTTTCCGGCTTGTCGTTCCTGCAAAAAACCACGCTTTGGAACCATTTTCAACGCAAATTTTATACCCTTCTCCATGTATCGCGCGTCCCTATATCAGTCTCAGATCGAAGACAAGTTTTGACAGAACAAGCATATTAGGCCATTTTATATTTTCATTCATTCACAAAAAACAAGCTATGGAACCGTTTTCAACGCGAATTTTACTTGGTTTAAAATGCACCGAACTTGCCTATATTGGTGTCGAATGAAAGACAAGTTTCAGTACTACACACCTAAACTCAATGTTTATTAAAATTATACGATTAATAACCCCGAAATATTGCTCGAACATGCCTATAGACACTTGGTCTGCAAGCCCGATTTATAAAGAACTCGCTTTCTACAAAAAGTGAGTTCTTTGAGATAAATTAAGCCGGCTCTTCAAATTCTCGGAGAACACACTTTCTGCAGAACGCGAGTTCCTGTTAAATTCATTATTCCGAAAAGCGTTGACAAGTATGTATATATAATCGGTTTGTTTATTAACGTATGCAATAATATTAACGTTTTTTGGATTATTGGATGAGTGAAACGGATGACTGAGATTAACTCTTTAAGTTTTACAAGTTTTTAGAATTTTGAGTTTTACATTTTCTATTATTAATGTCATCTATCCAATTGGACCTTTGTTGAATATGTTAGGTTTTGGGCCTACCCCGAGGCCTTTGTTTCATGTTTTGGGCCTTTGTTGCATATGTTAGGTTTTGGGCGTATGTTGCCTTTATTTTACTTTGAACATTTGTTACCCATTGTACTAATGGTTTGAATTAATGAAAATCTTTCTTTCCTCTAAGAAAAAAAATTACATTATAAAGAACCCAACAAATTCTCAGTGAAAAAACAGATGATGTTATCTTAGGAGATACATGTTCAACCCGCTATGTAACAGATACTAACTTGTAATCACTTTTAAACTATTAAAAAATTACATTATAAAAGGTTATTTCTATATATTACCATAATAAAAAGAAGGGATAACTATATTTTTAGTACCTCACCTTTACCTGTTTTCCTATTTTGGTACCCTATCTATTTTTTGGCAAAATAGTACCTAGCGTTATGTTTTGTTTCTATTTTAGTACCCCACCGTTAAAAAATTAACGGAAGGTCGACTAGGAGAGAGAAAATCACACGTGGCATGCTGCCACGCCATTTTCCCTCTCCTAATCAGCATGCTACATGTGCTTTTTTCATGATTTTTGTTGACATGGCATGCTAACTAGGAGAGAGAAAATGATGTTGCAACATGCCATATATGATTTTCTCTCTCCTAGTCAGCCTTCTGTTAATTTTTTAACGGTGAGGTACCAAAATAGAAACAAAATGTAACGTTAGGTACTATTTTGCCAAAAAAAGACAGGGTACCAAAATAGGAAAACATGTAAAGGTGGGGTACTAAAAATGTAATTATCCCTAAAAAGAATAATAAACTACACTAGTAGTCCCTAAAGTTTTAAGGCATTTGTAGTATGATCACTTAACTTTTAAAACTTGTAACACAATCATTGACATTTTAATTCGCTTTCATTATGGTCATCATCGTCAAAAGAAGCTGGCATAGCACGTTAACTTAAAAAATGGGTCAACTATACTAGTAGTCCAAAAACATTGTAACCCCCTCGTCCCTGTCTGGACGACTGACCGGTCTAAGTAGGTCACACGGGGAAAACCGAAGTGAAACCTGTTAAGACTCCTCTTCGGTTAGCAACCCTAGAAAATTTCTTTGAATTATTATCTTGTCTAAAGGCTTTAGTACTTCCTATGTGAAACACGAGAACGGAAACACAACGAAATACGACAAACATAACAAGTAAGAATTTGTAACATCCCATTTTACTATTTACAACAGGTTGTATCGATACGTTGGGAGACCGTATCGATACGTCTTGACCCGGTCAACAGCCCATAGTCAACCTAGGGAGACCGTATCGGTTCACTGGTTGACCGTACCGATATGCCCTCATTGGTCAACTTCTCACGGTAAACGATAAAAGACTATACCGATAAACCCTAGACCCGTACCGATATGCAAAAATTTCGTCAATTTCTCAGGTTTCCAGAGAGCTTTTGGCGTATCGATACACTCTCGTGTATCGGTACGCTAGGCTTAAACTGAGCCCCAAAGTGTAGGACCGTATTGATACCGCCCTTGGGTGTACCGATACGCCCTGCATTCAAAGACTCAATTTAGCTGAAAACAACCTATGACTCAACTCTAGATGCATTTTACGACTCGTCTAGCAACATACCAACACTCATAAATCATTTAGCAACCAAAACATATCATGCAATTCAACACAACCGAACAAACATAACATCCAACACAAGGTAGACAATTAGGTAGGAACTTGCATAAAAACATGCATGATTTCACCATTTCATTCAAAGGCAATAACACACACATAGACCTTTCATAAAAAGGTTTCACATGCTTTAGACAAACATATAGGCATTCATGGTAATACATGGCTATAGGCCTTCAACACACAAGCATTCAAGCAAAAACAACATTAAAACTAAGCATATATGAGTCTAACATTGCTCATACAACCACATGGCATCAACAATCCAAACATGCTAGGACATCAAAAGCAAACAAAGGAGTTTGAACTCCAACTTCATACAAGTCTAATACCCTCAATGTTTAGGCATTATTACAATTACTTAAATCATACTTGAGCTACTCGAGAACTCCAAAAGCTCCTCCTTGCCCACTTGCCTTTCGAACTCTAACGATTTGCATGTTGGAAAAAGGAGAGCGTAAGCTTGATAGCTTAGTGAGTGAAACTCTAAAAACTCATCAATCATTCAGTTTTCAAAACACATTTCTTAAATGATAAATAAACCATTTGAATGCACGAAAGGTATCTCAACAACACAACTACATGGTTTGCACATGCACAACCAAAACACTGTGGGACCACACATCACCGTTCGACTAGTAGTTTTCTGATGGGACCACTCATCACCTTACTCTACTACTAGTCACTACCGGTGGGACCACTCATCACTGTAGTTATGACAACCAACACGTGGGGCTCGACACCAACAAAGACTACACAACAACAACGAATGTAAAACCAATCTACAATGCATATGATATCACAACAAATACTCATACATCATCACTCAACTATCAAGGTAGGATTAGTAAACTTACACTTGGGTTTAGGTTAGCCCTCAAGGCTCCACCCAAACCCCCAAGAATTCCTTTTTTGTAATCAAATCAAGTGCACAACATTTTCACTCACCGATGCAACCCAAACGGAAGCCGAACACCGATCTCAAGTCTCCAAATTCCCCGAAATCATGCCCGAAGCCTCTCCGATTTTCGTACTCCCTAATAACCCAGCAGAGAACTACCAAATCCAATGCCCCAAACACCTCAAACACCCCCAAAACTCCTTTCTAGTATCACTATAGCACCAGCCCAACTCCCTTTCACAACACCATACCAAAAACACAAATTTTGACACTTTTAAAATACCCTAAAACCCAACTTCGGGATTCTTAATAAAAACCAACAAAATTGAGATATAATGTACCTTAGGGATAGGTTAACTCATAACTTAACTCTACATATCAAAAGCAAAACGAAAATCCATTAAAGTTCCACCATTTTCTTTGAAAACTTGAATTTTTATACAATGGTATTTTCTAATATCTAAAACCATAAATGTGTTAGGAATTGAAAGGAGAAGTCAAGAATGGTCTGACCTCGCTGAAATCACTTGAATTCGATTCACTACTAAATCTTCCTCCACTCCTACCCCATACAAGCTTGATTTAGCATAATTAATTTGCAAACCAGAAGCATATTCAAAACATGTCAAAATTCGCTTCAAATTTCTAGCATAACATACCTTCGCTTGAAAGAAAAGGATCGTATCATCCGCGAACTGTAAGTGAGACACAGCACAACCCGCCACTGTCACTCCTTTAACCACCTATAACTTTGTCGCATTACGCAGAAACTGGTGTAACATCTCCGCCACAATCACAAAAAGCAATAGTGATAGCGGATCACCCTATCGTAACCCCTTATACATCGCAAACTCACTAGTCGGGGAACCATTCACTAAAATCAATAGTTGTGCTGTTGGACCACCTATAACTTTGTCGCATTACGCAGAAACAGCTGCATCCAAAGAACAAGCCACATGTATTCGTGAGAAATGCTGTTGGAATGCGCAGAAAAAATATCCCTTTAACTGCTCTGACTCTATTACCCAAATACCCCGAGACATCACCCTCCTGATCGTGGTCCTCATCGCTCTAATCCTTGTTGCCCGATGGAAAAACTTGGTATTGTGATCACCCTCCTTCAACCAAGCCATGCGCAATTTTTGTCGTCAAATCGACTCGTAAAACCTTGTTAGAAGCCATAACTCAACATTCAGATTCCACCTCTCCTCCATATCCTCCCAAGATGACGAGCCATCCTCCACTCTGCCATCCAACTCATCCAACCTTTTCGTAACATACCCAATTCTGGTGTCAATGTTGCCAAACGAATCAGAATTCCATTGCTTGAGGAAAGCTTTCATCTAGGGGTGTAAATGAACAGAGCGTTCGATGAACCGTTCGTGAACTGTTCATATAACGTTCGTTTATGTTCGTTTATCAAGCTAAATAAACGAGTGTGAACAAAATTTTTTATGTTCGTTTAATAAACAAACAAACACAAACAAAGGTGTGTTCAGCTCGTTTATGTTCACGAACAAGCTCGTTTATAAGCTTGTTTATGTTCACGAACAAGCTCATTTATTAGCTTGTTTATGTGCTCATGTATAGGCTCGTTTATAAACTCGTTTATAGTCTCGTTTATAAGCTTGTTTATCCTCGTTTACATGTTTGTTTATAAGCTCATTTATAGAATGAAAATGTTTGTGGATATATCTAAATACTAATTTTTTGTTGTTGCTAAGAATATTATATTTAGGGGTGTAAATGAACAGAGTGTTCGACGAACCGTTCGTATAACGTTTGTTTATGTTCTTTTATTAAGCTAAATAAACGAGTATGAACAAAATTTGTATGTTCGTTTAATAAACAAACGAACACGAACAAAGGCGTGTTCGGCTCGTTTATGTTCACTAACAAGCTCGTTTATGTTCACGAACAAGCTCGTTTATGCGCTCATGTATTAGCTCGTTTATAAGCTTGTTTATAGGGTCGTTTACATGCTTGTTTATAAGCTCGTTTATAGAATGAAAATATGTGTAGATGTATCTAAATACTACTTTTTGTTGTTGCTAAGGATATTATATTAAGTTTATGTTTAAATGTAAGTTTTAATTTTTTGCTTTTATTTATTTATTTATTGTTAATTTAGTTAACATTTCTTAAAATATAAACAAACATGTTCGCGAACGAATAAATGAGCACATTCGTGAACACTTAAACGAACACGTTCGCGAACACCTAAACGAACACGTTTGCGAACACTTAAACAAACATGTTCGTGAACACTAAACAAACAAACACGAACACCTTCAAAAATAAATAAGCGAACACGGACACAATATTAAAAATTCAAACGAACATGAACACCTTTAAAATTAAACAAACGAACACGAACATAGGCTTGTTCGTTCAAGCTCGGTTCATTTACACCCCTACTTTCATCCCACAGAGTTTTGCCAACATGCCCAGCTCACCTCATCCCCTATTCAACTCACCCATCCGCAACCATTCTTTCTCCATCATCCCCACTGATTTCTTTGACGCAAGCCAAGCATTCAGGAACCGAAACGGAAACGGTCCACTATCCATTAGATCACTAGCAAGCAAAAGAGGCAAGTGATCCGATAAACCCCACGCTAATGGTAATACCCTCAAATCCTTATACTTCGTTGTCCACTCAGGTGACACTAGAAAACGGTCAATGCGGCTACATTGCTTACCCGGTCCGAACCACGTGTATTGCTTCGCCTGCAGCGGGATATCGATCAAAGAATTTAAATCCACAAATTCATGAAATAACAACATACCTCGAGACATAATTGAACAACCACGTCGTTCTTTCAGATGCAAAATCATATTAAACCCCCCGACACACCACGGTAAGGAACTATCGGACATTTCCTTGCTCAGCGAATTCCACAACTCTGTTATTCCCCAAACACACAGTGCATATACACCCAAAATTCCAGATCGTCAATCATCACGAAGCCATTGACCCTCAATCTTCACAAAACGCGCTCCTAATTTAATTGTACTTGCCGCAAATCGAGTCGTATCCCAAACAATTAAAATTCCCCATGATCTTCCTATAGACGGGCCAAACGCAAATTAAAATACATCGGAACTCCAAATCCTACCAACCAAATCACCCGTAATTTCTTCAAGTTTCGTTTCTTGTACAATTAGTAACTCACACCTATGTTGTCGCACAAGATTATGCACCGCTCTTCTTTTCGATGCCGAGCCCAATCCTCTCACATTCTATGACAACATCTGCATCTCGCGTTGCTATTGTTGGCCCTCACAAGTTGTGATCATCCTAACAATATCTTGTACAATCTCGTCCTCATTCCCTACTGTCTCCGCGCCAATATATTTCCCCAAAATCAGCGTCTCATGTGCTTCCTTTAGAATCGATCTTTTCTAATTTTCAAAATCTGAATTCGATAAAGAACCGTTGGCAATTCTTTGCGATCTATTGGCATTCTTTTTTGGACATCCCCAGCCTCTTTTACTCAAGCGTTGTTCGGCCTCTTTTACTAAAGCGTTGTTCTGCCTCTTTTACTCAAGCGTTGTTCTGCCTATTTGCTTCAACCATTATTGCTTTACCAGCCCTTTGGATTTCAGATCGTGACCCATCCAGTAATGGTCGAGGCTCATCATTGCTTTGTCTATTTTGTATTAACAACCCATAATCTTGCCACCGTAACTTCTCTCTCATGTTCATCCCATAGTCCATCCCGACCATGTGAACTTGTTCCTCCTCTGGTCGTGAAACCATACCAACGTCTTCGTCTGCCATCCAACTCATATCCCTTGATGACACCTCCAACACTCTCTCATCGACAACACAATTATCAGTCCACAATCGATTCGAATGTTCCACATTTCCCCCGCCCCCAATATTGAGTTAGCGACAATTGTATCATCCTCCTTGTCTCTCTGAGTCATACGATCCATGGGTCTTTCGTCACTAGCCTTGTCACTCCCCATCTCCGTAACACTTGTGTTCTCCGCAACTCCACAACAACAATCACATTTCGTTCCCAATGTCTCCTCCATCTCGGCACGCAGAATGTATTCTCACCCACTTACAAATCCATCACAGTATCAATATTTTCTATCCAATCCGTTTCAATTTGAAAATGACATCTCTCAAATGACGACGGTGCAATAGTTTCAGCATCCACTTGTACTAACTCCCCTCATAAATCCGCAATGTTCTTGAAAGTTCCTTCGGACCACGCGTGAATTGGAATGCCACTAGCTGATAACCAAACTCGGCGATTAGGCATCCACAATTTAGAATCCCAAATCATTACATTCTCCAGCCAACTATCAAACTAATTATCCTCCAGCAATCACTTCCGAATATCCGTATTATCGAAAATCAATAGAACCATCGATCTCGCGGCTCTCATAATCGAAAAACCCTATAATTTTGCTTTCTTGAATTCAATTGCTAGTTCTCTAATACGAGATGGTTTCTTGCAGAATCCCACAGCGCAATTCTGTAATATGTCTACTTTGTCAGTATCAATCACGCCCTCCACCACTCTCACTTCGGTTGGCGTCTTTAACAATTCCTCACGTATTATACTTGCGCGATTCGGATGCAACTGTGCCTGGTCCAACTGTGATTGATCCCCCATCCGTTGTGGTTCTCCTAACTTCTTCTTCCAATACGTGTCGCACAAATCTCTTTGTGCGTATGTCACCCTAGTCCATGATCCATACAATCTAAATTTGTCAAGTCTCTCAATTACCATGTCTGCGTCTTCTTTCGATCCCATCCGCACGAACCCAAATCATTTCCTGTCCCAGGATTTCTTCGTCGGAATGAACACATCCACCACAACTTTGTGCCTATCAAACACTTTCCAAACACCTTTCCAATGCAATTGTAACGGGAGATTCATCACAAACAACGTCCAAACCTTCCTTATCTGCAATCCCTCTTGGGATTTCCCAACCAACACCATATATCTGCAGGTGTATGTAATTTTTATTTAGTATAAAATTATTATAAAAATACCATTGGTTTCGGAGCCCCAACTTGCTGACACATAATCCATAGTGCTAGTATTCTTGCATTCTAATCTTTCCATATCCAGTACATGTTCCTCTCATTTAATTTTCATATATTTCATCTCTGTTAGAAAAATCGTTTAGATTTTTTATAAAGAATGCATGATTTTATTGAAGAAAAAAAATTATACAAAAAAGATATTTTCACGTGTATCGTTAAAAATTCTCCTAATCCTAACCGGAGGAAAAAAATACACATGAAAATAAGCACCATTATAAACTAAAACCATAACAGACATAAAACTACTGAAATCAAACAATTACCCCTCCCCCAACCTACCCAATGAACCAAGGACTACCAATGATCAGCGATCCCATTATCATCCAAGAGAAGCGATTTGAGGATCTCCGGGGTGTGTGTGGGTAGGGTGGGGGAGAGCGAATAGCCATCTCTCATCAACTTAGCCAAACAATCTGCTACCTTATTAAGCTCCCGAAACACATGGACAAAATGCACCTCTCATTTTCGCTGAAGGAAGTTTGGCACCTCACATGTCCTTGTTGTATCAGTCAAATGGCTGATGCGCTATCCATTTCTACTTGAATCCAATGAATCCCCTCCCCCAAGCATGCTCAAGCCCTTCACACACACTCCCAGTGACAGATGCACATCTCGATGAGGGTTGGCAGGTGCCCACACTAGAAAAAAATAGTTTGTTAAGTATCGATTTTATTTATTTGTACCCACCTTAAAATTTATTTGTGCCCACCTTAAAATTAAGCTAATGTGGTTAAATGTTAATATGGCCGGTGCTTCATGTAAGAGAAAGTATTTTCTTTAGTCTAATTAAATGATTAAGATAAGAGAAACATTACGAAGTGGTGAAATCTTCAATGGCGGTGAATTAAGAATAAAAATCTTTTTCTCTTTTAGGTGCCCTTATATATGCCACAACATTAAAAAATTAAATCATACACTCTAATCCTAATTTCTAACTCATAAATCTTAAACCATACACCTTAGACTCTTTAAACCCTAGTTTTTTAAGTTAAAATAGCTAGAGGCACCAAAAAGGTAGATGATTCTTATTCATGAATTAAATCAAGAAGTTGTTATAAAGAGAGCTAGAAATACTCGTTGGATTCACATTATAAAATTGTTGTTGGCTTAATTAATATGTTGTTAGCTTAATTACTATGTTTTTTTTTCTTTGATGGGTGTGCTTGAAATTATTAAGAAAGATGGAACACACTCAAAGCAAAGAGTTGAATCTTTTATGTTGTTGAATTCTTTATGGTCTTTTTGAGTTTTTGTTTAATTTGCACTTGATAAAAAATATATTGAGAGTTACTAGTGAATTATCTCAAGCATTACAACAAAGTGATCAAGACATTGTAATGTTATCAGTTAGTTAGTTAGTTAGTGTGTCCAAACAACGGTTACAAATGATGAGAGATGTGGGATGACAATCTTTACTCAAAGAAGTTTCTTTGTTTTGTGAAATAAAATAACATTGAAGTTCTAAAGATGGAAGAAATATTTGTTGTTTTAGGGAGGTCTAGGAGAAAAGTGCACAAAGTTTTAAATTTGTATCATTTTTAGGTTGAATTATTTTATCAGGTGATTGATAAACAACTTTAAGAGCATAATAATCGTTTCTTTGAGACAAGTACAAAGTTGGTTTTTTTGTGTGGCTTGCTTGAGTCTAAAAGACTTGTATCTTTCTTTTGATAAGAAAAAAGTTTATTCTCCTTGCTCAATTTTATCCTTATGAATTTTCTACATGAAACCTTATGTTGCTTGATTTCGAGCTTGAGAATTACATTATTAATGTTTGTTCAACTAAAAGATTTTGTGATCCAAAATGATTTTTTGATTTATCTGGAAAAATAATTGAGATAGTGAAGCATGTTGTGTACCCACTTGTGTATTTACTTTTTAAAGTTGACTTTGATTCTACCGATTGCAATCACAACAGTGAAAATAACATTTTTGCAATGCATTTTATAAAGGATCGACTGCACAACTATATTGCAGATGAATGATTCTTTTGTTATTTTTTTTATAAAACTTCTTATTATAATTAAAATATTATTAATATTTCATTCTTCAAAATATTTTATGTTATATATATATATATATATATATGCGCGCCCCATTGTATACTCCCCAAGTCTGCAGTCAAAATTGAGCAAACACAACAGATTTAGAATAACCCATAATATATATATAGGTCTGGAGTGCGGCTAAAAGACGGCATGTTTCGAAACGTGTCCTCGAACTGAAAATATAGATTTTTTTATAACATTTTAGGTTGAATTTTTTTAAGTTTTATACAAGTATAGATAAGTATCGATACTTAGTTTTATTTATTTATAAATTAGAGTATAATAGAAAAGTAATGAACTATTAAGCCTAATAGAAATTATACAAAATAAGTTTAAAACCCTGGGGAAGTGTAATTTTCCTTAATTTATTTGAGTCAATGAGTTTCATTTTCATAAGCAAAATTGGCAATTACTTGTTTAAAAAAAAGCCTGGTCTTTGCTGCAAGTATATCCAGATATGTTTCAATTGGTTTACTTGACGCCATCTCAATCTCATCTCTCCCACTATATCTATATATATACTATATGATTGTTGAAGGTTGAAATCCAACACAAAACATTAAGATCCCTTCTTATTTTAAACCTTCAGACTCCAATTCAAAAACTTCATATCATCATCAGGTAGAAGATGGCGAACCATTTCTTTCATCTCCTTTTACCACTCTTCATCATCCTCTCTCAAACCACTCTTACTTCACAATTCGATTATATTCGACCACCTCCTCGGCCATTAATCCACACTCCACATCTCGGATCCGAATCCGACCCTCAACAGGTCCACATTGCAAACCACCGTTTTCTTATCACTTTATTTTCCCTAGTCTCATTCTCAATATTTAGCCTAATGCTTTTCAATGATTGTGTTTGTAGGTCCATATATCTCTCGCAGGCAAAGATCACATGAGAGTGACATGGATTACAGAAGATGAAGACGTGGCATCAATGGTGGAATATGGGAAGGTTTCTGGGGAATATGATGCCATTGCCGAAGGAGAACATACTTCCTACACTTTCTTCTTTTACAGGTCCGGGAAGATACATCTGGTTAAGATCGGACCATTGGAGCCATCATCAACTTATTACTACAGGTGTGGAGGACATGGCCCTGAGTTTTCCTTCAACACGCCGCCCTCAACTTTTCCTGTTGAATTTGTTGTGGTTGGTAAGTATAGAGCATTGCAATGCAATGCGCGACTTCTAATTACCATGTTGATAAAAATCGGATTCAACCGAATCGAATTGTTCGACTAATTAATTGGATGATTGAATTAAATAAATTGAATCCTCTAGAATATATGAAATCGAGAATATGAACCGAAAAATCGCTAAAATCACCTTTTTTAAACAAAAAAAAACAATGGGATTTTTTTTTTGAAAAATATAAATATATTGTTATAAAGACATTTACGAATTTTATTATTTTTGAATTAAAATTTTCATCCCTGATTTTTGTAAATGCATTTTTTTTATAATTTTTATTATTTTTGTAAATAAATTGTGTTTTAATTAATTTTCATCCCTGATTTTTGTAAATACATTTTTCTATTTTATTTTCTTAAAATAATTTCCTTATTTTTATGAATTTTTCATAACCATTGTTATTTAATGTTTTTATAATTTTTTTTCAAAATAAATGAGTTGTTTAATGTAATTGGGAAGTGGAGGTCTAACCAGTTAGACCTTTATTCCAGTTTTCTTTCTCAACTATGCTAATTATGTAAATGATATTTTGATTGTGGCGAATATCAAATACTACATATATAAGTATTAACTATTAAATAATTGCTTTTTTTTCTTTTAGAGGTTCATAATATATATGTTTTCTTGTGACGGTTTAAATTAGCAAGTGAAAGCAAAGTCCTATTGAGAAAGGAAATCTATAAGTGCACGCTTAGGACATTGTTAGATAAGTATTAAATAAGGTAACTAAAAATTTTCATACTTTTAATTAATTCACAGAAATTATATCGTAGGTCCGTCCCACCATATTATTTATAGTCTCAATCAATAAAAATCAACTATTTCATTAATTTTTTCATATTATTTTTTTATCAAGTGAAGATTCACATAGTAAAAATTATTTTTTAAATTTAATTTTTAATAAATATTATTAAAAATTTACTTGATAAAAAGATAATATTCTCTTTCTTTCTCCTTAACTTGTAACCCTATTCTCCTATGCTTGGCTTTTTGTTTATTTTTATCATTAAACATTTATCTTCTTTTAAAAAGGTTAAAGTTGCTAAACAAGTATAGCAAGAACGCGAGACCCATTAAAGTAAAAAAACTAAGTTTCAATCTCCAAAAATGCAAAACAATAATATGTCAATTTTCTATAAATTACCAAAATAAATAAGAGAGTTTTCAAATATGTACATTAACTATAATTTAGGTATAATGTGATATAAACTTCAGTTTGTTGTAAATATATATATATATATATATAATTTTAATTTTAGTTTAGTATCTATAATTAATTAACTAGTTAGTGACATGAATTGTTTTAAGTTTATTTATTGTATTTATGAATAATTCTATTTATCCAACATGAAAATAACTTAGTTCATTTGTTTTTATATAATCAAACCAAAATTAAAAGATCATGTGTATGATTGGATAAAAATCAAAATTTCATGTGTAATTGCACAAAATCAAAGATCATGTATCACACCACACATAAATCAAGGTTTTTAAGAAATTTTAAGACCAAGATTAAATTTTTTTTGTTGCCAGGCGATCTTGGACAAACTGAATGGACTGCATCAACTTTAGCACATGTGGGTAATAAAGATTACGACGTGTTTATATTGCCAGGCGATCTATCTTACGCCAACACACATCAACCACTATGGGACTCATTCGGCCGCCTAGTGGAGGAATACGCCAGCCATCGCCCCTGGATGGTGACCGGAGGAAATCACGAGATTGAGTTTTTCCCAATCATCAAACACCACACTTTCAAAGCCTACAACGCTCGTTGGGTGATGCCATACAAGGAAAGTGGATCCACTTCCAATTTATACTATTCGTTTGACGTCGCCGGTTCCCACATCGTAATGTTAGGGTCTTACACGGACTTCAATGAGGGTTCGGATCAATACACGTGGGTTGAAGCCGATTTGGGGAAGGTTGATCGGACGGTGACGCCTTGGGTTTTGGCGGTTTTGCATGCGCCATGGTATAATACCAACAAGGCTCATAAAGGTGAGGGGGAAGGCATGAGGAAAGCTATGGAAGATTTTCTGTATAAAGCACGAGTTGATGTTGTTTTTGCCGGCCATGTTCACGCATATGAACGATTTGTAAGTCACTTCTTTGCTCTTCTTTTCTTTTTTCACGTTTTATTTCGCTTACACGCAGTATCGAGTGAGTCAGTTTTATGATATAACTCATTCCAATATTAAAAAGCCACTGGTTAAAAGATAAATTATTATTTTTAATATGATAATTATTTTATATTTATTTTATTTTCAAAAAAATTATATTTATTTACCGTGTTATACATTGTTTACTATAGTGTATTAATTTAGGTCCTTAATTTTAGAGATTTAATCACTCAAATTCGGTAAATAGAGGATTGTAATAGCCAATTGAGTGAAACCTTTCAATTTGAATGTGATAATCTAGAACTTATAAAAATAGAATATTAAATATCAACTCAATTTTTTGAAAAATATAAATATATTGTTATAAAGACATTTACGAATTTTATTATTTTTGAATTAAAATTTTAGAAAAATGCCCTTTTAAAGGCTTTCATCGATATTTTTTTGTATATTCTTAATGTGTATATTTTTAATTATTACGTAGTCGTTTTGTCAATTGTAATTATTAATTTCTCATCACAAAAAGCTTTAAAAAATTAAGAGCTCAACATACTTTATTGTTTTCTGGAAAAATAATTTGAGTCCTTTTTTAAAATATTAAAAATAATTTTTTACCAGACAATTGATACTAAGAAACAATAATAGCCGTCATTTTTTAATCAAAGTCATATTTTTTTTTTCAGTTAATTCTTTTATATGTTTTATATATTTTAAAGAGTAACTTGAGATCCACTAATTGGCCTAGTAGCTAAGAATATTTATCTTATTTCATCTTGTATAGATTTAAATTCTGACATGAGAATGTAATGCCTCACTGTTTAATAAAAAAAGAATTTTTTTTATCAATCTTAATCTTACCTAGATAAAGAGAAATTATATCATGAGCATGACTTAGCACTTAAGCCATGGTGTCATCGAATGAAAATCATCCACTCCACCATTTTTTCCATGTCATTAATCCAATAATATAGTAACTTCCAAAAAATTATTTTTAAATGATATGAAAAATAATTAATGAAGATTCATTTGTTGGAAAAAATAAAGGGAAAATGGTGAAGTAAGTGAGTTTTACTAGATGGGACCATGGATGATGTGGTAAGCCAGGCTCATGATATATTTTTTTCTCGAGAGGAAAGTAATGGGGACCCTAAGGGAAGGAATGAGTGCTCCTAATTGATCTAGAACCAATAATCTAAGGGAACATGATGGAACAAAAATGAACAGTTCAGTCAACCAACTAAATGTACTTGTTCTATTTTAAAGAGTGATTGACACAATTTTAATCAAGTTTATGAAATACAGAATATACTTATATATATATATATATATATAATATATATGTGTGTGTGTTTTATATTGACAAATCTATTACATTAGTATAAAATTTTGATATACAAACCATCTAAACCATTTTTTACACAAGCCTGTAAATTTACACTATAAAATTTAAATTTATAATTTTTAAACTCTAAACATTGTACCTTAAATTCTAAATCTTAAAATTTAAACTTTAAATCTTAAACTAAACCTTAAAACTAAAATTTATACAGTATGCGTATCAAAGTCTGTTCCATTATATTAAGCTCATATTTTTTTTACATAAATATTAAGCTGATATTTGATTTGTTGCAGACTAGGATCTATGACAAGAAGGCTGACCCATGTGGGCCGGTCTACATAACCATTGGCGATGGAGGAAACCGAGAAGGGCTGGCATTAAAGTAAGCCTAACACTATATTTAGGATTTTTGTCCATAGATCAAGACCCTATAATCACTCCCCACTTGTTTGAAATGCCAAACCCTGGCCTTTGAACTTAATCCAATTATTTTCATAATATTTATAGGGTTTAGGGTAGAGAGAAGTAATTATATTTTTTGAGATAAATGTTGAGATTTGAGTCCATGCAATATGAAACAACATGAACGTACTTGACCACTCGATCTATTAGTGGATTTCTTAAAAAAGTTTTTTCATGCTTTAGAAATCAATCTATTATTTGGTTTAATGTCGAGCAAGAGTTTAATATTTAACTTGAGAGTTCGGGTTATAAGATTGGTATTGGGCTTGATTTGATAATCCATGGTGCAGGTTTGAAGATACTTCAGAACTTTCCATTTATAGGGAGGCAAGTTTTGGGCATGGTCGATTAAGGGTGGTGGACGGAACTCGAGCACATTGGTCATGGCATCGCAACAACGATTCCGATTCATTTGTGGCCGATGAGGTTTGGCTACAAAGTTTAACCACCACCAAATCGTGTTGGCCGAGTACAGCCGATAAAGATGAGTCAAAGAAGAAAGGTGATGAACTGTGATGATCAGGTTAATCGTATTTGGATTTATTATGTCATGCTTATATATTGGTAAAAATAAATAAAATTTAAAAAGAAGCAACAAACATCCTTGAAAATTAGAAGAAAAAGAAAAACGGACCATTTTACAAACGCTGTTAGTTGTAATTAAACTGGTGATTTGGATATTATAAATATATACAATTATTCTGTGAATGGGATGACGATCCTTGTATTTTTGATGTTGTAAAGTAGCAACAACAAAAATCCCTATATGGAGCATTGCTTCGTGGTTCACAGATAGGTGAACAACAGTTCAGTACTCCTCCTGGGTTTATTCTTGATTGCTTCCATCATGATATGGAGCATGGTGTTACCTAAAGTTTTATGCTCTCGTGGATTTGTTGATGGATTGTCGAGCTATGCTCGGTTTTTTTTCCCTTCAACTAGATGCAGGGAAGTTTTTTTTAACAAGACACGTAGTTACATATTTATTTTAATCAAAAAAATATTTCTATATTGCCACCCTTAATTCATGGGTAAAATAATGATTTAATTATAGGTTTGGTACCAAAAATGTTATTCAATTCTAAGCTGTTCATTTTTATTCAATCATTTCTCTTAGGGGGCGTTTGGTTTACGAAAAAATCATTACTAGGAGAATAATCTTTTACGGAATCACCTACTCACGTTTAGTTTGGGTACATTCCCGCCAAGAGGTAATATTATTTTCCCAACGAGGGTATGTAAATATAAAATATATTTTTTGAAAATGTTTAATATAATAAATATATTAATAATACGGTAAACAATATAATTCTATGACTTTTGTGGATATATTTTTAATTTAACATGTTATAAAAGTAACTATAACACATGGACACTTTAGTAAATTTTACTTTCAGGTAACTTATATTTCTCCAACCAAACACAGTAATTTTACATTCCTAACAAATAAAACCAAACAAGGTAATGTAACATTTTCAGTAATGTGTCAAGTAATGTTACATTTCGAGAATCTTATTCTCAGATGTAATCTTGCATTCCGTGAACCAAAAGCACCCTTAAGTCATGGGTTCTAGACCCAATAGGAACACTTCCTTCATTCCCCTATAGTCTCTCATTCCCTTTCACTCTAGGTAGGATTAGAATTATGATATATGACCTGGTATAATTCAAATGATTTAATTTAATTGCCTTGATCAAAACGGTGTGTTTTGTGTCAAGTTTTTAAAATTTTCATTTTAGTCATTATAATTTTTTATTTTATATTTCAATCCAAATTGTAAAAAAATGGTAAAAGTCGCCGACAACTACCAACGACTCCCCTTTGGTATTGTAAATTATATTCCTAAATAATTTTTCAAATGTGCCCTTTCTTCAAATTTGTTCATAAAGATAATGACATTTTCCCTAATTACCTCTATTAGTACTATCTAGAAGTGGATCTCAATTAAGTAAACTATACGCCAATATTCAAAAATAAATAATAGATTCAAACATCTAAATTTATCGTACACAAAAATAAAATGTGGTAGAGGATTGTAAATAAAAGATTGTAATAGCGGATTGAGTTGAAACCTCTCATTTTAAAAAAGTTTTTAAAATGAGATTTTTGAGTTAGAAGTTTAGATAAAATACTTATAAAGATTATTTTATCCTTGATAATTATAATAATTTCTCTAAATTTATCATACACAAAAATAAAATGTGTTAGAGGATTGTAAATAAAGGATTATAATAGCAGATTGAGGTGAAACCTCTCATTTTAAAAAAAGTTTTCAAAAAGAGCTTTTTGAGTTAGAAGTTTAAATAAAATATTTATAAAGATTATTTTATCCTTGATAATTATAATAATTTCTCTAAATAACATAAATTTAATTAACTAATAAAATTAAAAAAATAATTTCATAAATAAAGAAATTAATATATAAATTAATAAATACATATAAATTTAATAATTAATAAAATTATATTCAAAATATAATTTCATATATAAGAAATTAATATATACATCTAAATTTAATAATTATTAAAAGGCTAAAGGGGTTACTTTTCCCCCGAGTTTGACCCAAATTAACAATATTGCCCATTGTAGACATCGTTTTCCGTTCGGGTCAAAATTGAGTTGGGCCTTCAAAAACTCATTAAACACTTGGAGTTGCCATCGGTCGTTTTGGGTTGAGTACGACCGAAAACCTGTAAAACTGGTCTGCGTCATCACCGAGATCGTCGTCGGGTTCGGGAGCCGGTTACGAGTGAGGAAGGTTATAGCACCCCCACTACGCCCAAATTTGGTACCTAAGGGTTATGGTTGTCTAAAAGAAAACTCAAAACGAGATTAATAACACTACTAATAAAATTTAATTATGCTATTAAATATATGAAAAACGTGGCATGCTATAAAAGAAGCAAAACAAAAAGAACAAAATCAAACTTGATCAACCAAAAAAAATAATCAAGCTCAAATTATTCACCTAATTAAACTGGAATAATTTTAACTGAAATCCAATGCACACATCAATCAATTTATTAAAGTCAAATAATTGTCGAGTTTTATATGAGGACCAAATCAAATTAAAGGGAAAACGAGGCTTAAATAATTAGTCAATTTAAAGAAGGATCTAATTAAAAAAGAAATAACCTAAAGGCCTAAATTTAATTTATTTAAACTAAAAAACATGACTAAAATGAAACAAACTAAAACATAAAGGATAGAAAAACTAAATGCAAAACGTCTAAAAGTAGAAGGACCCAGAGTGTGAATTTACCCCAAACCAAAAACCATGTACGGGCTGAGTTACCGTGAATCAACTCCCTAATCTAATGCACCAGTTTTCAATGTCCATTAATTGAATCTTAAGTCCCCTTTTTCATCCAGGGAGATTTGGTGCCAAATCTGGGATTTTAAATTCCCTTTTTATCGCTACTTCCCCATTATTTGTGTTCATCGAAAAGAAGCTTCATTTCTTTCAACTCACGCACACACTGCTGGCCATCAAAATGAAGGCTATCAAAATGAAGCTCTCATCTACGTCTATCTTTTCATGGTTTTGGTTCTCATATAACCAACCCAACTCGAAAATGCATGTACCAACACCATTTTTACCGCAATTGTAGCCATCGTATCTCTACCGAATCAAGTCTTTTTTTCTCCTTTCTCGACCTCACAGTTTAGGTTTAGGGATATTGAGAAGATGGTTGTGATGAGTTTACTGTCAGTGGCATTTCGGGGTGCAACTTTGTGTGGCTATGGTGGTAGTGACGGTGACAGTGACCAAGAGGTCTCCCCCTCCTCATTTGGTTCCGTAGCTAATCGTGGCTACCAATTTTGTTAAACTATCCCCTTTTGTGAATTATGGAGGAGTGGCCTCGTTTATTCGTAATCTCTCCCCTTCCTATGCTCATTTGTTGCCTTTTATAATTGAAATGAAAATCCACATCTCCTCCATTCATGGGAAGATTCCTTTTGTATACGTGAGGTGTTGAGAAATTTTAGGGGTTGTTAGTTAGGGGCTTGACCAAGAATTGAAGGGCATTAGTTGTTAGGGGATTTGATGGAAGAATTTTTGGTTATTTGGTTTGAACGGGTACAAATGAGTGCGAGTTCAGATTTTTGCTCAGCTCTTGGGCTCGACTACTTCGGGTTTAGTTGGATTCGAGCTAAGTGACTAATCTAGTCAAAATTTGGTGCTTACAGATGCCCTTCTTTGTCCATTGCTCGAGCAAGAGGAATAGGATAAAGAAAACAAAGCAACAATTTTTGTTCAATGAATTTGAACTTGTGGTTATGACGACTCCTACTCTTTCTAATGGCGTTCGAACTTAAGAACTTGTTTTTCGACGTAAGATGCATCTCGCTCATCTCAAGGGCACCGAGATTTGAGAACTCATTTTCTAATCGTATGTGCACATTGCTCGTCTTAAAGGTGTTATAAGATGTACCCACTCGTCTCAAGGGCACTAGAATTCAAGAACTCAATTTTCCCCGCTCGTCTCAAGGGCACTAGAATTCAAGAACTCAATTTTCCCCGCTCGTCTCAAGGGCATTAAAATTCAAGAACTCATTTCTTGATATAAGATGCACCCCGCTCGTCTTAAGGGTGTTGTGATTTCAGAACTCATTTTCTGATGTAATATGCACCTTCCTCGTCTCAAAGGTGTTGTAAGATGTACCCCGCTCGTCTCAAGGGTACTGAAATTCGAGAATTCATTTCTCGATGTAAGATGCACCCCGCTCGTCTCAAGGGCGCTACAGGATGTACCAATCTCGTCTCAAAGGTAATGGAATTCAAGAAGTCAATATACCCTACTCATCTCAAGGGCATTGAAATTCAAAAACTCATCTCTTGGTGTAAGATGCACCCTGCTCATCTCAAGGGTACTAGGATTCAAGAACTCAATGTACCCCGCTCGTCTCAAGGGAATTGAAAAAAATCATCTCTTGGTGTAAGATGCACCCCGCTCGTCTCAAGGGCGCTGTAAGATGTACCCCGCTCGTCACAAGGGCACTAAGATTCAAGAACTCAATGTACCCCGCTCGTCTCAAGGGCATTGAAAAAAATCATCTTTTGGTGTAAGATGCACCATGCTCGTCTCAAGGGCACTGTAAGGTGTACCCCGCTCATCTCAAGGGTATTGAGATTCAAGAATTTATTTCTCGATGTAATTGGCAGCACTCTATCTTAGAAACTTGATGACGCTCAATTTCGGAGGTCATTGGTGGCACTCCATCTTGAAGGCTTGATGACATTCAATCTCGGAGGTCATTGGTGGCACTTCATCTTGGAATTTTGGTAACACTCAATCTCAGAGGTAATTGATGGCACTTCATCTTGAAGGCAAATGGCGGCACTCCATCTTGGAGGCGAAGATCTAATCATTCATGTTTGAAGTAGGATTTGATGTAGAATCGCTTACTCGTGATTAGGGCAAGGTTCATGAAGATGCACTCATTCGTTCTTAAGTCTGGATTGGATGTAGAACTACTCATTCGTGCTTGAGTCAAGGTTTTGTTTGTACCTGTTTGATAATCAATGTGCAAAGAATGCATACGGAAACATGTCTATCAATGATGTAAATACATGCTCTCATGGTTAATGGTGATGCAAAGATATTTGGGAAGTCTTCCTTCTCGAACCAAGATTGATTACCTTGACTTCTTTTTTCCTCCAACTGGGCGTAAATTCATCACTTCTATATTGTGACAATTCTGTTTTGCCCCAACAAATTTGTCTCCAAACTTTCGTCCTTTTTTTTCTTTGCCCTATTCTTGATTCTAGGCTCTTCAAATCTGAGTTAACCTTGTCAAAAAAATCTTTTTCATACTTAAGATAATTTATTTTAAAATATTTTTCAAATCATAAACAACTTTTGAAAATATTTTTGCAAAAGGAAAATGTGCCCCATAATCAAGGCTCACAACTGAAACATTTCATAAAAATTTAAGTTCATTAAAGATCAAACAAATCAATTACTCTTTCAATCTTTTAAAACTATAGCTCTTTAACATGTGTCAAGACTATTACTGATTTCAAGGTATGAGTCAGTTTGGAGTACAATGTGTTTTGGGATCGGTTGTTTTGAATGAGACATGATTCTTTCAAATGTTCATTGGTTTGTTCAAAAATGATCGAATGATCTTGGAAGCTTCGTGTGCGACTTCTGGAACTGTTCACTAACTTCAAACCCTTTCTCATGATTTTAGGGTGTGTGGAACTTCATTGAACTTCTAAGGGGTCATCTCTCGCATGTCAGCCATGTATATTTGACTTTATATTCGAGCCGCCTTTTCAGGTTTCGACTCAAATTCACCATTGGTTCAAAATGCCCTTTGCGGGTTTTCATTTAGAACCATCCTTTCATTTTTTTCCTTTTCTTTTTCTTTTGATTATTCATCATGCATTATAAGGTTTAGAAATCTTCTACAAATAAACGAGTTAACTCCAAGAGGAGGTATCAATTCTAAAAATAGACTCTTCAACTCAAATATCTATGTACGATCGAAATGGACTTTATAGGCATGTAACGTAGCATGTGGTTTAGGGTTATGAAAGAAAGGATACATAGGCTCAAACAAGTGTTTAAGGGTTAATAACCAAGGATCGATTGTTTTTGTTGGAATCTCACTTTGATCGACTTGAATCTGCTTCCACATCTTTTTCGGATCACTCTAGACTGCTCATTTTTGGGTTTTCACCCTAAAGTTCATTTCTTTTTTATCTTCAAATATTCATGATATTTTCAAGAATGTTGGAACTAGAACTTCGAACAAAAAAGTCATCTTTGATGAGGGACTTCACATGTGTGCTTCTCGTTCTGTTTATTTCATGTTTTTTTCTTTTCTTTTCTTTCTTTCTTTTCTTTTCTTTTTTCTTTCATTCTCTTTTTCATGAATTCAGAACTTTATTTTGATTTGAGCAAAAATCACCTCTTGTGGCTGAAACACGTATTTTTGTTCTTGACCCCTGGTCTATAAGGCTTTATCCTCGTAGTATGATCAGAATCAACAATTTATTCATGTAAGCATATATTTCTTCACCTTTGCCCCCTAGTGTGGAGGGTGATCCTTGGTTAGGGTTCAAATCAAAGGAAATTATAAGGCTCAAACAGGGACAACAAATGATAATTTTCTTTTTTTGTGAAGGGATGATGAAGGAATACCAAATGTCATCTCATACAGGAATATTTTCGCTAAAGAGTTACCCTTAGAATAATAGATATTCAAAATTAACTCGTTTATTCACAGAATCATCTAAAAACAAATAATGCATGATAATCTAATCTATCTCTTTTTCTTCTTTTTCTTTTTCTTCGTGCATAATTCAATTGTTCGAGCTCATTCGCAGTATCAACATGTGACGCCCCACCTTGTCTTCTTGTTGGAAGATTCGTACTCCAGTGAACATTTTAATTTTCATGCTTTTGAGGTATATATCGAGAAGAAAAAAACTGACTTTAGGTCAAACTTTCAAAAATCAAGGAGTGACTTGGTAGTCGTCTTCTTTAAAAAAAAATCTTGCGAGCGAAAAAAGAAAGTTGAATTTCGATCAAATTTTCAAAAAACAAAGGTGTTACTCAAAGATCTTCTTCCTTGGAAGGTTACATTGCATCATGTTTAGATTTTCAAGTACTAGTCATGAAGATTTTAAGATGAAAAGATCAAGAGATCATGTTTTTGGTTTCAAGTGAAAGGTTAATTTTATCATATGCCAAAGGTCCATAATCTTGATTCTCCATATAGCATTTGATTTGTTTGATTTTCATAGAACTTTAAAATTTCAAAAATTTATTTCATTGCTCATAGCTATAGTTTGAAAGCTCTTTTTTGAAAATACCACCATTTATCATTGCTCAAAAGTTATTTATAAAGATGATTTCTCAAAATTTGAAATTTCAAAGAAAATAGAAATAAAAAAATTGAGAAAATTATGACAAGGGTCTTCTCCGTGTGGGCACCTAAAATTCTTCCTCTTGAATCTTTTTATTCTTCACCATACATCGCTTCTCGATTATCTACCCATATGAATTATGAATGCATGCAAATGCAATGCTAATGATTAAATGCATAAAAGGTGTTGCTTTAGAATTAACCATTCATAGAAGAATCTTCAGAACTTCGATTACAAAAACCTTCTATTTTAATCGGCTAATCGTATATCAGCATCCCTTTATTAGACATTCTAAACATGATGCGGGTGAGAAAAAAAACAAAAAAAAAACATGGTTAGTACATCATAAACAAATGAATATGTACAAATACAAAGTTAATGCATGATAAAAAGTGTGTGTGTATATATGTAGGTGACCATTAACAATTCAGGTTTGTCATGGATCTAATTGGGTGGGCTCTTATGGCTCACTACATGAGGTTCAAGGTTCTAAGAAGGGTACCCAAACTATTCTTACTAACCTACTAAAGCTAATAAGAACCTCGATCCTCACCCATTATAGGCTCTTACGGACCAAGTTCAGTTTAGGGGGTTCACTTCTTTAAGCTTGTACGGAAGATTGACCTCTCGAAGACAAAAAAATATGTGAACACCGGAAGCAACACACATTCTTGTACAAAGGATTAACCTTTCGAATGGTGGCAATTGCAACCACTTAAGTAGAACAAAGCTCGGGTTGAGAGCTTATGATATGCTCATGCGCAAAGGAACATTGAACACGAGGTGACCATTATTGAACAATCTCCGTAAAAATACAAAAACCTTTAATTTTTGCGATCACCAATATTTCAAATTCCTTTTTTCTTTTATTGAGACAATATTTACCCTTTTGTGGCTTGACTCTCTAATTTTCCCAGCGGACTCGCCAAGCTGTAGACACCATTTTCTGTCCGGGTCAAAATAAATTGGGCCTTCAAAAGCCCGTCAAACACTTGAAGTCGCCATCGGTCGTTTTGGGTTGGGGTACGACTGAAAAATTGTAATACTGGTCTACGTCAACATCTAGATCATCGTCGAGTTCGAGGGTCGGTTACGAGTGGGGAAGGTTATAGCACCCCCACTACGCCCATGAACTGGTACCTAGGGTTTATGTTGTCTCTAAAAAGGAATCTAAAAAAAGGTTAATAATAGCACTACTAAAAAATAAATATGCTGAAAATGATGTGGTATGCTAAAAAATGTGCGAAAGAAAACAATTAATTAGTAAAACAATCAACAATTCAATTTTAATTGATTCACCAATTCAAACAAAATTCAAACTTAATTTAATAAATTCATGTCAAATTATTAATCAAGTTCAAATTATGCACCTAATTAGACTAAATTAATTTTAATTAGAAATCAATTCACAAATTAATCAAACATCAAAACCAATTAATTACCAAATCATGTTTAGGGACCAAATCAAATCAAAACACAAAACATAAGGCTTAGAAAATTAATCAATTTCACGAAAGACCTACTCAAATTAAATCTCATCATAAAGCATGAATTAATGACCTAATTAAAAAGAAACAAAACCTAAATGCTAAATTTTAATCAATCTAAACTAAACTAGGACCTAATCATGCAAAAATGGACTTAAATGCAATGCATGCAAAGCACATGAACCAAAAGGGAAATAACCCTAAAATTAAAAAAAGGCGCGTACCATGTATGGGGTTTAACACACGGGTAATGGGTGAAAGTATTAAAACACACTTTATTTCTTCTTCTTCTTCTTTCTAACTTATTTCATTTCATAATTCAAAACAAAAATTATAAAAAAAATGTTCTCATCTCCCTTACACTCTCTACATTTACCGATGATAGCCACCACCGTCGGCCACCACTCCAATCGACGTCATTGGTGGCCGTTTTACTGCATATCTTATTGAGAGACTCGCCTCGACCTCCTGAGCACAAATTTATGGTCCATTTCTCCTAGATATATCTCGCACCCCACGAAAATGGCCTCAAACTCCTCATCGTCTATTTCGTCTATCTCCTATTTTGACTGTCAGAAGATCTTGGGGTCAAAGTATGTTGTTCCTCATCGTCCAAACTTCAACGTCATCGTTGGGATTCGTCACCCGATGACCGGAACCACCACAATCAAAAATCTGAAGGTAATGTCTCTCGTTTCTCTTCTCTTTTCCCGATTTGATTTTTTTTTGCTTCATGTTCTCACTTTAATTTCAATTTCTTCTCATTTACTGCAAGGTTTTGGTCTTAGAGTGATGACGTATGACTGATGAATGACGATAATGGCTGTTTAGAGACTGTGATGGTAGTCAAGAAAGTAGACGGTGGGAGGTGGCTTTATGTATGAGTGCTCGAGTGAAGGGAAAAGTTAGTGTCGATGGAGGCAGCAAGGCTTGAGAGCTGTTGGGCGATGCTGGTTTGAATGACGATGAGGTGTGGATGCTAGGGGTAGTTGTAGGCTCGATAGTTTGGATAGAGTGATGATTGAGAGGCCATTCTCCCCCTTCCCCCTGATCATTTGTTGCCTTTTATAATTGAAATGAAGATCCACACCTCCTCCATTCATGGAATCATGGGAAGATTCCTTTTGTATACGTGAGGTGTTGAGAAATTTTATGGGCTGTTAGTTGGGGGCTTGACCAAGATTTGAGGGGCATTGGTTGTTAGGGGATTTGATGGAAGAATTTTTGGGTATTTGGTTTGAACGGGTACAAATGAGTGCAAGTTTAGATTTGGGCTCAGGTCTTGGGCTCGATTACATTCGGGCGACATCGGGTTTAATTGAATTCGAGCTAAGTGACTAATCTGGTCAAAATTTGGTGCTTACACCCCTCGCGCAAAAACGCGTTCAATTAGGTTCTCTAGTTCACACATTGCAGCAAATTAGCCCATTGACCAATGTTGACCGTTACGGTACTGACGTGGCAGTCAACAGTGCTGACGAGGCAGTCCATGTGTGATGATGATGTGGTAGATGGGTTGAATTGATTTTTTAAACCAAATCCGATGGTATAATTAAATTTTTTACCGAGTTCAAGAGCATAATTCATTTTAGTTGAAAGTCCGATAACTTACTTAATCTTTAAGTTTAAAAATAATAAATTACAAAAATTTAAAATATTTAAATACTCATAAAATATGAAAAATTTAAAATACTATAATGAATTTAAAAAAATTAAGTAAAAATATAAGATTAAAAATATGAAAATTTATAAATATAAAAACTCAAAATTTTAAAATATTTATAAACCATCAGAAAAGTCTTCAACTGTTTCTGAGTATGCTACGCCTACTAATATTCCTTAAGCATATTTTTAATGGAATCATCCTAGTGTTAAAGTAGAAAAAACAAAAATTTCCTCTGTTTTTTCTACATAAAATATTAATGAGCATCAATTTGATGTAGAAAAGCGGAAAATTGAGTTTTATTGTTACTTTAATATTATGTTGATTCCACTGAAAATTTTGTTTAACGTACGATAATACTCAGACTGACGAAGTCAAAGACTTTTTCGATGAAAGTGTTTGCTTTTTAATACTTTATAAACATTATTTTTATTTTTATTTTTATTTTTATTTTTATTTTTATATTTTATATTTTCTAATCTCAAATATATTTTAATTTTTATATTAGTTTTTATTTTCAATAAATTTTCAATATTTTATTTATTTTTATTAAGCTTATGGATTTTTTTAAATTGAAGAATATTTTAATTTTATGTGAGGGTTCTCACTTTTCTTATTTTAAAACTATTAGGAACCCAAAGGATTTTTACATCAATTTGTTAATCGATTTTTCGTATATTTCATTTGTAAAAGTTGAACTTGAAAAATTAAATTATTTATCTAATTTTATTCAAAAACTAAATAAATTGATTAAATTAATTTAAAATTTAAATAAATTATTTATCCATTTTTTTAAATTTTTAATAATTTCTTAAATTATTATTTTTAGCTTAAATATTAAATAAGGTATCAAACTTTCAATTAAAATGAACTATGCCCCTGAACTCGGTAAAAAAATCAATTATGCTCTCGAATTCGATTTAAAAAATTAATTATGTCCCTCTATCATGTCATCATCACACATGCACTGTCACGTTAGCATCGTGGACCACCACGTTAGCATAGTTGATTGTCACGTCAATACAATTGATTGCCATGTCAGCAAGGTTAACTGCCACATCATCACAGTAACGATCAACGTTGGTCAAGGGGTTAATTTGCTACAATGTGCGAACTGGAGGACCTAATTGAATGCATTTTCGCGCGAGAGGCAACATTGCTAATTTGGGTCGAATTCGGGGACAAAATAACCCCTTTAGCCTTATTAAAATTATATTAAAAATACTTTCACAAATAAAAAATTAATATATACATTCTCATGTATGTTCGGTAGTGATATTAAAAAAATTAATTTTCATAATTTAATTAATATTAATAGGTACAAAATGTTAATAACTAATAAATTTTTCAAACAAGTATCAAATATAATCATGCTGTTATATGTTATTTTGTTTGTTCAAATAATCAAACAGCTATCAGTTAATTTTACCAAACACTTTTATACAATCAGCTAATTCACTAGTCAAATCAAGTAATGTTATCAGCTATCCGCTATTAGCTAATGTAATATGTTACTCGCTATCATCTATCCGCTAATTGCCATATGTTTTCTAAGATCTAAATCCGGAGAAAATAGTAATCTAAAAACCAAAATTCAAATATTATCCAAAATCACTAAAAACCAAATAAAATATTCGCAAGTATTGTGGTTACTAAGGGTTGGAGAAAATACCTGACCCGATTGACCCGACCCGAAAACCCGACGACCCGAAACTAAAATACCGGGTAATTTCTGGAAAAAAAATTATCCGACCGGGCTAGGTACCCGACCCGGAAAATTTCCCGAGACACGGGCCGAAAGTTTTCTCTTACCGGGTACCCGACCCAATAAAATTTAATATATATTTTTATATTTAAAATTATATTTTTATTTTATGTTTCTTAATATTTTCACTCTAAAAATAAGTTTAAATTCCTACATTTTTTCTATGTTTCTATTATATTCGTTTAAGTTTTAAGTTTAATTTTTGAAAAATATTTTTGTGTTTAACATGTGTTTTTTTTTAATTTTAAAATAAAAAAATAAAAATCAGGTACCCGATACCCAATTATCCGGATACCCAAATTTTACGGGTACCCGAATCCCGAGTACCTAGATATAATGGGCCGGAACACGAGCCGTTTAATGAGGTACCCGGATAAACCGGGTACCCGACAATTCCCACCCCTAGTAGTTACCGTCCATAATCATTTTAGGATCAAGTTGAAGAACTTATACAAACTCAACTTGCCATTGTCGACACTTTTAATAATGAAAAGTCGGAAATGGAATGAAAATGACATTTCATTGATTCCTATATAAAAACATGATTACTCATTATTAGTTTTTGGTTATACAAAATATTAAATTCTTTATGACATTAATTTATTTTTTATGTAAATATAAGTACATTTAATAAATTTATCCAGAAATGATCACTTCATTATTTTCTTATCAATGGAAAATAATCAACTATAAATGAAATTATAATACAGATTTATTGAATTGAAATGCACTTTTATAGTTTCATTTTAGTTAGTTGTCCTTGGAGGGGTTTTTTTGGATAAAATAAAAAAGTGGAAGAGTAATTTTATTTTTAAGAGATTATTATTTTCAAAATATTAAACTTAGTTCATTGTTAGTGTTCTTACATTCTAATATTTTCATATCTGGTTCATGTTCCTCTCATTTAATTTTAACATTTTTTTATCTTTGTTCAAAAAAATTCATATTTTTTTATAAAAAAATGCATGATTTCATTGAAAAATAAAATTATACAAAAGATATGTTTCTATGTGTCTCATTAAAAATTCCCTTAATCCTAGCCGTAAGAAAAAAGTACACATAAAAAATAAATACCATTATAAACTAGAACCAAAACAGACATAAAACTACATAAATCAAACAATTAATCCAAGCCTGCTATAGTAAATATTTATTTTATAGTTCATATTTAAAATTTGTGACTCTCACTCCTACCATTTTCTTCTTCAAATCCAAATTCAAATTCTCTATTTGACATAACAAAATGCCTTACATTGCACCTAACATTTGTAGGTATATATAATGACTATTTCATTGTATAAAAATTTATTAATTAAAAGTAAGAGTAAAGTTCTTCGATCATATATATGATCAAATATGTCATCACTTAATTAAAATATTAAGTTAAATTAAAATTAGAACTAAATTTATTAAATATATAAATAATAAAAATTAAACATATAGTTATACAAATTTATTTAATTACTATGTTAACATATCTGGACAAGCGATTTAATTAATAATTTTTTTGATGTAAAAGGGATACGACTACAAGCCTCATTAAAAACTTCTCTAAACTTAACTGGAAGAAAAGAGTACTTATAGCTGTATAACACAGGATCAAAACGTATCGAATAAGCAATCACAAGCCACAACAATAAATAGAACCAACATATACTAAGACGAACAATTCAATTACGCATCGTCGGACATAAGTGCCTCAATCTCACTCGGCGGAGAACTAAACATCAACAAGTTAAGATCTTGCCTACGCATTTCTTTCGCCAACTTATCTGCAATATCATTACATTCCCGTCCCACTCTCGCCACTACAACTTCCCAATCTCGTTGTAACAATTCACGAATTCGTTTCACCAAGCTCGAATCCCCCAACACATTTGATTCCCCTATAAGATGACACTTACCAAAACATTATCGTTTCAAACACAACTTTTCGATAGTTGCGCTACCATGTAATACTTAACCCATCGAAAGCAGCCCAAAGTTCTGCAAGCAAGACTGAGCAAGTTCCAATCCGGCAACCAAACCCAAATAACCAGTCACCATTCTCATCTCGAAACACACCCTCGTCGAAGCCTCCCGCGGATTACTTCCAACATCATCGTCTACGTTCAATTTAACTCAACTCTAGATTGGTTTTTTTTTTGCCACCGCTCTGGTACGTTTTCTGTCGCGGGTAGTATTTAACGCAGAAAATAGCTCTAGCGTGTAAGGGGCGACAATAATGTTTAAATAGTTAATTATCATTATTAATTAAAGGACATTTTAAAAAAATTCTCTTCATAATTAAGGGGTATCTAAATAATTACCCTCATTTATTTGTTTAAAATTGATGAAAAAAAATAAAGTAGATTTAAATTACAAAATTTTGAAATCAATAATTAACCAATTGACCAATAATATTGGTGTTATCTTATGTTATGTGGAATTGATTCACAATATTTGTCTTAAAAATACATCTTTCACAATTTAATAAAAAAATTAAAATTTTCGTTCATCGCACTCTTAATAAATTTTAAAGTATTGAATTACAAAATAGAAGACTTATTTTATAAGATAAAATATTTTTTACCCAAGCCCAATTTTTAAAGGTGGGGGACCACCACCGAACACGTGTCATAATCATAACGAGTTTGACAATTTCTATTTTTGTTTTACCCATTAAAGGTCAAAGGATCCAACGGTTTTCCATCTTCTTCTCAAATCCTCACGAGCTTCTCTGCTTTGATCAAAGGATTAGCGCGTGCAATTTCCTCTCTCCCTGTCTTCTTGAAATCGAATTTACATCCGTGATTCTCCGGGTACCTGTGAGACCCGCAAAACGTAATCCCGCACTTGCATTTGAACCCCGTCAACCCGACCCGTTTCCGGCAAACCATGCACCGATTTGGCTGTTGTTGCTGCCGCTGTTCCGCCGCCGGGGCAATCGCCACAGCCGGAACTCCTTTTACCTCGGGGAGACACAGAAGAGGCACCTGAGAAACGGATTCGACAACCGTCGACGAAGACGAAGGAGAGGTAGAGGTAGACAATTTGGGGGAAGAAGCTTGTTGTTGTTCTTTAAGACGGAAATCTCTGTAACATTTAGAGCAAAGGTTCATGGTGGCCGGGCTTCCTAAGAAACCGCAGTTATTAACGCAAAGATGGTGGCCTTCCGGCGCTTGGCATCTATGCTCCTCCGCCATCTTTGTTTTATCTTCGAAATCTGAATAGTTTCCTTTAATTTGCCTTTGAAGACAGATCTGCAAGATCTAAACACACAAACGATCGAAGATCGGAACTTAGAAACTAAAAAATATATATAAAAGAAAAGAGAATTAAGAAAATATATAAAGAGAAAATACCTTTGAATTTTGAATATGAAAGAAAGGAAAGAATTATTGGAAGGGGAGAGTAATCTTAAAGGGAAGGGGAGGGGATGAGAGGATAAAACTTAAAAGGGGAGGAGGAAACAGCGACGAAAAGGAGGACAAAAAACGAGTAATAATATTCATTTTTTTGAATTGGCAATTCGGAAATATCTCAAGGAACAGGCTGGCAGGTAAAAGGGTAAGAATGGAAATTCCAGCAATTCCGAGTTTGGTTTGTAAGAAGAGGGGTGGGATGAATTAAAACGACACCCGTGTGCAAATGTCCAACTTGTTTAATTTACACGTGGCTGCTGATGTGTGGGATTTAATTATTTAATTTTATCTTCCCTCAAAAAAATATTAGAAGACTCTAGCTCACCACGTCATCTACTCATTTATGGTCTCATCTAATAAAATTATTTTATTTTTTAAGGTGAATTTTTACTTCTAAGAAGAAAGTTATACAAGATAAATGAATATTATTAAATAAAACATAAATGATGTAATGAGCTGAATTCATACTACTAATAATTTCTCGCTCCCTCCGACGTGGCTCCGCCTCATTTTGCCTTTTCCTTTGTCTAGGTGGGCAGTGGGCTGAATCATGTCATTAAAAAATATTTAAGAAATCAATAAACTAATACATAATTTATTGAGCAAAAAAATTAATACATAATTTAATTATAAAAAGCAGTATTATTAAAATTAATTTAAATGGGTTTGGATAAGTGGGACTTGGTTTTCAGGGAAAACCGGGGAAGTTGTAAGTGGGTCTTCTAGAAACTAATGATGTCCTGATTCTTTATTATTTATTTATTTAATAGACGAAGAAAAAACATGACAAATGAATTGAGACACTGTTATTATATATAAGTATGTTCATGGTTGGTTAACTGTATCGTTTAGCTTAAACCGTCAGTTAACTGTTATAGTGATTATTAAATTTGTTAACCGTAATTTAACTGTCAAGAAATAGTTAACCATTAAAATGCAATAAATCGACGGTTTGATTATATGTTAACCTATAACATATTAAATTTTTTCTCACATGTTCACTATTTTTAGAGAATAATTTAATTATCTCTCCGATAAATATTATATTAAAATACATAAAAAAACTTAAATAAAGATATTCTAATCACTTACTACATAATTAAAAAATACTTACCTACTATAAAGTTTCAAACACATGACAAAACACACAAGGTTCATAATATTTTAAACTTTAAAATTTCAAAAAGTTTACAACACATAATATTGTAGCAATATACCATCAAAGTTTGATAACTTTAGAAATAGAGTTTAGAATTAAAAAAGGGCGTGTATTGTATCCATTAGTTGATTTTTTTAAAGTTATTATATACTCCCTCCGTCCCATTAAAACTGTCACATATTAATTTTTTTTGGTCAATTTTTTTTAACTTTGACTATAATTTATTTAAATATTTTAATTAATTAAAAATTA
Organism: Hibiscus tridactylites; assembly: GCA_958450335.1. Classification (NCBI taxonomy): domain Eukaryota; kingdom Viridiplantae; phylum Streptophyta; class Magnoliopsida; order Malvales; family Malvaceae; genus Hibiscus; species Hibiscus tridactylites. The sequence continues at coordinate 23,373,689 of OY288268.1, read as the reverse complement.
TAAAAAATATATTTAAAAACTAGTTGATTTAAAGTTTTTAAAATATATTTTTTATAATTTTTATCAATAATAAATTTTAAATTATAAGAGGTCAAAGTTGAAAAAATTTGACCCAAAAAAGTCAATATGTGACAGTTTTAGTGGGACAGAGGGAGTATATAATTTAATACCGACTAATCTATAGGTTAACCATTAATCAAAATTCGTAATTATAATTATAACCGTAACTATTAACAATTATTTTTAATGGTTTGATTAACCGAAATCATTTAACTTTAACAATTCAATTAATTAATCTATAAAATATAACGGTTATATCGATTAACGGTTACAGACAACGATTACGGTTAATTATGCACATCCTTAATTATATATATATATATATATATATATTCTTCTTTTACTTTTATAGTTTTATTATTTTTGAACAAAATAATTATAATTTTATTTGAAAAGAAAGAGAAGAGGGCAAACAGTGTTTGGGTAGTTGTGTTGGTGATTGATGGAGGGTGGGAAATGGGCGGTTGGCATTTAGCTGGAAGGAGTGATTTTGGTCGGATATTGCGCTTCCGACACGCAATTTGGGGTGAACCAATGGTGGTGCGGTTGGGCTACATTATTTTCCCATTCTCTACCTTCCCATCATTTATTTTAATTTTTTAAAATTATATTTATTGATCAATTAATTTGAATAATATATTAATAAAATTTTATTAATATAAATATATTTTTAATTAGTTTACTCATCTACAATATTAAGTTGTTGACTTTGTTTGAAAAACTTAATTTCTAATCTCATTAGCTCAAATGGTTGCTAATTCAATGATTATGAATATGTACAATTATATTTTAAGAATACCTTCAAACTTATTAAAAGATGAATTATAATATAGTATATAATATGAAATTTAATAATAATAAAAAAACAAACAAACAGGGGCGGCGACTGGGCCCAACATGCGTAATTCTCCAGCAATATGAAATTATAATTTAAGTTAAGCTTATATCTAGTATATTAACTTTTACATTTAAGTACTTAAAGTAATTTTAGTTAAAATAAATACATAAAATATATTTTTTAATTAAAATAAATACATAAAGTATACTTTTTAGTTAAAACATGTACCTAAAATATAGATTTTGGATTTATCTTTAAATCGTTTCAGATCAAATCTGAATTCAAATCACTTTATTTCTTTTAATTATTGGAATAGATTTTTAAGTTGAATTTATCTTTAAATCGCTTAAAACCAAACCACTTACATTTAAATTTAAAATTGATTCTAATTTTAAATTCAATGTTGATCCATTTAATTAATTTTAAGTTAGATTTATCTTTAAATCGCTTTATCTCTATCAATTATTGGATGCCAAATTAAACTTGAATTTAAATCTCATTTTGAAAATCCAATTTAAATTCAAAATTTAATTTTAATTGGCCTTATCTTTGCTTCCACTCTTATCTACAAGGTGTTTCAAATTGCATTATCTTCATCCATCCTCCCTAAATTCACGTTTTTTTAAAGGTAGATTTATTGATAATGTGAATGTACGTTAAACGCAATGAATACGAGCATCGTTAAAAAACCTCCCTAAACCTAAGTGGAGGAAAAAGAGCGCGTCGTATCCTGCTTACAACACCAAATACCTGCCTCACCAACATGAAATTAAATATACAAATTATAAAAGACTGTTGAAATTAGTTCATTTCTCGTGGACATGAAACTGCATCCATTTGTTTTGAAACCCACACAAACTCCTGATTCCTGCTCCTTCCTTTCACTGCCAGGCGGTGAGCAGTTCCATTGCTTTCCCTATAGGCGAACTGGAATTTCCAGTTGTGCTTCGCACCAAACTGTGCACACTGCACAATATTGTCCATGAACACTACCGGGCAATGCCTCGAGTCATCGATCCAATGCAACACTTGTTCGCAATCTGATTCAATAACTAGACATCCATTCATACACTGCTGTAGCGACACACATAGATAACATGCTTCGAGAATGGATCTAATTTCCGCCCCTGTTGGATTCGAAACACCTATAGATTTTGAGAACAAGGCTAACGACGTGCCTTGGAAATTCCTTAAAATGCCACCAACTCCAGCTGTGCCGAAGCTTCCCACGGTGGAGGCATCCACATTGATTTTGAACTCTCCCATCTTAGGCGCTTTCCATAAGGAAGCTTCTTGCCTATTAATTCGAGAGTTTTCCACAGACACTCCAGACGGATTAGATAACAAATCATGAAACTGAATGTTCGATATCGGCCACTTGGCTTTCAACCAATGCAAGAGTCTAACCACAACAATTTCGAACATTTGCGCCGTATTCATTGAGGCGTTCTTGAACATAATCTCATTCCTGCAACACCATATAGTCCACACAAATGCAAACAATGCAGTATTCCAAACCGTTCTCGAATTTCTGTTTATAGGTTGAGCATTCCAGCTTTCGATGAACATTTTAAACGAGTGGGGAAAAATCAGATTAATGTTCCACATGCTAGCCCATCTTTGCCAAGTCCTCCAAGAAACAGTGCAGTGACAGAAAAGGTGGTTAACCGATTCCTCATGGAGATTACACAGCGCACATATAGAGATTGAAGGAAAGACAATACCTCTTTTGATGAGTTCATCTTGGATTGGAATTCTCCCAAGGACCGCCCTCCACATTAGCACTTCAACCTTTGGTGGTTTAAGTTTCTTATCAAGAGCTATTTTATTCTTTCTGATTTTTATTCAAGAGCAAACGATTCCAATCTTTCTTCACTCTCTTGGATGAATTGAATTTCACTGCTGTGGAACAATGAGTGGTCTTCACTCCTTCGGTCAACTGGGAATCTCCTTCGGATGATTTCAAATTGTCACTCGTTGGGAAGGTAATCACCTCTAAGAACTTTGACGGCCTGACTTTGTTACGCGTCTTTCGTTCGGTGTGTAAAAAAGATAAAGTTCTTTCTATTATTGAATTGAAGTTTAACTTCTTTATGATAAAGTTTTTATCGACTACGATACGTAATGATGTACTCAAGCGCGAACCTTGGACCTTTAAAAAAGAATTGGTTTGCCCTTCTTCCTCTAGATCATATGTGCTCAATTGATGAGTACTCCTTTACTTATATGAGAATTTGGGTTCGTATTCATCGCATCCCGATTGTTATGATGTTCGACGCTCTTGGTCGCTCCCTTAGGTCCTGCATTGGTACTGTCATCGGAACAAATACTCGAATTATGGATGGTAACACATGGGACTTCCTCCGGGTCTGGATAATCTTAGATACTTCCAAACCAATTCGTCGATGTGTGGCTCTAGGTGGTTATGGTGAAAAGCCGAAATTATACCCTCTACAGTATGAACGGTTTCATTTTCTTTGCCATGGTTGCAGCATCATAGTTCACCCGGTTTCATATTGTACAACGGTTAAGGTTAGTGTTTCGGCTAAGTTGCAATATGGGGATTGGCTTCGAGTCGCTCCTAAGAAACCTCAAGAGGGTCCTTCCCACCCGAGAGGTAGAATTCGTTACCTTGGTATCGAGACCTCTACCAATGTTCCTAGTAATGAGACGGGTAAGGGTGTTACATACGATTCGTATGCATGATTACATAAGGATAGATGCTGGTTAAGGAGACAGACCTAGACAGGTAATCAGGGCTGCACCCGAGTCTGTTGCTGCGACGCCTACCGACTTAGCAGTTGATGCTATGATCGAAACTGCACCTAATGCCACCATTGATGGTTCTGTTTTGGTGGTCGATTTTGCGGTTGTGGCTGGCAAGGTAGCCTCAACTATTCTTGCCATCAAGGGTACAAATGGTAAAACTGCTTTGGGTAAGCCTGATTCAGTTTCGGTGTTGTTCGATTTTTTATGCTTGGTTGGTTCAGCAACCTCCTTTCAGTGCCTTCCAATCATGGCAAGCAAGAGACAGTCACTCGTAGTTCTAAGAGAGGCTTCTCTCTTCTAGAAGTTGTCATGGCTAAGCGGTAGTGTTCTTTACCCCTTTCTAGTCTCAAAGATTCCAAAAATACTAAAGCCGGGATGAGCAGCGTTAAAAACTCTTTGGTGGAAGTTGATATTCAACCTTACTGAGAAAAATAAAGATTATGTGTTGGAAATTTTGGGGTCTCGGTATGTTAAACATTATAGTTGCAGACGTTCAAAGTCTGTTAGGGTTTGTTACAACCAACTCCTTGTAACTGCATGGCTATTCTCTTGAACCTTCCTCTGTGTATAAATAGCCATGCAACTCACTGAATTCAATAAAGCAAGTTGTTTGGAATCATTTCTTTCTATAGTTGTCGAGTAAAATCTAACATGGTATCGGTTGCCAAACGATCTCACGCTTGCTAAGAAATTCTTTCCTTCTCTGAAATTTCTTGCTTTCTCTTCGCGTTTTGTTCTTTCTTGAGAACGATCTTCTTATTTTCTTTCTTCATCTTTCATGGCGCCACCAGAAATTTCTCTTGATCTAGTTGATGATGATCTCATTACTGACGACCAGGTTTTCTCCAACAAATGAGTCAATGTCTGCCTCACTCGGACGAACTTTCTTCTTTGGAAGCAGCAAGTGGTGCTTACCATTCGAGGGCTAGGTTTAGAAGGCTATCTTGACGGTTCTATCTCTGCTCCAGCAAAAATTGTTCGCAACAGAGCAAATGAACAAATTGTCAATCCCCTTTATGTTCAGTTCTTGAAGCAAGATAGCTCGTTGGCTTCTTGGCTATTGTCAACCGTGAGTGCTGATATTCTTCCTGAGTTAGTTGGATCTGAGACGACGGCGACAGTTTGGAGTGCTATTACAAAGCTTTACTCTAGTCTCTCGATGACGAAATTGATGAATCTTCACTGCCGACTTCGATTTTCTAAGAAAGGTACGCAATCTATGCGTGAATATACCATGGCTATTAAAGAAATCTGCGATTTGTTAGCCACTTGTGGTAGTTCTATATCGGATGTTGAGCATATAACCACCATCCTCAATGGATTACCATATGAATTTGAGCCCACTATAGCTGCCATTACTGCTAGCAAAGAACCTCATATTGTTGACAGTGTGGTGTCCATTTTGATTGATGCTGAAATGCGTATGGAGGATACATCTCGGTTCCCTGTTGAAGTTTATTATACACGATACAATGCCAAGCAAAATTCAGATTCTACCTCAGAAGAATCGGTTAAACGCGATACTACTCAAGAATCCTCAAGATCTAGTACCAATTCTGCCAACAAGTTTAAGGGAAGGCCTAAGATCCAGTGTCAGTTGTGTGGTAAGTTGGGGCATCTTGTGGATAGATGCTGACACATGTTCGATCAGAATTTCAAGGGCGTCTCTGCTCAACAATCCAGGCCACCCTCGAGGGCTCAAGCCAACGCGTGTTCCTGTTGTCATCACACTACTGAAGGATCTTATAGTCCTTATGTGTCTCACACGACTGGTGATTCCTCTACTGCGACGTGTGATGAAAATATCCAGGTCAATGCATTGACAGCTGATGGTCTGGCCTCTTTTGTCAAATGGTTCCTCGACTCCGGAGCTACGCATCACGTGACAAGTGATGGTTCTGCTCTTCAACACAAGATGATCTACAATGGGAAAGGTATGGTACATTTAGGAGATGGCACTGCATTAAATATAGCTCATGTTGGGAATACTGTTATGCATGCTTCCTCCAGAAATATAGAACTTGATCAGATTTTATATGTACCTCAAATAACAAAGAATCTCTTATCTATTGCTCAATTTGCGAAAGACAATAATGTGTTCTTCGAATTTCATGCTAATGCCTGCTATGTTAAGGATTACAGAACTAAAGAAATCCTGCTGAAGGGAGGCTTAGATGAAGGCTTGTACAGTTTTGTGTGTGCACCTGCTGCTGTAGATGCTTCGATCTATCATACACAGGCTAGTTGAGACTTTGAGTACTGGCTGTGGCAGAGGAGATTGGGCCATCCTGCTCTTGATGTTTTCAAGCATGTTGTTAATAAAAATTTTCCTTTAAACACCACTATATGCATGGCTTGCCAAATGGGTAAAAGCCATGTTCTTCCTTTTTCCCATTCGAGTATAGTTTATACAAAACCATTTGAGTTAGTTGAGATCGACGTGTAGAGTCCTGCACCGATTGTATCAAATGGATTCAGATACTTTGTTCAATTTGTTGATATGTACAGCCGCAATTCTTGGCTCTATCTTCTAAGAAATAAAAGTGAAGTTTCGTTAGCTTTCGATTTGTTTATTACATTTGTTCAAAACTAGTTTAAGACAACTGTGTTATCTGTTCAAACAGATGGTGGGGGAGAGTTTAGATTCCTCGATGCAACAACAACTAGGTTGGGTATAAATCTCAGAATGACATGTCCTCACACCTCCCAACAGAATGGGGTGGTGGAGCGTAAACACAGGCATGTGGTCGAGACAACTCTTACACTTCTTGCTCAAGCGTCTCTACCTCTGAATTTTTGGTCTTATGTCGTGCTCAGTTCAGTGTTTTTAATCAATCGAATGCCTTCTAAAAGCTTGGGAGACTTGTCACCTTTTCAGAAGTTAACTGAGGAAGCTCGTGATTACTCATTGCTCAAAGTGTTTGGTTGCTTGTGTTACTCGCACCTTAGGCCGTTCAACAGGCACAAAATGGATTTTCGTTCTCAACCATGTACGTTCCTTGGGTATTCTTCTACACATCGAGGTTACCAGTGTCTTGACAAATCTGGTAGGGTGTTCATTTCGAGGAATGTCGTTTTCGAAGAGGGTACATTTCCATTTGCTGCCTCTCAGTGTGCTTCCAGTCCCACATTGTCTAGTGATCATCAATCTGGTGATGTTCCTGTAGTTCCTATACCAGGTTCTTCCGTACTGCCCACAGCTCCTCGAGTCAATTCACCTTCAGGAACTCCTTCTTTACATCAAGATTCTGCTCTTCGCACGTGCTCAGAGCCTTGTGTAAAAGTGGTTGAGAATCCAATAGTTGAAGACACTGCACATCCTAATGAATTTGAAGATGTTGCTGCTCCTGTTGTGGAGCCTATCATTGAGCCTTGTCATGTGGATTCAGTGTCTGTGGATGATGCATCAATTGTTGCTCCCATTTCATCTCCCATTAATGATCATCATCCTCAATCAGGTAACACACATTCCATGGTAACCAGACGCAAAAATGGAATTGTTAAACCTAAGATCTATACTGCTCAACTCATGAAAGTTCCTGAAGATGTTCATGAGGCACTAGCTGATTCAGGGTGGAAAGCTGACGTGCTTGCGGAATATGAGGCTCTTATTGGTAATGATACATGGGAGATCGTTGAACTGCCTGTTGGAAGGAAGGCCATTGGATGTAAATGGCTGTTTCGAATCAAGCTTAAAGCAGATGGTTCGGTGGATAGGTTGAAAGCCCGTTTGGTGGCTAAAGGATATTCTCAGATGCCAGGGTTTGATTTTATGGATACCTTTAGCCCGGTTGTTCGTTTTTCTACAGTTAACATCCTCTTGTCTGTTGCAGTTTCATGTCAATGGCCGATTCGTCAGGTGGACGTTAACAACACCTTCCTCAAGGGCGACTTAACTGAGGACGTTTACATACAGCAAGCTTCTGGGTTTGAGCAGCACTCCAAGGATGGCAAAACTCTTGTTTGCAAGCTGAAGAGGGTTTTATATGGCCTTCGACAGGCTCCGAGGAATTGGTATCTCAAGCTGCGTGATTACTTGTGGCATCTTGGGTTTGTTAGCTCGAAAGCATAAACCTCTCTTTTTATTTTACAAGATGAGTCGTGTTTCACATACCTTGTAGTGTATGTTGACGATATTCTCATTACTGGGAGCTCTCAACAGCGGATTGATTCCATTATAAAGGAGTTGCATGGTAAATTTTCCCTTAAAGACTTGGGTCACCTTCATTTTTTCTTAAGGATTGAAGCCTGCCGCTCGGAGAAAGGCTTGTTCCTCAATCAAAATAAGTTTATCACTGAGTTACTTCATAAGGTCCAAATGAAGGACTCCAGTGCTGCTTCGACACCTATGTCCTCATCGACCAAACTGTGCAAAGATGATGGTGAAGCTCTTATTGATGCTCAGCTCTATTACAGTGTCGTTGGTGCATTGCAATACATCTCCCATACAAGGCCTGATATATCCTTTGCAGTAAACAAAACTGCTCAATATTTACATCGACCTACCTCCACTCACTGGCTTGCGGTCAAAAGGGTGTTGAGATACCTTCGAGGAACTACTGACTTTGGGCTCTGGTTGCCTGCTCAGACTCGTGCAAAAATAGATCTCTCCGCGTTCTCCGATGCTGATTGGGGAGGAGATCTTGATGATCGACGCTCTATCTCCGGCTTTTGTGTATTCCATGGAGATCATTTAATCAGCCGGGGGTCTAAGAAGCAACGTGCTGTGTCCAGGTCCACTGCCGAGGCTGAGTATCGCAGCCTGGCTGATGTCACAGCTGAACTTACTTGGATCAAGGCGGTTTTAAAGGAAATGAACGTTGACAACCATGCAATTCCAAGCGTGTGGTGCAATAATTCTAGTACAGTAGCAATGGCGGAAAACCCTATCCTACATGTAAAAACCAAACATATTGAGCTTGATCTTCACTTTGTACGTGAGAAGGTTGCCGCTAATGAGTTCCGGGTCAATCACATCCCTGCTGATAGCCAAATTGTAGACGTCCTCACAAAGCCACTTGCAGTTGGTAAATTTGAAGCTTTTAGGGACAAACTCTCCATGGTGGCTGAATGTGAAGTCTTTCCAGAGCTAAGAGAGCAAGGCCAATGTTAAACATTATAGTTGCAGACGTTCAAAGTTTGTTAGGGTTTGTTACAACCAACTCCTTGTAACTGCATGGCTATTCTCTTGAACCTTCCTCTGTGTATAAATAGCCATGCAACTCAATACATTCAATAAAGCAAGTTGTTTGGAATCATTTCTTTCTATAGTTGTCGAGTAAAATCTAACTCGGTAAGCTTCAGATAGTCCAGTCTTTAAGACAAGTTGTAGCTAGGATTCATCTTGATCTTGTCTTTTCAGCAAAACTCTTTTAAATAGATTTAGTAGTGATAGATTAAAGCTTGCTCTAAATATGCACAATTGTATCACTGTGGATAACAATCATGGTTGTTCGTGTCTTATACTTTTATGGAATAATAAAATTACCGTTGACTTACTTTCGTATTTTGCTCGCCATATTGATATTGTTATACATTTGGACTCCGACCATTTTCACTTCACTAGTATCTACGGTTATGCTAATACGTACTTGAAATATAAAAGTTGGGATTTAATTGATAAATTAAGCTCATCCTCGCCTCTCGCTTGGCTTATTGGGGCGATCTTAATAAAATCCTTTTTGATAAAGGAAAACAAGGTGACAGTCGTTGCGCTCGTTCACAAATTGACGGTTTTAGGTATTGTTTATCTCGAAATCACTTGTTCGATTGTAAGCACACCAATGGTTGGTTCACCTGGACTAAGTTAGGTCCTCGTGTCTCGCCCATCTATGAGCGGCTCTTCATTTCTAGTTCTGCTTGGCTTAGTGCTCATCATAGTGATCGCACGGTCTTAAAATATAATGCGGATTCAGACCATTGTATCATCCTTATGGAAACTACTCAAGTCTATTACGAACAAAAGGTAGCTTAGGATGATCATTTCTGTTTTGACAGTTGCTAGGCACATGATGCTGCTTGTGTGTCCACGATCCAAAATTCTTTTTCGGCCACTTATGGTTCGGCCAAGCCGTTGGGGCTTGTCTCCAAACTTTGCAAGACCAATAACACGATGACTCTACCAATCGAATCGTTGGATTGAAGGCTTGTTTGATCAAAATAATGTGTAACATGAAGGCATAAAATAATATTGAAGGTTTTTTCTATGTATTGAGAGGGTCATATCCCAATAATCAGTTCTGGATATGCATTAGAGACAATTGTCAGACATAAGTACTTAAAGAAAAATGAAGAGTTTGAGTGACATAGCTTCTTAGTTTCCTAAATTTTCTTAAGGCAAGTTATTTAAAATATATATATATATATATATATATATAAGAAATAACAGATAAAACTGATTTTTTCTCCATTTATACTGCTTCATAAGCAGTGATAATGCATGAGTGTATTGGGACTTTGTTAGTTTTCTTTGAACTCTTGGCAGGAAAGGGAAGGCTATGGAAATTGTATTAAAAAAATCTTTAGGGATCTGTTTTAATGAGGGTAGCATTAACTGGTGAAAGGCTAATAGTTTGGTGTTATTCTGAATTTATCTATTATAGGAGTAAAACATGGCATGCGACTCTTAAGTCTTTTCTTGTTTTGGGATCTTGAAAATTATTTTACTTCCATGAATTCTAAATTGTTAAGTTGTGTTCAGATAAGTTTAAGTATATCTTTAACCCACAATTTTAGTATATACTTGAAACCATGAATTTAAAGGCGATAAAAGTATACGAATTTAAACCTGTCAGGTATATCTAACCTATTTGTCATTGGATGATCGGTTATCTGAACATACATCCTTAAAATTTTGTGTGATTGAAAGGTTCGTGTTAGAATTTAAGGATTGAGGATATGATGACAGAAAAATGTCAATTATTCATTTTGACCCTAATATCTCAAGCTTAGATGATGCAAGAGCATAATTGCAGTCTTAAGGTTCAATGTGCTTTGGTTTTGATTACATAGATGCGCTGATTAACATTTTACCTTCTTCAAGTAAAGAGTTACTTGTTCAATTCTGATGGAAAAGATGTAGTTTTCCATATGATCGACAATTTCCTAATTTAATCCCGGAAAGGTGGCTGGCAGTACTTTATCAATAGGTAAGCTCACTCACTATTAATTTGTAATATGCTCTATTGTCTCGTATGAGAATGAACGTTGTGGTGTATTTGTTCTTTTGGTGTGGAAACATTGTCAATATTGTAAAGTCTTGTGACATGTCCATATAAGTTCATTTTCTTATATCTTATAACTTTCTTTTATCTTTGCCATGATACCTCTGATTTATTTCTTCTACTTCCAAGTACATCATTGTTCACATCTTGTGGCTTCATCATTTACTACTACTACTACTACACTATTCTAAGAAGCAATGGCAGAACTATGTGAAAATTTGGTTCAATCAACCAGCACGAAAGGCCAGAAGAAGAATTGGTGGGTTTTTTTTTGTTTTAATCTTTAATTTCTCTTTTTTGTTGAAAGAATGATTGGGTTATTTGAGTACAATTGATGTTTGATAATGGTGATTTGGGATTTATAGCAAGACAAAAGAAGGCGATGAGGATCTTTCCTAGGCCAACTACTGACCCCTTCGTCCCATTGCCATGGCCAGACATTGATTTAGTATCGACGTGCTTATGTTGTTCCAAAACTCACCTAATGTTCTTATCAGGCTGGTGGTATTTCAAAGACACTTGCCTCAACCATTGGTATTGCTGTTGATGTTCAGGCACAACAATGAAGAAAGCCAAGTTCTTTTTTCCCCACTAAAAGCTGAAAATATAGGAATCTTGAACAATAACACTTATTGTGAACCATGGTGTTATTCGCCTTTTGTTTGAATGTAATGCATTTTAGATTAATATATATGTATGCTTTTTTGATTTTTTTTGAAACATGGTGTTATTCGTGGCGTTCGTAAACACAAATGCCACTAAAGACTAGTTATCTGCGGCGTTCGTAAACACAAATGCCACTAAAGACTAGTTATTCACGTTGTTTGTAAAAAAAAACGATGCTATAGATCTTGACTTTTTGCGGCGTTTATTAAAATAAACGCCACTAAAGACCAGTTATTCGCGGCGTTTGTAGAAACAAACGCCGCTATAGATCGTGATTTTTTTTAGGTGTTTATAAAAATAAATGCCACTAAAGACCAATTATTCGCGACGTTTGTTCTTACAAACGCTGCTAAAGATTGTGACTTTTTGCAGCGTTTTGTACCAAAAAAATGCCACGAACTGTTGCGGCCCTGGTTTTAGCAGCACTTTTTGCGACACTTTTCTAAGCACCAGGGAAGTTTTTAGCGGCTCTAAAAAATGCCACTATAGGACCAAAAAACACAACTAAAGACTTTTTTGTTGTAGTGCATGGACAATATTCTTGTGGTCCACGAGTTGGTGCACTCTCTTAATTCGATTGGAACTAATCTTTTTCAGGGCGCCACTCTTAAATTAGACATAGAAAAGGTATTTAACCATGTTGAATGGTCCTTCATCGAGCGTGTTATGCTAAAAATGGGCTTAGCTTCTATATGGGTTGATATCTGTATGAGGTGTACCTCATCGATTTCATTTACTGCTTGAGTCGATGGTTCACTATCACCGGTTTTCTATCCTTAGTGGGGTTTAAGGCATGAGACCCTTTCTTCCCCTTTTTATTTCTCATATGCACTCAAAGCCTCTAGGCTACACTCGCCGTTGAGTAACAGGCGAGGCCGTCTTTAGGGCCTCTGCGCTAGTCGCCATAGGCCTAAGGTAAATCACATGCTTTTCTCAGATTATAGTATGATTTTCATCCAGAATAATATTGCGGAAGTTGCACGAATTAAAGAAATCCTTCTTCTCTATGTTTCCTCCTCGGGTCAAGCGATCAACTTTGAGAACTATACCATCTTTTTCAACTTTCGCGCTTATCTTGATCATAAGCAAGTGGTTCATGACATTCTTTATATTCGGAAGGTGTATGATCCGGGGGTTTATCTTGGCATTCCCCTTTTACTTAGGTAAAATAAAACGACTTCCCTGGGGTTTGCTCAGGACAAAGTGAATTCACATATGTCCAGTTGGAACCAAAATATGCTCTCATTTAGTGGATGGGAGGTTTTCATTAAATCTGTGGTGCAATTGTTACCTTAATACGTAATGTCTTGCTATCTGCTACCCATAACCTCATTGACGATATGTCTAAATCTTTACAACGTTACTGGTGGTCTGGTCGCAATAATAAACGAGGCTGGCCTCTGATTGCTTAAGACTCTATTTGCTCCCTTAAGAATGTTGGTGGCATCGATTTTTGTAATGTGCAAATCTTTAATGTTGCTTTGTTAGGCCAACAATTTTGGCGTTTGATCATTGAGCATGATTCATTGTTATCTTGTGTCTACAGGCACGATACTTTCTTTTGGGAATATTTCTGATGCCGAGCCCAATAAAAGAGCTTTTTTTCCTAGAAAGGTATATACGAGGCCATGCAAAAACTCTACGGTGGCTTGTTTTGAAGGCCGTGTATCAACATTAAGGTCTGATTGCACAAGGAAAGATGGGGCGGTGCGTCTGCAATCAATTTGTACTGAGATTACAGAGACGGCACCGAGTTGCCTGTTCGCTGTCGTGATTTTATGATGCATGGGCAGCCTAGATAGGACAACCCTAAAGTCTGCCATTACTTTGACCTAGACGATGCTAGCACCATTCTTAATGCTCCTATTATCAATGATCGACACGACACGATTCTTTGGAGCAACCATGACTCTAGTGTCTACTCGGTTAGGTTGGGTTACTTATTCTTACAACTCTCGCATACTCCTATAAATAGGCCTTCACGTATTTGGAAGAATATATCCAAGTTGCCGGTTCTCCTAAAGATTTAGTCATTTGGTTGGCGTGCAGATCACGATGCTCTACCAATAGGCCAAAGGATTAGGGTGGCGGACCTTGTTCCCAAAACATGCCCCATGTACCTCATAGCCCCGAAAATGACCTTCACGCCTTACATGACTGCCCGAATGCAGCAGAGGCCCTTCATTTGTCTTTTATGACGTATGCCCTTATATCCAATAACATTACGTTTATGCTCTCTTGGCTTGATGAGGGGTCTGTCATTCTCCCATGTCACTCATTTGCGTTGCTTCTTAAGGTTTTGTGGAATTTGTAGAATCAGCAGAATGATTGGGTTCATAATGAACGACTCTAACCTTCTTGGCTCACGATTATCAACTCTAGAGTCATCTTCGAGACGATGCTACGGCCACTACGACCATATTTGTCCTGATGTTGAATGACAAACCGGCACTCGTGAACCCGCGTTGGCAGCCCCTCGGGCTGGGACTATCAAGATCAACACATATGTGGCCTTCAATCCGAAGTCTAAGGATGCTGCCATTGGAGTTATTGTGTGTGATGCTAGCAGTGCGGTATTTGACGAGCTAGCTCAACACTCGACTGATTGCATGGATGCATTTTTGGTTGAAGTACAAACGGTTTTTGCAGGCGTTCAATTTGGCCGTGATAGAGGCTAGTTCAGTATTGTCATTGAGACTGATTCAACCATTGTGTTGAATAAATTGAATCAATAATGTAATGATTTGTCGACTCTGAGCCCTCATATTAAGCATGCTCGTCTTCTGCTTGTCGATGTGGATGGTTATTGTGTTCATTTTGTTCCTAGAGTGGTTAACATTGTTGCCCACACGCTTGCCTCTAGGGCACTTCGGTCTATGTCTTTTTTTTCGACTTGGTTTATCCCGAACATATACACTATGATGTAACCGACAAGATTCAATTTCATTCGCATTAATACATTCAAGGTACTCTTTTCCCCTTTGGTGGTCAATACCGGCCTTCGGTTCGAGTGTGACTTTAGAGGGACTTTTAACGAGGCTCATCTTTTTCTTTAAAAAAGTATAGATTTTTTTGTTAAAATAGGAGTGTTTAATCTCATCCATCAATTTCACTCATGCTATGGTCATGATTAGTATAAAACTAAATGAGTTTTACAGTGTGTAAGTGGATTTCATCCCTATATATAGAGAGAGAAGGGGGGAGAGAGAATGAGAGAGATATGATCCTCTTACACTATGTAAAACTTGAAAGTTTTATAACTTTTTTGGACGGGTAGATAAAGATAAATGAATGGATGTGATTAACCGTAGAAAATATGAAGATTATCACAAGAAGAAATAGAGGAAATAAATATGCCATAATTTAAATATAATATAAAATAATTGTTTTACTTTAATAATAATAATAACAATAATAATAATAATAATAATAATAATAATTGTTTTACGTCTAAGATTAAAAACAATTATATTCTTTGTTTTGGCCTTTCCACGTATATAAATAAGAAGATAAGGCATGGAATATGACTACATTTAAGGAATTAAAAATATCAGTGTCCCAATCTTCGATTATCAATCGAAAGAATAGTGTAGTATACTACATTTTCTTTAGTCACGATACATTAAAATGGTGGGTAGCACGTGCTTTGTCCCCATCTTATTTGTCTTGTATTTTACAAATTTATGTCTCTATAAATAAGAATTATTAGTTGGTATAATGTTGGTAAAATAGGGTAATTATTTGATGCATTGCTAGTGATTTTTTTTTTTAAATCAGACTTCTAAAATTGTTACATATTTATTTTAGAGGTCATAAATTTTAACCCCTAATTTAAAATCATAAACAGAAAACTTTTAGTAGTGTGTGTATTTTTTAATATTCCGGTGTTATTACATTGTAATATCTGTTTTTTTTTACTCTTAGCCTTTGAAAAACACACACCGTGTAAATTATTTTACATAAACTCGAGTCACTTAAAAGGAACAACATTATCTTTTATTATTGAGATCACTAAATGAGTTTGTGTAACTTTTTCAATGGTAATGCATCAAATAATTGTTCTTATTTAAAATAGATTTGTCATTTGGCAGACCATTAGTGCATAAGCAGTTTTAATACGATGATAAGTGTTGTTCAAGTATTTAAAAAAAACAGAATAAATATAACATTTATGATCACCATCTTAATAGTACTTGTGAAATTATCCACCAACTTCTCCATTATCTTCTCTTTCTGTTTATTCTTCTCCAGTGTTTTCAACGATGGAAAAAAGGACACCATATCATTTATATTTTATATTAAGTGTTTATCTGTCGATTGTATCTTTAGTGATATTTTAAGTGTAATTATATTAAGTGTTTTTCTATGATTGTACCATAGAACAACTTGAATCCCTGATTATTCGTCTCCAATGCTCATGAAATAAGACCTTTATTGTATATGGTGGTGGAGTCAAGATTTTTATATAATAAGGTCAAAGTAGAGTACGAAGTATGAAAGACTCTTGTACCGCTATAATATTGTATTGTTGATCCTATACTCAATAAATAAAGTGTGTTCAAATATAATATTTCTTTTAAAAAATTCTATAACATCTTTAAAAATTTATACCCAACAAATCAAGTGAGGTCAATTACACTCCCAATTTTTATATTACCTATGTCGATGCTTGTATCACCATCAAACAATTTTCATAAGCTGAACTAAGATACTCACATGGCTCGAACTCAAGTCCAATATTACGAGCATAGGAAGGAAGACGGCTGTTGGGTGTTTAGAGATGGTGGGGTTTAGGGTTTATATATTATAATATAATAATATTTTTAGATTAATGAGTAATTTTATTGATATTAGAAAAACAAAAAGAGGAAAGGGTTAATAAACGAAAAGCTATTCAAAAAAATATAGGCCATGTTTGACAATTAGGGGATAGCTGATAGCTGATAGAGGATTACATTAGCTGATAGCTGATAGAGGATTACATTAGCTGATAGCTGATTGCATTAGCTGATTTGATTAGCGGATTGTATTAACTGATTGTATAAAAGTGTTTAGTAAAATTAATTGATAGCTGATAGTTGTTTGATTATTTAAACAAGCAAAATGACATATAAGGTCATAGTTATATTTAATACTTGTTTGAATAATTTACCAGTTATTAATATTTTGCATCTAATAAATATTAATTAAATTTGTAAAAATTATTTTTAATATAAATTTCCTAAACAAATTTGAAAGATTTATATATTAGTTTATTATTTATATACTTATTAAATTTTTTATATGCACGTATAAATATATGATAATAAAAAAATAGAATTAACTTACAAATGTCACCATATAAATTAGTATAAAAAACAAATAAGTCCAATATTTAATATGTTATTATTTATATTAAAATTATTATTATTTAATTTAGGTTATTTGGAGATTTTTGGTAATTTTTAAGGGTAAAAGAGTCATTACAACTCTAATATCAAACCTCTAATCTCAAAAAGCTCATATTATGAGCTTTTTCAAAATTAGTTTTTTCACCCCAATCCCCTCTTTCAATCCGGTATTTACCAAACATCAATATTAGCGAATTTGACTAGTCAAACCTCTAATTATACCTCAAACCTCTAATTTTTGCCCAAACCGCTATTTACCAAACAGAGCCATAGTTAATTGTTCATTGAACATTTGATAATTTTAATGTTTATTTAAAAGGTATTAAAAAAATAATTTTAATAGTGTGTAACATTAGTAGTGTCCAGTGGTGCGTGTCATTCATTCTTAACTCATTAATAATCTCTATAAATTAATAACCTTTCTACAATAATAATTTTTTTGGGTTCCGACTTGGGCCCAAAATCTAAATTAATAATATAATAATTTTCTGGAAGACTTTTATTTAAATTCATGGTCCCTTTATATTATAAATTAATAGTTTTATAAAGTTACAAATATAACTAGGACATCTTAGTAAAATATGATTCTATTGTTGTTTGTTTCTTCTTAAAATTTAACTCTAGCTTTATTTCATCTCTAACTTTCCTTACCATACATGAACTTGCATTAAGTTTTAACTAGTACTACGTACTACAATGAACTTTGTTTTTTAAAGTTATGTATTATATTTAATTAGTAACATTGTGCATGAACATCATTCAATTTGTCCATACAATGTATATATTTTATTCATGAAGAATAATGTAGGTTCGTTGAATCGGAAAAATCTCTTTAAACTAATAAATTATTAACTTATCGATTAATTAAAACCTCTTTAAATTTATAAATTACGTGGTCCCAATATCATTAATTTATAGAGATTTTACTATATATATCCTACATTTTTCTAAAAATATTAAATTATATAATCATTACATTTTGAATTAGTTGAAATTTCATTAGATGGTAGAATTAAACAAGTAAATTACCAAATCGAGTTTTGTAACACCCTGATCTCGGTCTGAATTTGAAGTAATACATTTGGGTATGTAGTGACTAAAAATTCTAAAAAAATGTTTTTCTCACTTTTTGTAAAAATTTGATTTTAGGGGATTTTTTTAAATGCTAGTATTTTGAATAAAATATTGGATTCGCCACCGATCGTTTTTAAAAAGGTAGATCGGACATCGAGAAAATAAAACTAGAGATTTAAACAGGGTTCGAGAGTCGGTTACAAGTGGAGAAGGATTAGCACCCCCACCGCGCCCAAAAATTGGTACCTAAAGGTTCGTATCATATTTATTAAGGCAAATTTAAATTCGAATTTAACTTAATTAATAATTTCTAAAATACATGAATGCATGATCATACAAGTCAACAACCTAATTTATAACCTGCAATACCAAATGAGATGACGCCTGAAAACTCAAGACGACACTCCCACTAGAATATCGAGAACTAAACTAGACTAATACAATAAATATGACAATTAATTATACATGCACAAAACATATACTAACATAAATAATAAAAGAGACATAAAATTATAATAAAAAAGACACGAATAAAAATAATATTCATTGATATAGTTCATATAAGAAAATTACAATAAAATAATAAAATACAAAGATAATGATCGAATTTTACCCCACTAAAATCTCAAATGGAGAACTTCGACCGATCCTTTTTAAGATCTTCACGTCCTCTTACCATGACCTAAAGAATAACTAAATCAGACAAAAAAACTCAATCGAATACTAAATCAAACCAATTAGGGCCAGGACTCCCGACCCTTAGTAGCCACTCGGGCCGCCTCCCCTAAAATAAGGGGCATGGCTTGATTCACCCAAAGTTGGGTGTGAATTTTTGGTGTCCTTTGCTGCCTTTTCCCACCCGGCTATTTATAGCCAAAGTGGGGGATTGGAGGGTGACGTGGAGCCTTGAGCTCCACACATTTGATTTTTTTTTTCTTTTGGAATTTTTTTTGTTTTTTATATTTTTTATTTGATTTTTTCTAATATATATATTTTTTCTTTTTTTACATATTATTTTTTATTTAATAATGTATTACTAGTATATAATTCTGAAAAAAAAATGAGTGATTACTGCTGCCCCTCTTTGCTTGTTCTTGTGAAATGAGAAGAAAGCAAAGATTAAAAGCACTCGTTTTTATCCTACTTCCTGGCTCGGAGATTTGAAGCCACGAGTCCGTCCTATATGGAATTGTTGCACTCTTTCTCCGTCTGAAGCCTTGGAGCTGCGAGTTCTTCCTGTATAGAACCTTTGGCTTATCCTAGGCGATATCTTTTTAGGTTGCAAGTTCTTCCTATATAGAACTTTTTCACCTTCAAGTCTTTGAGCTATAGGTTCCTCCTATATAGAACCTTCCACTTTTTTTGATTGGATTCTTCAAGCTACAAGTTCTTCCTATATAGAAATTTTCACCTTGAAATCCCGATGCTACGAGTTTTTCCTATATAGAAATCTTTGCTTTGAAGTCTTAGACTTCGGGTTCTTTCTATATTGAACCTTCAGCTTTGGACCAGTTCTTTCAAGCTTCGAACTCTTCAATGCCCCGATTTGTACTCGTCTTCGACATCAAAAAGAAAGCTTGACACCAAGTCTGAAGATCTTATCGATGACCTGAAGGTCTTAAGATAAGGATTCACACCAACAAGCTACCAATCCCTTAAAACGATCCCCCAATTTCTATCGGTCTTGACATCACTTTAAGGTTAGCATCGTGCCCAAAGGACTTATCGATGGCCCGAAGGACTTATCACCATGCCCGAAGGACTTATCGGTGGCCCGAAGGACTTAAGATCTGGACTCACACTCGAAGGCTGCCGAGAATCTTTTTAAAATTGGAGGACTCATGCTCGAAGGCTGTCGGAAATCATTTAAAAATTGGAGGACTCATGCTTGAAGGCTGCTGAAAATCTTTTGAAAATTGGAGGACTCGCGTTTGAAGACTGCTAGAAATCTTTTGAAAATTAGAGGACTCGCGCTCGAAGGCTGCCGAAAATCTTTTGAAAATTGGAGGACTCACGCTCGAAGGCTGCCGAAAATCTTTTTAAAATTTGAGGACTCACGCTCGAAGGCTGTCGAAAATCTTTTAAAATTGGAGGACTCACGCTCGAAGGTTGCCGAAAATCTTTTAAAATGATCTACTTCTTCAACATGAAGTTGCAGATCAAAATCTTTGGTAATATCTGTTTAAAGTGTTGAGTGTGTAAAAGTTCTATTATTTACCCCCTATTTAACCCATATTTCTGCTGCATTCAAGTATTATTCATTGCATTTAGGTCAGTTTACAGCTAAACATCACAAATATATTAAAAGGCACAATTTCTACTAAAATTGGTTGCTTGTGCAGGTCGCTGCTGTAGCAGTTGAAGAGGCAGACGCTGGGCAGTGAAGTAGAAGAGCTGGAACGGGACGAGCAGTCAAGGAGGACGATGCTGCCGTGGTTGCCGTCGTGACAGCAGAGGACGGCAACAGTTTTGAGGAGAAGAAGAAAAGTGGACCTCGACAGATAGAGAAAATTACGCCCGTCTGTCATGGAAAAACAATATATTTTTTCCAAGCCCTAGATCGGAAGGAATGCCAAGCCCAAAGTTCAATGAGAGAAAATCCCAAGCAAGATGGAGGACGATTTAAAGTTAGATTCTCTAAAGATTTATTCTTTATTAGAGTTGTACTTTAATTTAAAGTTGTATTCTTGCTATTTTAGAAAACTTGGACCCAAAGCCTATATAAGGGCACGTATTTCGACCTAGGAGACATATCACGCATTCTCTAGCTTTCTTCCCAAAACCCTAGCCGTTTTCCTTCCCTTAACATGTTCTAAATTCCCCTTAGGGCCACGGGTTGTTTTGTAAAGTAGTTGCAAGCGTTGTTTTTGTTTTAGGAATTTTCAGTTCAATAAAATAAACTTCAAGTTCTCTTATTCTGGTTATTAACATCTTGCAAGAGTATCGGAAGAGCATTGCGAGGTTATGTATTTACTTAATATCGGGAGAGTTAAGTATACGAAAGGAATAGGTGCGAGTTATCTAGTTTATAGTTGAACTATCTCGGACCTAGGGATATGACGATGTTAAGTGGCTAAAGAAGAATTCAACAACATCGGTGTTCATCCTTCGATTCACGCTGGGAGGTATCATCAAAGACGTGATCATCGACAGACTTGGACCTAGGGATAGGCCAAGGCACAGTATGGATTCTTGCCAAACTTGAAGTACAGAGTTGAGTGTTCGCTGCCGCGACAAGCAACAGACTGCTGCCGTGATGGGGACGACGACAGAACTGGATTTCCTAGACTTAGCATTATCTGCACTACTGAGCAATTCAATACCAGCCCATTCTCTCTATTTTGATTTATCTACTCTTTTATTTAAGTTTTCTTTATTATTCTCATGACAACTTTCTCAATTATTTTATTTAATCTCGTGCAGTAATTCAAGGTGAAGCTATTAGCCCAGTCCCTGTGGAGACGATATCTGATACTTCGTATCACTTTACTACTTGCGTCGTGTACACTTGCACTACAATTGCGATAGACTCTTTTACACGCAACAAGTTTTTTGGCGCCCGTTCCGGGGACTGGCAACAAACTCTACCTTTTCTTTTACTGCACTTTTCGTTTTTATTTTTATTTTTTGTTTTTCTTTGTTTTGTTCAACTCTTGCTTTTCACAAGGTTTATTGTTTATGCGCAGATCGAGACGAGGAAAAGAACCTGAATATCCGTTAGATCCATAAATTGAACGTTCATTCAATCTTAAGAACCGACTTCGTCACATACTAGCCAGAAACGAGTACCTTGAGGAACAATTAGAAACGATGCAAATCCAAAGGAACCCCCTGGGTAATGACCCCCTGTCGGAGATGGAGAGATTATACCTCCTGTCGACAACCCGCCCAATGCTGCCGCGCGACGGTCCTGTCGTGACTACATGTTGAATGATCATGTAGAACTGGAAACCACGCTACATGATATAGATGTTGACAACTTCGAGTTGAAACATGTTATGTTTACCATGATCAACAATGTCGGCCAATTTAGTGGTGCTGCTACAGAGGATGCTAGGGAGCATCTCAAAACGTTCCAGGAAATCTGTGGTTCGTTTAGACTACCAGGAGTTAATCCAGAGATACTGAGGCTTCAGTTATTTCCTCATTCATTGAGGGACAGAGCAAAGACTTGGTGGAATAAACTTACACCGGGTTCAATTAGAACTTGGGCAAATTTGTCTCGTGAATTTTTATCTCGTTTTAATCATTCACACTTATCTGAGCGATTACGTAATGAAATTGATACTTTTCAACAGGAAGATGACGAGCCGATGCACGAGGCCTGAGACAGATTTACCACTCTTCTACGGAATTGCCTAATGCATGGATTCCCCGTCTGGAACTAGGTAACAAAGTTTTATAATGCTGCCAATTTACAAACTCGTATTCAAATTGATTCAGCAGCAAACGGATTACTACTGGACAAATACCCAGATGAGGCAATACAAGTATTGAAAAATCTGGCTAAGAATGAGGAGCAGTTTCCGACAGCAAGAAGAGGGGGTAAACGAGTCTTAGCTGTTAAGGATTATGAGGCTGACAACACGATGAAATCATAGGTGGCATACCTCACTAAGGCAATGAAAAAGCTTTTGAACGATGATTCACAGCTGGTATTTGTTGTCGAAGAGGTATGTGAAATTTGTGAGGGAAATCATAGTTCGGATGAGTGTCCTATACAGTTAGAAGAGGGAAAATATGTTGGAAACTATAAGCAGAATTACAACTCCAACAACTACAATCCCAACTGGAGAAAGGATCCCAAGTTCTCTTGGAGTAATCCTAATAATGCCTTGAATCCTCAACCACATAACAATTAAAATCAGGGAGGACCTAGATTGCTGACTCGACAACAACTACAGCCGCAGCAACAACCACCAGCTGCCACGAACAGTATACTGGAACAGACTCTGGCTACGTTTATGTCTCAGACATGAACTTATATTGAGAACATGAATCAATTTGTCAAGAAGACGGATACATTCATGGATAAAACAGAGATGCGGATGACAAATCATGAAGCTACTCTGAAATCGTTGGAGACACAGATGGGTCAGGTTTCCCAGCATATCAACCCAAGGCAGACTGGAGGATTTCCTAGCAATACTGAGAATGCTAGGCAGCCCACTCATGAGCAGTGTAAAGCCATTACCACTAGGAGTGGGAAGAAACTACCAGGGCCAGAGAAGGAAGCTGAAACAATGAAGAAACCAGCCTTGGACAGACCTTCCGAGGAAGCTGCCCCGACAGGTAACAAACAGCCTGCTACCGATGAGCCTGTCATGACAGCAGAAGCGATAGAGGAGAAAAATGATGAACCCAAACCTCCTCAGATTCGTATGTAGTGGGAAGGACGTATTGCTGATTATCGTCCCCCACCTCCTTTTCCTCAATGGTTACAGCAATTGAAGCAAGAAAAACAACTTAAAAAGATTTATGATATTTTTAAGCAGGTTCATATTAACATCCCGCTATTAGATGCCGTTAGGGAGATGCCCGGTTACGCCAAATTTCTCAAGGATGCCATGTCGAAGAAATCTAAACTTGGGGAATTTGAAACGGTTAAGATGACAGAAAGATGCATGATTATTCTTCATAAGAAACCACCCCAGAAAAAGAAGGATCCAGGGAGCTTCAGCATACCTTGTGTAATCAGAGATAAATATGTGGGTAAGGCACATTGTGATCTTGGTGCCAGTATTAATTTAATGCCAAAATCTATTTTTCAGAAATTAGGTATTGGAAAAGCTCGGCCCACGACAGTAATTCTGCAGCTGGCAGACCACTCTTACGTTCATCTGGAAGGAAAAATCGAAGATATTCCGGTAAGAGTGGATAAGTTTATTTTTCCTGCTGAGTTTCTTATTTTAGATTGTGAAGTAGATGAAAACGCACCAATCATCATGGGGCGACCCTTCTTAGCCACAGAAGGATCACTGATTGATGTGGAAAAAGGAGAACTCACCATGAGAGTGAACGATCAAGAAATAAAGTTGAATGTTCTCCAAGCTATGAAGCATGCAGATGCAGAAGAGGAATGCAAGGTTATCACTGAAGTTACTCTTGACCAACCCTGCATCAGGTCGGGCTGTCACGACATCAACATTGGTCACTGCCTCGACAGCCACTTATAGGACTGTCACGATAGCACCAACGACAACAACTCCTCATAATCTGATACATTTGATACTGAAGATCAGAAGGAGGTAAACTGGATAGGCGATCGTCCAGGTAAGTTATTCGAACCTTTAAATTATACCTCAGATAACCATGCAATCCAAAAGCCATCAACTGTTGAGTCCCCTATTTTAGAACTGAAGCCCCTGCCAGGGCAGCTAAAATATGCTTTTCTTAGTTTAAATGATACGTTGCCCGTAATCATCTCTTCCAAGTTGATGCAGGAACATGAACAGCAGTTAATAGGGATGATGCAGCAGCACAAAAAGGCAATTGGATGGACGATAGCTGATATTCAAGGCATTAGTCCGACCTTATGTATACATAAAATCCTGTTAGAGGATGATCATAAGCCGACTATAGATGCTCAAAGGTGGCTAAACCATGCAATGAAAGAGGTGGTACGTAAAGAGATAATCAAATGGTTAGATGCTGGTATAATTTACACCATCTCGGACAGCAAATGGGCTTATGATCATCCTCTAACAGGATTTTATGTATAAATTCTGAAAGTGTGTTTTTCTCACTTTTTGTAAAAATTTGATTTTAGGGGATTTTTTTAAAATGCTAGTATTTTGAATAAAATATTAGAGTCGCCACCTATCATTTTTAAAAAGGTAGATCGGACTTTGAGAAAATAAAACCAGAGATTTAAACAGGGTTTGGGAGTTGGTTACGAGTGGAGAAGGATTAGCACCCCCACCGCGCCCAAAAATTGGTTCCTAAACGTTCGTATCATATTTATTAAGGCAAATTTAAATTCGAATTTAACTTAATTAATAATTTCTAAAATACAAGGATGCATGATCATACAAGTCAACAACCTAATTTATAACCTGTGATACCAAATGAGATGACACCCGAAAATTCAGGACGACACTCCCACTAGAATATCGAGAACTAAACTAGACTAATACAATAAATATGACAATTAATTATACATGCACAAAACATATACTAACATAAATAATAAAAGAGGCATAAAATTATAATAAAAAAGGCACGAATAAAAATAATATTCATTGATATAGCTAAAATAAAAAAATTACAATTAAAATAATAAAATACAAAGATAATGATCGAATTTTACCTCACTAAAATCTCAAATGGAGAACTTCGACCGATCCTTTCCAAGATCTTCACGCCCTCTTACCATGACCTAAAGAATAACTAAATCAGGCAAGAAAAAACCCGATCGAATACTAAATCAAACCAACTAAGGCTGGGACTCCCGACCCTTGATAGCCACTCG
Organism: Hibiscus tridactylites; assembly: GCA_958450335.1. Classification (NCBI taxonomy): domain Eukaryota; kingdom Viridiplantae; phylum Streptophyta; class Magnoliopsida; order Malvales; family Malvaceae; genus Hibiscus; species Hibiscus tridactylites. The sequence goes on along the minus strand of OY288268.1, from coordinate 23,348,198 downwards.
GGCCACCTCCCCTAAAATAAGGGGCATGGCTTGATTCACCCAAAGTTGGGTGTGAATTTTTGGTGTCCTTCGTTGCCTCCTCCCACCCGGCTATTTATAGCCAAAGTGGGGGATTGGAGGGTGACGTGGAGCTTTGAGCTCCACACATTTGTTTTTTTTTTTGCTTTTTGAATTTTTTGCTGTTTTTTGTACTTTTTTATTTGATTTTTTCTAATATATATATATATATATATATATTCTTTTTTATACATATTCTTTTTTATTTAATAATGTATTACTAGTATATAATCTGGACAAAATGGGTGATTACAGGGTCACCCAAAAATCGACTCATAAAAATTTCAATTTAAAACCATAAGTTTAGCCATCATTTAAAAATAAGTATTATAATTAAGTTTACGAAACAGGAGCTCCAAGTTAAAAATGCTGAATATCAAATAATATTTCAAATAGAGTTTAGAGACTCAATAACTCGTAAGGTTCTATGAATACATAAGCCCAAAACTAAATACTAAGCATTGTACTCTAAAGAGATACGGTGTTAGGAGATCCCTTCATGTTGTACTCCTCGATCACGATCAGCCTAAAAACCTGCGAACATAAACAACTATTTTGAACGCTAAGCTTAAAAAGCTTAGTGGTACATTTTTAATTTACCACAATTCGTGATTATCATAAAATAAGCATGCAAGATAAATATAATTTAGAAAGCATAGATAAGACTTCACTATCTACGAGTCATCACCTAGCCTACACAAGCTAGAGTTCTTAGATCACCTATCCTAATGCATCATTAAATCTACAAGAAGTCTTACATGATGCACAAAGCTTTGCCATACTCGAGGTCACATAGCCTATCGAGTTACTCGAGCTCACTCAGCCCATCGAGTTAATACATTTATAAGCTATTATTCATAGCATTCATACATCAGACATAAATAAATCCATGCACCATCTATATAATGGCATATGAAGCACTACTTTACTCGTGTTTACACAACAGTCAAGTTAAATGGACCATATGGATCACCAAAGCCACGAATATGTCCTAGACATACTTGGATCACATTAGCCACTAGTAGTTTTTACATGAGGCCACTCAGCCTATCAGGTTACTCGAGCTCACATAGTTGTCGAGTTAACAACCTTATCTGAATCACCATAGCCACAAATAGGTTTCTAACCGCACCCAGATCACTCAGCTCATGGGTACGTCGGATGTATTTTTTCACTTAGCCCGAAGTACACATCCTCTTATACAAGTACCGTAGTACTAACTCTAGGACATTCAGATTATTTTACAACAATCATAAGATAATACACGCTCCTCGAGCATTCATACACCTCACCAAGAGGTAAGTGGCGCCAAGCCAAGCCATAAAGCAAATGCCCCCCGACATGACACTAACCAACATAGTTATCTCGATTTATCACTAACCAAGTTATTACATGAAACACTCATCCATGAGGGTTAAATCCAGTTTCTAAGTTTTACAATTCATTTTACTACATTAGAGGTCCAAGGGACCATAATCCTTGAATTATCAACCACTTGAACTTCAATAGGAAGGAGGTTGACCGTTAACCATGTATCGATACACAAACCCCTCGTATTGATACGCACCTAAGCGTATCGATATGAAACTTCTCTATTGGAATTTGATGAAACAATGGGGTACCGATACGGCCAGGGCTCGTACTGATGTGCCCTTCAGAACATAGGGTGCCGATACAAGCTTATTTTGTATCGGTACCAAAGCTTAGAAATGGCTTTCAAGGCTCGGGAAATCACTTCCCAAGCCCCTAAAATGTAACCTTTAACCCATTAGTTCGATCCTACATCTTATGGAAGTTGTTTAGGGTGGTTTACTACCATTTTAATACTTATTAATGATTAATCTGGGATTTACAATTAACAAAGCTTTAAGCTACCTAAACACCACAACTAGAAATCTTACACCATAAAAATCAAGCAAAGCAACGACTTTATGATCTTCAAGAAGAGTATGAGTCAGAGATGTACTAACCTTTTAGCAAGAATCCTGAATTTGCTTCACCCACTTACTTTCCACAACTTATTCTCTTTATCTCAAACTTGAATAAACCCAAATCACCTCATTTTCTCATAAAACATGGAAAATGAATCAAAACTTGAAATAACAACTAAGGGGGTTTGACTATGAATATATACCATTTTAATCAAAAGAGGAACCTTAAAATTCATAAAGCTTTAAAATTTCCAAAAAACCCACTAACAAAACCTTACCTTTTCATCAAGATATCATGCTTTCCTTAAAGCTTAAAAGATGGAGATTAAGAATCTCAAACTTTTAAATCTCGTAGGCAACAAATGGAGGAGAAAACTTTATTCTTTGATGGTTGGAAGTTATGGTGTCTTGCGGAAAAAGATGAAGGTAGAAGAAAGAGAAAATGAGTGATATCACCCAAGCTCCTTTTTGTCCCCCTTTAACCCCATGTGAAGACAAAACCCATTAAAAGATGTCAATCTTTATTTTAAACTTGACCTTATAAAATTATAAACTCTCAAGTCCTCTTCCATGCCATAAGATTAATCCTCAACTATTAAAACCTAAACTTGGCCCAAGAGGCACAATTAAACAAACCCACACGAAGGTCTAATCTCGGGTCAATGCTCGTTCGTTCTCTCTCATTTTAATTTAAAATAAGTTTTTGACATAAAACACTAATTGATGAAACTTTTGAAGGAATAAAAATACATTTTTACTATACTACAAATTTAATATTTAAAAATAATATTTAAACAAATCATAAGAGTAATAATTATTTGGGTAAAATAATGAAATCATCACTAAACTTTGGTCATTTGACCTATTTTAGTCACTCAACTTTAAAAACGCTCAATTTGCTCATTCAACTTTCAACATTGTAATTTTTTCATCATTCCACCGTTAAATAGTTAACACCGTTATGATGTGTCATATATAATTATTAAAATAATAATAAAATCACAAAGATGAAAAAAATTGAGCTGACCCTTTCCATACACAGCCGCCATTACCAAACCAGAAAACTTACGGCCCCTAATTGCAAAACCAAAACTTTCTTTTTCTTTCAGTTATGGGAACCAAGTCTTAAACGCGTTTCCCCCCATAAAAAACGAAACCAGACAAAAAATGATAGTAAACCCCAAATTTCAATCAAAACTCCCTTTGCTGTTGCAGAGAAAAAGCTTTTAATAGACAACCCACCATTAAAGTTGTTAATGGAAAATCTTAATTAATTCTACGCCATGGTGGTTTCGGTTGACAGAGGGCCAACGATTTTCATTGCCATTTTTGTTTTCTACACCATTATTTTCAGACCCATACCATACCCAAAACCAGACCCAGTTTCAGACCCAAACTCAAATCGGTAACCCTTTCTGAATCCATCAGGTGACCTCTCAAAGCTTGAACCATAACCCCATATGTTCTCAAGGCTGAAACCCCATCACCAACTGTAGTCTCAGTTGGGGGCATGCGCAGAATTAGTGGCACCACTCGGAGCGTTGGAGCCCTCAATTTTCATGGAGGTTAATGTTTTTCAATTACCCCGCAGCCGTTGCCGCCACCACCAGCAACAATAACAATACTAAATGCAAGCAGTTAAAAGAAGAGAAAATAAGAGAAACGAAGGGACCCAAGTTGCAATTTCTTCTCCATTTTTGAAGATTTAAAAGCTGTAAATGGTTATCCTTTTCTCTAAAGCCGGCGATGGAGTAAAAAATGATGGGGAGGGTTTTGACGGCAATAGATAATGCTAGGGTTGACAGGGGATTGGGATTTAGATATTTTAGAAGATTTTTTTATTTTAAATAGTATTTATAATTAAATATTAATAAATTTGTTATGCCATAATAAAAATAATAATAAAATAATTCATGTCATAACGGTGTTAACAAGTTAACGGGAGAGTGACCAAATATGTTCGATGTGTAAAGTTGAGTGAGCAAATTGAGCGTTTTTAAAGTTGAGTGACTAAAATAGGTCAAATGACCAAAGTTGAGTGATGATTTCAATATTTTACCCTAATTATTTTAATTTAATCGATGAAATAAGATTTGAAAATCTGATTATTTCAACTTTTTACTAATTTAATTTGACTTGATTGAACACTCACAACATAACATATCGTACCTATATAATACATGCATCCACGAGACTCGTACCAGCTTTGTTTAAGATCAAGCAAAAGATATTTTTAAGCCAAGTTATGTCCTTCATCTTTCCGAAGCAAATACCATATACAAAGAGATCCATCTAGGGATGGACATTTTACCTGACTCGACCTGATTGAGTCGGATTTTTATGAAAGAAATCAGGTTCGAATCGGGTCGAGTTTGAGTTTAGGGTAAAAATATTTGACCAAACTTGGGATTAATAATGTAATTTCCCCTAAATTTTTAGAGATATTTGTAATAATACCTCCTCATTACATACTTTTTATAATTAGGTTCTTAAAATTGAATTTTTATTTACAATTTAGACCTTAAAATATTATTTTTTACAATTAGGTCATAAAATTTATATTATTTCTATAGTCGGGTAGGGTCGAGGTCAGGTTTAGAGCATTTATTTTTGGGTCGGTCGATTTTTTTAAAGAATGAGGTTAGGTTGGAGTCGGGTTTAGAGTATTTATTTTCGTGTCAGGTCTAGAGATGACCATTTGACCCATACTCAATGGATTATGACCCGACCCTATCCTATAGGGTCGGGTTTTTTAAAGAAAATTTTAGGTTCGAGTCTGATTTTTTTTAAGGATGAGGTCGAGTCGGGTTTGTGTTTAAGGTGAAAAATACCCTACCCAACCCGAGATAATAGTTTAATTTCATTATAAACATTTAAGTATAATTTCTACAATGCCCTATATATATATATATATATTTCAATTGTCTCTCTATTTTGGCTAATAAAAGTATAATAATTATTATAGCTCCATCTCTATTTGTATTTTTACAATTAGCTCCTTATTTTTATCAAATAATATTGAAAAATGGTAATTTTTTATGTCGGGTCGGGTTGGGATTTTTACTCTAAAATTTGAGTTCGGGTTTAGTGAAACATCATAAAATATCGGGTCGGGTTGGATTTGGATGGAGGTGTTAAATTTTTGAGTCGGGTGCAGATTGACCAAAAACCTAACCCATGGCCATCTCTAGTCGGGTTGAGTTTTTTAGAGAATGAGGTCGGATCGGATGGGCTGAAAACTCGACCCGACCCGTGCCCAACCTTACTAGTTTTATCAACCTTTTCTTGCCATGATTTGTCCACATTTAATTAATTTATAGTTATAAATCTTAATCATGGGTTTAGTAAAATTTTCATTATTCATACAAGATGTAATCCCCGTATTTTGTCAGGGTACCCATATATATATATATATATATATATATATAATTCACTATAAATAAGACCAAAAAAAAAACAAGAATGATATAATAAATAAATATAATCTTTAAATAATTATCCAAGAAATCTTAAAAGTCCACATATATATATATATATATATAATTGTTCATTACATAAAAGCCCATTTACAATATACAAACCATTTTACACCTTTAAATACACCATGCCCAAGTTAAAATACTAAGACTCATACATCTTTAAGCTATTCTTGCTTAAAATTTGCCTAAAAATGGATAACAAAGCCCAAACTAACACGTATGTGCTTTCTCAGGCCACCAAAATTGCCACTTGTCACGTCGTCATTTGCCAAAATAGATTTCATGCAAATTAAAGCTCCGCTGATGTCACTAATGTCACAGCTATAAATACCCCAAAAAGAGAGAAAAATGATCATTAATTGCGTAATAATTACCGGAATTGATTGGAGAGAGAAGGGGATTCGAAGAGCCTTACCAGAGCAGACGAAACGATGCTGGGAAAGACGAAGCGACCGCTAGAGAACGTCGCCGGAACCTATTTGTCATCGTTGAGAGGTAAATCTTGGTCCCCTCTTCTATTTTTCCTGTACAAAATAGGAAGCATGTTAGATTTAATCTTAATAAACCTTAGATTTAAGCAAAAAAAATCAAGGTAGATTCGAATCTTATATGAATGTTCTAAGTAGGATTTCAAGGGTTAAGGAAACTCAAATTTCTGGCGGAGTTGAAGAGGGTAGATTAGGGTTTGGTTTTGGGTAGTTTAGGCCTAAGATCGGGCGGAGATGGGCAAATTTTGTCAAATCTAAGCTTAGATTAGGGTTTGGGGTTAAAATTAGGATTTTTGGGATTTTTTAGGTCTCCGACATTGTGGTCGAAAATCGCCCGGCGGCGGCGAACGGTGGCCGATTTGAACCAAACGGTGGTCGGAGAGGGGAATGGTGGGAGAAGATGCTCGGAGACAACGGTCGGTGGTCGACGAACATGCCAGAAGAGTTGGTGAACAGTGGCAAAAGATCAAAGTGTTGAAGTTTGATGAACTCAGTTTGAGTTTATAAGAAATTTAAGGGTTTGATCGAAAAAAACAAAAAAAGAATGAATTTTGGTGTTTATGTAGGACCAAATAAAGAAAAAACGAAGAACACACGATGAATTTCGATGTTCGAGCTGAGAGAGTATGGGGAGAAGAGAGAGAAAACATAGATGGGGATTGGTGAGAAAATAAGGAGTCGGCCCGAGTTGAGGCTTTTATACCTGGACCAAAACAACGTCATTTTGGCAGCGGGTTTGGGCGGATCCGCGAATCGAGTTGGGCTGGGTCAAGAGAATCTGCACCTTACTCTCGTTTTTATACTTTATGCTTTTTAATTTTGTTTTTAATTCATTTTGGTCACTAAACCTTCATTATGAGGCACCTATGTTTAAATAACAGTTCAATTTAGTCTTTTGATTCATTTAATTGTTTTAATTTATATTTATGTGTGCATATTTTAAAAGGGCATGTACTATATTTGTTTAGGAGTTCAATTCACACAGTGTTAAATAATTAGTGCCTTAGTATCTTAGGCGATTTAAGTAATTTGAATAATTAAAATAGAAGATTTTTTTTTGAAAATAAATGAATATTAAATGTGTAACCCTCTCGTCCCGGTCTAGCCGGATGACCGGTCCGAGTGAGCTACACGGGGAAAACCGAGTGAAACCCCATAAGGATTCCCCCTAGGTTAGCAACCCTATTTTTTTCATTTTAAATCTTGTCTAGATGAGTATTTAATCCTATGTGATCATGCAGCAGAACAACATTCACGAGACAAACAAACGAACTCAAACCAACCTTTTTACAGACTAATTTCAACTTAAACTGCAAGCGGTATCGATACACTTAAGGGGTGTATCGATACCCCTTGACTAGGTCAACTGGTCAGAGTCAACCCGTGGAGACCGTATCGATACGCCTAAGGAGTGTATCGATACCCTCCCTAACGGTTGACTTCTCAATGTCAACGCTAAGATGACCATATCGATACACCAAGGGCCCGTATCGATATCGATACGCCCCCTCGCGTATCGATACACGAGGCCTGAAACAAGAAGGTTGTATCGATACGGGACCAACTGTATCGATACCCCTGCTACGAACTTACAGGTTTTAGCTAATTTAAGGCACAAGGAGGCCTCTAAAACCTCGACCAACACACTAACATCAATCCTAAGGCAAACCAACCTTAAAAGCATGCTTTAACATGAAGCCAAAGGGCACAAACCAACACAAGGTGATGCACAAATCATACAAGCAACTCAGCATTCAAACATGAACAAGGCATCCATACTTGGCTTTCCAACAAAAGACAATTTAGCATTTAAAGTCATACATGGAAGCTCATAAGGCCATAAAAAGCACAAGACAACATATAGGAGGTTTGCATTTACCAACAAGGCAACCTATACACCTAAAGCATGCCATCACACAAACATTCATCATAACATTCATGCATTACAACTCATAATCAATCCAAAATATCAATATAAGGCATTAACAACATAAAGCCAACACAAAGGAGTCTAGATACAAGCTCCTAAAACACGTAGCATTTCCCATTGCTAAACTACTACATTATTTAATAAATCATACTTGAGCAATTTCCACATGCTTGGACGCCCTTTTCTTGCTCCTTGCTAACTCCAAGCTAAAGATCTGCATTGTCGGGAAAAAGAGAGCTTAAGCATAAAGCTTAGTGAGCGGAGCTCTAAAACATAACTACGACAATGCAGGGTTCAAAGCTTTCTTTAAAAGTCAAGACCAACACATACAAGTCATCTAACGACCTAATCCTTCTACTAACATACAAGTTCAACCAAAGGTCAACAATATAGGCATTCAACGTGGCATTACACTTCATGGTATGCATAAAGGCATGATCCTAAATTAAGGCAAACCATAGGAGGAATGATATAGTGAGATATAACATGAGCAATACATGGTATGCACAAGCATAACCAAACACACACGGTGGGACTACACATCGCCGTTTCGACTAGTAGTTTTCCAATGGGACTACACATCAAAGTACTCTTCTACTAGTCACTACCGGTGGGACTACACATCACCGGAGCAACGACAACCATCACGTGAGGTTCAACACCAACCATGCAACACAATATACAATCACTATCATGCGACATGTACTCACTATATCATGCACAACCAAAACAAGTTGTAACAAAATCCACAATTAGGCATCACTTACTATTTTCAATCTTACCAATCACAAATGGTCTTACTCACCATTTTCTTGCACAACCTGCACCAACTCACACACATCTTACAAGGCATATCAACATCAACATTATTACCATCATACATGATCAACGATATAATATCAAGCAATCATGCTTCTTCCCAAAGTATTTAAATTTCATGCTTAACGAAATATCACCACAAGTAATGAAAACAAATGGAAAAAGGGGGAAATTTATGAGGCAATCCACATTAACTTACTCTTGAATTTAAAAATTGACTTTTCAAGTCCAAACTAAACTCTTCCAAAACCAACTTTGAACCAAAACGATACTTGAAAACATTCTCACATATACATGCTTGAACCAACCTTTGAAAATCAAATTAAAACATTAACCACTCACCTCACTTCCTTAAGCAAACCAAACAAAGACGACTCAAGCCTCCTCACTTCCGCATTCGATCCCAAAGCTTTACCAACGCAAATCCTTGTTTCTAATCATCCCAACACAAGTAAATTAACCTCAAATTGGTCCACAACACAACGTAGCAAACCCGGAATGCAATTCAAACATCAAACACTTATTTTTCGAACCAAGAACAACCCCCAAAAAGCCATTCCCGAGCAGCCCCTTTGCATAGTCCAAAACCGATGATTCCAACTCTTTTAACACACCTAATAGCTTCCAAAACAACCCTTATACATAGCCTAACCACCAGCCCACAAATTCTCACACAAAACACCCCCAAAATTCAACATTTCAATAGTCTAAAACCCCCCTAAAACCCAATTTCGGAAAACACCATAAAACCATGTAAAAATTGGATATGTTGAACCTTATGGATAGTAAACAACTCATATAACATTAAAAAATCAAAAGCTTTAGTTTAAGACAACGAAGATGACATTTTTAGTCTAAACTTTCAAAACACCACAATGCAAAATCATGGGTTTTAATGAAATCTAAGAGTACAAGCATGTAGGGGAAGGAGAGGACAAGTCGAATATATGTTTACCTTTCGAAAATCACCAAGGATGAGGAAGAATGATGATGGAAATGTGGTTCCAATGGAGGGGGAGGTTTTTGTCGTTGGAAAATTGAAGAAGAAGAAGATGATGGGGTTTTTGGGGTTTATTTGAATTATAAGGTAATTAAAAATGGGTTTTATTTGATATTTACACAAATGCCATTAATGAATGGCTATTGGGCTTGGTTTAAAAATTGGGTCCAACACCTTTGTTTTATTTGTAAACAAAACCCGAACCATTATTTAATTTATTTAAATTATAAAATCGAACTCGAATAATATTAAAACATTATTTTCACCCAACCTCAAAACCCGGGTGTTACAACTCTCCCCTACTTAAGGAAATTTCGTCCTCGAAATTTATCAGACATGAAGAGTCACTGACACATACTCCTCCACACTTTCTCTCTTACCACCACATACTATCCAACTCGGTAGACTCACCACACCACATTAGCTATCTGATGTCAAGATCTCAACGGGTCCTTACACGCGTGACCATTTTAAGCTCAACTCAATCTCTTCATCAACATAACACGAAACAAAACTGGCTCACACTTCTGAATCATAGATACACAGAACACATCACAAACCTCTTTCTAACTCTGGTGGTAACTGCAGCAATAAACAACAGAACTAGCTCGATTCACAATCTCATACAGCATTATTCGAACACTTGACTCGTAACTTCCTCTGACTGATCATCTGACTCCAACAGGTAACCAAACACTTTTGTAGGCATCTTCAAAAATCTAGCAGAAATCTCAAACCTCTATTTACCACTATCGAATACAAGACATTGTACAACTCACACTCTTGCTAAGGCACAACTCTGTCATCTTACCCACGATACAAGTAGCTTGAACATGTATAAAATGAGCACACTCGACGTAACTATCATTGCTTACTCGGCTAAACTCTCTCGTAAGAAGTCAAGGGCGATTCAGACACAAAGTCCCTCAAATCTATTTCTCAACCTCATTCGGAATCTTCCACTTATGTAACAAACCAGAAGAAAACTGTCGCTCGGTCTTAACACGCTGGCAATTTACACACTTACTCTCATACTGAACTACATTATTCATCAACTCAATCCAGAGGTACTCGTCTTCAACCTACAATACATCTTCATACGACTCTGATGCAATACAAATGAACTGCCATGTGCTTCGGCCAACACAATACGTCTCAAAACACTATGTCAATCGTCACAACTATTCTGTCTCTAAAATGCGAAACTCTATCATCTCTGAAACTGAAGTCTAAAGGTCTTCTTTCTGCCATGTCTTGCACGTGAGGTGCCAAGAATCTATCTTGCAACTGTTTCTCTTCAAGCATTCTGACTCAATGTAGGTTTGACATGAAACTCGGCCACAAAACTACTATCATTAGATAAACTGATTCCGACAAATACAACTCGCAACTCAACTACTATTCTAGCAACAATATAACTTGAAGCATCGGTTACTACGTCAACTCTCTTCGGATGGTACTCAATCTTGACATTACAGTCTTCAAGCAGCTCTAACACTTTATGCTACTCAAGTTTCAACTCTTCCTAAGTCGTCTAACATTTCAAGTTCTGATGATATGTACACACACTGTGCATTTTTTACTATACAAACTTTGTTACTAAGTCTTCGAAGCAAATACAACTGTAATTAACTCTATGTCTCACATCGGATAACTCTTCTCTCAGTCTTTCAACTATCTCGATGAATAAGCTAGGATCTTCTGTCTTGCATAAGAACACAACCTAACTCTACATGTAACACATCACTTATGGTTCACAAATTCTTTTTCTGACATGACTGGATCAAGGTTGAAGCGTTCATCAAAGTTTCTTTAACTTTCTCAAGGGCTCTTTGTCTCGCATCTAACCACACAAACTGAGCATTCTTCTGTAACAATCTGTCAAAGAGCAGCTATCTTCAAAGGATCATTTACAAACCTTCGATAGTAACACTACTAGACCTAGGAGCTATAGATACCTGTCACAGTCTTCAATTTCTTCCAACTCACATCTTCTGCTGTCTACTTAGGATTTACCCTGATACACTCGGCTAATCCACATGTCCTAGGAGAACATCTTCCTTAACTCGGAGCTCACACTTGCACAACCTGACATACAATCTACAACTCTAACTTCAAAGCTTGTCATGGTCTTCTTCGGTACATGAATATATCTACGTATCATCTAAAAGAGCTACTAAAAACTGATCAAGGACTTAGGAAAACATTCTGCTCAACGTCTCTATAAAAGTAGCTAACACACTAGTCGAACAAAATAGCATAACCCAAAACTCAAGGTGTCCACATCTGCCCCAAAAGTTGTCTTCGGTACTTCAACCTCTCTCACTTTCAAATGGTAGTAGACGGATCTCAAACTAATCTTCGAAAAGACTGAAGCACACACCAACTGATCAACAAATCACTGACACTCGAAAACGGATACTAATTATTCATTGTCAATTGTTTCAACTGTATGTAATCTGAACACATTCTCGTACTGTCACTCTTTCTTCTTCACAAATTTCACTGTAGAACTCCGAGATATTGCACTAGACCTAATGAGTCTAAGTTCCAACAAACCTCGTAATTGGTCTTTCAATACTCTCAATTCTTTCGGGAGTCATAAAATATAGAGCAATCAAAACGGGAGCAACTTGAAAACGGTCTTAATAACAAACTCTTCTCCTCTAACAAGAGGTAAACCGGCAATTCTTCCAAACACTTCTAGGAAAAGAAAACACAACTATCCTAACATTCCGCGGTCTAATCTTCATTCAAAAATCAAATCCATCACAACTGCTAAGCAAGTCTGTCAACCAAACTCAATCGATCTTTGACCTCTAAAGCTGGATCAACATTCGTACATCCTTCCGACCACAATCGTATCCTTGAAGGAGCTAGTAACACTAACACCTACCCCTAGTACCTCACAAGGTAGATTCAACAACTTCGCATGCTCACTTCAAGTACACGGACGCGTAGATCCAGAATCAATCAGAAAAACAAGCTCAATGATTGTATCGAGGAATTTCTTGCTATAACATCGACATCATTCCGAAGCCAACTCTTAGTTCATCACTTCTCTTACCATCTCATGTCAAGATCGGTCACATTGTTCTCCCTCAACAGAAACCAACTCATGTGCCTGTTGACCCAAACAAACAAACCACACTCCAAACTTTGGTACGGTCATACTGCCCTGAACTAAAGCGACGAGCTCTCTCATCGTTCACATCCTCTAAAACCTCAGATTCACGATTACCAGCTCTAGGCCCACGCCTCAGCCTCACACTTACCAAAGACAACAATACAATAATAAACAAAACACACAAACAAGAATATTTAGGGTTAGCAAGAGCAAGGGTCCAAGGTGCTCAAGTATATTCCCTTACAAAAATCTTTTCAAATAAGTAATAGTAGCAATGGGAACTCGACACTACGCTTTAACACAAACATCATGCTAACACATGCTTTCAAACACCGTACTAACAAGCAAACATTAAGCATACATGGCAAAACATTCACCGAGACATAACAACAACATAACACATCAAACTTACCCCACTTACCTACCCGAGGTCTCGAAAACCTCAGGCTCTGATACCAATAAATGTAACCATCTCGTCCCGGTCTGGCCGGATGACCGGTCCGAGTGAGCTACACGGGGAAAACCGAGTGAAACCCCTTAAAGATTCCCCCTAGGTTAGCAACCCAATTTTTTCTTATTTTAAATCTTGTCTAGATGAGTATTTAATCTTATGTGATCATGCAGCGGAACAACATTCACGAGACAAACAAACGAACTCAAACCAACATTTTACAACCTAATTTCAACTTAAACTGCAAGCGGTATCGATACACTTAAGGGGTGTATCGATACCCCTTGACTAGGTCAATTGGTCAGAGTCAACCCGTGGAGACTGTATCAATACGCCTAAGGAGTCTATCGATACCCTCCCCAACGGTTGACTTCTTACGGTCAACGCTAAGATGACCGTATCGATACCGAAATGGACAGTAGCTCCAGAGACCGAAAAGGTATCGATACGCCCCATCGCGTATCGATACACGAGGCCTAAAACAAGAAAGTTGTATCGATACGGGACAAACCGTATTGATACCCCTGCTACGAACTTACAGGTTTTAGCTAATTTAAGGCACAAGGAGGCCTCTAAAACCTCGACCAACACACTAACATCAATCCTAAGGCAAACCAACCTTAAAAGCATGCTTTAACATGAAGCCAAAGGGCACAAACCAACACAAGGTGATGCACAAATCATACAAGCAACTCAGCATTCAAACATGAACAAGGCATCCATACTTGGCTTTCCAACAAAAGACAATTTAGCATTTAAAGTCATACATGGAAGCTCATAAGGCCATAAAAGGCACAAGACAACATATAGGAGGTTTGCATTTACCAACAAGGCAACCTATACACCTAAAGCATGCCATCACACAAACATTCATCATAACATTCATGCATTACAACTCATAATCAATCCAAAACATCAACATAAGTCACTAACAACATAAAGCCAACACAAAGGAGTCTAGATACAAGCTCCTAAAACACGTAGCATTTCCCATTGCTAAACTACTACATTATTTAATAAATCATACTTGAGAAATTTCCACACGCTTGGACGCCCTTTTCTTGCTCCTTGCTAACTCCAAGCTAAAGATCTGCATTGTCGGAAAAAAGGAGAGCGTAAGCATAAAGCTTAGTGAGTGGAGCTCTAAAACATAACTACGACAATGCAGGGTTTAAAGCTTTCTTTAAAAGTCAAGACCAACACATACAAGTCATCAACCGACCTAATCCTTCTACTAACATACAAGTTCAACCAAATGTCAACAATATAGGCATTCAACGTGGCATTACACTTCATGGTATGTATAAAGGCATGATCCTAAATTAAGGCAAACCATAGGAGGAATGATATAGTGAGATACAACATGAGCAACACATGGTATGCACAAGCATAACCAAACACACACGATGGGACTACACATCAACCGTTTCGACTAGTAGTTTTCCAATGGGACTACACATCAAAGTACTCTTCTACTAGTCACTACCGGTGGGACTACACATCACCAGAGTCTTATACCACTCGCTACCGGCGGGACTACACATCACCGGAGCAACGACAACCATCACATGAGGTTCAACACCAACCATGCAACACAATATACAATCACTATCATGCAACATGTACTCACTATATCCTGCACAACCAAAACAAGTTGTAACAAAATCCACAATTAGGCATCACTTACTATTTTCAATCTTACCAATCACAAATGGTCTTACTCACCATTTTCGTGCACAACCTGCACCAACTCACACACATCTTACAAGGCATATCAACATCAACATTATTACCATCATACATGATCAACGATATAATATCAAGCAATCATGCTTCTTCCTAAAGTATTTAAATTTCATGCTTAACGAAACATCACCATAAGTAATGAAAACAAATGGAAAAAGGGGGAAATTTATGAGGCAATCCACATCAACTTACTCTTGAATTTATAATTGACTTTTCAAGTCCAAACTAAACTCTTCCAAAACCAACTTTGAACCAAAACGATACTTGAAAACATTCCCACATCTACATGCTTGAACCAACCTTTGAAAATCAAATTAAAACATTAACCACTCACCTCACTTCCTTAAGCAAACCAAACAAAGCCGACTCAAGCCTCCTCACTTCCGCATTCGATCCCAAAGCTTTACCAACGCAAATCCTTGTTTTAATCATCCCAACACAAGTAAATTAACCTCAAATCAGTCCACAACACAACGTAGCAAACTCGGAATGCAATTCAAACATCAAACACTTATTTTTCGAACAAAGAACAACCCCCAAAAAGCCATTCCCGAGCAGCCCCTTTGCACAGTCCAAAACTGATGATTCCAACTCTTTTAACACACATAATAGCTTCCAAAACAACCCTTATACATAGCCTAACCACCAGCCCACAAATTCTCACACAAAACACCCCCAAAATTCAACATTTCAACAGTCTAAAACCCCCTAAAACCCAATTTCGGAAAACACCATAAAACCATGTAAAAATCGGATATGTTGAACCTTATAGATAGTAAACAACTCATATAACATTAATAAATCAAAAGCTTTAGTTTAAGAAAACAAAGATGACATTTTTAGTCTAAACTTTCAAAACACCAAAATGCAAAATCATGGGTTTTAATGAAATCTAAGAGTACAAGCATGTAGGGGAAGGAGAGGACAAGTCGAATATATGTTTACCTTTCGAAAATCACCAAGGATGAGGAAGAATGGTGATGGAATAGAGGTTCCAATGGAGGGGGAGGTTTTTGTCGTTGGAAAATTGAAGAAGAAGAAGAAGAAGATGATGGGGTTTTTGGGGTTTATTTGAATTATAATGTAATTAAAAATGAGTTTTATTTGATATTTACACAAATGTCATTAATGAATGGCTATTGGGCTTGGTTTAAAAATTGGGTCCAACACCTTTGTTTTATTTGTAAACAAAACACGAACCATTATTTAATTTATTTAAATTATAAAATCGAACCCAAATAATATTAAAACATTATTTTCACCTGACCCAAAACCCGGGTGTTACAAAATGAAAACTTAAATGGACATGCATTAAAACCTTTTGTGTTGAGATACATTTTTGAATATAAATTGTAGTATCCTAAAGTAACTGAATGTTTTAAAACTTATATTCAGTAAATATGTATTTTCTTAAAAAAGATACATCCATTCGGAATGAAATTCACATAACGATTAAGGATTTAATTAAATGCAAATTATTGTTTGAAATGTCAATATGCCACGTAAAATTAATAAGGTACCGATAATGGGGGTTTGTGGGGTGCTAATCCTTTTTCACAAGTAACCGACTCGCAAATCCAAATTTTAAGAAATTAATCTCTGGTTGTTTTTTATGGTGTCTGGTCTACCAAAGTGACTGGTGGCGACTCCAAATTGATTTTCAAGAATAAACAAAGGGAAACTTGATTTAAAATGAAAACCCTATTTTTTGGAATTAAATGAATTAAAATGGATAAAAATCCTAGTTTTAAAAAGAATCAATCGTTAGGCTATTTTAATACACTCGGTTTTAAAAATGGAAGCGGCACCAGACAACGTTAAAATATTAAAAAGGCTTTATCTAACATATGCATACATGCATAGATTAAAGGCCATTTAAGAGCTTGCATCAAATACATGATTCCATTGGGAAAAAACTCTATCATTAATTGTATTATAAAATCTTAAAAGATTCAATCGAAAAAACTTGCATTTAATGTATTAGGGTTTAATGTTTAAAGTTTTATAGTTTAAGGTTTAGAGTTTAAGATTTTATGGTTTAATGTTTAGGGTTTATAGTTTAGTGTTTAGGGTTTTATAGTTTAAGGTTTAGAATTTAGTAATACATTGAATGAAAGTTTTTCTAACAGAATCTTTTAGAGTTTTGTAATATATTGAATGATAGAGTTTTTTTTCTAATAGAATGCTTTAAATTTTAGGGATTTAGTTGAGATCTACTAATTGGTTTAAGGGTTAAGGATGTTTATGTTGTCCTCATAGGCGAAGCCACATGACAGATTGACAGGGGCAGACCCCTATGGTCTACCTTTACGGTCCATTTTTTTAATTTGGCCCTATAGAATTTTAAATTATAATTTATTTTAGGGTAAACTACTGCAGGGGTCACTCTCGTTTTCCGTTTGTACAGATTTAGTCACCACTTTTGAAAAGTGCCAATAAGTGGTCATCTACGTTTTCGATGTGTAAAGACTTGGTCACTCTGACGTTATAGTCCGTTAATCCCCTAACGGATTGATGATGTGGCGAAATTAATTAAAGGAAATCTTGTAAAAAAACCCTAAACTTTTTGTTCTTCTCATCCTCACTCCCGTTCTCTTCCTCACCCAAGTTACAGTCGCTCAGAATGTCGAAGCCACTGTTGTCCGACTTATCTTCGACCACGAAATACACTAGTCAGCTCGTATTTGTTTTCCCTTCTTAAATATTTGGTTAGTTTCTCGTTTTCAATCACTTGCAATCTTTCATTTTATACGAACGATAATTTTATTTCTTAAACCACATCAAAAAAGTAAAAGAAAAAGGACAGATGATTCCCAAGGGAAATCAGGGTCAACCTCACCATTTGAGCAGCTCCCGATCTTTTGCAGTGTTTGGTTAAATGTTATTATTGTGAGAAAAAAATCAGAATTGAAGCGACGAAAGTTTTGGGTTTTTAAAGTTAGAAAGTAGGGATGGGTTCGAATCTTGCTATGTGTTTTGATGTTTGATTTTGCTCTCAAATGCATAATGGTAGGATATGGATTATCATTGAGAATTTTTTCTCTGTGTTTGATTTTGGTATATTTTTCACTGTTTGTCTCTTTGTATTCTAATAAAAATAATTTTCATTTACGAATAACAAGTTTCCTGCAGAGAATACTACAAAGAAAGTTGAGGACGAATTAATTCTGCCACATCAGCAATCCGTTAGGGGATTAACGGACTATAACGTCGGAGTGACCAAGTCTTTACACATCGAAAACGTAGATGACCACTTATTGGCACTTTTCAAAAGTGGTGACTAAACTTGTACAAACGGGAAACGAAAGTGACCCCTGCAGTAGTTTACCCTTTATTTTATATGTTTTAATATTATAGAGTAAGTGTTATCTTAGTCGTAGGGGTGAGTGAAACTCGGCTCGAGGCGAAAAAACTTGACTTGTCTTGATTCGACTCGATTCGGAAAAAAAAATATCAAATAGAGTTTGAGTTGGGAAATGGAAACTCGAATAACTCAAAAAATTTAGTAATTCGTGGATTGGTTTTTAAGTTGGAGTCGAGTCCCTCAATTGAAAAAATATATGTCACACATGAAAAACATATGAAGAAATATATATGCATATCTTATATGATTAGAGAAAGTTTCTTAAATTGGAATAAAATTGTACTACAACGTGATAAATTATTATAATTAAATTTGTATTGGAACTCGAAATCTCGACTCGAATTTCATAAACACGACTCGAATCGAAAAAATTTCAAATAAAGTTTGAGTTGTAAAATATGATGCGTCAACTCGAATATCTCGAATTTTTTTTACTCGACTTGATCGAACGCTTACCCCTACTTAGTGGTAAAATGTGTACATGAAATTAAGTTTGTTTTACTTGAAGTTAGTGAATCGAATCTTCTTGATGACGTTTTTCAGTCTTTTCTTCTTTTTAGGCTTGGGTGTAAAAAGCTCTTGAACTTTTGAAAAAATTAATTAAGCCCCTGAACTTTTGAAAAAATTAATTAAGCCCCTGAACTTTTTCTTACACTCAATTAAGCTATTGACAATTTAACTATTAAATCTTGACAAATTTTTTCTTAATATATTACCGGCACATGATACACTGTAATTTTATCATGTTCCATTTACAATTTTGTTTTCAAAAAATATTTTTTTTTATTTTATACATTTTTAGAATTTTTAGAACTTTAAATATTTTTTTTTGAAATTGTCAAGTTGAGACATTGTGTCACAACGCACTGCACCAATAGATCAAAAAAACTATCAAGATTAATGGTCAAAATTGGTTCAATGACTTAATTGATTCAATTTATTGGTTCAATGACTTAATTGGGTGCAAAAAAGTTTAGAGTCTCAAATGATTTTTCTTCTTCAAAAGTTGGACTTTCTACACTGTTAAGATTTTTTTTTTTAAAATGACCCTTTAACTTTTAATTCTCGGCTTCACTCCTAGTTGCTCTCATCTTGTATGAGATCAAGTCTCAATATTTATTTTTGGTATATAATACTTTTCTATTTAATAAAAAAATTCAAGATATAATTTTTTTGTTTATTTGTATTTTTTTTAATTCCTTTCGTAAATTTGGTAAGTATGTATCCATGTTTTGATTTGTACGGAGAATTATATTATTAATATTCATTCATACTTTTCAACATTAATATTTTAAAACAATTTTTATGACGACACCAAAAATATAATAAAATAGATGATTTATATTAATTGGTTTATAATTGATGTGATAAAAATATGATATAATTTCTCGTTAATCTCTTACCAACTCTACTAATTAATTAAAGGGTAAATTATACTAATGACCACCGAACTATGAGGTTAGTATCGATTTGACCATTATATTTTCAATTGTGTTAAATATACCACACAACTATTTAATTGGTTCCAATGTAGCCACCTGCTGTTAAAAAACGAAAAATAATTGGTATAATTACACATTTAGTCCCCTTTATTTATACAATCATTCAATTTAGTTATAATTTTAATCTAATAAAATAAATAAATTATTCAATTAGGTGGTGACACGTGTCACCACCTTATTTGAGGGATTTATCTATTTTATTAGATTTATTAAATTTATTTTCTTTCTCCAATCAGGTGGTGACACGTGTCACCACCAATTGGAGTAAGAAAAATAAAATTTCTCGTTAACTTTTTCGTTTTTATACAATCATTGGTATAATTGGTATAATTACACATTTAGTCCCCTTTATTTATACAATCATTCAATTTAGTTCTAATTTTAATCTAATAAAATAAATTAATTATTCAATTAGTGGTGACACATGTCACCACCTTATTTGAGAGATTTATCTATTTTTATTAGATTTATTAAATTTATTTTATTTCCCCAATCAGGTGGTGACACGTGTCACCACCAATTGATGTGATAAAAATATGATATAATTTCTCGTTAATCTCTTACCAACTCTACTAATTAATTAAAGGGTAAACTATACTAATGACCACCGAATTATGGGGTTGGTATCGATTTGACCATTATATTTTCAATTGTGTTAAATATACCACACAACTATTTAATTGGTTCCAATGTAGCCACCTGCCGTTAAAAAAACGAAAAAGTTAACGGGATTGTTAAAATAATTGGTATAATTACACATTTAGTCCCCTTTATTTATACAATCATTCAATTTAGTTCTAATTTTAATCTAATAAAATAAATTAATTATTCAATTAGGTGGTGACACGTGTCACCACCTTATTTGAGGGATTTATCTATTTTTATTAGATTTATTAATTTTATTTTCTTTCCCCAATCAGGTGGTGACACGTGTCACCGCCAATTGGAGTAAGAAAAATAAAATTGTGGAAGCTGGCCACAAGGAGAATCGAACCTAGGTTGTTAGGGAAAGAAAGCAATGCTCTTGGCTAATCATTTTTCTTGCATATGAAATACCAAATAAAATATGGGTAATTGTTCTATACACAAGCGCTTGCGGAAACTTTTTTACACAAACGTCTTAATTTTAGGAGTTAGGGACTTCGTTTAAGGTTTAAAATTTAAGGGTATAAGTGTAGTAGTTTTGAATTTAGGGATTGTTGATAGAATTTTGGGTTTAGGGTTAAAATTTATGGTTTATAGGTTAAAACCTAAATCCCTACCCATATTACCCTAAAACCAAACCCTAACCCTAAACCCTAAATTCTAAACATTTACACTAAAACCCCTAAACTCTAAACCCTAAGCCCTAACCCTAAACCCTATAATTGAGGCACTTGTGGAAACAAAAAATTTCCACCGCCAGTGTATAGGATATTAATCCATAAAATATATGTCTGTATATTACAAACACGAGCTAAGAAGAAATTTTTTTCTTTTCTTTCAACTATGGCTAAGCATGTTTCTGATTATTACGAGCGAAAGTTTCAGGGCTGCTCCTGCCAGAACCATCATCAGTTGCAGCAGATGATCCCAATAATTCATTGTCATCTTCATCATCAGAAACTGTGTTCTTATAGGTAGGATTGAGTGTTTCGAAGCAGATAATCCCTTCAAAACAGTCTTCTAACCCGAGCTTGCTAAGAGCTGTAGTAGCATGGATCTTGTCTGCATTTGTGAAGATCTAAATCAACAAAATACAACATCAAGTTCTGTTAGGGAACAATTGGATGAAAGTATGCTCAATACTGGTCTAAGCATTGGGGTTAATCAACTACTTACAATTTTTCTAAGAGGCAAAGTCATCAATAGGCTCCTCAATTGAGGATCTGGTTTCAAGTTATCATAAGGGAGTCTTCCATGAACATAACTGTTACACAGGCAAAACAAAAAAGAAAATCAATCAAAAGGGAAGATATTAAAAAAATAAAGAAAATGAAGAATTTCAATACCTATGGTATTCATCATAGTTAAAGTCATAACCAACAGCCTGCAAAGGAGAAAAAGTGAGAAATAAACTCATTAAATATTTATAACTTTTACTATAATTATATGTAATGAAAAGGATGTTAGAAAGGTAAATACCCTTAGGCCAGCCATTGTTGTCCCATAATTCTTATACAAAAGATTGGACTTTCAACAATTTTGTCCTTTTCAATTCCCAGCTTTTCAACCATGTAATCTGCAAAGGCCATTCATTTACAAACATTTAGACTACAATGCAATATACAATTCAATAAGTACAATGCAAATACTTGCCCTTAATATTTTTCTCACATTCTCTTCCAAGTCCAGAACTAAGGGGATAAAAGGTATCATTAAGATCTGCAAATTCATGAAAAATGGTTATCAGATCCTTCTCAAACATTAATTCAGATTTTAACATGTTATTGTCAAGTATATTAAGCTTACCAAACAGAAGGCAATCATATTTAGGCCTCTTAGTTAGCATGTATTGGTTCTCATATTCCATTTTCACCAAGGAACCTTGAATTATCAATGAAAAGAAGTTAATATTGAACTTCAAAGAAAATGATACACTTTTAAGTATAAAAAACTACTCAAATGATACACTTTGAAAGAGTTGGTGATAGTTAAACCAAGAAAAAGACCCATAATTTTCTGGGACATGCTTAGCCATAGTTGAAAGAAAAGAAAAAAAATCTCTCCTTCGCTCGTGTTTGTAATATACGAAATATATTTTATTTGGTATTTTTTATACCAAAAACATGCTTAGCCTAGTGGCAAGAGCATTGCCCTAATGACCCAGGTTTGATTCTCCTTCTGGCCAGTTTTCACAATTTTATTTTTCTTACTCCAATTGGTGGTGACACCTAATTGGGGAAGAAAATAAATTTAATAAAAATAGATAAATCCCTCAAATAAGGTGGTGACGCGTGTCACCACCCAATTGAATAATTAATTTATTTATTAGATTAAAATTAGAACTAAATTGAATGATTGTATAAATAAAAGGGACTAAATGTGTAATTATACCAATTATTTTAACATCTTTTTCATTTTTTTAACGACAGGTGGCTACGTTGGAACCAATTAAATAGTTGTGTGGTATATTTGACACAATTGAAAATATAGTGGTCAAATCGACACCAACCACATAGTTCGGTGGTCATTAGTATAGATTACCCTTAATTAGAAGGAATTCAATTACATGTTCAAATATACGGCGGGTTGCGAATATGGGCATATCCATTAAGGGATTAGTGGTGCCAAAACTTTAGAAAATTTGAATTTTGTCTATATTTTAAAAAAATAATTTGCCTCCTCAAAATTTTTAAAAATACATATTAAGTTTTAAGTTTTTGAATATTATTAGTTAAATTTCCTCTTAATTTTTTTTTGTTAAATCTCTCAAAATTAATAAAAAATTTAATTAAACCTTTAAAATTTTTAAAATTTTCGTTTAAGCCTTTAAATTATTTTAAAGTTTAATTTGACCTTTTAAACTTTTACTTCGGCCATTGATTGCAGAGTTTTTATTATTTTATGTTAAGTTATTTTAAATATTTTCTCACTCCTTCGGGTCTTGCCTAGAAGGTTCCAATTTTACAAAGTCAAACGATTTGAGTGAGTCCATCTCTATTCAAAACGCGAAACGAGTCAATGTTTAAAGCCACAACCGACCTCTTCACTTATTGGATACAAAACTAGGCTCAGGGTTTGGCACGCAAGGTCAACCATGGCATTAACTCAAGATCCGTGAATCAACTTATGGACTCAAACCAAACTTCAGAGTCAACTTATGTTAGAGAAACCTAAAGCCACAGAAGATGAAGCAAGCAATAAGGTCAAACCCCATTTAATAACGAATTTATTTCCCTAAGTCGACCACCATAATGAGGGAAAACGAAACCCATACCCATCTCAAATCTTATTTATAACTTATAACCCTCCCCGGAAGTGGAAACTGGAAACCAATGGGGCGAGTTTGTTCAACAAGTGCAATGGGAGGAACTGTTTCTTGGAACTGTGCTTTGTTAATGGTTGCTGTGATGCTGGCATTGAGCTGCTGTGAAGAGCCGAGTGAAGGGGAAGCTTATAGGTTGCAGTGGAAGAACAACAGCGCATGCGACGAAATATACGTGGTGGGAGAAGGAGAGACTCTGCAGACAATCAGTGAAAAATGTGGGGATCCTTTTATTGTTGAACAGAATCCGCACATACATGACCCGGATGATGTTTTCCCTGGCCTTGTCATAAAGATTACTCCTTTCAACAACAGCTAGAATTTGGAATTCATTAATACACTCGTTCCTGCTTTCTTCAACTCAGATATTTTGTATTCAAAAGAGTTGTTGTCAGTGTATGCATGCATGTATGTATGTATGCATGCTTGCATGCATGCATGTATGTATGTATGTATGTATGCATGCATGCATGCATGCATGTATCGGATTAATATATTATTGATAATAAAGACTCAGTTAGAACCCATTGGAGCCATGCTGTTCTGGAGTGATTGAAGAGTTGAAATGTGGATGGAGATGGGAAAAGAAATATAGGGTTTGCTCAAACCCTAAATCAAAATTCTATTGGGATGGAGAAAAATGGGGAACCCATAACTACCCCTTTTGTTGGGCTCCTTAGAAAAATGGGCATCATTTGGGAATTTAATTGAAGAACTTGGGCCACAAAACAAACTTTGCAATCAACGGAAATCAAACAACTGTATTTAAAAGATGTTTTTTCTATTAAGTTTTTTTTAGATGTTTAAACTTTTATGTTTGGAGTTTGTGACTACTCGTATAAATTAAATTTAAATCTTTTCCTGAGAGTACAATATGCTTTATCATTTAATAATAGTAAAGTATACAAATGGTCACTAAATTATCTCAAAAAATATAAAATGTTCATCAAACTTTCAAAAGTTACATAATGGGCATTAAACTTTAATTTTTATTACAAAATAGTCATTGAGCCGTTAACTGACGTTCATTGAATGACGTGACAATTACGAAAATTTGAATAATAACACATTTAATCCTCCGTATTTATACATTCAATCAATTTAGTCATAATTTAACCCTCATTCTTGATGTCTAAATTGATTGAATGTGTAAATATTGAGGATTAAATGTGTTGTTCTATAAACTTTCGTAACTACCATGTCACCCAGTTAACAACATTTAACGGTTCAATGACCATTTTGTAACAAAAACTAAAGTTTGAAGCTCATTATGTAACTTTTGAAAGTTTAGTGACTATTTTGTACTTTTTGGATACTTTAGTGGCCGTTTGTGTACTTTACCCTTTAATAATTCGAATATTTTGTTAATAGTACATGCTCATATTATGGTCCATGTTCAGAATTCGTGACTCTCCCTCTAAACAATGTCGTCTTCAAGGTTCAAATACGGATTCTCTCATTGGGAGAGCAATGTGTCTTGTCATCAGTGGTAGATCTAGAAATTCAAAAATATGATCTAAAATAATTTTTTTTCTCAAATGAGCATACAGATTTTTATCCCCCCTCTACACACTAAATTAAAATAAAAAAAATTAACACTAAAAATATCCAAAAATGGGGTGCAATTGCCCTCATAATCATGTGTGTTCACCACTGCTTATCATTACACTCAACACTTGTTAATTAATTTAACTATTTTTTAAAATAGATACCACGAGGAACACAAACATATGGTACGTTTAAATATAATTAAGAATGTTTATACAATCAATATAAAAAATATCTAATGCATTTAAGAAATACAATTGATGTTTTTTATAAGGAAAATGGAACAAATTGTTTAGAATTGAACACTGATCCCAATATCAATAAATATTAAAGTGATATTATTTTTCAGTACATTGTGTGGTATATATATTCAACAAGTTTTATTTTCATGAATTATGACACATTATAAAAAACCTGGAATTCAACCAATTAAAGGGTTCAGGTGATGAATCTTAGGATCAAAAGACTGTATCTCTTTACACACAATATTCTTTACTTTTGATTTTATTTTGGTTTGAGCCAAGGTATTCATCGCGAATAGCGATGACTAATTTCCTCGTCGCAAGTGTTCACTAAAAGATAAACGATTTGTCATAAAATGTGTTTCATTTTTATTGGTAGAAATTAAACGGTTGGCCATAAAATATATTTTATTTCTATTGGTAGGAATTGAAGTTCCAACCTCATAGTTAAAGGATGAGTTGAACAACCACCACACCGCATCTCATTATTTTTAATTTTAATTTTAGGAATTGAAAAAAAAATGAATCCTTTGCTTTTTTTCATATTTCTTTTATTTACGGAGAAAATTTATTACTAAGAAATCTCACTCCATTCATCCCAACTTGTTCTAGTCATACATCCAAAGTTTTGCAAACATGAATTTAAAATGTCAATGTTAATTTTATAAAATATACAATAAACCAGATATAAATATAGCATTTATTATTATATGCGTATTTATTGTATTTTTGAATTCAAAATTTTTATAAATATTTTTAATTATAAGATAAGATAATATGAACACCCTTAGCCACTAGACTAATTACTAGATCTTTAATAGTCTATATTTTTTTAAACGTGTTAGAACATAAAATTTTGAATTAAAAATATTTATAAGATTTTTTTAATCTTATATGAGTTCAAATTTCGGTTTAAGAATATAATATCTCTTATTTAATTAAAAAATATAAACTATTATTATTTCAAAAAACAGACTATTATTATTTCAAAAAACATAGACTATTTTTTTAGATAAATGGTTGGTTGTATTTATCTAGGGAGCAAAAAACCTGCTACAAAAAATAGGTAATAATCAAAGAATTTAGGGGTCAACCAGTGTTGATGCCTCAAACTGTACAAAGATGGCTATTAGTACTATTATTTGTGTCTATTTTGTGACTATACAATCGTATATTAATTGTGTAACGTAAACAATTAAAAAAATATCAAGAAATCGACTTATTCCTCGAAAAATTCTAGTATTGCGCTCTTCCTAGATGTGATAAAGAAAATTTGTCCATACTAACTTTAAAATCAAGACTATAAGAAATTTTCTCCTCCAATTTTCCGCTGCCCATTGCAAAGTTTCGTCCTAGGTTCGTTGAACCTGCTGTAATCCACAAGAAACCAGAATTTTCCCCCAAACTATGGTCGAGTAAAGGCAGTCCGCGAAGAGGCGATCTCGGCTTTTTTCCGAACAACCTCAGAAAACGCATGTTGCATCATTAACTACACCCCATCTCTTGAGTTGCTCTTTGTTGAGACTTTATTCAAGACGATCATCCAAGAGATGATAGAGAACTTTGGTAAGTGCTTTGGGAACCATATTATAAGTTTCTGCCAAGGAAATTTATCATGCACAACTCTCGATTTTTCCCAGATCCTTCGAGTGATAATGTTTTGAGTAGAGGTGGCAATCGGGTCATTCGGTTCGGGTTCGGTTCGGGTCGTTTCGGTTCGGTTCGGGTCATTTCGGGTCTATCTAGAATCGGTTCAGATTCGGTTCGGGTCGGTTCGGTTCGGGTTCGGGTCTGATTCGGGTTTGTGATGAGTCGGATTCGGTTCGGGTATTGGATCGGGTCAGAATCGGATCGGTTGTTTTCGGGTCGGGTCAATATCGGATCGGTCCCTTTCGGTTCGGGTCAAAATCGGGTCGTTCGGGTCGCTTTCGGGTCGGGTCAAAATCGGGTCGATTTCGGGTCAATTTCGGGTCAGGTCAACATTTAAATTTTTGGGTCAATTGGATTTGAGTTGAATTAAAGGTTTGAGGTTTAGTATTTATGGTTTAGTTTAGAGTTATTGGTGTATGAAATTAATTATGATTCAACTTGTTAATCTATGCATTTGAATTTGATTAAATATTTAAATCAAAGCTTCATGTATCCATATCAAAATTTTTTGTAAAATTATATTAAATCAAAGTTTATTATATGTAATAATAATAATAATAATAATAATAATAATAATAATAATAATAATAATAATAATAATTTCTGAAATGAATTAATTTATTAAACTTATGATCTAATTGAGCTAACTAAAATCTAAAAGCATAAATCACAGACATAATTAAAATAATTCTAAAACTAAATGTGAAATTTCAATTAAATTAATCTAAATTAAAACTCAATTAAATTTAAAAAAAAAAAGAAAAAAGAGAAAGACAATTGGTAAAAATAAAGAGGGAAAAGACAAAAATTTGGAGGGAAATAAGCCACCAATTTTTTAAGCTAGATTGAAAAAAAAAGAAAAAGACAATTAGAAAAAATAGAGAGAGAAATGACAAAATTTTGGAGGGAAATAAGCCACCAATTTTTTAAGCTAGAGATTATTTACTTTTTAGGTCACATTGCATTTAAAATGTTACATTTTAGTCAACTTTAAGTTTTAGTTTAATTTAATTTAGTCACAATCACAAGTATCCCCACGGTTTAGACTTCGGATATAGAAATCCCTTCCCCGTAGTGATATTTAGTCTCTAAAAATTTACTTTTAGTCGAAATTAACTAATCTTTGTAATTTAGTCTATTAATTTAATATAATGATATTTTTGTTATTTTAATTTCTAAGATTTAATTTTTAGCCAAAATTGACCCCTATTTATTTATATGGTATAATTATAAAATTGGTCATTGGACTCTCAAATTTCTCCACTTCCAAATTGTCAATTTAGTCCATAATTTCAATTTTATGCTATATTTTATGGTGAAATTATAAAATTGGTCACCAAGATCTCAAATTTCTATACTTTCAAATTGTCAAGTTGGTCTCTAATTGCGATTTTAGCTATATTTTATGGTAAGATTGTAAAAATTATCTATAATTTTAGTTTATGGTTTATGGTTTAGGCCTTAGTGTTAATGGTTTAGGGTTATTGATTTTATATTAATTTCTACGGCTTAAGCTTAAGGATGAAATTTAGGGTAAGAATGCTTGTAATCTAATAGGATCATGTTGATCAAATCATTTGAGTCATGTTTGTTTTGTGTGTGTGGAACTAGTTTTTTTAATGCATGGACTAGTGATGCAATTAAAGGTTGCCCCAATGAATTGGTCTATTATGTATCCATTTCTTTTAATGCAATCTTTTGACATTTTTTTCTTTGTAAATGTAAGATTAAATATTGGGAGAGAAAATAGTACATTGAAACTCTAAATTTAAAAATTAGTTTATTTAATTAATATTGAAACGTAAAATAACATAAAATATTATTATACCACAACTTTGACAAGAGGAACAGTCTCTTCCATGATATAGTATAAAAAGATAATAAAACATACTTCTTTTTATTATTTATTATATTGTTAAAAATAGATATTCGGGTCAAAATCGGGTCAAAATCGGGTTAAAATCGGGTCGATATTCGGTTCAGCTTTCGGTTCAGCTTTCGGTTCGGGTAGCATTCGGTTCGGGTCAAATCGGTTCGGGTCCATTCGGTTCGGGTCCATTTCGGTTCAACAAAAAATTTCGGTTCGATTCGGTTCGGTTCGGTTCGGGTTTCGGATCAACTTCTGATCATCATGTTCGGGTCAAAATCGGTTTCGGTTCGGTTCGGTTCGGTTCGGGTTTCAGGTCTCGGGTCAAGTTTGTCAGGTCTAGTTTTGAGGGACGAACGATGCGAAGAGGTCCATTGCCGTTGGCCTCATTTTGAGCAGTTTATTCAATATTCCGCTGTAATGAGGCTTGATATCCGTTTGCCAAAAATCGACCCCTTTTGGACTATTATTGGTTACATTGTAATAGCAAAAATTCACGAGTAGAGTTTGAACAATTATATGTGTCCATTAAAATATATTTCAGAATGTGAAAACAAATGGGACCAATGTAATCATCCTAGTTATTGGATTTTTACTTTTTACAGTGTAATAGTTGGTGTGTAAATTATACATTTATGCTCTTTAAGTTATTCGAATTTAACTTTTTTTTACAAAGCTAATGAGATTACAAGTAGTATCTGTTCTGAATATACTCTCAACCATTTGACAATGAACGTTCAATCACCCTGCTGCAGCTAGACCTGGCAAACTTGACCCGAAACCCGAACCGAATTACCCGAACCGAAACCTGATTTTGACCCGAACATGATGATTCGAAGTTGACCCGAACCGAACCGAATCGAACCGAACCGAAATAGACCCGAACCGAATAGACCCGAACCGAATGCTACCCGAACTGAAAACTGAACCGAAAGCTGAACCGAATATCGACCCGATTTTAACCCGAATATCTATTGTTAACAATATAATAAATAATAAAATGAAGTATAGAAATTTGAGATCTTGGTGACCAATTTTATAATTTCATCATAAAATATAGCATAAAATTGAAATTGTAGATTAAATTGACAATTTGGAAGTGGAGAAATTTGAGAGTCCAATGATCAATTTTGTAATTATACCATATAAATAAATAGGGGTCAATTTTGGCTAAAATTAAATCTTTGAAATTAAAATGAACGAAAATATCAATATATTAAATTAATAGACTAAATTACAAAGATTAGTCAATTTTAACTAAAAATAAATTTTTAGAGACTAAATATCACTACTGGGAGGGGATTTCTATATCCGAAGTTTAAACCGTGAGAATATTTGTGACTAAATTACATTAAATTAAACTAAAACTTAAAGTTAACTAAAATGTAACATTTTAAATGCAACATGACCTAAAAAGTAATTAATCTCTAGCTTAAAAAATTGGTGGCTTATTTCCCTCCAAAATTTTGTCTTTTCTCTCTCTATTTTTTCCAATTGTCTTTTTCTTTTTTTTCAATCTAGCTTAAAAAATTGGTGGCTTATTTCCCTCCAAATTTTTTTTCCCTCTCTATTCTTACCAATTGTCTTTTTATTTTTCTTGATTTAATTGAGTTTCAATTTAGGTTAATTTAATTGAAATTTCACATTTAGTTTTAAAATTATTTTAATTATGTCCGTGATTTATGCTTTTAGATTTTAGTTAGTTCAATTAGATCCTAAGTTTAATAAATTAATTCATTTCAGACATTATTATTATTATTATTATTATAAACTTTGATTCAATATAATTATACAAAAAAAATTATATGGATACATGAAACTTTGATTTAAATATTTAATCAAATTCAAATGCATAGATTGACAAGTTGAATCATAATTAATCTCATACACCAATAACTCTAAACTGAACCATAAATACTAAACCTCAAACCTTTAACCCAACTCAAATCAAATTGACCCGAAAATTTAAATGTTGACCCGACCCGAAATTGACTCGATTTTAACCCGAATCGAAAGCAACCCGAACGACCCGATTTTGACCCGAACCGAAAGCGACCGATCCGATATTGACCCGACCCGAAAACAACCGATCCGATTTTGACCCGATCCAATACCCAAACCGAATCCGACTCATCACAGACCCGAATTAGACCCGAATCCGAACCAAACCGACCCGAACCGAATCTAAACCGATTCTAGATAGACCCAAAATGACCCGAACCGAATGACCCGATTGCCACCTCTAGCTGCAGCTGCTGGTGCTCGAACCCGTGACCTCTAGGAACAACAACCGTTCCTTTAACCACTGAGACAAGTTGATTCGTGCAGTTATTCGAATTTAACTTTGAATAAAAAAAGGAGTAAATTTGATATCAAACAACTTCATTTAAATATTTCATACTCGGCTTAAATAACTTATAAACCTGATTAAAAAATTGTTTTTATTTTTAAAAGGTGAGCTCTCATTTTCATGTTCTGCCCTAAACCTTTTAACAGATTATATATAAAAGGTGAGCTTTCATTTCATGCTTTAGGAATTCGACTACTCCAACTACTAAAGAAAAACAGGTGTGGGCTTCATGACAGGAAGTGCCTGCTTTAGGCTTTTATCCCCCTCTATAATGTCAAATAGGCAAAATTAATTATTTAATATTTATCACTTTATTTTCAACTACCAAACCACAGCTTGGATTTTCTTTTATTTTATTACATTTTAAATAGTTAATGTTTCATTTCGTTAACGTTTTAAGATTGATCCATAAAACAAAACCATTGTCTATTAATTATTTGATGTGCAACATGTTTTTTTTTTGTTTTTTTTTAATTTAAAAACCTAATTTCTCAAAAATAAATCCCAAAATTTCCATTTTTCAAAAGCAAAACAAAATTTCATTTGCCACCATGGAATCAACCACCATCGACAGACCCACACTCTATTTTTCGTTGTCCACCCCTTGCCGTCGAACGAAATCCCTCTTAAGTCTTAACTATATTTCTTGCCATCGTCCATCTCTCTCTATCGTTCACTTTCGCCAATGATATCGCTAAACCTCACTTGTTTGTCATTTGAGGGGATTTCGGGGTTTTGACATTTTTTTAAGAAAAAAAGGAATTTAAGTGTCGTGAGAAAATTGGAATTTTAAGGGTTTTTTTTTTTGAAATTAAGATTTTAATTTCTATTAATCATTAAACAATTTTAAAATCTAATTTCTCAAAAAAAATCCAAAATTTCTTTTTGAAAAACATCTCATTTGCTAATTGCTACCATCGAATCAACCACCATTGGCGACTTCTCACTCTATTTTTCATCGTCCGCCCCTCTATTGTTCATGCTCTTTGCCGTCGCATGAGACCCTTTGCACTATATCCTTTGCCATCGCCCATCTTGCTCCATTGGTCGTTGTCGTCAATGACTTTGTTGAAGCTCACTTGTTCGTCGTCGTCAATGAACATGTTCCCTCTTTTCCTCTGACAATTTAAGCCACTTGAACCTCCTATTATTTTTGGGGTTTTTGGCCCTTTTGAGAAAATATTAGTGATTTAGGGGTCATGAGAAAATTGGAATTTTAGGGTTTTTTTTAGAAATAAGATTTTTTAGTTTTTTTTAATATTAAATTGAAAAAAAATTAAAATCAAGTCACATGCCAACTAATGATTGTATGACAATTTTTTGTGACAGTTTAGACACTTAAAATGTAACGAAATAAAATATCTGACAAACAAATATTTACTTTGACCAAAAAAGTTTTAGGCTCTTAAAGAAAAAAATGTATAACTTGAGGAGTTATTTTGTAATAAAACCTTTATTCTGCAGTGGTAAGGTATATTACATACATTCACAAAAAAATAGATTTGAACTTTAGAAATAATATTGCAATAAATCTCTAACATGAATCTTAAAATAAACATTAAAAAACTATATTTTATAGGATGATTTTTTTTTATATTATGCATGTCCGTCTTACGGTCCATGTTCGGGGTGCATGACTGCCCCTACCAATAATGTCGTCTCCAAAATTTGAACTCGCGTCTTTTCTTTGGGAGTGCAATGTTCCTTACCAATGCACCCAACACTTATTGGTTATAGGATGATTTTTTTGACAAATCCTAATTCTAATCCTAATCATACTTAGAGGGGAGGGGAAGGAAGGAGGTGTTCTTAGTGGGTCTTGAACCCATGACCTAAAAAAATTGAGAGAACAAAGATGAACATCTTAATCAACCAGCCAAATGTGCTTGCTATTTTATTTGATGATTTTGTAATAGCATGCTAATGAACTACATAATGATATGATTATGAATGCATTAAAAAATGAAGTAATCAGTAAAGAATAAAGTATAGAAATTAAGCATAATTTTATATGGAAAATCCTACGCCTAATGTATTTTGAAATGGCATAAAAAACAATTAAAATAAAATACCAAAAACAAATCCATGACATCTTTCTCTGAAAGGAACAAAACCATGACAGTGTGTATGAAAACAAATAATTGCCCCCCCCCCCCCCCCCCCCCCCCAAATTTAAATAATATGAATTATATGGAAACTTATATAAATACATCAATATTAGTATGATATTATAAAATAACAAACACAAATACGAACATAAATGAAATTAAAAAAGAATGTCAGATTTGGGTATGGGCTTTGGATAATTTCTACATGGACATGTCAGAATCTAATTTATACACGTTGAAAATATGTTCCTCCTAATTTAAGAAACAAAAATATTTTGAAAAACAAATGTGGGAGGAGTGTATTTATTTATTTACATGGTCATCAACATCAGTACAGATCAAAAAGAAGATCAAAGATTCCCTCCTACAGCCTTCCTTCATGCACGTGATTCTGCCATGTACCCATACACCCGGTTCATTCAAGTATTTCATTAAGCGGTCCGTGTCTCGACTTATTATATTTGGGTAATCAGGTACCGAGTATCTGTAAAATTCGGGTAATCGGGTACCGGGTACCCGTAAAATTCGGATACCTGATTCTTATTTTTTATTTTTTAAAATTAAAAAAATCCCTTGTTAAACACAAAATATTTTTAAAAAATTAAACTTAAAACGTAAAAGAATATAATACAAACATAGAAAAAATTTAGAGATTTAAGTTTAATTTTAGAGTAAAAATATTAAGAAACATAAAATAAAAATATAATTTTAAATATAAAAAATATATATTAAATTTTATCGGGTCGGGTACCCGGTAAGGGGAAACTTCCGGCCCGTGTCCCGGAAAATTTGCCGGGTCGGGATAATTTTTTTCCTGGAAATTACCCGGCATTTTTAGGTTTCGGGTCGTCGAATCGGGTCAACCGGGTCGGGTATTTTTACCTACCCCTACCCATACATAGGGAACGTAATGGCGTCGCGGATGGCCTTGCGGCATTAGGTCGATCGGCTACCATGGAAGGTGAGCATTTTATGTCTCCCGCCGCTACATGTGGCTAGGCTGGTGGAGGAGGAGCGTTTTCGATGTGTAGCGAAGGTTGATCTGGCTGGTATGCGGGATAATGGCGATTCCATCATTGTGCACTTTAACTTGCAGGATGATCCTGGTGGTTGACCTTGGTTTAGATGTTGTTGATGGTGTGCTTTCTTTCCTTGTGTTTGTTACTATGTTTAGTCGAGTTTAATCTCGTATGAGCTCTATGTATTATTATTATGGGTACTCTCTTTTTTTCATTTAGGTTTAGGGAGTTAACGAGGCTTATGGTAATGTATCTTTCCTATAAAAAATATTCTACTTTATACTTTCATTCTCAACATAGAATCACGAGCTTATTCCACTGGGCATATATTTTTCCCAACAAAATCATAATCAACATCTTTTAAAATATACTTATAACTCTTCAATTGCCTTTGATGTGATCCCTTCTTCAACCAATGATTCTATCACCATTCAAAATTTCGATCTTAAACATTCTCTCATTACAATCAATCTCTTCAACATCTACTTCAGAAAATTATAGTGGCATTAAGCAAACCACCATCTCTCGTTTGTAAGGAGAAAATGTTAAGGATCAGAATTTTGATAGTGATTGGATGGTGATAGAATTCATTTTAATTATTGAATTATAGTTATTATTAATATTATTATTACTAGTAATAATACTAGCAGTAAGGTTTAAGGGATAATTTTGTTCTTGTAGTCTATCAAAATTAGGAATTTTGTCCATCATTTTTAATTATATCATTTTAGCCATCGAAGTCTCTGAATTGTATCAACGATACATTTTGACTGAGAAAATCGCGTTCATCATTTTTGTGCCATCAAAGAATTTTACAATAAAAGAGTTCATTGTTTTAATAATTCATACATATTTTAAAATATTATGATTTATCATTTTATAACTTCTCTTATTTTTTATATTTATAAGTGTTTTTATTTTTAGTAACTTTTTAAAATTTATTTTTAAATATTTAAATATTTTATATTTTTAATATTTTATAATTTTAATGATTTATGCAAATTGTTTTCTTAAAGATTAAATTAGCACAAAGTTTTCTATAAAAATCAATTAAGTCCTCGAACTCAACCAAAAAATCAATTAAGCTCCTTTGTCACATCATCATCATTCACATGTGGAATGTTATGTCAGTATTGTAAGGAATATATCGATTCAATTTAGGAAGTTCGAGGGCTAAATTTATGAATTTAAAAATTATGGGAAACATTACTAATTTTAGACGACAACAAGAAAAAAAAAATTACCCCTTAAAGACACGTGCTAGCACGAGCCAGAATAAGTGGCAACGACGACATGCGTGTATGGGTCTTACCTTCAGTCACTCAATAAGTGTATGTTTAATAGGCTATATATAAACAGGCAAAATTGACATTTGAAAAAAACTAATGTCTAACAAATGTGAGATTTACTTCTTTGCATTACTGAATCTCACACCAAATCCCACAATAGTTAAATATTGAATTTTTTTGAACATGCAATGTACAATGCATATATTACCGACAACCCTTTTTACTCATAAATCAAAAAATATTGAGCGCTTAAGCATGTTCAATCTCATGTTCCTCTATATATTGTACCAATAATAATGCCATTTTAGTTATACTCAATTAAGGGTTAGATATTGATTTTTAAGTGTTTAGATATAACCTTTCAAACATAGGCTCATGCACGCATGTTGTCGTGGTGTTCGTGCACATACATGTCTTTAACAATTATGTAACAATTCAATAAATTTAATAAAATTTCGTAACTTTTGAAATGTTAATGTTCAAATTGATTGCTTTTTTCATTATCTACTGACTGTTTGTGTACTTTACCTAATAACATTTTAAAGTGTTATTTTCATAAATAATTAAAGGGTAAATATCTCATGTACTGGCGGTAGAAACGAAAAAATTTCACAAACGCTTCAGTTTTAGGGTTTATAGACCTAGTTTATAGTTTAGAGGTTAAGGTTTTAAGTGTAGGGGAAAGATTTATGATTCATGGTTAGAATTTATGGTTTAGGGTTAGAATTTAGGATTTAGAGGTTAGAGTTTATATTTTAGGGTAATATGGTTAGAGATTTAGGTTTTAACCTATAAACTTTAAATTTTAACCCTAAACACTAAATTTTAATTGCACCCCTTAAATTCAAAATTTCTACACTTAAAACCCTAAACAGAATTCCTAAACCCAAAAAAGAAGCGCTTGTTTTTCACCGTCTATGCATGAAATAATTATCCATAATTAAAAATTAATTATTTTAATAAAAATGTGGATCTTTCTTCGTAAATCCTCTCCTTAGGTTGTCAAGGCAGGAAAATTTATACACCTTTTTCGGTGAACAAAATTTTTGAGCTAAAATTAGAGTTTTAATCACTTTTAGAATATTGACCAGTCAAATACGTTAATTTAAATGTTTGACAAACAGATGATTGTAACAACGAATTGTAGCGAATCTTCTCAATTGAGAAAAAAAATGTCATGGTGAGCTTGTTGGGCTCAGATGATTGTAATATAGGAGTCGTAAAGACTTTTTTCTCCTTTATCATTATAAAGATTGGGGGTGTGCAAAAAACCCGATTACCCGGTCCCGGACTCGGTGAATTTTTACCTGGAATTGATTCCGGTGGGACCGGAACTGGATCCAAAATTTAGGTTCCGATTGTAATCGGGACCGAAACTGGATCCTGCTTTTTTGGACCCGGTACCCGATGGGTACCCAAGGGGACCGGAACCAGTACCATGTAGCTGATTAGTGTATGGTACCGAATGACATTGAAGATGTTGAAAACAACTGAAGGCCCTCCTTTATTTCTCTCTATGTATCAATATTATGAGTATGACTCGTTTTAAGACTTCAACCTTCAAGCCTACAATATTCTGACTTTGTTATTTAATATTATTATTGATGGTTGAAAATTTTCCCCTACTGCTCAAATTTTATTAATAATAGACTAATTGACCAGGTACCCGGTATTGGTACGGGTTCCCACTAGTATCAGGACCGGTTCCTGAAATTTTGGACCCGTTCTAACCGAGACTGGTTCTAGTTTCCAGGAACCGATGGTTACCGGGACTGGAACCAATTCTAGACAAATTGGCCGGGTACCCGATCTTGCCCACCCCTAATAAAGATGGTCCTCCAAATAATTTATATTTGAATACGCACATGTTTTTGAAGTAAGACATATTCTCATGTACAATTTAAATAAATGTTTTCCCTTTAAATATATGAAATTAATACACATGCTTCAAAAATTATTTAAATTTAATAATTAAAATAATTGTATTAAAGAGATATTTCTATAAATAAAAATTAATATATACACCCTTCAAATATATTTAGAAAGTTGTATTAAAAAGCTATTTTTTATAGTCTAATACTTATTAATAGATCCAAATATTATAACCAATAAATAATTTAAACGAGTATTGAATATAATATATCATTTTGCTTGTTCAAAAAATAAAAAAACTATTAATTAATTTTACCAAACACTTTTATATAATCAATTAATTAAATTAACTAATACAATAAGTTATATACTATTAACCAATACAATCCACCTCATCTATCATTTAGTAGTCAAATATGGTCATACATATTGTTAAGAAAAACAATAAAGTGAACACGTGCGCCATTGATGTTAAGCTTTTGATTAGGAGGGAATTGTTAAGGACAAAGCTGCTTGATAAATAGTTGGACTTGACTCAATAAAAGTGACAAAAACGAAAAACCCAACCAACATCACGCACTGTGTAAAATAATGTTTGTTGAAGTGGCCGACAAGCGACATGCATCGGCAACGATGTTCTGGTGGAGATTCACTGTATCTTCCCCCTTCACCTTCTCCTTCTCCTTCTCCACATCCTCCATTATTAATTATGAATTCCAATGCATATACTGTATGTACATGGATTGGGTCGAGGATTCAGAAATTTAAAAATAAAGATTTAAAATATTTTTTCTCAAATAGATATATACATTTTTATTTTTATTTTCAATAAACACACTAAATTAAAATTTTTAAATAAAAGTTTAACACTAATTTATTTTTTTTCCGCCCAAAATGGGGCGTAAATGCTCCCCTCAGTAGCTATGTGCATGTGCACCGTCACTGGTCAGATCCAAATAAAATATTTTTTTAAAGATCGAAGGTCTATTTTTTTGCCTAACCAATGTATCATTTGCATGATAATTTCAAATTAATTATTAATAATAGATTATTAATTCTTTTTATATTCGCAAGATCTAAGGTCTCATTTGCATGTACATAGGATTGTTGTAGATGAATGCGTTTAGTATTTCAAAATGAAAGATCGTTTAAAACTACATTAATTTTGATTTAGACATGTTACATTAGTTTTAAGATAAAAGTTGGAATTTAAACACCAGATTATGTCAAGAACTCAAATAAAGTTGAAGTTCACAAAACTCCAAGCACTTAATCATGTTAGTTGTCAACCACAAAGTCAGACATTTAGGGCAACAGGTTCTAATGCCTTCTTAAATCACATTTGTGTCACACTCGTCAGACCACACTATTTATGAATTAATTTTAAGTTAGATCCATTCATGGCTGAACCTACATAGTGGATAGGAGGGAAAATTGCGCTTAAATTTGATGGTTTAATTAATTTTTAAGACTATGTTCGTTTCAAAGTTAATCAACTTACCCTCATTGTTTAATCATGGCTCCGTCTTGAATCCATCACCAAA
Organism: Hibiscus tridactylites; assembly: GCA_958450335.1. Taxonomy (NCBI): domain Eukaryota; kingdom Viridiplantae; phylum Streptophyta; class Magnoliopsida; order Malvales; family Malvaceae; genus Hibiscus; species Hibiscus tridactylites. The sequence continues at coordinate 23,308,848 of OY288268.1, read as the reverse complement.
GAAAGAAATAGAAAGGATAAATTAGTATTTAAATGCTTTCTAAGATAAAAAATATTGTAGATTGAAATATTTAATGTTGAATTTGTAGTTTTTCTGATAAATTTGTTTGAATAAGATTAAAGTCGGAAGGGGATTGAAGAAAAATTCTCAGGTTTGGAGAAGTTATGCTAATTGGACATCTTAAATAAAATAAGAACTGCATTTTGTAGGAATAATAGGACAATGCTCACAAAATAATGAGTGGGCGTCAATCTCATTCAAGTACCTAATATGAGAGTTGCCCACTTCATTGTAGATTGAATCTCTGCAGAAAATCATCCCTCCATTTCCTCTTCTGCCAAATGTTGTATTTAGTGTACATAAACAATGTTTATTGTTATATTCTTTGGAGGGATGATTTTCTGCAGAGATTCAATGTTCGCTACAGGGTTTGACTTACTGTTTCTTTATTTTCTAAGCCATGCTCAATGTTTGTAGTCAATGTATTTGTATTTTTATGTCGTGCTGGCCTATGACTTTAAACATAATTCGAGTTGTATTTGGGTTAGGGTTGAGAAAAATATGTCAGGTCAACTATAATAAAAAATCAGATTACAATGAGATTCACTGATTAACCTAGTGGTTAAAAATATTCATGTTATCTCATTTTATATAAATTTAAATTCAGTCATAAAAATATAATACCTCTATTTAATAATAACAAATCCAACTATCTTTTCATAAACAATTACTAATGAAGTTTATCTTGTTTATAGTGATGTGAGGGAGATAGAATGAAAGTTTGGAAAGGGCCAATTATACATGATAATGAAATGGAAGTCATAGTCTTATTATTAAACTATCAATTTAAAATTAAAAAGCCTCGGCTCTCTCTTTTTAGATTTTTTTAATCTAGTTGTGCTCTCTTAAATTTCTGTCGTTTGTAATATTATTATTTTTCTTTTGATTGGTGGTCGGCAATTAATTTTAGTATTGGTTGTCAATTATCAGATTTATTATTTTTCTTGTTTTTTTTTCATGTTTTAATAAGAATCTTTGCATTTGTGGCACACGTTTCTTATGTACTTGTGACATGTTTTTCTTTGATTTTTTTTAGTTCGTTTCACCTGTCATTGTGGCATGATTTTCAGCATACCTTAGCGGTCGGTTGGTGCTCATACAAAGATCTTCACGACGCTAATATATGATTATGATTTTGTCGGTGGTCTTAGAAAGATGGATCCCCACTCAGTTGATGATTGGTTGCCGATGTAATCAGACATGGGTAGCGGAGCAATCTGCCTATTAGCTTGGTTCGCTAACCATTCCTTTTTCACACTGTAAAGCGTTTCGTTTGGATAAAAATAAAGAGATTCAGGAAGGTTTTTGGATTTTGGTAAGCTAATCTTGATGGAAGTGACTGCTTCTCTTTACACTATTATAAGAGAGTTTTAGTAGACTTGTCTATTTTTCTCTTTTTGATACATTGTATTATCTGTCATGGTAATTAATAAAATTTAGAGACCGTTATTAAAAAAAACTATCAATTTAAAATTTAAACACCTGACCAAAAAGCTCTGAAAAACAATCGGTACTCAAACCCAAAAAATTAAGAGAAAAAATATATAAAAAATAACTTAAACATGTCCCAAACAAGTGAACAACCATATTTGATCCTTATAAAATCACATATTAACACATGAATATATTTAAACATAAATTTAGGCATCATTTTAACAAACTAAAACATCATTAAAACTTATATATCATTTTCATGTCAACCACCCAAGAACACCAATCATGCTTATACAAAATAACAATGCATTATACTTACAGAAATCATGAAGTAGTTCGAAGTTGTAGATGTACTGCCATATGCTCAGCAACGAAGGAAACTTCTTTGTTATTTTCAACAATTTCCTTTTTACTTTGACATTAGATGACTCTCCCACTTCAAAAGAGCTACTTTTCAAACCAAGGAAACATGGGAGGTAAGTTTTTTTACTCTCTATTACATTATACTAATAAACTATTTGTGTTGTATAAAAAATGAAGTATTTGTATTGACTGTTGAACTCAAACTTTTATTTTGAAAAAAAAAATGTAAAGAAACCACATTTTTTAATCAAACCTTAAATATTGAAGGAAAACTTGTAAAATATGAATAATTTATTAATAAGAGCGCTAGTTTGGTTGAATAAATAAAAATACAATAAAACCGCAATCTAAACGAATCACAATAAGACATGTCCGAAAATTTATGAATAGAAATTCTTTAGTATTTTCGTGTTCTTATTTATGCCTCACGTCAAAAATAGATTTAAGGTTTAGAGTTAAGGTTTAAAGTTTGGAATTAGACTTAGGATTTAGGGAATTAGTGGTATAATGTATTTTGTAGGGTTTAGAGTTTATAATTTAAGATTTAAAATTTAAAATTTAAAATTAAAGTTTAAAATTTATTTTTTTAATGTTGGGGCATAAAAAAAGACTGTAAAGAGAGAGGATTTATAGTCTCATGCTTGATAATCTTGTTTAAAATCACCACATTGAAGTAAATTTGTTAATTTGGCGGAAAGGATTAATCTACATCAAATTAATTTGAGTTTCTAATTTTTTTGTCATTTTGGTTCGGGATATTTTCATATTTGGATAATTCTAAGTATGGTAAATTTTAAGTTCAAATCATCTTAGATTCCTTCATTTTGGGTGTTAATCACTTTAAGTTTAGGTTAATTCAATTAGTTTAATGGGTTTTAGTTGATTTAAGTTATTTAGAGTTTGAATTAATTTAGATACATATCGAGATTGAACGTGTGTAAATTATTATTTTTTATAATTAAATTGAATCAATTTTAAATTCAAAGTAATTGAGACAGGTTGGATCAAAATTAAGATCCATGTTGTAGTTGATTGGAATTGAGACAGATGTTCCGACTGCCATAAATTTGGGTGTTTAAAATTGGTCCAATGGGTATTCAGAGACACAATAAGGGGGCGTTTGGTTCGCGGAAAAGATCATTACTAGGGGAATAATTTTTTTCAGAATTACATACCCACGTTTGGTTCAAGAGCATTCCATCCAAAGGGTAATGAAATATTTCTAACAGTAGCTATTTTGAGTCTTTTCATGGGAATGTCATTCCCTCTCTTTTCTTAGGTATTAGACAATTCCTTCCTCTTTGGACAAGAATACCCCTAAAAATATAGTTTATTTTAAAATGATCTTTCCTTTTTGTATATAATTATACAAGTATAAATCTATTTTGTTGTGAATAAAATAAAGAAGAACAAGAATAAGAACAAGAAGAACAAAGAGATGAGAGAAAGAGGGAGATTTGTATTATTCTCAAAATATAGAATTGTATACAATGCCTTCAATGAATCATCTATTTATAGGCATAAGAAGTACATAATACATTAAACTCTAATTCATAGAGATAATATTCCTAATAATAAATAAATTAAACTCCTTTGATAAAGTTCTAATCATGATAGACATCCACATAAATAAATATTTATAACACTCCCCCTTGGATGTCTATGAAGATAATGTGTCTCGTCAAAACCTTACTAAGATAAAAACCCAGTGGGAAAAAAAATTCTTTAGTGAAGGAAAAAGAGTACACACATCTTTGATATGCATAACATGTTGCCTCATTAAAAACCTTACCAGGAAAACCCATTGGGACAAAACCTCGGTTAAGGGAAAAAGAGTGCAACGCGTATTTACTCCCCCTCATGCAAACATCACAAAAGATCTTTGAATCTTCATAATTTAATCTTGAATATTATTTTTCTAAAGATCGTGAGGGATGAAACTTTGGAGTAATATGTTCCATAATGTATCCATTTTCAAACTGAGATATACATCTTGTGTTATCTTCACACAATATAGCTTTTATCATATCTTGTAAAAGTAAATCCACATATCTTTTGGATATGTTGGGTCAATAGTCTTAGCCAAACGCATTTTTTGGCTTGCCTCGTGCATAACAATTATTTCTACGACATTTTAGGAGGCATCAACGAATGTTTGAAGATCTAAATGTAATGATCTTTGTATATTCATAGATATTTCTTGACCAACTAATATATAGTGCTTCAAGACCAAGAAAAGATATAATTATCTTTATTCACATCCAACAATCTTACAACTATTGGGATACTCAATAGATATGCTCTATTCATATTGAATCTTCTTTAAGATTCTTTCTGCTTATGTCTATTCATAGACAAAAGAAATATATAAAAATGCTCGATCTTCAGGTCGAGATAAACTTGATGTCAAGATTCAAGTACTTGTATTGAAAGTACTTCATGAGTTTCCAATTTGAAGCTCTTTAGGAGTTCTAAAATTATCATAATGGATCTTGATCCAAACTCCTTTATAAAATACATAAGGAAATCTGATGATTCTTATAGTATTTTCTCAATTAGTATTCACTAAGGCGATTATACCAAATGCGCCAAAATATTCATGAGACATGTTTAAATAAATTTCCTCAGAAATTTTCAAATGCTTATAGCATTTTAGATCCTTCAAGGATAAATATGGATCCACAAATAATTAGACGCATGTAAAATTTTCAAAACTGCCAAAGTAATTGCATCCACCATGAAGTAATTAAAACTTTTCATAAATCATAGTTCAAGTCGTATTTACGACTACTTATTTGTGCCTTACTTGCATTACACCTTTAGATGTTTGGACTGCTTGTCCAAATACTTCTACTTTAGAAGTTCAAAGCGTCTTTCAACATTGGCCAATTCAATATCTATACTTTCGGATAGATTTTATACAAGATCCTCGATTTCTTTCTTTACTTCTATAGAAGTATTTTATGTAAAATTGTTTGTAAAATCATTGTCGACAACTTTCCAATTTTCTGGTTCCAATCTTTATTTCAATCTTTATTTCTTTCTTCAGGAGCACCCGCCTCCAATATATGACCATCTCATATTACTTTCTATTTACGAGAATTTTGATCATTGGAACCATTTCAACTATCATGCTTCAGGCATGATTTACATTCTCTCGCTCTAACATGTAATTTAAACTTAGAGTATTTCAGCTGGTATATGAGACTTAATTACTCTCATTGGGTCAGTAAATATGTCTGGCAGATGACATGTAATAACATGAATTATCTTATGAACTTCTAGTTCATATACGAGGATCTAGATAATGATAATTCATTTTCCTCTATCCAGCTGATTATTGCATCCCCCTGATGTTGAGAAAAATCATGTCATAAATGATTCTCCAATTAATGTTTAAGAATTTAAACATAAAAGGAGACTCGTACTCAATATATATTCTCAACCCTTTTTATTTACCCATTTTGTGCGTTGTGGTGGAGCAATTCATATCGCACATTCAAAAATCATAAAATGGGAAATGTATGGTTTCTGACCAAAAACCAATCATAACGGGAAGTTTATTATAACTCGTTGGCTTGATGCGTATAAGTGTTGCTATATGGAAACACCATATAAATAATAACTCTTTTGTTCTCATAGTTTAGCTATTAAATAGGAGGCATCCAATTAAAATTTTGCTAAACTATATTTTTCATAATCAATAGGCTTTGTAACAACTGATATAGCCTAAAATATAAACCCACTAGCTTTTCAAGACGAATAGTCTAACTGCATAATCTGAATATTTTTAGAATCAATCTCACAAACTTCTGGTTGTAAGTCGATAAAACAATGTAGATGCATCTACTAAAATCATATAAAACTTTCCACATTTGTGGATATATGGGCCCATATTTCGTTCAGATATGCAAGACATACAGTCTCAACTTCAATACAAGAACTTTAAGTTCTAATTCTTTTGGTAAGTGAGATCATCTATATCCTTTGAGAACAAACAACACAAGAACTTCAGGTTCTTTTAGTAAGTGGAATTTTATCAATTCCTTTAAGCAACACAAGAACTTCACGCTCTTTAATAAGTGGAATTTAATCCATTCCTTTGAGAATAAGCACCACAAGAACTACAGGTTCTTTTAATACATGTGCATGTAAATCTCAATAATTTCTGCACCATTGATCAGGATGGTCTAACCGATCATGCCAACTATATATATGTGTGTATATATCTCTTAATTTGTAAACTCCTTGTTTACCATAACATGTAATTCAATCTCACTCGTACATGTCTAGTACGACCATCAAAATTGTTCCTTTAAATAGGAATATATTTAGCTCTTTCGTAGCTTTCAATTGAAATTATTTTTTGGTAGCAATATATGGCTCTTCTAGAGCTTTCAACTGACTTTTTGGCTACCAGAACTTATATCCATATTGGCTTATTTCAAATGCCAATTGATAACATATGTTATCTATAATTCCAAAAGGGATAATTTGCGAACTCATATTGCTCTCTTTATGACTTTGACGAGTATAACGCACTTTGAATATGGAATAAAGTTCCATTTGACAATAACATATTTGCTCAACCAGAGCCTTTTGTGATATTAATACTTCCGGATATAGTACTCACATTATTCCCTTGCATTTTAATCGAGAAATGCATAATTGTGCACATTTCAAAATGTGCTTTGTTTCATTTACTTCAGGTAATGAAAATATGTACTTTGTATCATTCACTTCGAGGAATGAAAAATAAAATACAGCACATCATATCAAGTCGATTATCTATCAGAGATAAACTTTCAAGTGCTCTTCCGAAGTATTGATATTTTAGTACTTTGAGAAATACTACTCATATTTTCCCTTGCATTTAAATGGGAAAAATATTTCTTACGCTTAAGTACAATATGAGTACTTGCATTATCTGCTAGGCATAAATAGCCACAGTTCTAGGCATAAATAGCCACAATTCATTGTATATTTTATTCCGGAAGTAATCATATTCTTCAAATAATAAATTAACATAAAACGTAAATAGATAATATATGAAATAAATAAAGATAAAGCAAACTAACATAAATAAATAATAAATAAAACGAATTAACATTAAAAAATAAAATAAAATAAAAACAATTATTCCTGTTAGAGGTTATAAGGGAAATAAAATAAATGGCAAATTATTCCCTTCAAGGGTTATGAGAAAATTAACAATATCCAATTGAGTTGGACCAATAACGCCATAATTATTTTCGCCATAAACAAATTTTTTTATATTTTATTTCATTTATCATTCATGATTATGGATAAAGTCCATAATACTTTGGCGTTTGACAAGTACGAAACCAATGGTTTATAACATCACATTGGTAAAAGGATTTCACTTCCTTAGAATGATCTTTATCACTCTTGTCATCCTTATAACTTTGCTACCAGCGGGTAGAAGTATTCTTAAAATGACTATATTTTTCATGTGTATATTCATAGCCTCGACAACGATCACAACTTTTAATGTGATTTTTTATTCCTTCCATAATATAATCTCACATTCACTTCAGGGAATGGAGTAAAGCCAGTGGGCCTTTAAAACCTTTTTCACATATCCTTATCACAGAGAACAAAGATTTAATCCTCGTACGCGGCATTGTTAAACCTGTCCACAAGGTCCTTTAAAAACCTCCTTTGAGACCAGTAGCCTCGCAGAACGGGATGTCCAGCCAATTATATTTGGATTATATCGAAATTATGTCTCTAATTGAATAATGATTTACCATGTTTGCATTCACTTCAGGGAATGAAACAAATCCAATAATTGCATGGAATAAACATCATGCTTGCATTCACTTCAGGGAATGCCCCATCATTGATAATTGCATGTAATAAACATCATGCTTGCATTCACTTCAGGGAATGCCCCATCATTGATAATCGCATGGAATAAACATCATGCTTTGCATTCACTTCAAGGAATGCCTCCCATAAAACTTTTTGGATCAAGACGAATTTTCGTAACTTGAAATTGGGAGAAGTCTATGGTCGAGTTTTTCGACGAAGAAGAAATATTGCTTTCAAGCAAATATAGACTTTATAATAATCTTCTTGTAAATCCAAAATCATCATGATTTATCGCACTTTAAAATTGTATTTTAAAAGATAAAAATAAAATAGAGTTTACCGATATTGAATTTCGTCTCAAAGACAATGATGACGTAGCAAATGAACCAAGGCATCTTCTCATAATCTTTTTTTTACACCATGTCTCTTTCCAACTCATTTGAATACATGTAAAACTCAAAACACGGTTAAAAGCATCGACTTTTATCAATAGAATAAAAAAAATTATTTGAGACTAGATCAAAAAGTATAAAAGTAGTCATAGATCAAGTTGAATAAACATAACTATAATTGATGTGATCAAATTATAAACAACCGTAGTTAAAATCAAGCGACATTTTGATGAATATATAAACACATCAAAGTAACGTATTCCTTTTGCCTTTGATTCACATACAAAGTAATTGATACAAATAATAAAGTTGCTTTATATCTCGAATTTATTCATATAAATTACCATAATAATAATAATAATGATAAAACAAATATATAACAATCACATGACAACATAATCCTTGAATTGAATCAATTATAAATTAGAATGGAATAATAAAAACTTTGAATAAAACTAATATGCTTTAATTTGGTTTGCTTTATCAATCCATCTAATGAAGTACGTCGATAATTTTAATTTTCGTTAATTCAAAAGTTACTTCAAGTATGAATAAAATAATAATAAATTAAAATAATAACCAAATAATAGATATGAATATACTAACTTTTGGAGAATGATAAATCAATCATTATATTAGTATATAAATAAGTAAAACGTACCATACTTTTCAAGGTAAGCTGGATATATGATAGATGTAGTCACCAATATCAAATTGAAATTCTTTTCGAGAACCACCAACAATAATAACAGTAATTGAGCAAGCGAGATCGTGCTGATAACGTGTTGTGAATAAAATAAAGACGAACAAGAATAAGAACAAGAAGAACAAAGAGATGAGAGAAAGAGGGAGATTTGTATTATTCTCAAAATATAGAATTGTATACAATGCCTTCAATGAATCATCTATTTATAGGCATAAGAAGTACATAATACATTAAACTCTAATTCATAGAGATAATATTCCTAATAATAAATAAATTAAACTCCTTTGATAAAGTTCTAATCATGATAGACATCCACATAAATAAATATTTATAACATATTTTATATTTTAGTGGTTTAGGGTTTTAATACTTATTATAAAATAATATGATACATATAAAATAAAAATATATCAAAATTTTATTTTATTTCGATTTTTATATATGTGTTTGATTCAAATTTTATTATTGGTATGTGTTTTATTACATTTATTATTTAGATCAATTTTCATAAAAAGGTTTTCATATTATATTTTTTTATATTTTCTATGAACTTTTATGTAAATATTTTGACTTTAATCTTAAAATTTCAGTTGGTTAAAAAAGAAAATATATTTCAAGAACAATTTGGTAAAACATGCATTTTTCCTATCTTATATTACTTCAACTAAACAATGTAATCTTACATTCCTGCCAAACAAATCAAACAAGGTAATACAACATTCCGGGTAATATGTTAAGTAATATAACATTCCAGTAATCTCATTCCCAAAGGTAATCTTACATTCCGTGAACCAAACGACCCCTAAGTTTAATATTACTACTATATTATTACTATGTTTTATTTAGGCCTGTAAACGAACCGAACGAACATGAACGAGAGTATGTTCATATTCGTTTGTTTAATTTTAACCGAACAAATGAATGAACATGAATAACTAAATGAACATAATTTATTGTCCGTGTTCGTTTGTTAAAATAATAAACGAACATCGAGTATTGTTTAATTTTTTTAAGAAATCTGAAGTATCGTACATTGAGTATTTGTTTAATTTTTTCTTTTTATTTCATATTTTTAATATATGTTTTAATTTTTTTGAAATATAATACTCCTGTTATGAAAAATAGTAAGTGTAAATGGACATATGTAAATAAATTTAAACAAGCATAAACAAATGGATTACCGAACGTTCACGAACGTAAATAAATAAACAAGTCCTTTGTTCGTGTTCGTTCATTTAATTAAACGAACATAAAATCTTGTTCATGTTTGTTCATTTAATAAATAAACGAACTTCCCGCCGAACGGTTCACAAACAGTTCGCTGAACGTTTGGTTCGTTTACAACCCTAGTTTCATCCTCTCTTTCGCATTTTTAACTTACATTATAAGCTTATTGGAACACTGGGTACCCATTAGGCTGGTTTTGAACACCCTTACCTACAAACGTACTGTTGAATTTTTTTAGGACAAAAACATGTTACTCTTTTCGGTGTGAATTCTATAATCAATATTAAAAAACAATAAAAAATAAATTCTAATTCCTTAGTATAAATTTCAAATCTTAACCCCTATATTCTAAAAAATATATCATATCTCAAAATTTCTAAAGTTCAAACTTAAACTCTAATATTAAACTTTAAACCCTAAATCTAATTTTTAGTGTAAGTCATAAATAATATTAGAAAACGGATATCTAATTTTTTTCACAGCGGAGGTTCCAAAATATTATCACTTGTTTTGGTGTTGTTAGGCAATCAAGGGGGTGTCAAAAGAAGCCAAGCTTTGCCATAAACAAAAATGGTAATGGGTGTGTGGAGGAGGACAATGTAGCCGACAGGAACACGTGGATTCCTCATCCATATCTGCAAACCCACTTCTGTCCCATCTCTCCCAAAACCTCCCGTTTTAAAACGTGCAATAATTATACAACAATTCGGTTCCTACTCCATATCCACCATTTCCATATGAATAAATAACTTAAAAAAATTAAGAATGATCAACAAATAATGGAGTAAAAATTTTCTGCCCCTAATCATACTTTTTTATATGTTCCTTACTAAAAAAATATTTAAAAATTAAATTCTAAGCCTTAACCTTATTTTTCATATCTTAAATCCTAAATCCTAAAAAATACACCATACCCCTAATTTCCTACACCCTAACCCTAAGCTCCAATCTTAAACCTCAAACCCTAAACCTGCTATTTTAAAATGGAGGCATCAATGAGAGCATAGTTAGGGGTAGACGATTTCCATCCCAAATAATGATGGTTCATGTTATCTAACATTAATTAAAGGTAAAATACACATACGATCACCGAACTTTGATAAAAAAATAAAATCATAACCAAACTTTCACAAATCACAAATGATAATTAAACTTTATGTTTCATAACAAAATGGTAACTAGACGTTAAATCCTGTTAAGTGTCTATTATAAAATTCGGTATAATAACACATTTACTCCTTCGTATTTATACATTCAATCAATTTAGTCCTAATTCGAAACAATTCACCAAATTTAGCCCTCATTATTTACGCATTCTTTCAATTTGGTCCTTAAAGCAAAATTCCAAAGTATGGTAACATGATAAATAATTACAATTGAATTTTTATAGGAACTCGAAAACTTGACTCAACTTGGCTCGACTCGAATCGAAAAAAAATCAAATAAAGTTTGAGTTGTAAAATATGACGCGTCAATTCGAATAACTCGATTTTTTTTTACTCGACTCGATCGAACGCTCACCTCTATCTTAAGATATGACGCGTCAACTCGAATAACTCTGAATATTCAAATATTTTAAATCATTTTTCTTTTAAATCGAATATTTTTTAAAATAGAATATTTAATATTTCCATATTTAAATCACATCAAATATTTAATAACTACTTTAAATATTCAATTTAATTTAAAAATATTTGATTTAATATTTTCATATTTAAATCACACAAATGCGTAAATAACAAGGACTAAATTTAGTGAATTGCCATTTTGTGATTTTTAAAAATTTGATTATCATTTTGTTTTTTTACCAAAGTTCAGTGACCGTCTGTGTACTTTACCCTTAATTCAATATATATTTTTTATTTAACTTATCATCTCATATTTAAAATGTATAATATTTATGAACATTGTCTACAAGGTTAAGAATATGTATGAACAAATACTATCATGTGATTATCTTTAAACTATTCAAAAAAATTATATTATTTATCTTCTATACTATTGTAATTTGTAAAATAAAGATAACTAAAGAAGGAAACTTTATACATTTATTTTCGAAAAAAAAATACTTATCAATTTTTTAATTATTCTAAAATTAACAATACTTTATAAATAAAGTTAAAAAAACAAGAATAAGAGACGTGAGAGAAAAGAGAGAGATTGAATTTAAACTTAATATGATGTGTATACAATATTTTCTTCAAATTCTATATTTATAAGCATAATAAGTAATGATCATATAAAACTCTAAGTACATCAAATTATTATTTAATAGATAGAGATAGAGTTCTAATCCTAATGGACATCCATATAAATAAATATTCATAACACTCCTCCTTAGATGTTCATGAAGATAGGAGTGTTCAATCGGCTGTTCAGATAACCAACCAAACAGAACTAACAATAATCCATTAACCAATTTTTTCTATTAACCGTTAATCGAAATGAAATTTTCAAAATTTTTAACCGAACTGAAAAAAATCAATTAATTTGGTTGGTTTTTAAATTAACCGAAATTCGTTATAAAATTTTGGGTATATTACACAAATGGTCACTAAACTATGTTAAAATGATCTTAGTCACTGAACTTTCAGAAGTTATAAAACAACCATTAAACTTATCGAATTATTACAAAATGGTCATTGATTCATTGCACGTTATAAATTATTGATAAATATTAAAAAGTTTAATGATCACTTTTTAATAATTCAATAAATTTAATGATCATTTTGTGCTAATTTGATAAATCTTAATGACCATTTTATAATACATAAAAAATTTAATGATCATTTTATATTTTTTAGAAGTTCAATGGCAAAAAATAAATATATGTAATATATTTAATATATAAAAAAATTCGATTAATTCAGTTAATTAATCAATATCGAACCAAATTAACCGATAACCGAAGTTTGAAAAATTATTAATCTTTAATTGATCGAACCTAATATTAACCGACCGATTATCCGGGAAAAAAAACTTCGGTTCAGTCGGTTAAAATCGAAGTTTGAACACCCCTACATGAAGACAATGTGCCTCGTTAAAATCTTATTAAGATAAAAAAACTCTGGGGAAAATATCTTAGAGAAGGAAAAGAGTACACATATCTTTGATACACATAACATGTTGCCTTATTAAAAACCTTACCAAGAGAACCCGTTGGGACAAAACCTCAGTTAAGGGAAAAAAGAGTGCAATGCTTACTTACTCACCCTCATGAAAACATCACATAAGATCTTTTACTCTTCGTAATTCAATCTTGAATATAATCTTCAAATGTTGAAGTAGACAATAAACTAGTGAATATGTCTTCCAAATTATTGTTTGAAAGGATTCATTGAATATTATTATAATGAAGATCATAAGGGGCAAAACTTTAGAGAAATATGTTTCATTTTGTTATCTTTAATGTATCAACCTCTCGATTGACCTGGACATTCTACATTATCTTCGTACAACATATTTTGCATCTTATCTTGTAAAAGTAAATCACACATCTTCTGGATATGTTGGGTCAATAGTTTTAGTCAAATAAATTTTTGGCTTGGATCGTCCATAAAAAAATTCATATGTTTTGGAAAGACATTGAGTTTTGAAAGTGTAACACCCCAATTTTGGGCTTGGAAGTTTAGGGTTTGAACCAGACCGGTCTAATTTTCGGTTTGAATGTAAAAGATGGTTTTAGGGAAAACCTAGTTCGGGATGCATTAAAAATATGGAAAATATCTAAAAATCCTCTTTTAATATATATAAGAGAGTGGTGAAATCAATTTTACAAAATAAGGCTTGGAAATATGACATTTCGAATTAGTGACTAAAATGTAATTTTTGAAAAGTTAGTGACTATTTTGAAAGGATTGAAATTTTGAATCTTTAAGGAGCTAATTTACCCAAGGAGGGATTTCTCCAGATTTTTCTTAATTTTAATGACTCATTTAATGTTTAATTAATAAAAAGAAAAGAGGGAAAAACCATATTTTAGTTTCATAACTAACTTTTGCTAAAATTTTCCCATTTCATTTTCTCTCAAATTTCCCTCAGCCAAACACATTTCCACAACAGCTTTTCTTTTGATTTCCACACCAAATGATGAGATTTCAATCCTCAAATGATTCCTAATCATTCATACATCAAATCCTCTTCATTTGCATATTGAATTTTCAAGGATTTTGGCTCTAAACAAGGAGAAATCCACATTTACAGGGGAGACATCTTCAGATCCTTGTGGTGTTGATCCGGAGGCTTGAACGGCGTTTCGGCAAGCTTGCGAAACGGAATTTGTGAGTGAAGTTTGGTTTTCAGCTTTGAAACCAATGTTTGAAGGTTGTGGGAGCTTAGTTTAAGTCTAAGCAACTTAACTAAGCTCAAGAGTAAGTTTTCGGAGAAACTCTCTCTTTGATGAACCATGAGATGGTTGGATGCAATGTGTTTATTTTGCATGTTTAAATTCTGTTTTGAAAGCATTTTTTAGCATGTTTAATGATGGTTTTGTAAGCCATGTGTTGAAGGATGCTCAAGGTAAGAGATCCTTGGTTTGACATTGATAAATGTGGTTTTGATGCATAGTGATGCATGATGGTTTAATGGCTTTGATTAATGCTTTAAAACAATGGATTGATGATGGTAAATGATGTATATTGGCAAGTGATGTGTTGGTTTAAAAGTACTTGAATCAGATATAGTTAGCCGGCTATAGGATTGGGTGCACCGTGAATAAAGTCGCTTTGGATGTTGAGGGGTTGTAATGGTACCGTAAACTCCATCCAAGTACACTAACGAGATGTCTAAGATCATGATGGTGGTTAAAATGCCATGTGAGGATCTTGTGTTGTTGTCCCCTGTTCTCGTTAGTGATGTTATACAACTACCAACGAGTGATGCGGAGGGGTTGTGATTGTACCATTAAACTCCATCACGGGTGTTGAGGGGTTGTGATTGTACCGGTAAACTCCACCTTGTGTGTTTGGTAGTGTGTATGAAGCGTATGAGACAACGCTTGTAATCCGCGTATCCGATTGTGTTTTGTGTTAAAAAATGGTTGTGGTTTATTACTTGAAAGCCAATATGACATATTTAAGTAATGAAGCATGAGATGCTTGTTGTGTATGCATTGTTGCGTGAGAAATGATGTTTATGTTTTTAAAGGCCTTGAAAGGTGTTTTATAAAGTGCATTATTGTGTTGTTTCAATAGAGCATGCCTCACTAAGCATATGTGCTTACGCTCTCTTTCTTGAACCAATAATGCAGAGAATTGAAATGCTTTAAGGGCAGCAAGGAGGCCAAGAATCCAAGAGAAAGACTAAGCTCATGTATGGTGACTATTTTTACAACATTATTAGCTTTTGGTATTTGGCAATGGGAACCTAGGTTGTGTTTTTGGGAGATGTTTTGGACTCCCTAAGTTTGGCATGAAGCCTATGATGTTTTGGATATGTAATTGACCATTTTGGTGTTTGCTTTGTTGGTTTGATGTTTAGTTGGTTTTGAGTATTAGGTTGCATGCTTATAGATTGAGGTTTTCCCTAATTGATGCTATGGATGTGTTTTGATGATGCAAATATGTTCCTTTAATGTACGATGACTTGTTGACATGATTAAAAGGTCATAGGAATGTGTTTTCTTGGTCGATTGTGTGTCAAACCAGAAAATTTTGCACTTTCTGGGCAGTCCGTATCGGAACGGGCACTACCGTTTCGAAACAGGGTCTGAAATGGCATTGGTGTTTCGAAACGGGTAGAGTCGTTCCGAAACACTTTTGCTACTGCCAAGCCCTGTTTCAGAATAGGTTTCGAAACAGTCCCGCGCTTCGGAACGGTCAACCCCTGTTCCGAAACACTTGACCGTTGGGCACTGATTTGCATGGTTTATGTTTTGTAATTTTCATGTTTTAGTCCTGAACTTTGTATATGCAATTGCTTGAGCTTGGGATGTCCGTTTGAGGTGAAATTTGACCGAGAAGCATGTAACATGACTAATTTCATAACGGTATCTTAAAAATTAGTTAAGTTCTCTTAATTTCCAGAATTTACAATTTGGTCCCTAAATTCGTATATTGTGCAATTGAGTCCCTTATTGCTTTCCGATTGCTGTGATTTTTGAGTATGCTTATCTCAAGAGTACACCTAGGGTTAATGTGCATCTAGACAAGTTTAAAAAGAAAAAAGGGTCGTTAATCAATGTTGACTTTCAGGTTGACTTTGGTTTTCCCCGTGTAATCTTTGTAGTTCGGGTCAATCGTCTAGGCCGGGCTAAGGGGGTTACATTTGGTGGTATCAAAGCTGAGTTCTCGAGTAAACGGGAATGGTTATGTGGGTGATGTATGTATGAATGCATGTTGTGCCTTGTGTATGAAGTATGATGTGTGAATTGTGAAGAATGTTACAATTGTGATGTATGCTGAGAGGAAGCACGTTAGAGGGACCCATTGCCATATCAAAACTAATGAAATGATTTGTTTTTAATTGAAAATGAGCTTGAGTACTTGGATTTCTTACCTTGCTGAGCCTGATTATGTTTATTGCATTTGTGTTAGTGCATTGTTAGTTAATGGGACCTCGTAGAGAGACGAGGATTAATACGCGAGCTATGGATCAAAACGAGAATGAAGAGAATGCTGAGAATGTAATAGATTTACCTCCTCCACCCAGTGGTGGTGGTGCTGGAGGTGATGGTGCTGGTGCTGGGGTCGCTGGACCTGAAGCGGGGCAAGGGCAAGCTGCTCCTGATATGACAATTTTGATTCAAGCTATTGCTGGAGCCTTTCAGACAGCAGTAGCTGGGGCTCATGGAGCTGGGCACCAGGGGGATGCTAATGCTAGACTACCTTTGGAACGTTTGCGCAGTCTGGGAGGGACTGAGTTCAGAGGTTTGTCTGCAGAGGGTTCCGAGTCTTGGTTGGAAAGTACTAAGAGAATTTTGGGACAAATGAACTGCAATGATGTGCAGAAGCTAGGCTGTGTGGTATCGCTGTTGCGTGATGATGTGTATACCTGGTGGACGACCACTATCTCCGGAATGGAGGAAGCTGATGTAACTTGGACGTTCTTTTTGAATGCGTTCAAGAGGAAGTATCTGTGTGTGCGATACCTTGATGAAAAGAAAAGAGAGTTCATGTCTCTTACTCAAGGGAGCATGACTGTGGCTGAGTACGAGATCCAGTTTATCCGTCTCAGTCAGTACACACCTGAGCTTATTCCTGATGAGCGAGAAAGGTGTGAGCGTTTCCGGTATGGGTTGGTGACGGATGTAAAGACCTTTATGCTTGCCGCTGAGTACACTGAATTTGATGTGCTGGTTAGTAGAGCGAAGGATATTGAGCTGAATCTGAGTTTGTCCTCTAGGAGTGATGGTTCTAGTGCGGGCAAGAGAACTGCTGAGTATAGTTCCGGTGGTGGACGGAACAAGAGAGGACGTGATCGGAGGTATCAGTCTTCTGCTAGGCGTGGTGGTGGAGGGCAAGGTGCGTCTGTTTAGGGAGACAGGGCGAGAGCTGATCAAAACACATGCTGGGCATGTGGATCGCGTGGTCATTTGAGACGTGATTTTCCTCGGGTAGCGAGAGAGGTGCAGGCTCCTGTTGTGGTGACCGGTAATTCGTGCTGGAATTGTGGTTCGGCGGATCACATGAGGAGGGAGTGTCCTCTGTTGGCCGGTGGTGGTCAAGGACGTGCTCCTGGTGTTGTTGCACCACAGAGGGGTCGTGGGCGCGGCCGTGGTAACTTCCAGCGCAGAGAGGATGGTGGAAGGAATGTAGCTCATGTGGTGGCTGTCCAACCTGAGGGTGGAGGCCAGGCTCGAGTGTATGCGCAGCGAGAGGGAAGAAATGACACGGATGTGATCGCATGTACCTTCACTTTGCAATCCTTGTCATTACTTTCCTTGATTGATTCTGGGTCTACACACTCATACATATTGCGTGAACATGCTGAATTGCTTGGTTTGCCTGTTGAGTCTTTGGATGTTGGTATACGTGTAACTAGTTCTTTTGGTGAGACTGTTGTGACACGAAAGCTTTATAGAAGATGTCCCTTGGTTGTGCAAAACCATGTTTTTCATGTTGATCTCATGGAATTGCCTTTCTATGGTTTTGATGTAATCCTTGGTATGGATTGACTTGTTGAACATCGAGCTGTGGTGGATTTTGAGAATAAGCGAGTTTTGTTGAAGATTGCGGATGACTATGAGGTGGTGGTGGTTGGTGAGAATGTGAAGTTTCTTGCCAATGTGGTATCTACCTTAGAAGCAAGCCGAATGCTGAGGCAAGGTTGTGAAGCCTACCTAGCCTTCATGATGAATCCTAGCTCTAAGGAGTTGCGAGTGCAAGATATCAGGACTGTGCGAGAGTTTCCTGGTGTGTTTCCGGAGGAGTTGCCTGGATTGCCTCCTAATCGTGAAGTGGAGTTTGGAATCGAGCTGTATGAAAACACAACTCTAGTGTCCATTACTCCTTATCGAATGGCACCTAAAGAGTTGAAGAAGCTGAAGACGCAACTTCAGGAGTTGCTTGATCGTGGTTTCATATGGCCGAGTGTGTCACCTTGGGGTGCACCGGTCTTGTTTGTGAAGAAAAAGGATGGCACTATGAGAATGTGCATCGATTATCGTCAGCTTAACAAGTTGACTATCAAGAATCGGTATCCATTGCCGAGGATTGATGATCTTTTTGATCAATTTCGGGGAGCAGCTGTGTTCTCTAAAATTGACTTAAGGTCAGGGTATTAACAGTTGAAGGTGAAGGATGTGGATGTGCCAAAGACAACCTTCAGAACGAGGTATGGGCTTTATGAGTTTCTTGTGATGCCGTTTGGTTTGACGAATGCTCCTGCAGCTTTCATGGACATGATGAATAGAGTGTTCCATGAATACTTGGATAAATTTGTTGTGGTGTTCATTGATGATATTCTCGTGTACTCTCGTACTGAGGAGGAGCATGAGGGGAATTTGAGAATTGTGTTGCAGGCTTTGTTGGAGAATCAACTTTATGCTAAGCTGAGCAAGTGTGAGTTCTGGCTCAGGGAAGTTGTGTTTCTTGGTCATGTGGTTTCTGCTGAGGGGATTCGTGTTGATCCTCAGAAGATTGAGGCAGTGATGAATTGGAAACCTCATAAGTCTGTTCATGAAGTTCGTAGTTTCCTTGGTTTGGCGGGATACTACCAGAGGTTCGTGGATGGGTTTTCAAAGATTGCTGCACCTTTGACAAAGTTGTTGCAGAAAGATGTTAAGTATGAGTGGACGGAAGCGAGACATCAGGCTTTTGAGAAGCTTAAGGCAGCTTTGACGTAAGCTCCTATCTTGGTTCAACCTGAATCAGGGAAAGAGTTTGTGGTGTATAGTGACGCGTCCTACGTTGGTTTGGGATGTGTGTTGATGCAGGAGGGTAAGGTGGTGGCTTATGCATCGCGCCAATTGAAGGTGCATGAGCGCAATTATCCTACGCATGACATTGAGTTAGCTGCGGTGGTTTTTGCTTTGAAAATTTGGATACATTACCTGTATGGTGAGAAGTGTACTGTGTACACGGATCACAAGAGTTTGAAGTATCTGATGTCTCAGAAAGAGTTGAATC
Organism: Hibiscus tridactylites; assembly: GCA_958450335.1. NCBI lineage: Eukaryota > Viridiplantae > Streptophyta > Magnoliopsida > Malvales > Malvaceae > Hibiscus > Hibiscus tridactylites. The sequence goes on along the minus strand of OY288268.1, from coordinate 23,289,265 downwards.
TCAGGCAACGACGTTGGGTGGAGTTGCTTAAGGATTATGATTTGACGATCGAGTACCATCTGGGTAAAACTAATGTTGTAGCGGATGCCTTGAGTAGGAAGGTGGCAGTGGAGTTGAGGGCTATGTTTGCCAACTTGAGCATTTCGCGTGATGGTGGTCTTGTGGCTGAGTTGCAAGTGAAACCATCCTTGATTCAGTTGATAAAGGATAAGCAGCTGTTGAATGATTCCTTGGTGCCACATGTTCAGGATATTGCTGAGGATAGGCCATCAGATTTCTGCTTTAATGATGATGAAGTATTATGTTTGGGGAGTCGAATAGTAGTTCCCAATGATGCTGAATTGAGGCGTGCTATTCTGACTGAAGCTCATAGTAGTCCTTTTGCTGTGCACCCTGGTAGTACTAAGATGTATCGTGATCTTCGTGATGAGTACTGTTGGGTGGGTTTAAGGAAAGATGTTGCTGAGTTTGTGAGCAAGTGCATGGTTTGTCAGCGGGTTAAGGCTGAGCATCAGTTTCCTTTCGGGTTGTTGCAACCGTTGAGGATTCCTGAATGGAAGTGGGAAAGGATTACCATGGACTTCATGTCTGGTTTGCCTTTGTCGCCATCGAAGAAGAATTCGGTGTGGGTGATTGTGGATCGCCTAACGAAGTGTGCGCATTTCTTGTCCGTGCATACTACGTACATTTTGGACAAGCTTGCGGAGCTGTATATTGCTGAGATTGTGCGGCTGCATGGTGTGCCAAAGTCTATAGTGTCGGATTGAGATCTGAGGTTTACATCACGTTTCTGGCAGTGTTTGCACCAGGCTTTGGGTACACAGTTGAATTTCAGTACTTCTTATCATCCACAGTCGGATGGACAGTCTGAGCGAGTTATCCAAGTGCTGGAGGATATGTTGAGGTGTTGTGTGATTGAGTTTCAGGGTTCTTGGGAGAAGCATTTGCCGTTGGTGGAATTTGCTTATAACAATAGTTACCAAGCAAGTATTCAAATGGCACCTTATGAAGCTTTGTACGGGAGGAAGTGCAGAACTCCTCTTTGTTGGGCTGAAACAGGTCAGAAGTTGGTTTCGATGTCAGCTTTGTTGAAAGGAACCACCGAGAAGGTGAAGCTCATTTGTGAGCGATTGAAGGCAGCTTCTGATTGACAAAAGTCTTGCGCGGATTTGAAGCGTAAGGAGATTGAGTATGCGGTGGGTGACCGTGAGTTTTAGAAAGGTTTCGCCTTGGAAAAAGGTTATGAGGTTTGGTAGAAAGGGTAAGTTGAGCCCTAGGTACAATTTATTCATATCGAATCCTTTATAATTCTTTCAACACATGTCTATTTATAAACAAAAATTCATACCCACCTTAAATTTTTATATCCATCACCTACGACGGATACAATTTTCAAATCCATACTCGACCGCGTCGATACTTTTTCAAATTTACATCCGCCAACGTGGGTACATTTTCAAACTCACCCTCGTACAACTATCTAGCTGGGTAACCACCACTCAACACGCGTTACCTTAAAAAATCCATTTATCTCATAATATATAACTCAAAACTTCCTTTTATTTGTTCCAAAATAACATAGACTCAAATATCTTTTCAACCATATAAGGTGGTACTTCTAATTCGACTTGTACAATTTATTATGAACTTTTAAAGTCACTGTCAAACTAGTATTACGAGCAATTTAATGTTCTGGTTTTGACCTCTGATAACTTCAAAATTCGTATCTTTTAAAATGAAGATCAAAATCGATCATCATTTGTTCTAAACGAAACTATACTTATTCATGATTACAATGATTTATAGATATTTTCCTAATTATTTGTATAGTATTTTTGGTGATTTTTCAAACTCATTTCATATGCATAAAATCTTGGACATTTTTCTAAAAGATTTTTTATTTTTCTCAACATTGAAACATGAAAGATAATTCAACGAGGAAAATACAATAAAATTTTCAAAGAATATATATATATATATATATATATATATATATATATTAATTTCTCAAGGTTTTCATCAAAACGAAACTAATGATCAAAGAAAACAAATATTTTAACAGCAAAATAAATCTATTTACTTGCAGCTTCAACAACGAAAACCAACGACCATATATAGCCATAGTCAAAACAGTACCTAATAAAAATTTGTGTAATATATATGTTTTTTATCAGCAAGGCAATAATTTATTGAAAAAAAACTTACAAATATAACCGGGTGCCTTGTTAAAAACTTCTCTAAGCCTAATTGGAGGAAAAGAGTACAAGCATGGTTATATGACATACATCAGAACACACACCAAAAGAAATAACATAGCAAACAACTCAATAAACAACTCGCAACCACGAGGCACGACCCACACCACCATTTGCAAGAATACCTGCAATACTATTCGCCTCACGTGAGACATTATTGAAGCAAAGGTGATGAAGATTATCACAAGCAACATCAATCCAATGGAAAGCCGTCCAAAATTTCCATGGTCGGCGTTCACTATGCATCACCCACGATACCGCAATCATGGAATCCGATTCAATCACCACAGAAGTATTCCACCATTTAGAGTTAACAAGAAGTTCCACAACAACACATATCGCGAGTAATTTAGCTTCATTGGAGTCAATCACTCCAAAAGGACTAGAAAAAAATCCAACACCCGACTGAACGAATCACGTAGTACTCCTTCACAACCTGCCAGACCTGGTTTTCTCCGCGCCGATCCATCTTGAAGAACTAATGTTTTGATATAATAAATTGAAAAATAGTTTTGGACTAAATTGAAAAGATTTAAAAAATGTCTTTAAGTCCAAACAACTTGAAAATAAGTGTGTGGATGTTTTAAATGGTTTTGGCAAGGTTTGAAACATTTTTAAGTAGCAAAACCAAAGTTTTCAAGGTACTCATTTCGATACAGGCTAACCTGTTTCGAAATAGTTTGAAACTACCAAAACCCGTACCAAAACAGAGCTTGCCCGTTTCGATACAGAGGGTTTCGGTTTCAAAACACCCCTTTGGTGTTTCGATACGCCTAACTGTCAAAACTTCCCCAACGACTATTTTCCCAATGGTATTTTAAATTGCAGCTCAACTATCACTCGTTCCGAAACGGTGTGTAACTGTTTCGATAAAGATCAAGAGCATTTCAAAATGGCCAGAGGCGTTTCGATACAGCTTGTTGGATCAGACTTCAATGGTTAGTTCTGAATAATGTCGTTCCGAAACGGGGTCACCTGTTCCAAAACAAACATCACCAGAACTACATTTATGGTGGGAATTAAAGTCTCCAACGGCTCCAAAACAACCCCAACGGTCCTCAACGGCTACAAACTCAATTGACAGTATAAAAGAGACCTCCAAGCATCAAGAGAAGACTAATGATTCAATTGTAACAACACTATGATGAAATATTGTCTTTAGAGCTTTAATTGTAAATTCCTTGTATAAACAACACTTGTGAGCTTAATTATCAAATTTGCTCAAGTGTTTAGGTTTTGGGTGAGTGTTCAATAGTGCAAACAAATACCTATTAGAGGGATTTCAAGTTTGCTTAGAATTTCTCTTGTGAGACAGTGCTTGATCAAGCTTTGGGTAGAAAACTTGATCGTTGTAACGGTTTCCTCCTAAGTCGAGAAAAGGGGACAAAATTATTAGTGAATTTGTTTAAAATCCTTAGTGGGGAGCTAAGATAGTGGATGTAAGTGCTTGTTAGAAGGCCGAACCACTATAAGTCCTTGTGTCAATTTTCTATCTTTCACCTCCTACAAATTCACCCAAATATCCAACTTCTCCACCACTTGGCAAGCTAGAACGGTTGAAGGAAATCGAGCACATACAACTCAACAATTGGTATCAGAGATTGGCTCAATTGAAGAGGATTAACATCCTATTAAGGCGTTCCGGCAAGCTCGAACAACATTTCAAACAACCGGTTCAATGGCGCAATCCATCGACAAGCCACCATTCTTCGACGGGACCAATTATGCTTATTGGAAGACAAGAATGATGTTCTTTGTCAAATTCAAAGACTACAAAATTTGGGACATTATTTAGGATGGTCCGTTCGTACCACAAGGGAGCAAGGCGAAGTGGAGTGCCAATGACCGCAAGAAGATGTGACTAAATTGCAAGGCTTTGCACTTCATCTTTTGTGCACTTAGCCTCAACATCTATGAGAAGATGTCTTCTTGTGAGAGTGACAAGGAAGTTTGAGACAAGCTCGAAGTTACATATGAGAGAACAAAAGAAGTAAAGAAGACCAAGACCGACCTTCTCAACCACGAGTATGAGAACTTTAAGATGGATCCAGAAGAGGACATTGAGAAGATGTTCCATCGATTCTCCACCATCATCAATGGACTCAAAGGTTATGGAGAAGTCATTCCGGAAGAAAAGCTTGTCCGAAAGCTTATCTATTCTCTTCCTGAGTCATGAAACTCGAAAAAGACCGCCATCATCGAAGGCAAAAATTTAAAGACCTTGAAGCTCGATGAACTCATGAGTCACTTCTCACTCACCAAATCATGAAGAAAGACAAAGAAGAGGAGAAGAAGAAGGAAGAGATAAAGAAGATATGGAGGAAGAAAGTCATGGAGCTTGACATCAACACTAATGTCATTGCTCTCAAACCCTCCAAGTGCAACCATGTTGATACAAGCGAGGAGGAGGATAAAGAAGAAGAGATAGTTCATCTCTTCAAGAAGTGTACCCCATTCATGAAGAAAGCATTGAAAGAATTCGATCGCGAATCAATGAAAAATAAGAGGGAAAACACTTCAAGCCATAAGAAGAAGGCATATGTGGCTACTTGGAGTGATGAAGACTCCACCGACGATGAACAAGCCAACCTTTGCCTTATGGCCATCGAAGAAGATTCAAGGGAAACTTCTAATTCATGTACCTCATGTTCATATTCATTTGATAAATTACAAGATGCCTATGGTGATTTGGTTTTTGAGTTTAAAAATCACATTCTGAAAAACAAGAAAAATGTTTCAAATTTGAAGATTCAAAATGATTTGATTTCTAAAACCAAAATTGAACTTGAAGCAAAACTCAATGAGTTTGAAAAAAAAATGTGTTGATTTACAAAATTTGCTTCACAAAGTTCAAGAAGAAAAATATTTGATTTCTAAAGAGCTTGAAAAGAAAAATAATTTTGGAAAATCAAAATTTTATGTTAGACAATCTATTGCCCCTAGATTTATAAATGGAAAATGTTTTAGAAGTGTTTGGGTCCCAAAAGGACTAACCATTTCAACTAAAAAGGATGAAATTGAAAAATGGATTCTTAAGGGCGCTAAATTTTGTTCCACTAATGTCTATGGATCCAAAGGAATTTGGATACCAAAAATTACTTGATTGTCTTATGTTAGGTGTGATGGAGATTGATCAACAAGTTCAATTGAGGGGGAGCTCCATGCACACAAGGAAGAACACTTGAAGAAGGAAGGCTTCACATCCTCCCTTGAGTTCAAGTGTGGTAAACTCTAGTTGTTTTTATTTGTTTAAATTAGATTTAATTTTAATTCAACTAGATTATCATGTGTTGGACTAATATTATTTGATGATGCATTGAGTAAGGGGGCATTTTAAAACCAAAATTCTTATTTGTGTCATTTTTTTAACCTCCTAAATTATTTTGAACTTAAAGTTATTTAAATTCTTTTTGATATAACAAAAAAAGGGAGAAATTGTTTGAAAAATTGATTTTTCAAGAGAATAAGGGGGAGCTTTACTTCTTTTAATTTTTGAAATCTCTTATATAATTTTTTAAAATACAAAGGGGGAATCCCAAACAATTTTTCAAGTTGGTTTTATTATATCAAAAAAGGGGAGATTGAAGAACTAATGTTTTGATATAATAATTGAAAAATAGTTTTGGACTAAATTGAAAAGATTTTAAAAATGCCTTTAAGTCCAAACAACTTGAAAATAAGTTTGTGGATGTTTTGAATAGTTTTGGCAAGGTTTGAAACGTTTTTAAGTAGTCAAACTAGGGTTTTCAAGGTACCCGTTTCGATATAGGCTAGCATGTTTTAAACAGTTTGAAACTGCCAAAACTCGTACCAAAATAGGGTTTGCCCATTTCGATACGGAGGATTTCGGTTTCGAAACACCCTTTGGTGTTTCGATACGCCCTACGGTCAAAACCTCCCCAACGGCTATTTTCCCAACGGTATTTTAAATTATAGCTTAATTATTTATCACCCGTTCTGAAACGATGTGTAAACATTTCGATACAGATAAAGAGCGTTTCGAAACGGCCAGAGGCGTTTCGATACATCTTGTTGCATCAGACTTCAACGGCTAGTTCTGAAGAAGGTCGTTCCGAAACGTGGTCGCCTATTCCGAAACGGACATCACCAGGACAACATTTGTGGTGGGAATTAAAGTCTCCAACGCCTCCAAAACAACCCCAATGGTCCTCAACGGCTACAAACTCAATTGAGAGTATAAAAGGGGCCTCGAAGAATCAAGAGAAGACTAATGCTTCAATTGTAACAACACTATGATGAAATATTGTCTTTAGAGCTTTAATTGTAAATTCCTTGTATAGACAACACTTGTGAGCTTAATTGTCAAATTGGCTCAAGTGTTTAGGTTTTGGGTGAGTGCTCAATAGTGCAAACAAATATCTATTAGAGAGATTTCAAGTTTGCTTAGAATTTCTCTTGTGAGAGAGTGCTTGATCGCGCTTTGGGTAGAAAGCTTGATCGTTGTAACGATTTCCTCCTAAGTTGAGAAAAGAGGACGAAATTCTTAGTGAATTTGTTTGAAATCCTTAGTGGGGAGCTAAGGTAGTGGATGTAGGTGCTTGTTAGACAGCCGAACCACTATAAATCATTGTGTCAATTGTCTATATTTCACCTCCCACAAATTCACCCAAATATCCAACTTCTTCACCACTTGGCGAGCTAAAACTGTTGAAGGAAATCGAGCACATAAAACTCAACATATCTACGTTAAATTTCAGTACATCTAACCTTGGTGGTATCCATTAGACTCTCATACGGTCATTATGCTTTACAACATTCGTTACCATCACCCAAGGACATGACCACCATTGCGCTTCCACAACGCTCGATGACCATTTCGAGGCTTGCACCCAATAGAACGATCTAAGCTTGAGAAGGAAGAGCATCTCGTCTACTGATAACTTTTTTTTTGTTAAAAACAAAATCATTCCGACCCAACCAAATGGACCATAAGGTTTTCATCAAAACGAAACTAATGATCAAAGAAAAAAATATTTTAACAACAAAATAAACCTATTTACTTGTAGTTTCAACAACGAAAACCAACGATTGTCTATAGCCATAATCAATACAATACATAATAAAATTTTGTGTAATATATATATGTTTTTTTATCAGCAAGGCAATAATTTACTAAAAAAAAGCCTGACAAATATAACCGTGTGCCTCGTTAAAAACCTCCCTAAGCCTAATTGGAGGAAAAATAGTACAAGCATGGTTATATTACACGCATCAGAAAAAACGCCAAAAGAAATAACATAGCAAACAAATCAATGAACAACTCGCAACCATGAGACACGACCCACACCACCCTTTGCAAGAATATCCGCAATACTATTTGACTCATGTGGGACATTATTGAAGCAAAGGTGAGGAAGATTATCACAAGCAACATTAATCTGATGGAAAGTCGTCCAAAATTTCCATGGTCGGTGTTCACCATGCATCACCCAAGATATTGCAACCATGAAATTCGATTCAATCACCGCAAAAATATTCCACCATTTAGAATTAACAAGAAGTTCCACATTAGCACATATCGTGAGTAATTAAGCTTTATTAGAGTCAATCACCCCCAAAAGACCAGAAAAAAGAGGCAACACCTGACCGGGCGTATCACATAGTACTCCTCTACAACCTACTAGACCTGGTTTTTTCCGCGCCGATCCATCCACGTTAAATTTCAGCACATCTAACCTTGACGATATCCATTGGACTATCAAACGATCATTATGCTTTACAACATCTGTTGCCATCACCCAAGGACATGACCACCATTGCGCTTCCACAACGCCTGAAAACCATTTCGAGGCTTGCACCCAATAAATCGATCTAAGCCTGACAAGGAAGATTAACTCATCTACGGATAGCTTCTTTTTGTTAAAAACAAAATCATTCTGACCCTGCCATATAGACTATAAGGCCTCCGCACAAGAAATAATCCACCATTGTCTCGCCGCCCCCGAAAAAGGACAATTCAAACATTGCAGTAAAAAATCCAGCATCCACTGTAGCCGAACCAACACCACACACCACCAGCCATTATCCTAGACCATAACATATAGATTATCGGACATTCATAGAAAATATGGTTCAAGGAATCCTCCCCATTCTCGTACCAAGAACAGTGCATTGCCACCAGATTGACCGAAAAACCTCTCACCCTAAAAAAATCACTTGTCAGCAACCTATTATGTTGCAGAAACCACAAGAAACACTAGATCTTTGGAGGAATGTCTAATTTCCATATCATAAAATGTGCAAAAGTCCCTTCTTCGACACCAAAAGAAGTCATCAAAGACATTAAATTCTTCACAGAAAACATACCTGATGAGCTTGGTTTCCAAATCAGCCTGTCACCCCTTAAACCATGCATAGGATGCGCACACACAAGAGCCTTCAATTCCACCAGTTGATGTTGATCAAAAACACGTAATTGTCTACAAAAAAAAATTGTCCAGCCACTAATGTTTTGATGCAATAATTCTTTAATTTTGTTCACCAACATGAGCTTATTTGAAGCAATTTGAAATAAATGAGGACACGCAAGACTTAGGGGCACATCAAGACACCATCAATCATGCCAAAAAAGAACGTGTAAACCATTACCTACAATCCAAGGAAAGTAGCCTTTGCCCATAAACTCGCCAATTTGATCCTCCTTTTGAATCTCACAATTTCTCCCCACACCCTTGACATTTTCTTTGTACAAGTCATAGGCCTCCAATTCAAAACTTGTGCCCCATATTTTTCCAAAATTATTGATCTCCATAAAGAATTCTTATTATCCGCATATCGCCAAAACCACTTCACCAACAAGCATAAGTTATGAGTTCGTAAATTCACAACACCAAGCCCACCCAAACGACGAGGGTGATAAACCGAATACCAATTTACTCTACTCATTTTCCTTTTTTCCGTCATACCTCCCCAAATGAAATTCCTACAGATTTTGTCTATCTTTGCAATTACACCTTTCAAAGCTTTATCAATGCCCATGTAATATAGAGGAAGAGTCGATAATACCAAATTTACCAAGATTAATTTCGTTGTAAAGGGCATTGATTTGCTTTTTTCAACCTGAGAGATGTGACCAAAAACGTTGAATAACCGGCTCCTAAATGCTTGTACTACTCGGATTGTTCCCCACTCGAATCCCAAGATACTTAAAAGGCAGTATACCATAACAACACCCAAGAACATCGACCATTGCTGCTGCTTTCACCACATTCATTCCTATAGCATATAGATAAGATTTCACATAATTTATTTTAAGACCCGATCCATATTCGAAGCAAGTCAACAACCTTTTCAAATTTTGCACGTGACGCACCTTCCCTTGCATAAAAATCACAATATCATCTGCAAATTGGAGGTGCGAAAGCTTCACACCCTCCGCTACTCTCACTCCCCAACAACGTCCCTCTCCTCCGCCTTGCAAAGAAACTGGTGTAACGTTTCCGCTACAATTACAAAAAGGAGTGGTGACATCTAGTCACCTTGCCTCAATCCATGCCTCATCGAAAATTCTTTCGTTGCACTACTACTAATATCGATAAACGCACTATGCTAATATACGCATATATCCATCTTCTCCATTTGTCCCAAAACTTCATTCATTCCATAAATTGGTCCAAGAAATCCCACTGGATGCAATCATAAGCTTTGGAAAAGTCGAGCTTTAGAACAACACCTCATTCACTAAGCTTTAGATTTTTCAAGGAATGTATCACCTCGTTTATCAACAATATACCATACATAATTTGTCGCCCACATATAAATGTCGATTGTGAATCACTAATAACGTCCCCAATCACCATTTGAAGTCTCGCTGCCAACACCTTAGCTAAGATCTTGTAAACAGAATTTAAGAGGCATATCGACCTATAGTCCCCAATCACTCGTGACTCTTCATTTTTTGGAATTAGCGAAGAAATATGGAATTCATCCTTCGCGGTAACAAACCAATCTCATGAAATTCATTGAACATTTTCATTAAATCTCCTCTCAAGAATGACCAACCTTTTTTGAACAAAGCAAAGCTGAAACCATCAGTCCTCGGCGCCTTTGCTCCATCACAATTCCAAACAGTTCATTTTATCTCATCCTCAGAAAAAATAGCCTCCAACACACTGTTTTGTGCCTCTGTAATATTCCGAAAGGAGACTCTAGCATCAGAACTCCCTATACCAGAATTTTCCGTTAAGTGCTTGTGAAATTCCAAATAAAAATGTTTCTTTAAACAATCAGTATTGCAAATCCAACGTCCGTTAACATGCAGCCCCATAATCTTGTTGCGCAAACCTCTCAATTTTTCCGCACGATAGAAATAGTGTGTATTCTGATCACCCTCTTTCAACCATAACGCCCTTGATTTTTGCCTTCAAAATAATTCCTGAAAGCGATGTAGACGTCATAGTTCCAACAATACGTGGAATCTCTCCATGTTGCTTCCTTTTTCACCCCTATTATTGGCTATTCTCGAGTCCAGCTCGTCAACTCCACGTGTTGTCTCCTCAACTTGCTGGTCGACATTGCCAAATTTCTCTTTGTTCCATTGGTGAAGGAAGATTTTCATTGCCTTAAGTCTCTCGGTTATTGACTGCCCTTCCTCATAATCTGTAGCTTTTCCCCAAACCTCCTCCATCAGTTTTATATTAGATTTTTGTTCTAGCCAGAAGTTAAGGAAATGAAATGGTCATGGTCCCCAATCCGAGTCCTCTTCCATCAAAAGTAACGGTGTTCGATAGTCCCCTTAGTAAATTCAATTATTTTAATTGCCAAAAATAATCTAGCCATTCCCTTTGCATAATAAAACGATCCAGCCTACTGCATTTATTCCTAAAGTTGAACCACATGAATTATTTTCTTTGTAAAGGGAGATCAATCAAGTGTATCTCATTCATAAAATCAACAAAATTCTCCATTCCATAAACATTTCCTACACAACCACGCCTTTTTTCCAATGATATAATCGTGTTAAAATCACCACATAGGCACCAAGGGATCTCATGTTCCATCATATGCACACTTAGAACATCCTACAACTCCTTCTGCTCATCTACCAAACATGGTGCATAGATGCCAATAATGCCACACTTCCAATTCTCCCTCACCCATGTGCTAATCACAAGCATAAAATTATAATTCACCCTCTTACAGTCTACCCTGAAACATTGCTCATCCCAAACCATCAATATCCCCCATGATCAACCAATCGATGGGGTAAAAACAAAGAAATCTGGAATCCAAATAGTCCTTACCACCGCCGATGAAATATCCTCAAACTTTGTCTCCTGAATGCATACCATCTTGTCTCGGTGTTGTCGTAACCTATCACGAATCAAATTCTTTATTGATCTCTCTCCCAAACCCCGTATTTTCCACAACAACACTCGCATTATCACGACGCTACTACCTCACTCTGTGCGCTTCTATCTGTGATGCAATATTCTTCACAATTTCTTCCTCGTTTCCAATAGTGTACGCTCCCACAATTTGACCCAAATCAATGGTTTCTTTTGCTTATTTGAGTATTGCCTTCTTTCAACTAATGAAATTCGAATCTGATTACGATCCATTCATTATCCTATTAGCTTGGGGTTGATTTTTTCTCGGTCTACCTCTCCCTTTTTAGCCATTCCTTGATCAGCTACTTTTCTTTCTTCCCGTGGTAAAAAGCTTAACATTAATTCAAGCGTATCCCTTACCTTTATGTTAGCCCCATTGTAAGAGATAACTTTTGCCCTAGGTTTCATTTTAAAATTATTGTCCTCAAGCCCAAAATTAGACTATGTTTCACAGGCCACTGGCCTACGCTCCTCAACACAGTGCATTACATCGTATCCTATTGGTTCCTCTTCATTGCAGGACACTAGACCAACCACTTCATTCGAAACACCAGCATCTAACTCCTTTGATTATTCAACACCCTAAGATCAATGTGTCTCATGGTCTCCAGCAAATCACATATATAAGCAATACCCCTTTCTTCTATAGAATTCGGTACAACTGTATTGCTTGAGGCTTCCGTATTTTTATATCCCAACTTTAGACCTTTGCCCAATGTCTCTTCCACCCTCACCGTTGATCTAAACAATGTTGTATTATCCTCGCTGTGTCTTTGCTCCCTGCTCTGGCCATCCACACTCTCATCATCTATCTCGACTTGTTCTTCAACTTGAATGATGCGACCAAACATCTCAAGTTCTTGGATTCTAATCGGATACACAAGACCATTCATAACCAACTCCACTATTTCATCAATTCTAGATGTCATATCAGTTTCAATCAGAATATGTGCTTTTTCAAAAGATGTTGGTTCAAGAGTTTCCTCATCAATTTTCACTAGAGATCCCCAAATCTCAAAAATATTTATGAATGTAGCTTGGGACCATGTTGGGATTGGTATACCAATGATCTTCAACAAGACATATCTCTTGTCCACTCTCACATCTTCTAACTATTCCCTTACGCTGTCAAACCACTACAATAGCACTCGAGACTCTAAAACTTTTTGTCGTGTTGCTTCCTTCGTAAACAAGAATAGAATATAAGGGCCGAAGATCCTTCTTATCGAGAACCCTTTTAAGTTTGTCGCCGAAAGATCCTTTGCCAACTCAGTCAGTGATTCGTTGCGGATACATCGTCCAATTGCACTACAACGTAAAATATTCATGTTTCGTTCCTCCACTATTCCGATCACTCGTTTCTGTTATGGTATTGTCTGAATCTATGCTTCTCTTAAATTCCCCCTTCCATCCATCAATATTTTTGAATCCTAAGAATCATTCTCTCCTTTTCGCCGCTAGAAAGAGTCTCTTGTGTTTCTCTTAGCCATCGATACATGGATCCTGGATCCATATATCCATGCCCCATTGATCCTTTCGATCACCCAATTTGCATATTCCTCTGATTCCATCCTCACAAAACCAAATCTAAATCCTCTATTCGTCAATTTTGTCGATATAAATGTATCAGCCACTATTCTATGAAGATCGCAAACTTGCCACAATCCCTTCCAATGGATATGTTTGTGTTAAGTATGACTCATATACTGTAAAAGGACTTCGCTCGCTCACTCCCACTCTGCTCCAGCATCTGTCCATCAAAGGAGTATGAATCCTTGGAGGATAAGAAATACTACTCCCCAAAGGATTAGAACAATTGTAATCCTAGTTAAAGTAGGATTGAGTAGTAGTTACCCTAGTTAGAATAGGACTTGGATGTAGGGGGCTATATAAAGTGGCTTACCCCCACCTCATTAGTTACTTCATCAATTGTTCTTTAGGCTTTAAGCCTTTTTTTTCTTCGGGCACCACCGATTGAATAAAAGAAAACAACTGCTCTTTGCTCCCCGAAGACGTAAGCACACTGCTGAACCTCGTTAAATCTCTTTTGTTCTAGCTTCTTTGATTTTCTTTTGTGTTTGTCGTGTGCACAACAACTGGTATCAAGAGCCTGGTTGTGATGGCTATGTCTGGTGTAAAATTCGAAGTGGTCAAGTTCAATGGTGAAGGTAACTTCGGATTGTGGTAGAAGAGGTAAAGAATCTATTAGTGCAACAAGGGATTTTAAAGGCTTTACGATCTACAGAACCAACGTTGATGGAGGATGAAGATTGGGAAGAACTGAAGAAACGAGCGACTGGAACCATACAGTTATATTTTACAGATGAGATTATGTATCACGTTATGGATCTGACGTCTCCAGGAGAGATATTGAGCAAGTTGGAAAGTCTATTTATGTCCAAGTCTTTGACAAATAAATTGTATCTAAAGCATAAGTTATATGGGCTGAAGATCAGAAAGGTCAAGATTTGGCGCAGTACGTGAATATCTTCAATCAAATAATCACCGATTTAACTCAACTTGATGTGAAGATTGAAGAGCAACGATTCTGTTGTGTTCGTTTCCTTCTTCTAATGAACACATGGTGACTACTCTTACATGTGGGAAAGAAACAATCAAAGTTGAAGATATTACTGCAGCCTTGTTGGCCCACAACCAGTGAATTCAGAATACAGTCGAAAGCTCACATTGATTGTTTATATGTTAAGGGTAATCATGACCATGGAATGAAGTCAGAGAAGGAGGGTTTTAGAAGACGGAATTCTAGATCAAAGTCTAGAGGCAAGAAGACGTTTCATTGCTACAAGTGCAATGAGCTAGACATATGAAGCGAGACTTCCAAAGTGGAAAAAGGAGTCAGATGATAAACATGATGCATCATCCAAAACTGTGAATGTTGTACAGAATGAGAATTCAGATTGCAGTGATGGTGATATGCTTTGTATTTCGACAACATAGTTCACGGATGCTTGGATTCTTGATTCAGGATGCTCTTATCATATAATGCCTAACAGGGAGTGGTTTTCCACCTATATGTCTGTTAATTCTGGTTATGTCTATTTAGGTGATGATAGATGTTGCAATATTGTCTGCTTTGTATTTAGATGATTCAGGATCCAAAACTGTTAGAACATTATGTGATATTAGGCATATACCGGATTTGAAAAAGAATCTAATTTCTTTGGGCACTTTGCATAAGTATGAGTTAATTCCTAAAGTTGATGAGGATAGAGAAACCATTAGGATTGTTAAATGTGCATTGGCTGTGATGAAAAGAAAGATAACCGCAGGGAATATCTATAAACTGTTAGGGAGTACCGTTGTAGGTAGAGCTCATTTTGTTGAATCATATGATGATAATACAAAATTGTGTCATATGCGTCTTGGTCATCTTAGTGAACGTGGAATGATTGAATTGCATAAAAGAAATTTGTTGCATAGTGTCAAAAGTTGCAAGCTCAATATTTGTGAATTTTGTGTTCTTGGTAAACAGACTAAGTCAGTTTCACGACTGGAAAGCACAAAACTGAAGGGATTCTTGATTATGTGCATTCTGATGTATGGGGGCCTACCAGAGAATCATCATTGGGTGGATCTATGTATTATGTTACTTTTATTGACGATTTTTCCAAGAAAGTTTGGGTGTATTTCTTGAAATAGAAATCTGAAGTCTTTTCCAAATTTAAGGTGTGAAAAGTTAAGGTGGAGAACCAAACGGGTAGAAAGATCAACTATTTAAGGTTTGATAATGGCACAAAGTACACAAATTTGCAGTTTTTGAAGTTCTTTGATGAGCATAGGATTCAGAGACATTTTTAGTGCGAAAGACACCACAACAAAATGGTGTTGCTGAAAGGATGAACAAGTCATTAGCTGAGCGGGCTCGGTGCTTGAGACTGAATGCAGGGCTCCCTAAAAATTTCTGGGCAGAGGCTGTGAGTATGGCATGCTATCTCATCAACAGGTCACCATGGACATCTTTGGGTGGAAAAGTTGTAGAAGAGGTACGGACAGGCAATGTAGGTGATGAGAGATCAAAACTTGATGCAAAATCAAAGAAGTGCATTTTTCTGGGCTATAAGAAAGGTGTAAAAGGATACAAGTTTTAGGATCTAGTTGCAAGGAAAACAATAATTAGTAGAGATGCAATCTTTGACGAGCAATTCATGTTGCAGCAGAATCGAGACAATGTGTTGGAGGATTTCGAACAGTATCCAAGAGCAGTTGAGAAAGAAGTAAGAGTTGAGAAATGTGAAAGTTCGAATTCAACTTCTGATACCTCTAATACAATTTTGTTGAAGAAATATAATTTAGCCAAAGATAGATTGAGACACATCAATGTAAAGGCTCTATGCAAATTGACTTTTGAAGATATGGTCTCTTTTGCACTTCACATTAGTAGTGAAGATCCATATACTTTTTCAAGGGGCTATCTCTAGTCCGGAGAAAAGAAAATAGATGGCTGCAATGGTTGAGGAGATGAAATCTTTGTAGAAAAATCATACGTGGGAGCTAGCTAGGCGTCCTAAGGGAAAGAAGGCTATTGGTTGCAAATGAGTGTATAAAAGGAAACCGACAATATCAGAAAAAGAGGGGGAAAAGTTCAAGGCTCGATTGGTAGCAAAGGGTTTTTCACAGCAAAAAGGAGTTGATTATGATGAAATATTTTCTCCTCTAGTTAGATATACTTCAATCAGGGCAGTTCTTGCACTTGTAGCTAGTTCATATTTACATTTAGAGCAAATGAATGTTAAAACTACTTTTTTTGTATGATGATCTAGAGGAGCAGATTTATATGCAGCAGCCAGAAGGGCTCATTCAATCCAGAGATGAACATCTGGTTTGCAGGTTAAAGAAATTATTGTCCGTGTTGAAGCAGTCTCCACGACAATGGTACAAGCGATTCGACTCCTACATGATTTAGATTGGCTACAAGCAATGTGAGTATTATTGTTGTGTCTATGTTAAAAGCCTTGATGCTGGTTCTTTTATTTTTCTGCTATTGTATGTTGATGATATGTTGTTGGTTGTAAAGTATATGCATGATGTTGTCGGTTTGAAAGCTTTATTGAGTCAGGAATTTGATATGAAAGACTTAGGAGCTGCAAAGAAAATTCTTAGAATGGAGATTTACAAAGATAGAGGCTCAAGGAAACTGTGGTTATCTCAGAGGGGCTATGTTGAGAAAGTGTTAGACATGTTTGGGATGAGCAAAGCAAAGCCTGTGAGCACTCCAATGGCGAATCACTCTAAGCTTTCTACAGAACAGTGCCCGAAGACAGACAAGGAAATTGAAGAGTTGGCAAAGGTCCCTTATGTCGGTATTGTCGGATGCTTGATGTATGCGATGGTATGTACTCGTCTTGATTTAGCTCATATTGTTGGTCAAGTCTGTAAATACATGTCTAAACTAGGAAGATCACATTGGGAAGCAGTCAAGTGGATTTTCAGGTATTTATAGGGTACTGTGGGACATGGAATTGTTTTCGGCAGTTAGCGATATGATTCTTTGATTGTTGGCTATGTAAATTTAGACTATGCATGTGATTTGGATGATAGAAGGTCTACAACTAGGTATGTTTTCACCCTTGGTGGAGGGCCTATATGTTGGAAGTCAACTGTTCAGTCTGTTGTGGCATTATCAGCAACTGAAGCTGAGTACATGGCAGTAGCTAAAGCTGCAAAAGAAGCCTTATGGCTTATCGGGCTAGTAAAGGAATTGGGTATTCGGCAAGGTGGAGTTCAGTTGCATTGCGATAGCCAAAATGCTATTCATTTGGCTAAGAATCATGTGTATCATGCTAGAACTAAACATATTGATGTGAGGTTTCATAAGATTAGAGAGTTGATTGCATCTGGTGAGATATTGTTACAGAAGGTGCATACTGCAGATAATTCAGTTGATACATTGACCAAGCCTATTACTACAGACAAGTTCAAGCATTGTTTGGACTTGTTGAATGTTTGCAAATGCTAGAGAAGCATTGTAGCCCAACCCACTTTGATGTGTGAGAGACTCTAGATTTATCTCTTAAGGGGCATGATATTCGCCAAGGTGGAGATTTGTTAAGTATGGCTCATATACTGTAAAAGGACAAATGTTGAAGCGAAGCGAGAGCATCTGTCCATCAAAGGAGTACGAATCCTTGGAGGATGAGGAGTACTACTCCCTGAAGGATTAGAACAATTGTAATCCTAGTTAAAGTAGGATTGAGTAGTAGTTATCCTAGTTAGAATAAGACTTGGATGTAGGGGGCTATATAAAGTGGCTTACCCCCACCTCATTAGTTACTTCATCAATTGTTGGTTTAAGCCTTTTTTGTCGGGCACCATCGATTGAATAAAAGAAAGCAACCGCTATTTGCTCCCCGAAGACGTAAGCACACTGCTGAACCTCGTTAAATTTCTTGTGTTCTTACTTCTTTGATTTTCTTTTTCGTTTGTAGTGTGCACAACAGTTTGGAAAGGTTATCGACATACAAGGTCCACAACCGCCGTCCCCCTTCTGGTGCTCTTCCTAGAGTTCGACGCCATTGTTAGATATATATTTTGGATGTGTTTTTTAGGAATGTAGGAAACGTGTAATCTGCATGTGTAATATATATGTACTCACCTTAAAAGATATTTCTGAATCCGCCATTATTACTATGCAAAACTCGGATACCAACTGAGGTGTGAATGACAATAGATGTATAATTTTTATATGGATTAACATTTTTAACTTTTAATTTTTATATTTCACTTAGGCATTAAATAAAATTTTTAAGTCAATAATTAAGGTAAATGCATAAATTAGATTGAATGAAAGGCAATAGAAAAAATAAATTAGTAAAATGAATGAGGTTTAAATTTAAGGGTAAAATATGTAAGTAGTTCTTCGATGACTTTTTTATTGTTGAATTTCTCGACTACAAAAAGTTTACAAATTATTTATTAATTTATAAAAATAATAAGTTGATATTTTTTATTAAAAAACTTCCAGAAAAAATTACATGACATTTAATAAATTTGACATAATAAAACTTTAGTACTCAACTTTTATACAATATTAAATATAGTTCAAATTTAAAAAATTAACGCTCAACATTTAAAAATCGTACCAATTTATTCCTTCCTCTAACTTATTTTAATCATTATCCCCATCCTTCACAACTACGTCGATGGTTGTTCCTTCATCGTCACCATCAGCCGTTATAAATTTCTTAAGCTCAACTACAATACCCTCCACCAAGAAAATGAAGCTCTTCTCAAACAAGTAATTTGATAATAATTATTGATTTATCATAGTAAGCTTGGAAATCTTTATGTTTAAAGGTCTAAAAATGGTGCAGCTGAAGGCAAATGTTAATGAGCCATCTTCGGATAATGAAGGAACAACCATCGACACAACTGAAGGCAAAGGTTAATTGAATTGCTACAATGCGGTGGTGTGTTCTTTATCGTCCTCCATTAGTAATTGCCTCATGTTGTTTAAAACAACATATGTGAACACAGGTCCAACAAAAATTTAAAAGTTCATTTTTTTTAAGTGGCCATTTTGTACATAAAGTAAACTCAAATTTGTAATATTGTCCATACTTTTTAATTGGATCAATTTTACTCTCGAGGTCATTCAATTGGATAAATTTTGCTACACTACCAACATTGATTGTTACAATGTTGACGTTACAGTTAACTATGCTGATGTGGCATGTAACGCCCCGAGTTTAGGGCCGAGAGTTATCGATTTAGTCAACCAAGTCGGATTTAAATTAAGTTGGAGAAAAAATATTTTTTAATACACGAAAAAGAGTTTTAAAAGACTAAAGGGGCAAAAGGGGATTTTTCATAAAAAGGAATAAAAAAGGGATTTTTTTTATCAAAAAGTCATCTTCTTCCCTATTTTGAAATTTACGTTCTAAAACCCTCCCCAAACCTTAGGCAATATTCCATTGGATTTCAAGCTCTCAACCAAGTAATTTCTTCAAGGTAAATGGTTCCTCAACTTAGTCTCATCTTCCTTGAGTCTTATATGTTGATATTTTTGTAAAACTAATGGATAAAACAAATTTTCATTTTTAAAGTTTGGTTAGAAATGAAAAGAAATCTTTGGGTTTTCGTTTGGGGATGATTAAGGCTGAGTTGGGAGTGTTTTTACCTTTTTTTTTAACACTAAAATGACATAAAATGGTGGGTTTTCAATGGAAACCCAAAATGGGTATTTTGGGTGATTTTAAGAGTTATAAATCTTGAGTTTTTAGTTGGGTTTTGAGTCTAAAAGGCAGCTGGAGGTTTGGTAGCTTTGTATTGATGTTTAGGGATGTAAAAAGGTAGATTTTTTATGGTAAATTCGTTGGTTGTGGCTGTTAGTAGTTTGAGACTGAAATTGTTATATTTCGGGTGAAGTTTGGGTTTGAATTGATGTGTATTGATGCAAGGATGTTGAATTCCGTGTTTTTGATGTGTTTGTGAGTGTATTTGTGTTCTAATGTTCAGTTTTGGGTTGCTCAAAATAGAGGAATTGGATTCGGGCTTTGTGGACGGAAATTTGGGTAGTTCAGAGGCTTTATTCGACATCTTGGGCATCAGTTGTGTGTTGACTGGTGAGTGGGTCGATTTTAAAAGCCTTAACGTGGTTAAGGGAATGTTTTGGGAGTTTGGATTGAGCTTGAAAGGCCAATCCAAGCTCGAGAGTAAGTTTTAAGTGTTTATGCAATTAAATTGTGTTTTACGATTCTTGAATGCAATCTTGAACATGCTATGTTGTTAAGTGTTGAATTGCATCGTTATGCATGTTGAGATGTGGGACTTGTATTTATTCTTGCATTGTGAGTACATGCCTTGCATGGAAGTTTGGATATGGTAAGTGGTTCAAGCATCAGTAATGCTTGTGGTTGTATTTGAGTATATTGACATGTGTTTGGTTGTTTCCGAATATAATTGATCGATCAATAGGATTAGAGTGCACTCGAGGTAAAATTCACGCGTGGCCTTAGTGATGTTGGATTCCACTAAGGAGAAGTACGGTGATGTGAGATTCCACCGGAAATTATGTTTTTACTAGACGGGTGAGTACAATGATGTGAGATTCCACCGGAATTGTCTAGTGGGTTTGAGAACTATTCGCATATTCGAGTAAAAACATTGAATGTCAATATACCCTTGAATGTTTTAATTCTCATGTTAAGCATGTTGTTGATTATATCTATTATGCTTATATTTATGCATTGTGGTTTACTTTGCTTGTGTTATGAGAATGAACATATAGTGAGCCCATGGCTTGTGGTTGCATTCGATAAATGCACGTGAAGGTAAAAGCATGACATTGTGTGTTCAAACATGTGGAAATGATTTGGAAATGGTTTTGGTTTCAAGCAAACTACCATTATAAAATTGCATTGTTGTAGCTACCTCTTTGAGCACCACTCACTAAGCTTAAACGCTTACGCTCTCTTTTCCAATAATGCATGCCCTTAGACCTTTAGAGCAGCTCGGGGAACAAGGGAGGATTCCAAGGGAGTTTGGTTTGCTCGAGTATGGTTTAGACTTCAATAATTAGTATTTAAGCAATGGGATAGGACCTTTTTGTTTAGACAAGTTTGCCTAGATGTTTTGGGCTTGTATTGCCTTATGCCATGTTGAAGTATGCTTTTGTTTAACTTTTGGCTATGTGGGTGAATGTTTTGTATGCATGTCTCCTCTATGAATCTTATCTTGTTGAATGTTGCACCGCTATGTGTTTGATATGCTTTATATGCTTATCCATGGATGCCTTGTAATGTATGCATGATTGTATGTTGCTTGAATGGTCGTTATATGCCTCTTGTGTCGAGTCCTTTTGTTTTTAGCAGCTAAAATAAGTTCTGCGGTGTAAGGCGTATCGATACGCTCAAGGGCTGTATCGATACGATCCTTTGCTTTGGACCTTGTTTTAGGCTATGCGTACCGGTACGCGGGGTGTATCGATACGCCAAATGCTCTCTAGAAATCTGAGAAATTGACGAGATTTTGGCGTATCGGTACAGGTCTTGAGGGTATCGGTACGGTCTTCGTAGTCTGACCTTGAGGAAGTTAACCGTTGAGAGCATATCGATACGGTCTTCTAGCGTATCGATACGGTCTCCCTAGGTTGACATTGGGGTGTTGACCAAGTCCAGGCGTATCGGTACAATCCTCTAGCGTATTTGTACGGCCTGTTGTAAATTTTGAAAAATGGTATCTTAATGGTTCGTTTTACGTGTTTGGTATCCATGTGTGTTTTTCGCTGCGTGACCTCTCACATAAGATATAATTAAAGCATCTAGATAAGATAACTTTAAAAGAAATTTCCTAGGATTGCTAACCGGAGTGGAGCCTTAACGAGTTTCGCTTTGGTTTTCCCCGTGTAACCCATTCGATGCGGTTTGGCGGCTAGGTCGGGTCAAGGGGGTTACATGGCGGTCTACGATGTTGACGTGGCAGTACACGTGTGATAATGATGTGGCGGAAATGTTAGATTGATTTTTCAACCGATTTCGAGAGCATATTGATTTTTTATTGTGTCCAGGGGCATAATTACTTTTAATTGAAAGTCTGATAACTTATTTAATATTTAAGCTAAAAATAAGAAATTATAAAATATTTATAAAATATTAAAAATAAAAACACTATAAATGATTTAAAAACTAAGTAAAAAATATAAAATTAAAAATATCAAAAGTTATAAAATGATAAATTATAAATGTAAAAAGTTTAAAAATATTTATAAACCATCGAAAAGACTTTGATTATTTCTTGTTAGCAAATAAAAATTAAACTTGTAACAAGAAAATAATTATATTGAAAAAAGTTCGAGTCAAATTAAAAAATATTTTTGATTAAATTCAAGTTAATTTAATTAATTTATTTAGTGAATTGAGAAATTACCTCTTACGCCAAAATGTTTGTTTTTGAGTTACTCGAACTTTGTCCACCCCTAATTATATATTCTTGTTATGAGTTTAATTTTTATTTGCTTTTCATATGTATTTGCTCTTCAAATGTAAATTTAATTCTCGCACGAGTTTTTATATAACAAAAAGTAAAAGAGCGTTTGGTGTGGTCATTAATATTTGGCGTAAAGATAGAAAGAAAGTTTAAATTTTATTATTACTCTAATGTAAGATTAATTCTATTGAAAATATGTTCAATAGTGAACTTAAGCTAACGAGAAATAATCGAAGAATTTTTGATGATTTATAAATATTTTTACTTTTATTTTTTATATTTATCATTTTATAATTTTTGATATTTTAAATTTTATAGTTTTTAAATTATTTATAGTGTTTTTATTTTTTAATATTTTATCAATATTTTAAATATTTTAAATATTTTATATTTTATAATTTCTTATTTTTTATCTTAAATATTAAATAAGTTATCCAATTTTCAACTAAAACCAATTATGCTCCTAAACTCGGAAAAAATCAAGGGTAAATTACATATTTGGTACCCCACATATGCTCGTGTTTCTGTTTTATTACCCTAACTAATTTTTTTGACAAAATAGTACCTAAATTTATGTTTTTGTTCTGTTTTGTTATTCCGACAGTCTAAAGTTAACAAAAATGATGATGTGGCTTGGTATAATCATAGTTTTAGTTTAAAATACTTGAATATTTTATCACTTTAGTCCAAAGTCCATCAATTTAAACATCATATTAACTTTTGGGGTAAAATTTAATTTACCCGTTTAATTTTTCTTTCCATCAGAATTGTTTAACTTCTATGAGTTTTGGGTTGGGGTTGGGTTTGAGGTTAGATTTAGGTTTAGGTTTAGGTTTATGGGTTGGGGTTTATTATTTAGTGATTATAATTATCTTCCCTCGTCGTAGCCCCATCAACCAGTCACCAAAATCCCATCGTGGCTTGAAACTGCACCTGTGCGATTTGTAAAAGGTGAAAAGGCGATGGAGGATTATGAAGAGGGGACGTTCAGAAGGCAAGGGTGAAAACAAAAAGAGTTGTCAACAATGGTCAAGTGCAAACAGTCATTGGTGACTGATGATATGAGTAGGGGTGTAAACGAGCCGAGTCGAGCTCGAGTAGTGCTAAGCTCGGCTCAGCTCGTTAAGATTTCGAGTCGAGTTCGAGCTTCAGTAATTTCTAACGAGCCTAAGAAATCTAAGCTCGTCTCGGCTCGTTTAGAACTCGAGTCGAGTTCGAGCTTGATTCGAGCTCAATCGAGTTAAGTGTTGACCGATCTTTGATCGCATTGGACTCAAGTAACTCTTCATCTATCATGTCTCATTTAAAGTCCTATGAAGAAAAAACTTTGATACACATATTTTGTAAACTCAAACTTGTTAATTTTAGGGTTTAGGGTGTTAGTTTAGGGTTTAAAGTTTTAGATTGTTGAGTTTAGAATTTATGATTTAGATTTTTAGGGTTTAATACTTATGTTTATGGTTTATATTTAGGGTTTTAAGTTTAAGATTTTAGATTTTAAACTATAAAAAATAAAAGAATACTATATTATATTATATTTTCGAGTAGCTCGTGAGCTTTTCGAGTCGGGTATCTAGTAGCTCGGCTCGGCAAGAATTCGAGCCGAGTTTGAGTTCGAGTCGAGTCCAATCGAGTCGAGCTTTGACCGAGCTTTGACCGAGTCGAGCTCGAGTAGCTCGCGATCTGTCTCGTCTCATTTACAGCCCTAGATGTGAGTGATGGTTGATGGGAAAATGAGAGGTTGGGGTTTTTAGGTAAGAAGAAAGAACATAAGACAGAAATTTATAGTTTTTATTCAAATATTCTAGATGATGATTAAATTGATAGATTTTGAATTAAATTGAGAGAAATGTATAAGTGTTTAAGACTAAAATTGATATTATCCAAATTGAAAATGGGTCATGTCATTATTTTCGTTAAATTTTAACATTCGGGACCAAAACAGAACAAAAACGTAACATTAAGTATTATTTTACTAAAATAATCATTGAGGTGCCAAAACAAAAACACGAAAATAAATAAATATTGAATGTAACTTAAAAAAAGTAATTTCATAATTTTTGGAAGACAAAAAGTTAGAATTAATGTATATAATATAACTTAAAAAAAGTGAAAAATCCTACCTGCCGCCCTTAAACAGATCAAGGAATTTCCAAGAAGGCAATTTTAGGTGAATAATTCCATTTTAATTATTATTTGGGAAAATGGCTCCTAGAAAATATTATTTGGCAAAATGACCCCCAAACTTGCCACGTCGGTGGACATCGCGTTGTGTAGGATGCGAGGTAGGATATCGCGTTCTACATAACGCGATTTCCGTCTACGTGGCCTTGTTGTTTGTGTTAACGGTTTTACAGTACCTCGCGTTCTGCAGAACGCGAGGTCCACGAGAATTTGAAAGGGCGACTGAATATATCGCGCAGACCTCGCGTTCTGCAGGACGCGAGTTATGTGCAATTCTGGGCTGAAGAACAAGGGAAAACAAGTGTGGGTAGGCCTGTTCGAGCATAATTTCGGGTGTGTAAATCGTATATTTTTAGCGATCATCGAGTTTGGGGTCGTAGTACTGGAAATTCTCTATCGTATGATATCAACATGGTTAATTTCCATCCATTCTACAATGGTTTAAAATGGCTTCGAAAACCCTATGTTATCATCCTTTTTTTAATGAAGTTGCATTTGAACAAATGTCGATTTTCGGTTTAGTAATCCCATAAAATTTATTCAAAACTGAAATTAAATAAATATTTTAAAGTTTAATTATAATAGATAAACAAAATTATAATACGACATTATAAAAATCAAATGTGTGGAATATAAATATTAAAAGCATAAGTACAAATCAGTAAAAAAAAAGACTAAAAATGCCTATGTCCACCCGTTCCGCAGTCGGGTGGATGACGATCACGAGCCGGATACCTCCGTCCATCGTCTAGTGGTGTGACACCCGGGTTTAGGGGTTAGGTGAAAATAATATTTTAATATTATCTTGGGCTCGGTTTTATAAATTACATAATGGCTCGGGTTTTGTTTTCAAATTAATTAATTTAATGATTGACTATGTTTTGCAATTTAATCCCAAATAGCCATGGATTGTGTGCCCTTGTGAATACCCCATTTCATTAAGGGCAAAAAGGTCCTTGTGCCTTTAAATTAAAACAAAACAAAAACACCCAACCCATATACTATTCAGTCCCTTCTTCATCAACGGGAAAACAAAAGCTCCCAACCCAATCTACTATTCCATCCAAAAGCTTCTCCATTTCAACTCCAAATTGAAAGGTAATGGTATTTTTGACTTCCCCTCATCCTCCCCTCCGTAAAAGTATCTTTCATTTTAGTTTTCATGAAGTTTTTAGAAAATGGGGGTTTTGAATATTTCGATTAAAAATGAGATTTTTATGTTGATAAATGGAGTATTTTGATTTGTTATGCTTAGATATGGTGAATAGAAGTCAAAGGGTGTATCATATGTGAATTTCAAATGACTTGGAACAATTTTCGGATTTGGGTAAACTTGGGGTTTTTGGGAGGTTTTGGGTGAGTTTTGGGGGTTGTTTTAAGTGGGTTTTGATAGGCTTTTGATAGTGCTATGGATAGGGGTTGAATTGGGATCAATTGTGGGTGTAATGGAAGTTGAAAAAATGGTTTTTGGACAAGGTTTTGGGGCCATCCGTATTGGTGAAAAATGGATATTGTTCATGCTTGCAACATTGTAGTTTGTGGTTGAATTGCATTCTGGGTTAGTTTCAGTGATAAGATATTGATTGTGGATGTTTTGTTTGCGTTTGGGATTGATTAGAATCAAGTTTGGGCATCGGTGAAGCATCGGAAGTGAATCCGGGGATTTGAA
Source organism: Hibiscus tridactylites (assembly GCA_958450335.1). NCBI lineage: Eukaryota > Viridiplantae > Streptophyta > Magnoliopsida > Malvales > Malvaceae > Hibiscus > Hibiscus tridactylites. The sequence goes on along the minus strand of OY288268.1, from coordinate 23,262,863 downwards.
GGTGGTTGCTCGCTTGGTCTTTGAGGGTGGAAGTTTAGGTGAGTGGTTAATTGTTTTAAAGGTTTTAAAATGGTTGATTCGAGTATATGGACTAGGTTGGGCTTGGTAGACCCACCTAGAGTTAGGATTAGGGTGGTAGCCTAATCCTAAGCTTGATCTAGAGCCTTTGGATGAACTCTTTTATGTGGTTGTGTATGTCTCGTATGATATGTGATATGAATGGTTATGTATATTGTATTATACATGTGGGATGAGATATGACTTGTGATGCTTGAGACATGCATGATGATGGTTGTTGATGAGTACGTGCTAAGCACGGAATTGGTTGAAATGAGTAATGTGAAATGAGTAAATGTTGGCACTAGTATACTTGAATACAAATGATCGATCATTAGGATGTTAGTGTGTACACATGAGTCAAAAGTCGCGCGTGGCCTTGGTGGTGTTGAGTCACCAAGGAGGAGTACGGGTTCGCCCGGAAATTGTAACTAAATATAGTCAGTGATGAGTGGAATCCCATCGACGGGGCGTGAGGATGAGTGGAATCCCCTCCGTAAGGCCGGTGATGAGTGAAATCCCACCGTGAGGTAATGTGGTTGTTGGATGTGAGTTCCAACGTGTCTATCCGCGTATTCGGGTCATAGCTAGGTGCCAATGTTGGTTGATAAATGTATCAATGTGTTGAGATTAATGATCTTTATTTGGATGTTTGATGTGCCTACTTGTGTTGAGGATTTAGAGCTTGTTGATCATGACATTTACTTGTATTTTGCTCATGCATCTTTATCTTATGGCTCTTGTGGACCTTTGGTATGTTTGTGTATGCCTTGGCTAGATCGTGCTCGGACCCTGCAATGTTGAGGTTTGTTTTTAGAGCTTACCCTCACTAAGCATCATTGCTTACGCTCTCCTTGTTCAACATTGCAAATCCTTAGTTCGTGGGTTGCTCGAGCAAGTGGAGGGCCTCCAAGTGTGGTTGTTGACTTGAGTACATCAAGTATGGCTTTTAAATGTTGAACATGTAATAGTTTAAGCAATGGGACATGTGTCTTTCGATGGATCATTGATGGTTGTTTTAGGAGCTTGTTTAGACTCCATGCTATGTTGCTTTTGTATGGCTTGTGATGCCATATTTGAGTTGTAATCCATGCCTAAATTGCTTATCTTGAATATTGGTTATGTGCCTTTGAGTTTGCCTTATGTTGAATGTTGAAGTATGAGTTTTTGGATGTTTAAGTGTCATCTTTGATTCAATTGCATGTTCCCTTGATGTATGTACATGTTGGGTGTTTCTATGGCTATAAAGTGGTATGTAAATGTTGTATGAGTGCTTGTTTGGGTCTAGGAAAGTCCTAAATTGCATTTAGATTCGAGTCTTGATCGTTTTTGCTGAGTTTGGAGGTTTTTGCTGTGCAGGGGTATCGATACGGTTGGTAAGGTATCGATACCGCCTTCTTGGTCAGGCTTCGTGTATCGATACACTTGAGAGGTGTATCGATACTATTTTGGTCACTGGAGCTACTGTCCAGTTCGGTATCGATACCGGCCTTTTGGGGTATCGATACCGTCACCTTAGCGTTGACCGTGGGAAGTCAACTGTTGGGGAGGGTATCGATACACTCCTTGGGTGTATCGATACGGCCTGTACGGGTTGACTTTGACCCGTTGACCTAGTCAAGGGGGTATCGATACACCCCTTAAGGGTATCGATACCGCCTGTAATATAAGTATAAAATTGAGTTGTAACTTGTTAGTTTGAGTTCGTTTGTTTGATACGTGAATGTTTTTCCGTTGTATGATCACATAGGATTAAATACTCATCTAGAAAAGATTTTAAAAATGAAAAAAAATAGGGTTTCTAACCGAGGGGGAATTCCTCAGGGAGTTTTCACTCGGTTTTCCCTGTGTGGCCCACTCGGACCGGTCATTCGGCCAGACCGGGACGAAGGGGTTACAAGTGGTCCCTGGTCCCCATCATCCTGACCATCGTGTGCGATATGCGGATCTGTGCTGGGCACAGGCGGGGAGTAAAACAAGCTACCCATCGGCGTACTCTCCACAATGCGAAAGTCATACTGAGATTGCAGCTGTGGATAATCGATAAGTTAAAGGTCAGTCGTGGGCGTATGGGGACGATAGGCATCGGAAGAGCCAAACTGGGGTGGAGGCATCGTCTGCTGGAAACTCGATGGACCGCTATAAGTATGAAATGCTGCGCCATAAGTTGATGCCCCTGCAGTGTCATATCGTGGTCTCGGACCGCGCTGCGTCGACTGCCTCTGGCTCTGGCTCTGGGTCGCTTGACGGGTGCCGCATGGGTGGTTTTGGGGTTGCTGGGGAAGCCCTGCAACGCGCTCGGCCTGAGTAAGGATACACGGCAGCCTATTGAGCCTATACCACTGGTCATAATTGAAAGCGACCGAATCAGCCCCTTCCATAATTTGTTGGAGAAGCAGTGGGCGTTGGGCAAATCGATTACCTCAAATCGCTATCCAGGGAGCGTGGTACTTGGACCAGTCAACCTCCGTCTTCCCCTGGCGCGTAAGATTGTGGAAGCGGTCCATATTTTGCGGGACGGCTGGAACATTTTAGAAGTACCCGAACTGTCGGAGAACCCTATCCGTAGCATGCCACACGCAAATTTCGTAGTTGAGCAGCGGCACGACGGAAATCCAGAGGTCTCGATCACGCAGTGTAACACCCGTGTTTTGGGGTTAGGAGTTAGTCGGGTTAGTGGTCTGAGTCGGAAAAATTAAATTAAATCTTTTTGGCCATGACATGAGTTAATTGATTTAATAAAAAGGGGAGGGACCAATGTGGTGATTTAACCCAAAAGTTTTAAAAGGAAGACAACTTTTTGGAGACAAAAAGGGAACAAAAAAAGTATCATCTTTGTCCCCCTTCTCCCCTTTTCAAACGTTGGAAAGCTTTCAAAAACCCCTCTAAAGCCCTAAACATTATTCCATTGATTTCTACATCAACCTAAGGTCATTTTTCAAAGGTAATGGTACTTTCCCATCTCCTCTTCATTTCCTATCTATCCATGGTCATAGATTTTAAAACTACCCACTTTTGAAAATTAGGGTTTGATAAAAGTTTGAGTTTTTATGGAGATTTTCAAGTTGTTTTGAAACACAATGTTGGGTTTTGATTTAACCACCTTAAGATGCTTAAAATATGTTAAAATGGTTAGGTTTGGGTGAAAACCCGAAATGGGTTCTTGAGGCAATTTTTAAGGGGTCTAAAACTTGGTTTTTGGTGGGTTTTAGGTTGAAATTAGAGGGCTGATGGTTTAGGTATGTTAGGAGGATGTTTTGGGACCATTTGGGGTCATTTGGATGATTGAATATGGAATTTTCAGCTAGGGTTTGAGGGAGCACGAAAATGGGCATTTTTGGGGGTTTGATTTGATTGGGAAATTTGTTGAAGTTGGTTTGAGCTTAAGAGTTGAGTGTTGATTGAATTTTAGCATTGATTAGGAATAATGGATGTGTTTTTGATTGGCTAGAAGCAAGAGGAGACGTTGGAGAAGCATTGAGATCGAATCTGGGCTTGTAGGAGGCTTGCTTTGGTTGCTAAGGAAGGGTGGTGAGTGACTTTAAATGTGTTTTAAAGTTTGGTTCGAGTGTGTGTAGTGTATGAGTTGAAATGTGCTTGGTAGGCCATTTCCATGTAGATTTAAATTGTTAACTTAGCTCTTGACTTCCATTAAATGCTATTTAGGTATGCCTATTTATGCTCTTGTGATATGTGGTTGATTTGCACATGTATACCATGATATGTGTATGTGACGAGCATGAAATATGGTTGATGGATATGTGATGTGGTAAATGTAAATTGGCACTAATTAACTTACCGGGTGTAAATGATCGATCATTAGGATTAGTGTGCACACAAATTGAGTCAAAACGTACATGGCCTTGATGGTGTTGAGTCATCAAGGAGGAGTACGGTGATGTAATATTCCACCGGAAGCTTATATATATTCTACGGGATGATGAGTGGAATCCCATCCGTAGGGCATGTGGTGATGAGTGGAATCCCGCCCATGCAAGGTCTGGTGATGAGTGAAATCCCACCGAGGTAATGTGAATGTTGAGGTTAAATCCGCACATCCGGGTAATCTAATAGTGGCCAATTGATCTTGTTCTTATACTTGTGATGCATGTCAATGATATGTGATGTTTGAGCTTAGTATGATGTAAAATGTCATATTATGCCTCTTGAAAGACTAGCTAGGTCTACTTGTCAATTTACCTATGCATGATAGATTCGAGAATTAGGGAATACATGCTTGAACCCTGCATTGTTGATGTTTTCTGTTTTAGAGCATCCTCACTAAGCTTATAGCTTACGCTCTCATTTTCAACAATGCAGATCATTAGCGTTGTATTAGCTCGGAGCAAGGCAAGAAGGGCTTTCCAAGTTTTTGTTGCTCAAGTACGGTTATTAATTATGTAGTAGCTTAGCAATGTGGCAAGAGTGCGTGTTTGTATAAGCTTTGTATAACTCATGTGTGTGGTTGATGCCTATATTTGAACTTGGTTTGTAAGCATGATATATTCTTGCCAAATGCTTGAATGATGTATGCCTTTTGGTTGTTAAGATTGCTTGATGGCATGTAAACCTATATGTGATGATTGGTATCTTTTGTCTATTTAAAGGTCTTCAAGTATGCTTTTTATGATATGTCTTTATTGAGTATTTTCCATGTATGTATGATTGTTTGTATTTATGCCTTGAGTGTGTTCGGGTATGCTTGACATAGGTTGTATGCCTCTAGACCTTGTTTGTTTGTGTTGTGTGCCTTTAGGGGGTCCTATGGGACCTTTAGACTTGTTAAAATTCCCCTAAGTCTGTCTTTCAAAGGTTGCAGGCAGCCCGCGTTTCGAAACGGGCTGGATCGTTTCGGAACGGGTAGGCTTCAGGGACCCCGTATCGGAACGTGTTACGATACGGTTTGGCCTCTAAGAGCCCCTGTTTCGATACGAGTTTCGGAACGTTTTGGCTACTGGAATTATGAGAAATTGACGAGATGAAGGCATTTTGAAACGGGTCTGAGGGTTTCGAAACGGTCAAAATCTCGTTGACCACGAGAAGTTGACCGTTGAGGGCGTTTCGAAACGGTTGACTACCGTTTCGATACGGCCCCTTGTATGGGCTCTGGGGCAGTTGACCTGGTCAAGGCGTTTCGATACGCCTCAAGGGTGTTTCGAAACGGCCTGTCTAAAAGATTAAAATTGGGCCGTTTAAATGTTGTTTTGGGTTCAAATGTTTATCTCATGTATTTTATTCCGTTGTTTGATCACATAGGACTTAAAGGAACTTTTAGAAAAAGATAAGTTAAAGAAAAAAAATAGGGTTGCTAACCGAGGGGGAACCTTAACGGGTTTCACTTCGGTTTTCCCCGTGTGGCCCACTCGGACCAGTCATCCAGCTAGACCGGGACGAGGGGGTTACATTTGTTGGTATCAGAGCCTGAGGTTACCGAGACCTCGGGCAGGTAAGTGAGGTAAGCTTGATGTGCTAAGTAATTGTATTGCTCGATGTATGCTTGCCATGAAATCTTGATGTTTGATTGTTCGCATGATGTTTTGAAGCATGAGTTGTCGTGTTCGGTGTAGAGTGTGTGCCAATTGCTACTATTACTTAATTTAAAAGATTTTATTGAAAAGGGAGTACTTGAGCACTGTTGGACCCTTGCTTTGGCTAACGTAATCCCTATTTGTTCGTTGTTGTAGTTATTACCTTGCTAGCTGTACCATGAGACCACAAGGGAGGCCTAGGATGGTTCGACCGGAAGTACGGGCAGCGGCTTCAGGATTTGAGCCAGTAGTTAGGGTTGAGGCTCAAGTGGGAGAGCCTGTGGTTGGAGTTAGAGCTCCTCCACCACCTCCACCACCACCTCCTCCTCCACCTGGAGTAGGAGGCGAGGTCGGGGCCGAAGGAGAGGGACCTCAAGGAGGCCAAGGACCGGCCGGAATAGACTTAGCTCCCTTGGTTCAGGCGATAGCCGGGGCATTTCAGGCTGCAGTAGTTGGGGGTCAGGCAGTAGCACACCATCAGGGTGAGGGCACTGGTTTGCCATTAGAGAGACTTCGGGGCCTAGGGGTCGGTCAGTTTAGAGGGTCTACTCCAGAGAGATCAGAGTTGTGGTTTGAGAAGATTGTCCGTATCCTCGCTCAGATGGGATGTACTGGTGAGCGCAAGTTGGGATGTGTTGAGTCCTTGCTTCAGGGTGATGCCTACACTTGGCGGGTCACCATTACTACGGGTATGGATGAGGCCGAGATTACTTGGGAGTTCTTTGAGTCAGCATTAAGTAAGAAGTATCTGGGTCCGCGATACCTCGATGAGAGGAAGAGGGAGTTTATGGCTTTGCTTCAGGGGAGTATGTCCGTGATAGACTATGAGATTCGATTTGTCAGACTGAGTCAGTATGCACCTGAGCTTGTTCCTACTGAGGTAGAACGTTGTAACCGTTTTCGTTATGGGCTAAGTGAAGAGATCAAGACGTATACTCTAGCTTCAGACTACACTGATTTTGATGTCTTGGTCGCGAGGGCCAAGGACTTAGAGCACAGTTTGAGCTTGACCAAGCGGTCTGGTGGTTCTAGTTCGGGTAAGAGGTCCAGTAACTTTGATAGAGGTGATGCCAAGAGGCACCGGGACAACAGGCATCATTATGATCATAGACGTGGTTGCGGTAACCACGGTAGGGGCCAACAGGGCCAGAGAGCTGGTGGGAAGTTGCCCACATGTGCTACTTGCAGGAGGAACCACACCGGTGAGTGTTGGGGAAATTTCCATTCGTATTGGAGTTGTGGAGCTAGAGACCACATCAGACGTGACTGTCCACATCAGGTGGGACAGGCACCAGCTCAGGCTCCTGCTACAGCCAATGACTTTTAGAGAGGCCGCGGGCGCGGTAGAGGTAACTTCCAGCCGAGGAATGATGGACAGAGGAACATAGCACATGTAGTTGCAGTTCAGCCGGAGGGCGGAGGTCAGGCCAGAGTTTACGCTCAGCGTGGGGACCAGCATGACACCGATGTGATCACAGGTAACTTCTCGATATAGTCTTTGGGATTGCTTTCTTTGATTGACTCTGGGTCTATACATTCCTACATATTGAGTGAGCATGCACAGTCTTTGAAATTGCCTTGTGAAATGTTAGAGGTAGGAGTTAGTGTTACTAGTTCTTTTGGGGACACGGTTGTAGTTATAAAAATGTACTGAAGGTGTCCGTTGATGGTTCAGGGGCATGTGCTTCCAGTGGATATGATGGAGCTACCTTTCTATGGTTTTGATGTGATTCTTGGTATGGACTGGCTCACGGAGCATAGAGCTAGGATAGATTTTGAAACTAAGAGGATATCTTTGAGGCTCACAGATGACTATGAGATTGTAGTGGTGGGTGAGAACGTGAAGTTCTTGTCCAATGTAGTTTCAGTTTTAGAGGCTAAGAGGTTAGTTGAGTTAGGGTGTGAAGCATACTTGGCGTATGTGATGAACCCTAACATGAGTGAGGTTACACCTCAAGACATCCGGACAGTATGCGACTTTCCTAGTGTGTTTCCAGAAGAGTTGCCAGGGTTACCACCGGACAGAGAGGTAGAGTTCACCATTGAGACTTATTCTGATTCGGCTCCTGTTTCGATTGCTCCGTATCGCATGGCACCGAAAGAATTGAAAGAGTTGAAGACTCAGTTGCAAGAATTGACAGATAGAGGTTTCATTCGACCTAGTTCTTCACCTTGGGGTGCACCGGTTTTGTTTGTGAAGAAAAAAGATGGAAGCATGAGAATGTGTATAGATTACAGACAGTTGAATCAGTTGACAGTGAAGAATAAATATTCGTTGCCTAGAATTGATGACTTGTTTGATCAGTTGAGAGGAGCATCAGTCTTTTCGAAGATTGACTTGAGATCGGGTTACTACCAGCTAAAGGTAAGAGAGGTTGATGTACTGAAGACGGCCTTTAGGACTAGGTATGGTCACTATGAGTTTTTAGTCATGCCTTTTGGGTTGACTAATGCACCAGCTGCTTTTATGGATATGATGAATAGGATTTTTCATCAATACCTAGATCAGTTTGTAGTTGTTTTCATAGATGACATCTTGGTGTACTCGCGAACTGAAGAAGACCATGACCGACACTTGAGACTAGTTTTGAAGTCTTTGCTAGATCATCAGTTATATGCGAAGCTAAGCAAGTGTGAATTCTGGATCCGAGAGGTAGTCTTCCTAGGACATGTAGTGTCAGCTGATGGGATTAGAGTTGATCCGAAAAAGATTGAGGCCATTGTTGAATGGAAGCAACCGAAATCTGTAACTGAGGTACATAGCTTCCTAGGCTTAGCCGGATACTATAGGAAATTAGTAGAAGGTTTCTCTAAGTTAGCCGCTCCTTTGATACAGTTGCTACAGAAAAGTGTTCAGTTTGAGTGGACAGATGCAAGACAGAGAGCCTTTGAGAAATTGAAAGAAGCTTTGACCCAAGCACCGATCTTGATTCAGCCTGAGTCCGGGAAGGACTATGTAGTTTACAGTGATGCTACGTGTGTAGGGCTAGGGTGTGTCCTTATGCAAGACAATAGAGTAGTGGCTTATGCCTCAAGACAGTTGAAGACCCATGAGCGCAACTATTCGAACCATGATATAGAGTTAGCTGCAGTTGTGTTTGCTCTGAAGATTTGGAGGCAATATTTGTACGGTGAGAAATGCACAGTGTACACCGGTCACAAGAGTTTGCAATACATTATGACTCAGCGAGATTTGAATCTCAGACAGCGTAGGTGGTTAGAGTTGCTAAAGGACTATGATCTTACCATTGAGTACCATCCGGGTAAGGCCAATGTAGTGGCCGATGCATTGAGTAGGAAGATGGTCGTAGACTTGAGAGCCATGGTTTCTATATTGAGCTTGTCCGGAGATGGTGGCCTGGTAGCCGAGCTTCAGGTTAGACCTACTCTAGGTCAGTTGATTAGAGAGAAACAGCTCTTAGACAGATCTTTGGCATCTCACGTGCAAGATATAGCCGAAGGTAGATCTTCAAACTACAGTTTCAGTACTGATGGGGTTTTGTGTTTCAAAGATAGGATAGTAGTGCCAGAGGACAGTGACTTGAAACGTACAATCTTGACTGAAGCCCACAGTAGTCTGTTTGCTATGCATCCTGGAAGTACGAAGATGTACCGTGATTTGAAGAATGAGTACTTTTGGGTTGGCTTGAAGAGAGATGTAGCCGACTTTGTGAGTAAGTGCTTAGTGTGTCAGAGAGTGAAGGCGGAACATCAGGTTCCCTCAGGTTTGTTACAACCGTTGAGAATTCCAGAATGGAAATGGGAGAATATCACCATGGATTTTGTTTCGGGCTTGCCTTTGACTCCTACGAAGAAGAACTCAGTTTGGGTGATAGTAGATCGTTTTACGATATGTGCTCACTTCTTGGCAGTCAATACTACATACACCTTAGATAGATTGGCCGACTTGTACATTGGGGAGATTGTTAGACTGCATGGTGTACCGAAGTCTATCGTGTCAGATAGAGATCCGCGGTTTACTTCTCGATTTTGGGAGTGTCTACATACAGCTTTGGGTACCCGTTTGAACTTCAGCACGTCCTATCATCCTCAGTCAGATGGTCAGTCAGAGAGAGTCATTCAGATCTTAGAGAATATGTTGCGTTGTTGCATCATTGACTTTCAGGGCACGTGGGAGAAGCACTTGCCTCTAGTTGAGTTTGCTTACAACAATAGTTTCCAGTCGAGCATTCAGATGGCTCCGTACGAGGCCTTGTATGGCCGAAAGTGTAGAACTCCAGTTTGTTGGGCCGAAGTGGGACAGAAGTTGTTACTTATGCCGGATTTGCTCAAAGGGACAACTGACAAGGTAAAATTGATTTGTGATCGATTGAAGACTGCTTCGGATAGGCAGAAGTCCTATGCCGACTTGAAGAGGAAGGAAGTTGAGTTCTCAGTGGGTGAGAAGGTATTCTTGAAAGTGTCTCTGTGGAAGAAAGTAATGAGATTTGGCCGAAAAGGGAAGTTGAGTCCGAGGTACATAGGACCGTATGAGATTGTGAAGAGGGTTGGTCCAGTTGCTTATCAGCTGTGTTTGCCATCCGAGCTGGAGAAGATACACGACGTATTTCATGTTTTGATGCTTCGTAAGTATAGGTCCGATCCATCACATGTTATGTCCGTAGAGGAGATTGAATTGAATCCGGATTTGACTTATGAGGAAAAGCCAGTTGAGATCTTAGCTTCTGACAGTAAGGTGTTGCGGGGTAGATCGATTGAGTTAGTCAAAGTGCGGTGGCAACGTCGAGGTGTAGACGAGGCCACTTGGGAGAGGAAGGAGGATATGGAAAGGCAGTTTTCGTATATCTTTCAACCAGGTAATTTCGGGGACGAAATTCCTTAAGTGGGAGAGAGTTGTAACACCTGTGTTTTGGGGTTAGTGGTCCGAGTCGGAAAAATTAAATTAATTTTTTTTGGCCATGACATGAGTTAATTGAAATTTAATAAAAAAGGGAGGGACCAATGTGGTGATTTAACCCAAAAGTTTTAAAAGGAAGACAACTTTTTGGAGACAAAAAGGGAACAAAAAAAATATCATCTTTGTCCCCCTTCTTCCCTTTTCAAACGTTGGAAAGCTTTCAAAAACCCCTCTAAAGCCCTAAACACTATTACATTGATTTCTACATCAACCTAAGGTCATTTTTCAAAGGTAATGGTACTTTCCCACTCTCCTCTTCATTTCCTATCTATCCATGGTCATAGATTTTAAAACTACCCACTTTTGAAAATTAGGGTTTGATAAAAGTTTGAGTTTTTATGGAGATTTTCAAGTTGTTTTGAAATACAATGTTGGGTTTTGATTTAACCACCTTAAGATGCTTAAAATATGTTAAAATTGTTAGGTTTGGGTGAAAACCCGAAATGGGTTCTTGAGGCAATTTTTAAGGGGTCTAAAACTTGGTTTTTGGTGGGTTTTAGGTTGAAATTAGAGGGCTGATGGTTTAGGTATGTTAGGAGGATGTTTTGGGACCATTTGGGGGTCATTTGGATGATTGAAAATGGAATTTTCAGCTAGGGTTTGAGGGAGCACGAAAATGGGCATTTTTGGGGGTTTGATTTGATTGGGAAATTTGTTGAAGTTGGTTTGAGCTCAAGAGTTGAGTGTTGACTGAATTTTAGCATTGATTGGGAATAATTGATGTGTTTTTGATTGGCTAGAAGCAAGAGGAGACGTTGGAGAAGCATTGGGATCGAATCCGGGCTTGTAGGAGGCTTGTTTTGGTTGCTAAGGAAGGGTGGTGAGTGACTTTAAATGTGTTTTAAAGTTTGGTTCGAGTGTGTGTAGTGTATGAGTTGAAATGTGCTTGGTAGGCCATTTCCATGTAGATTTAAATTGTTAACTTAGCTCTTGACTTCCATTAAATGCTATTTGGGTATGCCTATTTATGCTCTTGTGATATGTGGTTGATTTGCACATGTATACCATGATATGTGTATGTGATGAGCATGAAATATGGTTGATGGATATGTGATGTGGTAAATGTAAATTGGCACTAATTAACTTACCGGGTGTAAATGATCGATCATTAGGATTAGTGTGCACATAAATTGAGTCAAAACGTATGTGGCCTTGATGGCGTTGAGTCATCAAGGAGGAGTACGGTGATGTAATATTCCACCGGAAGCTTATATATATTCTACGGGATGATGAGTGGAATCCTTTCCGTAGGGCATGTGGTGATGAGTGGAATCTCGCCCATGCAAGGTCCGGTGATGAGTGAAATCCCACCGAGGTAATGTGAATGTTGAGGTTAAATCCGCACATCCGGGTAATCTAATAGTGGCCAATTGATCTTGTTCTTATACTTGTGATGCATGTCAATGATATGTGATGTTTGAGCTTAGTATGATGTAAAATGCCATATTATGCCTCTTGAAAGACTAGCTAGGTCTACTTTTCAATTTACATATGCATGATAGATTCGAGAATTAGGGAATACATGCTTGAACCCTGCATTGATGATGTTTTCGGTTTTAGAGCATCCTCACTAAGCTTATAGCTTACGCTCTCATTTTCAACAATGCAGATCATTAGCGTGGTGTTAGCTCGGAGCAAGGCAAGAAGGGCTTTCCAAGTTTTTGTTGCTCAATTAAGGTTATTAATTATGTAGTAGCTTAGCAATGTGGCAAGAGTGCGTGTTTGTATGAGCTTTGTATAACTCATGTGTGTGGTTGATGCCTATATTTGAACTTGGTTTGTAAGCATGATATATTCTTGCCAAATGTTTGAATGATGTATGCCTTTTGGTTGTTAAGATTGCTTGGTGGCATGTAAACCTATATGTGATGATTGGTATCTTTTGTCTATTTAAAGGTCTTCAAGTATGCTTTTTATGATATGTCTTTATTGAGTATTTGCCATGTATGTATGATTGTTTGTATTTATGTCTTGAGTGTGTTCGGGTATCCTTGACATAGGTTGTATGCCTCTAGACCTTGTTTGTTTGTGTTGTGTCCCTTTAGGGGGTCCTATGGGACCTTTAGACTTGTTAAAATTCCCCTAAGTCTGTCTTTCAAAGGTTGCAGGCAGCCCGCATTTCGAAACAGATTGGGTCGTTTCGGAACGGGTAGGCTTCAGGGACCCCGTATCAGAACGCGTTTCGATACGGTGTGGCCTCTGAGAGCCCTTGTTTTGATACGGGTTTCGGAACGTTTTAGCTACTGGAATTCTGAGAAATTGACGAGATGAAGGCGTTTCGAAACGGGTCTGAGGGTTTCAAAACGGTCAAAATCTCGTTGACCACAAGAAGTTGACCGTTGAGGGCGTTTCGAAACGGTTGACTACCGTTTCAATACGGCCCCTTGTATGGGCTCTGGGGCAGTTGACCTGGTCAAGGCGTTTCGATACGCCTCAAGGGTGTTTCGAAACGGCCTGTCTAAAAGATTAAAATTGGGCCGTTTAAATGCTGTTTTGGGTTCGAATGTTTATCTCATGTATTTTATTCCGTTGTTTGATCACATAGGACTTAAAGAAACTTTTAGAAAAGGATAAGTTAAAGAAAAAAATAGGGTTGCTAACCGAGGGGGAACCTTAACGAGTTTCGCTTCAGTTTTCCCCGTGTGGCCCACTCAGACCGGTCATCCGGCCAGACCGGGACGAGGGGGTTACACGCAGAATATCCAGTGGAGTAATCTGCCGAATTTCCTCTGAATCGTAGGGCCTCCACACGAACTAAAAAGAATGAAAACGTTTGTAACGATTATATGAAATATTATTGGAAAAAATAGTATGAAAAAATTCAAATTAATTTTCGAATTACCTCGTCCTCCGTCAAGCTATCGAAAGCATGCCTGAATTCTTTTTGGGAGTTCGGCAGGCCGGTGTGGGTCAGTGTGCCGCTCTACCTATAATTAATGAAAAAAGCTGTTAAATAAAATAATTTAAAAATAAAAAAAATATAGTAGATTACGTAGTACCTCCGTAGAAGCGGAAATAACATAGCGGTGGGCTGTCTAAGCCGTGGTCTCAAAATAGGCATCCGAAACCAAACCCAAGCTTGTAGGAGTAAACAACATCCTCCCATCGATGCTCTTGAGGCGTCAAAGTTTCTGCATAGCTCTCTGTAAAGAAACGCCAAGACAGCTGATCCCCAAGATTTTCTTCTAGACTCATTTAATTTGTAAGATGACGAAGCCACATCACGTGCACCTTTGTGCAGGATTTGTCTGACATTAATATCTCGCCAATAATGCGCAAGATGTGGGCACACGCACACCACTGTGAAAATAAAGATTTAATAAAGACATCATAATTAATGTAGACATCATAATAAAGATTTAATAAAGACATCCAAAAAATTAGTAAAGGCATCGTAATTTGCAAATAAATATTTGTAACTTCATCCTAAATATTTAATGTAGGCATCCAAAATATTTAATAAAGTCATCATAAATATTTAATAAAAGCATCCTAATTTTCAAGTAATTATTTGTAATTGCATCCTAAATTTATTAAAAGGATCCTAAATATTTAATGAAGTCATCCTAAAAATTTCATAAACCATCATAATGTTCAAATAAATATTTTTAATTTCATCATAAATCTAATAAAAGCATACTAAATATTTAATAATGGCATCCTAATTTTTAAATAGAAAAAAATACCTGAAGTGTAACTTCATCCGCATCGGGGGAGGGGTTCCAGAGTGAGCCTCCAAATATGATAGGTCGATTTCCACCGTCCCACACTTCCTCAGGGGGCATCACGCCCATTTGTTCAGCAAATAGAGTTGGCCAATCTGCCAACGCTGTCGTTTGTAGGCAACCCCAGAATGTAGGCAACATCCTCCAACGTGATTGTTGTCTCGCCAAATGGAAGATGAAACGTGTGCGTCTCGGGCCTCCACCGTTCTATCAGCGCGCTGATCAACGATGATTTTACCTTCACCCCCTATATACCGTGCTATGTAGCCAAAACTGGCGCGCTGAATCCACTCCATAACAACATCAACGGGTGGGGTGTTGATACGGTTAAGGTAACATTGTAAATTACGTTTGTATCCCTTCAAAAAAATAAAATAAAATAGTTAGTAAAATAAAAAATTTAATTAAATAAAAAAATTTAAAAATTAATAGGGAAATGTAATACCGCTGGATTGCTTCGCCAATATTGATTGCAGTGAGTTGCCTCGTTGCGTAATAAGGGCCCCATTATATCGAACGAAATATAAAAGTTGCCGATAATTTGTTGTAAAAAAGCTAAAGAACTCGCGTTCTGTGGTTGATATTGGGGGCAGAGCCTCCAATTTATAGACGACCTCGCGCCTTTTGGGATGCGATGTTAATGAACCTCGCGTTCTGTAGAACGCGATATCCATATACCTCGCGTCCTATAAAACGCGAGGTTCATTGAAAAGGCGCGTCACAGAACAGACACGTGAACTGAACGGTTAGAAGTGACCTCGCGTTCTAGAGGGCGCGAGTTTCTAAAGACCTCGTGTTTTATAGGACGCGAGGTCGTGGGGTTTTTTAAAAGAAGACTTCCCAGGCGGGAAAGTTATTTATTATAATTTTAATAATAATAATAATAATAGAAATAATAATAATTATTATAATAATAATAATCATCATCATCATCATAGTAATAATAATTATTATTATTATAATAACAACAATAATAATCATAGTAATAATAATAATTATAATAATAACAATAATAATCACAATAATAATTGTAATAATAATAATTATTATTATAATAACAACAATACTAATAATAATAATAATAATAATAATAATAATAATAATAATAATGATAATAATCATACTAATAATAATAATAATAATCAAAAAAAACTTCCTAAATACGCGCTATGTTGTCATTAGTAACTACAAATAACGACATAGCGCAATATTTGGGAAATTAGTTTGAAAAAAACTTCCCAAATACGCGTCATGTTTCTATTAGTAGCTGCAAGCGAAAACTGCTTACGTGAATATGCTTACGTGAATACAGAAAAAAATTTATGTGGATGCTCCTTGCCTCCCCAAGAGTTTGCTATTTATATAGGGAGGTGAATCTGCTGACGTGGCAATCTAGCGTTCTGTAGGACGCGAGGTCCTTTAAACCTCACGTTGTACAGAACGTGAGGTCATTTAGATGTTGGTATATATATATGCACGACGATGGATTTTCGTAACCAGTTAAGTTTTTCTCAGTTGAATATGAGTTCGTGTCATGCTGTGTTTTTTGCAGTTGAAATTTTTTTGTTCGAAATATTGTTCCTTAATGATAGTTGGAGTTCACTTAAATATTTGTGTTCCGCGGGGTTCATTGAATAATATTTACCGACATATCGCAATATTTGGGAGGTTGTGGGCGGCTGCGTCCCTTTCAATGGAAGCTTCTGTAGCCGCCGTCGAGAGGATCCTCGGGTACAGTTTTGAAACGAAATGACTTTTAGAAGCGAGGGCGGATTCATATCGACCTTGTTGCATAAGCAGCCCTATTTTGCAAATGCGGTTGGTGCCGATTACATTTGCTAATATGGATCAAAGCTGCTACCATTTCAGAAGAAATCTGATTATCGCGCTCTGCTTCTTTCACTCGTGACCTCCGATCACATTTGCCCACCGACATATCACAATATTTGGGAGCTTGTGGGCGGCTGTCATTTACCGCCAAGTAGTGCCTTGAGAGTTTCCAGTAAAACTTTCGAGTCACTTCTTGGGGACTCTTCTCTGAAATTCGCAGCTTGCCCGCACAATCTGCAAAAAGCCCGGAGTTCAAGAAGTGATTAGACTTTTGTAGATATTTTATCGAGTTGTCTCAATTTACTTATTAAAGAATACATGTTGAAAGTTTTGTTAAATGAAATGCGAATTAAAGTTTTCATTCGAGTTAAATTTACTTAGGTTGCGTTTTTTCGTTACTATAAATACCCATCATTTAATATAAATATCGAATAATTCCACCATCATTTCGAATGAACGATAACATAGACAATGTCACTTATGTTGGGAGCTAACGTTAAATGACTTACGGACATCTCCAAATGTCTGAAATATTCAAACATGTTTTCAATTATTCAAACATAACACGTGTATACAGTAGGACTATTATTAACTCTGAGAAAAGGGACCTCGCATTTCATAGAACGCGAGGTCTGATGAACCTCGCGTTGTACAGAACGCGAGTTCACTTTGATTCTGTTGGGATCACCACGCGAGTTTGATCTATATATTTGCATGCGGATGGATTTTCGTAACCAGTATAAGTTTTTCATGATTTCCAGCATATGCTGGAATTTTGAAGCTGTATTTTTTTGTATTTGCTCTTTGTTCATGATTTAATACAGTCCAATCATGATTTTGTGTTCAGTTGGGTTGAGACCCCCGCATGATCCGTTGATTGAAGAATACTTACCGACATATCGCAATATTTGGGAGCGTGTGGTCGTCTATCGTTTTTCGTCAAGAAGTCCCTAGAGAGTTTCCAGTAAAATTTTTCTAGAGCCTCTTGAGGAATATTTTGTGAAATTCGCCGCTTCCCCTAATCATCTAGGAGACTCTTGGTGACTCTTTTCTGAAGTCCAGGGTCAAAGAAGCAAGAGCGAATTCAGATTAACCAGAGAGAAAGAAGTTGGTGCCGATTATATTTCTCCACCTGGATTTTTTTCATATACTGTTTTGTAAATATTGTATCCAGTTGTCTCAATTCACTTATTAACGAATACTTGTTGAAAGTTGAAAGTTTTGTTAGATGAAATGCGAAATAAAGTTTTGATTCGACTTAAATTTACTTTGTGGTGTTTTTCCTTTACTATAAATACCCACGAATTCCACCATCATTTACTCATTCCAAATTCTCTCTAAACACCCAATCTTTGCTCACCTTATGGCAAAATTTCAGGCAACATTTTAATTTTTCGATATTATTTTGAGTCAACAATCACCGGCAAAATGTCACTGAAAGATTTAATACAGTTGACAACAATCGAGGTTAGTAAACACACCGACAAACAAATTTCTTCCTTGGAATGTCGAATCCCAACACCGTCAGCAAACGAAACGCACTACGTTATGAAGCTTACGAATGAAACAGACGTTCGTAACATGTATGACCGGCTCAATTCCATCGGAGCTAGAGACGTCGATTTAAATTTTAAGTTTGATGAGGTCAACGTCGACGAAGGTAGTACGTCTGCACCCGTACAGCCTGCTCCGAACACTGAACAAGCACCGTCTTCACTGGATGTTGATGCGGCTGCGGACGAGCTGCAGCTTTTTATGTATAGGCGTAGACAAAGAAAACAACAGCTGATCGAAGAACTAAACCTAAGTTCAGACGTGTCCATTGACTACGATGATTCAGATTAACCATAAACTTCTGAAATTATCTTCCAATTATGTTATATGACGTCTTATTTCATCCTTTATTAATATTCAACGGACCTCGCGTTATGTAAAACTACTAGTATTCAATTACATTGCTAAACTACAATTGTCTAAGTTATTCAAACATAAATCGAGTTCATAGTACGAGTTTTATTAATTCTGACGTAATCTCTGTCTCAATATATATAAAGGGACCTCACGTTATGCAGCACTTGTAGTATTCAATTACATTACCAGACTACAATTGTCTCAATTATTCGAACATGTTCTCAATTACACAAATAGACAATGAGTACACAGTACGGTTATTATAACTTCTGACGGAATATCTACGACAAAGCAATTAAAGCGACCTCGCGTTCTATAGAACGCGATATTTATAAGACCTCGCGTTGTGTAGAACGCGAGGTACTGCTTATCGCGTTGTGTATAACGCGATGTTCGTTAAACCTTCCTCCCCGGTAACTTTATCCCTTTCTTGTCCAAAGTTAGGGGACTGCCTCACGGGCACCATTATTTCTGACTTGTCCATTATTTTCCTGCTTATCGATTTTAGGAAATGGACAAGCAAAGTTACCTCTCGAAACCATTATTTGCCTTACACAACCAGATTCTCCGGGATTTCAAGTGGCAATAATTTTGTCTATATATGAAGCTGAACCATAAAACATAAATATATGTTTCAATTGCCAAAACAATTCCTAGAATTTTTCAAGTATCAAAAATTCAGAAGTCTTTCAGAAAATATTCAAATGGCCAGACGAGGCGTTACTGCTCTAGTTTACTACGATGGGCAGATATTCGAGGGTACCGAACTCAGCATCGTTTTTCACTGCGAAGATCCGGTAACGCTAAAGCTTCTGAGGAGATTATCGTTCAAGAAGTTGGTAAAGGAACTGGAGGCAAAAGTCCCTCATTTCGATAACCACCGTTTGTCCGACGTGAAGTATCGGGTGCCAACATATATAGCCCCTTTAAGGTACTCTGTATGCCAAATTGCGGAAAATGATGATGTGGACATGATGATGGAAACCCACTTCGACTATTCAATTGGGGGGGCCCTCGAGCTGTATGCATCGTTCTCCGAGTCTAATTCAGTTATCCAAATACCAAGCTAGGGGCAGGCGAATTTTGACTTCGATCCGAATGCCAACGTTGATAGCCCGACCGCAAGTCTACGACGTGATTTTAACCTACTGTGCCAAGACAACGAGTTTGGTGCATCGTCATCTGCTCCTCCAAGGCAGTCGTGCGTAGCTAGTATCGGGTTCGACCTGAACCAACCCTCAAACGATGAATTCGATGCACCAACAAATGCATCGTACAATCCATAGAATCCATACAATCCTTATAGTTTTGGGGGGGAGGGAACGTCGGCTCCTTACGTTGCGCACGACCATGAAGCATCATATGGCCGACACTCAATGTATGTCCCTGGCATCGACTACGGTCAACCATCTATGGGGAGACATTCTTCTTTTGGAGGTGAGGGAGCATCGTCTTCTTACGCTATGCACGACCATGATTCCTCATATGGACGACACTCAACGTACGTCCCTAGCACGGAGTACGTTCAACCATCTATGGGAATGCGGTTCGTGAGCGATCTCATGAGAGGTCTCCCGCTCATCAACCCCCATCCTCGCCTCCAGAAGACTTGACAGTTCTACCAGAAGAGAACCCGGGCCTGACGGAGACGAGCTGGGGCCATTCTATGATGAACCAGAAGACTTGACAGTTCTACCAGAAGACACTACCGTTCCACCACCAGATTTCGACGAACAACCGACTGCCATCAACTTTCCTGTAGACGTAACACAAATTTCTATGTTCCGGCCACCATCCAACTTCACAACGGTTGATATGGATGCAATGGACATCCCTGATTTTCTGCATTACGACACAATAGATTGTCGAGTCAATCGTTGTGATGGAGAACTGAGAATTGGTATGACGTTCTTGAAAAAAGAAAATTGTGGTGGCGGCAGTTAAGCAGTACAACCTTCGTCATAATGTTGAGACGGCAGTGGATAAAACCCAATCCAGATACTACAAGGCTTATTGCGTCCAAAAAAATCAAGACTGTAAATGGAAAATTTGTATATCATAGTTGAAGAGGGCAGACGACCGTTGGAAAATAACAAAACTTGAGGGGCCCCATACATGCACCGTTCCTAGCCTCAACTAGGATCACAAGAACCTAGATGCAAAGTACCTCGCGGACATCTTTTCGACACTGGTGAAAACAAATCCCACTGTGTCGGTCCCCACATGTCAGGCTGCAGCTCTAGCTGTCACCGGCTACCGTCCTCAATATTCCAAAGCATGGTATGCAAGGAAGCGGGCCAAAGAGGAAATGTATGGCCGATGGGAGGAATCTTACAAAGAGTTGCGCCTGTGGCTTAATCTCCTGCAGAAACACATCCCCAGAATGGTTGTCAAACTTGATACGGTTCAGGCATACGAAAATGATCGTGTCGTCCAAGGTGTTTCTCAATTCTACCGGTTATTTTGGACTTTCCCCTAGTGCATCAACACATTCAAGCACTACAAACCGATGGTCCAAATCGACGGCACATGGTTGTACGGAAGATATACACAGAACCTACTTCTAGCTATAACACAGGACGACAATCGCAAATGCGTTCCTGTTGCATTCGCAATCGTCCCGAAGGTGGATTTGGAGTCTTGGAAGTTCTTCCTTCAGAACCTATGAAAATATGTCCTTGATCCTATAATACGAAGAAGGGATGAAGGGGTATGTGTTATTTCTAACAGAGGCACAGCGCTGTTGTGGGTGATAGAAAATTTGGGTAACTATTCGAAGCCTCCATACATTCACCACCATTTTTGCTTGCGACACATAGCCGCAAACTACTTGCTGCAATACAAGAACCGTGATGAATGTCAAATGGTGCTCGATATAGGTACGTCCTTTATGTCATTTTCATTTACTATATTATTTGTTACTCGCTTTCATTTACGACCTTTTTGCATGTGTTTTTCGCCCATAACTATTCAATTGTCATCCCGTAGGCAACTCGCACTACAAACAAGAGGTGGCTGATCTGCTCGAGGAACTGAGAGCGAGAAACAAACGTGGCGCAGAATACCTTGAAAAAATCCCAAAGGAAAAATGGCTTCGATCGTATGTCGAGGGTAAACGTTATGGTCATATGACAACGAACTTGGCTGAGGCAGTGAACTCATCACTGAAGGGAGTGTGGCAGTTGCCTATCACTTCCATTGTCAAAGCGACCTATTATCGTTTGGCTACCCTTTTTGCAACCTTGGGAAGGCAAGCAACTGAGTACATGGCAGGTGGACACAAAGTCCATACGGATTTCCGCACAAAACTGCATACTCAATTGGGCCAATCAAGACAGATGACTACAACTCTCTTGTCGCGAGAAGGACATATGTTTCGTGTTGCAGAATTTTTCAGGCAGTTGGAAGGCATTCAGCACAACGCGTACGTGGTAAATCTGAGGGAAAGAACCTGCGAGTGCGGAATTTTCCAAACATTCAAATACCCGTACGCACACGCCATTGCTACTTGCACTAACCAACAGATACAATACATGCATCCGGTTGATGCGGTATACTTACTCGAAATGGTGTTTAAGGTTTACAAAAAAGAGTTTCCTCCAATCGGAAATGAGGTTGATCCGAATGTTTTGGAAACTGAACCGATCATACGCCCAGATCAAGCTCTACTATGAGCCAAAGGACGTCTACGTTCTACAAGAATATACTGTGCCGAGGATATGGTCGACCTAGGGAAGGACATCTCATTCTCTAGCCGTCTTCCCCATAACCCTAGTCGTTTCCCCCTTCTCATCATGTTCTAAACTTCTCCTAGGGCTAAGGGTTTATTCTGTAAAGTAGTTGCAAGGATTGTACTATTTTAGGATTTTTCTGTTCAATAAAATAAACTTCAAGTTTGCTTATTCTAGTTTTCAACATCTTGCAAGAGTATCAGGAGAGCATTGTGAGATTATTCATTTACTTAATATCGGGAAAGTTAGGTATACGAAAGGAATAAGTACAGGTTCTCCAGTTTATGGTTGAACTATCTCGGACCTGGGGATAGGACGAGGTTAAGTGGCTAAAGAAGAATCCAACAACATCGGTGTTCATCCTTCGATTCACGTCGAGAGGTATCATCTAAGACGTGTGCATCGACAGACTTGGACCTAGGGATAGGACAAGTCACAACAGGGATTCTTGCCAAGCTTGAAGTAGAGAGTTGTGTGATCGCTGCCGCGACAACAACAGACTGCTGCAACCGCGGGTGCTGCCGCGACAGGGACACCAATAGAACAGGAAGTTCTATACAGTGCAACACCTACACTACTGAGCAAATCAATACCGGCCTATTTCTTTACCCTGAATCTTTTAATCTTTTATCTTCAGTATTCTTCAATATTCCCCAACAAACAATTAAACTTTCTTCTTTCTCTTTTGTGCAGCAATCCAAGGATAAAGCTATTTCCAGTCCCTATGGATTCGACATCCGATACTTCGTGTATCATTTTACTACTTGCGTCATGTACACTTGCACTCTATTGCAATAGACTCTTTTACACGCAACAAGTTTTTGGTGCCGTTGCCGGGGACTGGCAACATATCTTTGCTTCTAACTGTTCCTCAAGATAATCGTTTCTGGCTATCAAAAGACAGACTATGTTCCTGAGATTGCACGAGCGTTCGATTTCAGGATCTAGTTGATACTTAGGTTCTTTGCCTTGTCTCGATTTACGCATAAGAAAACGAAAAACCTTGTAAAAAGCACAGGGTGAACAGTCCCAATAAAAACAGAAAAATTAAAAAGAATGTGCAATAAAAGTAGGGTAAAGATATGTTGCCAGTCCCCGGCAACGGCGCCAAAAACTTTTTGCGTGTAAAAGAGTCTATCGCAATCGTGTGCAAGTGTACACGACACAAGAAGTAAAGTGATACACGAAGTATCGGATGTCGAATCCACAGGGACTGGAAATAGCTTTATCCTTGGATTGCTACACAAAAGAGAAAGAAGAAAGTTTAATTGTTTGTAGAGGAATATTGAAGAATACTGAAGATAAAAGATTAAAAGATTCAAGGTAAAGAAATAGGCTGGTATTGATTTGCTCAGTAGTGCAGGTGTTGCACTGTATAGAACTTCATGTTCTGTCGTCGTCCCTGTCGCGGCAGCACCTGCGGCTGCAGCAGTCTGTTGTTGTCGCGGCAGCGATTACACAACTTTGTACTTCAAGCTTGGCAAGAATCCCTGTTGTAACTTGTCCTATCCCTAGATCCAAGTCTATCGATGCACACGTCTTAGATGATACCTCCCGGCGTGAATCGAAGGATGAACACCGATACTGTTGGATTCTTCCTTAGCCACTTAACCTCGTCCTATCCCTAGGTCCGAGATAGTTCAAACTTAAACTGGAGAACCTGTACTTATTCCTTTCGTATACCTAACTCTTCCGATATTAAGTAAATGAATAATCTCACAATGCTCTCCCGATACTCTTTCAAGATGTTGAAAACCAGAATAAGCAAACTTGAAGTTTATTTTATTGAACAAAAAAATCATAAAATAGTACAATCCTTGCAACTACTTTACAGAATCAACCCTTAGCCCTAGGAGAAGTTTAGAACATGATGAGAAGGGGGAAAACGACTAGGATTTTGGGAAAGACGGCTAGAGAATGAGATGTCCTTCCCTAGGTCGAATTGCATGCCTTTATATAGGCATTGGGTTCAAGTTTTCTAATATGGCAAGAATACAAGTTTAAACTAAAGTACAACTCTATTAAAGACTAAATCTTCAGAGTAGATGCCTTTAATTCGTCCTATTTTCTTGATTTGGGTTTCTTCCTTGATCTTTGGGCTTGGCCTTCATTCTGATCTAGGGCTCAGAAAAATATAAGAGTGGTCCACGACAGACCAGCTTAATTTCTCCTATCTGTCGAACTCCACTTCACTTTTCCCTTCACCATTGTTGTCGTCATTGGCTGCCACGACAACGTCTTCCTTCTCGACTTCAGTCCTGTGTTCGAGCTCTGCTTCTTCACTGCCCTGAGTCTGCTACAGCAGCTACCTGCAAAAGTAACCAAAATCAGTAGCAACTGTGCCATTTTATATAATTGTGATGTATATACAAAATCTATCCTAAATGCAATGAATTATGCTTGAATGCAGCATAAATACGGGTTAAATAGGGGGTAAAAAGTAGAACTTTTGCACACTCAACACACCCCAAACTCAAGTACTTGCTTGTCCTCAAGTAATGAAGACCTAAAAAGAAAAATAAATGTAAATAAAACTTTTTGTTTGGCTTAAAACAATGAACTTTTCCTTACCTACCATTCATGCCCTATTGTGAACAACACCCTGTTGGATAATTCAGGATTCATTCGGAACCTTGTTATAATTCTCGTGTAGTGTGTGTATGTTTTGTGAACAATTATATGCCTAGACTACTTTAGTTTACTAGAATAACTAAGCCATTCACTTGAATTTTTATGCCAACTCTTATTTTTTTGGAGGCAATTCTTAGACTCTTTTAATTTTTTTTCTTAGACTCGATTTTCTTTTCTTAATTTAAGTTTGACTAGAGCCTATTTTGGGCACCTCTAGCTAACTTCCTAGTGTCGGTTTCGGGCACCTCTAGGTGTATTGAGTCTACTTTTTCTGAACTTCTTTTCCTAGAGCCAGTGTTAGGCACCTCTAGGGGCAACTCAAGTGTTTAAGCTTATTCTTATTCTAGTTTACCAGTAGAGTTCTAGACAGTATAAGAGTCACAAAGGGTGTTTAAGGATCAGAACTATAGTAAGGCTCTAAACTGTTCCTAAAAATATCCTAAAGGCACTGCCACGACAGAGGCTGTCACGGCATGTAAGTTCAGTTCAAATACTTAAGCCATTTTTTGAAAAAAATAAACTTAAATAATAATTAACACTTAGACACAATTTTGAACCTAAAAACATTTCATATTACTGGAGGGATGCCACCCCCAAACTCGAGGGTTGCATTGCCCTCAATGCATGATGATAGAAAAAACAGAAAATAAAAACAAAATACATCACAATTATAATAAAGCAACAAGACAACAAAATAAGATAGAAACTTAATTTTAGGTGCTGTCGTCGCTGCTGCTGCTGCTGATCTGTAGTTGCTGGCGGGCAGTGACCTTCGTTGTGGGTGCCGGCAGAGTGATCGGAGAGGCGGAGGCAGTCTTCTTCTTAGCTTCCCTTGGAAGCTGGATACGAGTGGGTGAGATTTGGGTGGCCTTTCCAGCACTTATACATCTTCAGATGAGCTGTTGTTGCTGCTGCTACTGATGCCACTGCTGTTGCTGCCAGACTTGCCCTGGTCGGATGATCTTTCACCAGTGTTGGCCTTCTACCTTTTCATCGGAGTGAACTCCTTTGAAAGGTTTCTTTTTACAGAGGGCTCCCCATCAGATTCTTTCCAAATGGAAGAGGAAGAGAACTCGGCGATAAAATCATCAAGTTCGGGTAGTGGATCCTTTCGTTTCTCTCCTCTTGTAGAGGCAGTGGCGGTGTAGCTGCCGCCTTCAGCTGTCGCGACCGGGGTTGGAGTGGATGCAGCAGAGGGTGTTTTTGGTATGGCAGCAGGAGTAGGAGTATGGGCAGGTGTAGGGACAACAAAGTAATGCTCTAGGAAAGCAGGACATTGTACATTTGCAAAATTTATATTGTTTTGAATAAAATGTATCGTGGCTGATGTGAAGTCTCAGACGAAATTCATCAGACCAAGCTGTCGTTCCTCCATCTTTTGCAGTGTGGCTAGGATTTGAGTGGAGGAGTCTGCTGGAGGTGTTGTTGCCGTTAGCTGCTACTGCTCTACGGTGGCAGGTTCTGGCTGCGTGGGCTCTGTTGGCTCTTCTGCTGTGACAGATGGGTTGAAGAAGGAGAGGGGTGTGGCTGCTTTCAGTTCCATCAAACTGAATATGTTTCGCTCCGTCCATCCCTTCCCTTTGACCTTGAAATCTTCGGGGATTTCTAGAACGTTGTGGCCACTACAGATCTCGGTGATGAGGTATGGGAAGAAAAGGGGTCCTGACGGTCGAAGGAAACACTCCAAAATTCCCTCTCGTATATACCGGCCGACATTTATGGGTCTCTCATTTAAAATGGAGTGAATGAGAGCTAACCTGGGTCGGTCGACCGTGCTGTTGTGGGAAGAAGGCATTATCCTTTTCTTTACGAAGTGGTTCCAAAATTTAGCCTCGGGAGTGAGTTGAGTGCGTTTCACCGTCCACCGATGCTTGGGGTCAGTATTCCACTTTGTCCCCTCTTCAGTTACCTCTGCCATGACAACATCGTAGTCTACCAGCGACAGACTTTCCACAAACCTCTTGTGTCCGTTCTCCCTTTTGCTGACATAGATTCCGTAGAGGGTATTGATGTATTCTGGCTCAAAAGTGACTTCCTTACCTCGCACTGTCACAGTTTTCGTATCCTTGCTGTCGACAGCAGCGTAGAATTCTCTGACCAACGTGACATTCATCTCCTCTGGCTGGGCAGTAAACATCTGCCATTTGAGGGCTTTGATGTTTCGAGCTATGAACGGTTCGAGCCCGAAATCTTCCGTGCGTTTGGTGTAAAGGAACCCTCTCTCTTCCCACATCTCCCTCTTTTGGAAGGAGCTACAGTATCTATCAACGGAGTCGGTGGTGGAAAAGCGGATAGGGAGTCGGTCGTGGTTGGGTGTGTCGGCTACTGCGGCAGAGCTAGAGGCAGCACTTCGTCTTGTTTGTCTGGTACTCATAGTTGCAAGGTTGTGGAAAATGAAAGAAATTTGATATCTAGAGAGAAAGCAAGTTGAGAGAGTAAAAGTGAGGTGAAAAATGAATAGTAAAATGGGGTTTATATAGATGAATGGTTTGTTGTCCGTTGGAGCTGTAACGGCAGGCGCGAATAACGGGGCCAGCTGTTATACGGTTTCTGACGCGTCTGTCACGCGTTTCTGTGTCTGTTGCGCGTCTGTTACGCGTTTGTGTGTCTATCGCGACAGCGTGGTGACAGGTTGTCTTTTCCGCGTCTATTGTGACAGCTGTTTACAGGCTGTGACGACAGACTCCTCCTTTGGGCTTTTTGGGCTGCTGGTGAGATGGTGGGCTGGTTTACTTCTTCTCCTCTCCTTGTTTCCCTTATTTCCTAAAATAATTAAGATAAAAAACTTAGTTCCTAAAAATAAAATAATTCTAATTTCCTAATAAGTAAAATACATAATTAATAAAAATAAGAATAAAATGAAGTTAAATTAGGGATTCCTTGAGGGGCATCTCCTAAAGTAACCACTTCTTGCATCCTTGGGGCTTTAATCCCCTGATAATGCTTCAGTCTATGTTCGTTGACTTTAAATTGGTGCCCGTCTTTTAAGGATTTGACCGTGATGGCACCATGAGGAAAAACCTACACAACTTGGAATGGGCCAGACCATCTAGATTTAAGCTTCCCTGGGAAAAGTTTCAATCTAGAGTTAAATAACAACACAAGCTGCCCTGGGTAGAACTGTCGTGGCAGCAATTTCTTGTCATGCCACTTCTTGGTCTTGTCCTTGTAAAATCTTGCGTTGTCGTAGGCAATTGCTCGAATTTCTTCAATTTCATTCAAGTCAAGTAACATCTTCTGTCCTGCCTTATCTAAGTCCATGTTCACTGCCTTGATAGCCCAGTAAGCTCTGTGCTCTATCTCAACAGGTAGATGACATGTTTTTCCATATATCAGCCTGTAGGGTGACATTCCCAATGGTGTCTTGAATGTTGTTCTATAGGCCCAGGGTGCATCATTGAGGTGTAAAGACCAGTCGTTTCGAGTAGGTTTAACCATCTTTTCAAGAATGTTCTTTACCTCCTTGTTGGATATTTCGGCCTGTTCATTGGTCTGAGGGTGATATATTGTTGCGATTTGGTGTTTTATGCCGTATTTTCTTAAGGCATCAGCGATTACCCTATTGTCGAAATGTCTCCCTTCATCACTGATGATCGCCTTAGGTATGCCAAAACTGGAAATAAATATTTTTGTGCAGAAATCTATGAACAGTCTTGGCATCGTTTTTCTGTGTGGCGATCGCTTCAACCCATTTGGATACATAATCCACTCCCAGTAGGATGTAGAGGTTCTCACATGATGTTGGGAATGGTCCCATGAAATCAATCCTCCATACATCGAAGATCTCGACTTCTAAAATGTTTTGCAGTGGCATCTCATGTCTCATTGAGATGTTTCCAGTCCGTTGGCATTTGTCACAACTTTTGTAGAATGCTTGGGCATCCTTGAACAGTGAGGGCCAGTAAAAACAATATTGCAAAACCTTGGCAGCGATTTTGTTTCCACCTAAGTGTCCTCCATATGGTGAAGCATGGCAGTGGTGAAGCACAGCTTCCCACTCATCTTGTGGTACACACCTCCTGATGATTTGATCTGCACAATGTTTGAAAAGAAGAGGTTCGTCCCAATAATAATGTTTCCCACTCATCTTGGTAATTAACGAAATCAGCATACCAAGGAAGTTCAGAAAACTTAGTTGTCGCCATGGCTGTCGCGGTAGTGCTCGTGGTAGCAAACAGCTGCTCGTCAGGGAAGGTCTCCAATATGTGTGTCTTGTCTGTTGGCAGACTCTGTCCCCTCTCTAATCTTGACAAGTGGTCTGCAACTTGGTTTTATGTCCCCTTTTATCCTTGATTTCAATGTCGAACTCTTGCAGCAGCAGAATCCAACGTATCAGTCTAGGTTTTGCATCTTTTTTAGCGAACAAATACTTCAGTGTTGAGTGGTTTGTGTAGACCACCACCTTCGTTCCAAGTATGTACGAACGAAACTTGTCAATCGAGAACACTACTGCCAACAGTTCCTTTTCTGTTGTGGTGTAATTCACTTGGGCATCGTTTAGTGTTTTGCTGGCGTAGTAGATTACGTGGAAGAGCTTGTCCTTCCTCTGCCCAAGAGCTACCCCTACAGCATAGTTACCGGTGCCACACATAATTTCAAATGGCAAACTCCAGTCTGATGGTTGTACAATTGGGGTTGTTACCAGCTTTTCTTTCAAAATTCTGAATGCCTCAGTACATTCAGTGTTGAAGTCAAAAGGACGATTCTGTTCCAGTAAGTGGCATAGAGGCTTGGTAATCTTCGAAAAATTTGCAATAAACCTTCGATAAAACCCAGCATCCCCTAAGAAACTCTTAATTACCTTGACCGTGGTGGGTAGCGGCAACTTTTCAATCACTTCTATTTTTTCTCTGTCGACTTATATGCCGCGGCAGCTTACCTTGTGGCCTAGGACTATCCCCTCATCCACCGTGAAGTGACATTTTTCCCAATTTAATACCAAGTTTGCTTTCTCGCATCTTTCGAGCACCTTCTGTAGGTTGCCTAAGCAGATTTCAAAACTGTCTCCAAAGACGGAAAAATCGTCCATGAATATTTCTAGGAAATCCTCCACCATGTCAGAGAATATTGCCATCATACACCTCTGGAATGTTGTTGGTTCATTGCAGAGTCCAAATGGCATTCTCCGAAAAGCATAAGTGTCGTATGGGCAAGTGAAAGTCGTTTTCTCTTGATCCTCCGGTGCAATGGCTATCTGGTTATAACCTGAGTAACCATTAAGAAAACAATAATAAGGTTTCCCCGCTAATCTATCAAGCATTTGATCAATAAAAGGTAGGGAAAATGGTCTTTCCGGGTAGCTTTGTTAAGCTTCCGGTAATCCATACAAACCCTCCAACCGGTCACAGTCCTGGTTGGGATTAATTCGTTCTCTTTATTGGTCACCACGTTTATTCCTCACTTCTTAGGAATGCACTGCACCGGGCTCACCCACTTACTATCCGAGATGGCATAAATTATCCCAGCGTCAAGCCATTTGATAATTTCTTTTCGAACCACTTCTCACATAGCGTCATTTAAGCGTCTCTGAGCATCAATGGTCGACTTATGATCATCCTCTAGGAGAATTTTGTGCATGCATAGTGTCGGACTGATGCCTTGGATATCAGCTATCGTCCATCCAATAGCCTTTTTATGCTGCTGCAGCATCCCTATTAGCTGTTGTTCCTGTTCCTGCATTAGCTTAGAAGAGATGATTACGGGCAACATATCATTTAATCCAAGGAAAACATATTTGAGTTGCCTTGGCAGGGGCTTAAGGTCTAAAACAAGTGGTTCTACAGTTGAGGGATTTTGGATGATGTGTTCATTCGAGGTATAGTTTAGGGGCTCCAATAACTTACTTGGACGATTGCCTATCAAGTTTACCTCCTCTTGACCTTCAGTGTCAGATATATCAGAATCTGAGGAGCTGTTGTCGTCGTTGCTGCCGTGACAGTCTTCCAGATGGCTGCTGTGGCAGTGACCAAATTTAATGTCATGGCAGCTCGACCTAATGCAGGGTTGATCTAGGGTTACTTCAATGATAGCCTTGCATTCTTCTTCTATATCAGCATGTTTGATTGCCTGGAGAACATTGAGCTTGATCTCTTGATCATTCACTCTCATGGTAAGCTCTCCCTTCTCTACATCAATCAGTGATCTGCATGTGGCTAGGAAGGGTCGTCCCAGGAAGATTGGTGCATTCTCATACGCTTCACAATCTAAAACAAGAAAGTCAGCAGGAAAGATAAACTTATCCACTCTTACCAGAATATCTTTGATTTTCCCTTCTAGTTGTACGTAAGAGCGGTCTGCCAGCTGCAGCATAACAGTCGTGGGCCATGCTCGTCCAATACATAATTTCTGAAATACAGATTTTGGCATTAAATTAATACTAGCACCTAGATCACGAAGTGCCTTACCCACAAATTTATCACCAATTATGCACGGTATTATGAAGCTTCCAGTATCCTTCTTTTTCTGGGTGGATGCCTGTGCAAGATAGTCATGCATCATTCTGTCATCTTAATCGTCTCAAATTCCCCAAGTCTGGATCTTTTCGACATAGCATCCTTGAGAAATTTCGCATAACCGGGCATCTCTTTGATGGCCTCTAACAGCGGTATATTGATGTGAACCTGCTTAAAAATATCATAGATCTTTTTGAGCTGGTACTCCTGTTTCTGCTTCTGTAACCGTTATGGAAAAGGAGGTGGAGGACAATAATCTTCAAATCGTCCTTCACATGGTATTCGGATCTGAGGAGGCTTAGGTTCTTCATCCTTCTCCTTTGTTCCTTCTGCTATCGTGACTGGTGTGGCAGCAGTATGTTGTTTATCGTCTGCCAAGGCAGTGTTCGCGGCAGTCGATTCTAGGGCTGGTTCCTTAATTGGTTCGGCTTTCTTCTTTGGCCCTGGCAGTTGTTTTACACTCCTTGTTGTAATGGCTTTGCACTGCTCATGTGTGGGTTGTCTAGCGACCTCAGTATCGCTAGGGAATCCTCCGTTCTACCTTGGCTTAATATGCTGGGAAACTTGACTCATCTGTGTCTCCAGTGATTTCAGTGTAGCTTCATGGTTAGTCATTCTCATCTATGTTTTATCCATGAATGACTCAGTCTTTTTAACGAAGTGATCCATGTTTTCCATGTAAGCTCCTGTCTGTGACATGAATGTGGCCAAAGTCTACTTCAGTATACTAGGTGCGGCTGTCGGCTGCTGTTGCGGTTGTTGCTGTGTCAGAATTCTGGGTGCCCCTGATTTTGAGTGTTCTGCACTTGAGGATTTAGTGCGTTGTTTGGGTTACTCTAGGAGAACTTGGGGTCCTTCCTCCAGTTGGGATTGTAATTGTTGGAGTCGTAGTTTCTCGGCTTGTTATAGTTTCTAACATACATCCCTTCCTCTAGCTGTAGCGGGTAGTCTTCCGAGCTATGATTCCCACTGCAAGTTTCACATACCTCTTCTGCAGAGTAGACAGGTTTTGAGTCTTTCTTTAGCAAGTTTTCTACTGCCTTTGTGAGGCACGCAGCCTGTGTCTTTAGAGAATTGTTGGCTTCATAGTCCTTCACAGCTAGCACTCATTTACCTCTCCTCACTGTGGGAAATTGCTCTTCATTCTTCGCCAAATTTTTCAATACTACCATGGCTTCATGTTGAGTTGTGTGGAGCTCGATTCGATCAACCAATGTTGCTCACCAAGTGGTGGAGAGGTGGATTTTTGGGTGGAAGGGTTGTGGAAGCTAGAAAGAATATTGACACAAAGATTTATAGTGGTTCGGCCTTCTAACAAGCACCTACATCCACTACCTTAGCTTCCCACTAAGGATTTCTCAATCAATCCACTAATTGATTCGTCCCCTTTTCTAGGATTAGGAGGAAACCCTTACAACCGATCAAGCTTCTACCCAAGCCTTGATCAAACCCTCTTTTACAAAGAGATAATGAAAGCAAACTTAAACCCTCTAATAGGTGTTTGTTTGCACAATGAAGCACTCACCCAAAACCTAAAACACTTGAGCAAATTTGACAATTTTGGCTCACTAGTGTTTGTCTATACAAGAAATGACATTTTAAGTACTAAGACAATTTCTTGATCATTTGTTGATTGACAATTGAAGCATTAGCCTTCTCTTGATGCTTGGAGGTCCCTTTTATACTCCCAATTGAGTTTGTAGCCGTTACTAGCCGTTGGGGATGAATTGGAGCCGTTGAGGACTTTATTTCCCTTCATAAATGCTGTTCTGCAGCTACCGGTATCGATACACGTGGAACGGTATCGATACAGCCTTCTTGAGGAAATAGCCGTTGGGCTCTTGCCAGCACAGGCGTATCGATACGCTTGAGGGCGTATCGGTACGGGTCCATATTTGAATAGCCGTTGGGGTAGTTGAACAGGGATCGGTACGCTGACGTGGCGTATCGAAACGACCCCGGTCCGTATCGATACCCTAAACCTTCGTATCGATACGGGTTTTAACAGTGGCCAAACTGGGCCAAAAAGGTATCGGTACGGGTACAACCGTATCGATACTGGTGACGTGAAAACACAAGTTTGGCTGTTTAAAACATGAAAAATCTTTGCCAAATACCTCTTAAAATACCTCAAACATAAATTCAAGTTGTTTGGACTTAAAACCAAGTTTTAAATTCTTTTCAACTTAGTCCAAAACATTTTTCAATTATTATATCAAAACATTAGTTCTACAATCTCCCCCTTTTTGATATAATAAAACTAACTTGAAAAATTGTTTGGGATTCTCCCCCTTTAACTTTAAAAATGTGAATAAGAGATTTAAGATGTGAAATCAAATAAAGCTCCCCCTTATTCATTTGAAAATTCAATTTTTCAAACCATTTCTCCCCCTTTTTGTTATATCAAAAAGAATTTAAGACATTAAGTTCAAAATAACAATAGAGGTAAAAAGTTTTGACATAAATAAGAATTTGGTTTAAAATTGGCTCCCCCTTACTCAAAGCATCATCAAAAGAGTTAGTCCATCAAATATGATCATCTAGTTGAATAAACTAAAAATAAGACTAATAAAATCAAAAACAACTAGAAAATTTTACCAACACTTGAACCCAAGGGAGGATGTGAAGCCTTCCTCCTTCAAGTGTTCTTCCTTGTGTGTATGGAGCTCCCCCTCAAAGTTTGACTTGTTGAACATCTCCATCACACCTACAATAGACAATCAAGTAATTTTTGGTATCCAAATTGCTTTGGATCCATAAACGTTAGTTGCACAAAATTTAGTCCCCTTAGGAATCCATTTTTCAATTTCATCCTTTTTAGTTGAAGTGGTTAGTCCTTTTGGGACCCAAACACTTCGAAAACATTTTCCATTCACAAATCTAGGGGCACTAGATTGTCTAACATAAAAATTTGATTTTCCAAAATTGTTTTTCTTTTCAAGCTCTTTGGAAATCAAACTTTTTCTACTTGAACATCTTGAAGCAATTTTTGTAAATCAAGACATTTTAGTTCAAATTCTTCAAGTTTTGCTTCAAGTTCAAGTTTGGTTTTAGAAAGCAAATCATTTTGAATTTTTAACTTTGAAATCAATTTATTGTTTTTCAAAATGTGGCTTTTAAAATCTAAAACCAATTCATCATAGGCATCTTGTAATTCATCAAAAGTGTAAGAGCATGAAGTAGATGAATTAGAAGTTACCCTTGAATCTTCTTCGATGGCCATAAGGCAAAGGTTGGCTTGTTCATCGTCGGTGGAGTCCTCATCACTCCAAGTAGCCACATGTGCCTTCTTCTTATGGCTTGAAATGCTTGCCCTCTCCTTTCTTTTAGGTTCTCGTTCAAGCTCTCTCAAGGCTTTCTTCATGAACGGGGCACACTTCTTGAAGAGATGAACTATCTCTTCATCTTCATCCTCCTCTTCACTTGTGTAGACATGATGGCAAGTGGAGGATTTGAGAGCCATGGCACTAGCATTGATGCCAAGCCCTTTGATTTTCTTCTCTCCCATAGCTCTAATTTCTTCCCTCTTCTTCTCATCCTCTTTATTCTTCTTCATGATTTGATGAGTAAGGAGTGACCCCATGAGTTCATCAAGCTTCAAAGTCTTCAAATTTTTTGCTTCGATGATGGCGGTCCTCTTTGAGTCCCAAGACTCGGGAAGTGAGTAGATGAGCTTTCGAACAAGCTTTTCTTCCGGGATGGCTTCTCCAAAACCTTTAAGACCATTGGTGATGGTGGAGAACCTATCAAACATCTTCTCGATGTTCTCTTCCGGATCCATTTTGAAGTTCTCATACTCCAAGGTTAGGAGCCCAATCTTGGTCTCCTTGACTTCATTTGTCCCCTCGTATGTGACTTCAAGCTTGTCCCATACCTCCTTGGCACTCTCACAAGAAGACATCTTCTCATAGATGGATGGACCAAATGCACAAAATAAAATGTGCAAGGCTTTGCAATTTAGCTCCATCTTCTTGCGATCGTCGGCACTCCACTCCGCTTTATTTCTTTTAGGCACGAACGGGCCATCTTCAACTACAACCCATAGCTTGTAATCTTTTGATTTGATGAAGAACTTCATCTTTGTCTTCCAATGGGCATAGTGGTCTCCGTCGAAGAAAGGCGGTTTGTTGATGGATTGCGCCATTTGAGCCGGTTGATGAAATAGTGATCGAGCTTGCCGGATCTTCTCAATAGGATGTTAATCCTCTTCGATTGAGCCAAGCTCTGATACCAATTGTTGAGTTGTGTGGAGCTCGATTCGATCAACCCGTAGCTAGGATGGAAGCCATTAGGATGTTGCTTGCATATGCATGTTATCATAATTTCAAGCTTTTTCAAATGGATGTTAAAAGCGCATTTTTGAATGGTTTTATAAATGAAGAAGTGTATGTGGAACAACCACCGGGTTTTGAAGATTCAAAATTTCCAAATCATGTTTTCAAACTTACCAAAGCTCTTTATGGTTTAAAACAAGCTCCTAGAGCTTGGTATGAAAGGCTTTCAAATTTTTTGATTGAAAACGGATTTGAAAAAGGTAAGGTGGACACTACACTTTTCATAAAAATGTATAAAAATGACATCTTAGTAGTTCAAATTTATGTTGATGATATTATTTTTGGTTCTACTAATGAATGTCATTGTCAAGAGTTTTCTAAGCTAATGCAAGGTGAATTTGAGATGAGCATGATGGGGGAGCTCTCATTCTTTTTGGGACTCCAAATCAAGCAAAAGAAGGATGGCACCTTCATCAACCAAGCAAAATACATAAAGGATATGCTCAAGAAGTTTGGCTTGGAGAATGCAAAGCCTCAAGCCACTCCTATGAGCTCATCTACAAAGCTTGACAAAGATGAAGGAGGTAAGTGTGTTGACTCTAAGCTTTATCGTTCTATGATTGGATCTTTGCTTTACCTTACCGCAAGTAGACCGGATATCTTGTTTAGTGTTTGCTTGTGTGCTAGGTTTCAAGCTAGTCCTAGAGAGTCTCACCTTATAGCCGTTAAGAGAATCTTTAGATACCTTAGAGACACTCCTTGTTTAGGCCTTTGGTATCCTAGAGACTCTACCTTCAACCTACATGCTTATTCGGATGCGGATTATGGGGGTTGCAAAATTGATAGGAAAAGTACTTCGGGAACTTGCCAATTCTTAGGTAGTATGCTCATATCTTGGTTCTCTAAGAAACAAAATAGTGTAGCCTTATCTACCACCGAAGCCGAGTACATATCCTTAGGGAGTTGTTGTGCTCAAGTCCTTTGGATGAAACAACAACTCTTAGATTATGGAATTAAAGTTGGAACCATACCCCTAAAATGTGACAACACTAGTGCAATATGCTTAACTAAAAATCCCATCCAACACTCTAGAACCAAACATATAGAAATAAGGCATCATTTCATTAGAGATCATGTCCTTAAGGAAGATGTGGTTATAGAGTATGTAGACACCTTGAATCAATTAGCGGACATTTTTACAAAACCCTTAGACAAAGAGCGTTTTTGGTCCCTTAGGAGAGAGTTAGGTCTAGCTAGCCTATCTTGACCTTTTAGGACCTCTTTTGTGCTTAAAATGCTTGATTTTGTGAAATTGCCATGTTTATGTGTTTAAACTCCTAATCTTATCCATGCCTATAGTTAGGGGGAGTATGCTTCTGTTAAAACATGCTTAGAACTGTTCATTCATCATTTGCATACTTTTAGGAGGTGTTAAGTTCGAGCCTTTGGTTGTTCTTAGAACCAAATAGGTCATTCTGGGCATATGGTATCGATACGGATATACGTGTATCGATACGTGTTCTTCATTTTGTTTCCCAGAATTTTCCTCGCTTCATATGGTATCGATACGGATATACGCGTATCGATACGTGTTCTTCATCTTGTTTCCCAGATTTTTCCTCGCTTCACAGGTATCGATACGCTTAAAATCGTATCGATACAGGTCGTTTCGATACGGGCCCCACCGTTTCGATACGACTTTCCAACGGGCATTTTTGAGAAAAGACAATTCTATCCCCGTATCGATACCCCCCTTAGGAGTATCGATACCCTATCGCGCAGATGGCATTAAATCAGTCTTAAATGAGATCTAATTTTACGAAAATTAAAACTCTTTAATCCTAACAAACCCTAGCCGTTTTTGCCTATAAAAAGGCCCTTCCTCCTTCATATTTTCCACACTACAACTCAATTCTAAAAGAATTTTTGCATCAAGAAAAGAATTGTGCTCTCTCTCAAGTTTTTCTTCAATCTTCAAAGTTTCCTTCAAGGTAATCTCTTCTTTTTATTCTTTTTTTGTTCTTTTTTTTTAACCCTTTGTTTTCTTAAATCTCTTTGCTTTTCAAAAAAATTTTTAAATCTTTTTACCTTGATTTTTACTCAAATTGAAGAAACCTTTTTTTTAATTTTCTTTTAGATTATGGCACCTAAAGAACATTCGAGGAAGCGACCGAGGGTTACTCATGCCGATGAATCTTCAACTCCCGGAATGGTTGCACGCCCGGATTATGCTACAATTTATAACAAATCCTTTGAAACTTCCGCGGGTCTTCCCTATTTTCGCCAATTTGAGAACTACAAAATTCGTGCGGAAAGGGTCGTCTCCATTCCTTTTCTCGACTCCGAGTGCTTCAAGTTTGAATATCTTTCGTTGCTTCGCACTTGGAATTTCATGGAGTTTCTTTCTATCCCCGGTATTTACTATCGTCTTTTGGTTTTAATTTTCTATTCTAATGCCAAAATTATTTCTCGCAATGGGGAAGTTGTTGCCATCCGCTCTTATCTCATGGGGAAGCAAATCATTCTCGATGTCAAAGGGATTTGTGAGGTTTTTAAGTTAGAGGATGTAGGCTTAAATGATGAGAATGCCTTGGGCCATGTTCTCGGTGGTTCCGTAACCGTCCTCAATGCTCACGATCGAATCCTACATTTGATGGTGTCTTGGTGGTTACGTCCCTCCGGTGGCAAATACTCTACCATCCGTCAAGTGGATGATTTTTGGATCCGTTGTTTCCGTCAACGAAAGCGCCCAAACCTAGCTCGAATCATGTTCGATGAGATCGCCTATCATGTTCAAAATCGCCAAACCTCTCTCATCACATCTTTTATTTACGGTACGGCTTTAAGTTACTATTTTGTGAAAAAGGATATTGATTGCTCATTTGATCTTGCATCTCCTCTTACCGATCCTATTGATGAGCGATCCCTTGCTCGGGGAAATTTCCATTACTTTAATGGAAGTTGGTTACGTCTTTCCGAGCTTCCACCCGAGGCCGCAGCCGCATTGGAACAACCACAAGCTCCTTAAGCTCCTCCGGCTCCTCAAGTCCCACAGCCCAATTTGGATGCTCTCATGACCTATCTCAATGAGCAATTTACCGGGCTACGCACGGACAAGAACACTCGTCTAACCTCCATGGAAACCACCTTCGATACAAGGATGACGGGTATGGAGAATCGCCTTATATCCCTTGAAAGCGAGCACAATTCCTTGAATATTTCCGTTTCCGCTTTCCATGATGAATGGCGTAATAGCATGCGGAGCAATGAGCCTATAGTCGATGATGATGAAGATGATGAAGACGACGAAGACAATGCCTAGACATCTCTTCTTGCATATCATGCATAATCATCTAGGATTTTCTATTTTTATGCACCTATGTTTCTGTTTTTAGGACTAAGTTTGTTTTAGGATTAAAAACCTATGCTTTGATTTCTTGTTTGTTTTCGTTTGGATTTTCTTATGCTATGATGAATAAAATTATGTTGCTTATTATTATTATACCTTTGATTTCATTATGCACTTTATTGTCTCCATGCATTTTTGATCTAACAAAAAGGGGGAGAAGAAACTTGCTCACATCTTTAAAATATTTTGATTTTAACTCAAAGGTTACCAAGCTTATATTAAGGGGGAGTTACTTTGTAAAGGTTATTCAAAAGTGTCAAAATTTTAAGTTTTGGTTTTGTTATATCAAAAAGGGGGAGATTGTAAAACCTATGTTTGATTTTGATATAACTAGATCTTTAAGGATCAATTTGAAAAACTTAAAATTGTTTTTACAAGTCTCTTAACAAGTTTTGAAACACCAACACTTTAAAACTGATTTGTAAAACTCAAACTCAAAATATTTTCTAAGTGTTCCAAGCCAAATTTATTGAAAATCGTCATAGAGTATCGATACCCATGGAGGCGTATCGATACCTTTTTGCCAAAATTGGCTACTGTCGGAACACGTATCGATACGGAAAACCCTCGTATCGATACGCCCCTGTGTTAAACTTCAAAAAGTTTGAAAGAGTGTATCGATACGGTAACACCAGTATCGATACTGGTTTAAAGATTTTTAAAGCATTTAAGTCGGTTTAAAAATATGACCGTTGGTGTCAGTTGGTTGGTAACCAAATTTTAAAATACCATTGACCGGTATCGATACGGCTAACCCCAGTATCGATACGCCTTTTGACAGTGAGCTAAGTTCAGAAAAAGGTATCGATACGGCCTTTGCCGTTTCGATACCCAGTATCGATACGCTTACGTGCGTATCGATACGCCCTATTAATTGCACGCAACGGCTCTTTCTTTTCTGAGACAGGTATCGATACCCATTCCCGAGTACCGATACTCGTAGCTGTAGAGGTGCATTTATGGTGGTAAGAGAGGGTTCCAACGGCTCCATTTACTTCTCCAACCACCCAAACGGCTAGAAATCAATGAGAAGGTATAAAAGGGACATCCAAAAGCATCAGCAACAACTATTGAACTTCAAGCAAACATCCAACCATCAAATTCAAGCATTTGAGCAAAAATCCCAAATTTGTGTAAAATCCCAATTTGTGTTCTTCATTCATATTTTGTAAAATTGGGTTGAGTGCTTGTATCGGGGCTATCATTTGTATTGAGAGATACCTAATTAGCCTACAAATTCCTTTGTTCTCTTGTGTGAGGGTTGGGTTGATTTTTGGGTAGAAAAATCAACCGATATTGTAAAGGGTTGCCTCCTTATCCTAGAAAAGGGGAAGATCAATTTAGTGAAATTGTTGCAAATCCTTAGTGAGACTAAGGTAGTGGATGTAGAGTTCATTTGGAACTTGAACCACTCTAAATTCCTTGTTCTTCAATTTTAATTTGCCAATTTCCACTACAATCCTTCAAATTTCCAATTCACCCCCCCTCTTGGTAAATATCGATCTTTCGATCCACTCAACACTTCATCTGGATCTTTGTCCAACAACAGTCCATTTGCTGCTGAATCTATTCTCATACGGGTATGTGTGTTGGCAGCATTGTAAAATTTGATGACTTGATTCCAAACGGGGAATCCGTGCATCGAGCAATTCCTCAGAAGAGTGGTAAACCTGTCCCATGCCTCGTGTATTGACTCGTCATCTTCCTGTTGAAAAGTAGCAATTTCGTTACGTAATCGCTCATATAAATGGGAAGGATTAAAACGAGATAAAAATTCACGAACTAGATCCGCCCAAGTTCGTATTAAACCTGACGTTAGTTTGTTCCACCAAGTTTTCGCTCTGTCCCTCAATGAATGAGGAAATAACCGAAGCCTCAGTATCTCTGGATTTACTCCTGGTAATCTAAACGATCCACAGATTTCTTGGAACGTTTTCAGATGTTCTTTGGCATCCTCTGTAGTAGCACCACTAAATTGGCCAGCGGAATTGATCATGCTGAACATCACAAGTTTCAGCTCGAAATTTTCAGCTTTAACATCTGGCAGGGTGGTCTCTAGTTCCACATGATCATTGATCATGTAATCACGGCATGACTGTCGTGCGGCCACGGCAGCGGCAGGCTGTCCGTTTCCTTCATCTCCGATAGGATCTTCGGGATTCCCTTGGTTGTTCCTCCCGTTATGCATAGCTTCTAACTGTTCCTCAAGATAATCATTTCTGGCTATCAAAAGACGGACTATGTTCCTAAGATTGCACGAGCGTTCGATTTCAGGATCTAGTTTATACTCAGGTTCTTTGCCTCGTCTTGATCTGCGCATAAGCAAACGATAAACCTTGTGAAAAGCACAGGATGAACAGTCCCAATAAAAACAGAAAAATTAAAAAGAATGTGCGGTAAAAAATAGGGTAAAGATATGTTGTCAGTCCCCGGCAACAGCGCCAAAAACTTGTTGCGTGTAAATGAGTCTATCGCAATATAGTGCAAGTGTACACGACGCAAGTAGTAAAGTGATACACGAAGTATCGGATGTCGAATCCATAGGGACTGGAAATAGCTTTATCCTTGGATTGCTGCACAAAAGAGAAAGAAGAAAGTTTAATTGTTTGTAGGGGAATATTGAAGAATACTGAAGATAAAAGATTAAAAGATTCAGGGTAAAGAAATAGGGCAGTATTGATTTGCTCAGTAGTGCAGGTGTTGCACTGTATGGAACTTCATGTTCTGTCGTCGTCCCTGTCGCGGCAGCACCTGCGGCAGAAGCAGTCTGTTGTTGTCGCGCCAGTGATCACACAACTCTGTACTTCAAGCTTGGCAAGAATCCCTATTGTGACTTGTCCTATCCCTAAGTCCAAGTTTATCAATGCACACGTCTTAGATGATACCTCCCGGCGTGAATCGAAGGATGAACACCGATGTTATTGGATTCTTCCTTAGCCACTTAACCTTGTCTTATCCCTAGGTCCGAGATAGTTCAACCATAAACTGGAGAACCTGTACTTATTCCTTTCGTATACCTAACTCTCCCGATATTAAGTAAATGAATAATCTCACAATGCTCTTCTGATACTCTTGCAAGATGTTGAAAACTAGAATAAGCAAACTTAAAGTTTATTTTATTGAACAGAAAAATCCTAAAACAGTACAATCCTTGCAACTACTTTACAGAATCAACCCTTGGCCCTAAAGGAAGTTTAGAACATGATGAGAAAGGGATAAAGGACTAGGGTTTTGGGGAAGACGGCTAGAGAATGAGATGTCCTTCCCTAGGTCGAATTACATGCCTTTATATAGGCATTGAGTTCAAGTTTTCTAATATGGCAAGAATACAAGTTTAAACTAAAGTACAACTCTATTAAAGACTAAATCTTTAGAGTAGATGTCTTTAATTCGTCATCTTTTCTTGCTTTGGGTTTCTTCCTTGAACTTTGGGTTTGGCCTTCATTCTGATCTAGGGCTCAGAAAAATATAAGAGTGGCCCACGACAAACCGGCTTAATTTCCTCTATCTGTCGAACTCCACTTCACTTTTCCCTTCACCATTGTTGTTGTCATTGGCTGCCACGGCAGCGTTTTCCTTCTCGACTTCAGTCCTGTGTTCCAGCTCTACTTCTTCACTGCCCTGATTCTGCTACAGCAGCTACCTGCAAAAGTAACCAAAATCAGTAACAACTGTGTCATTTTATATAATTGTGATGTATATACGAAATCTATCCTAAATGCAGTGAATTATGCTTGAATGCAGCAGAAATATGGGTTAAATAGGGGGTAAAAAGTAGAACTTTTGCACACTCAACACACCCCCAAACTCAAGTTCTGTCTTGTCCTAAAGCAATGAAGACCTAAAAAGAAAAACAAATGAAAATAAAACATTTTGTTTGGCTTAAAACAGTGAACTTTTCCTTACCTACCATTCATGCCCTATTGTGAACAACACCCTGTTGGATAATTCAGGATTCATTCAGAACCTTGCTATAATTCTCGTGTAGTGTGTGCATCGACAGACTTGGACCTAGGGATAGGACAAGTCACAACAGGGATTCTTGCCAAGCAAGAAGTACAGAGTTGTGTGATCGCTGTCGCGACAACAACAGACTACTGCTGCCGCAATAGGGAAGACGATAGAACATAAAGTTCTATACAGTGCAACACCTGCACTACTGAGCAAATCAATACCGGCCTATTTCTTTACCCTAAATCTTTTAATCTTTTATCTTCAGTATTCTTCAATATTCCCCTACAAACAATTAAACTTTCTTCTTTCTCTTTTGTGCAGCAATCCAAGGATAAAGCTATTTCCAGTCCATGTGGATTCGACATCCGATACTTCGTGTATCACTTTACTACTTGCGTCGTGTACACTTGCACTCTATTGCGATAGACTCTTTTACACACAACAGATACGCTCTACTTGTCCAATACCCAAGCATCAGAGATGTATCTTTGAAGGCATGTGTATAATAATATAATAATAAGTACTAATAATAGTCAGAAGCACACACATGCACTTATAGAACTCTATTCTTAGAATGATATTCTACACTCTACTGGTTAAACAAGTCCGGAAAGCTTGAACACATTTATGAATGGAAAAGGATAAAGAGAACTGAAAAAGAGTTGGTTTCTAGATGGATCGAGCAACGCGGTAATCACAGGGTGTGAACCGAGTGATTTGGAAGAAATTTCATAACCTCAGACGTTGCCACGATATTCATGAGTTATGTTACCCATGGGGGGTTGAATCTAAAATGCTCTTGCACTTGATATCCAGGGCATCCTATTCTGTTTTCTTTCTTTATTAAGATCATGATTTTCTAGGCCTAATAAGGCTCCCTCTATTGAAATGACGATCATCAAGCTGACATTTTTTTTCAAAAAAAAAGAGATTTCCTCGTATTGCTTCAGAGATAAACTTCAGTATGCAAGATCATGAGTACAAATGATCATCTGGATATGGTAAAGATATGGATGAGTACGAGACGCTCATTTGTTAGATAGTTTTCTGGTCAAAGAGAAGAATCATTCATCAAGGGTCATAGTGAGGACAATGACAAGAATGCAGATATTAGAAAGATAAAGGATCTAAAGTGTGTTCCCACCTTGGATTTTTTGAATAAGTTTACAAAATGAATTTGAAGAAAGTTCAGGGACTTGAAGAAAGTTT
This sequence comes from Hibiscus tridactylites, assembly GCA_958450335.1. NCBI lineage: Eukaryota > Viridiplantae > Streptophyta > Magnoliopsida > Malvales > Malvaceae > Hibiscus > Hibiscus tridactylites. Next base: position 23,219,234 of record OY288268.1, on the reverse strand, counting down.
AGGGACTCAAAAAGTTTAGGGACCTGAAGAAAGTTTAAGGACCATAAAGCAAAAAATTTGGTGACCTAAGTAAAGTTCAGGGACTGAAAGTTTTTGGGACTTGAAGCATTTGTTTGCCCTAAATGATGAAAGAGGGGGCAAAATCTACATGATGAAGTAAGAAATAAAGAGATCAGGGGCATTATTGACCGAGAAGACGAGATTCTTGAGGCATGAGAATTCAAGTTGGAATAGACTATAAAGGATGCAAAGCTTGAAAGAATTTGGTCACCAAAGAAATTAGAATTTGCTCAAGAAAAATTAGCCAAATAATAAAGTTCTAGGGCAAATGTTGTCAGAACCTGAAGACAATGAGAGCTCTAGAAGCTCAGTTGATCAAAATCTGATAAGAAGAAGAAAAAGAGCATAACAACGAAATTTTGGGGCAAAGTTTGCCAGAACAAGAAAATAATAAGAACAGCATATGAAATTGAAGAAGATCAAGCTAAGTCATATTTGAAAGGAGTGGATGAAGTACTATTGCAGTAGAAGCAGAAAGTTCAACAAAAAAGCAAAGAAGATTTGAAACTTGAGGATTCAAATTGTCAAAGAAAAAAATCTTTAAGCAAATGATGAGTTAAAAAGACATACCAGCAAAAAGCCCAAAATGTTTGCATTGTTTCAATTGTGTCCTTAATATTGTCAAATCGATCAACGAAAGTGATTACTGTCGGTTAACCATCCAAAAAAATTTATTTAAAAAAAGTGAATTTTAAGGATTCAAATTGAGAGTTTTTTTTCTATTTCCTTTAAAATACTATCCAGTCATATGTATATCATATTGAAGCAGGCCTACTGATCGGAGAAGATACGACGGTGGAAGGTTAACAAAAAGAGAAAACAAAAGAGGGAAGGGGATCGAAAAAACTACGATGAGAAGAGGGATGAATGAGATTACAATGTAGGCCAAAAACTTAAATTGGGCCAGTGACACAATAGTGGTTTTTATAACTCAATATGACTAACTGAATTGGGAATTGGGGCCCAATCGGTTAAGCCAGGCGGATATGAGAAACAGCCTAACGTCCACAGCTTTTCCGTTACAATAGACGCAACCAATTTGATTCATAAGCCTCAACATATCATACTTTATTTAACTTCAATTATTTACAAAAATATATTCAAATATAATTTTACTTTTATATGTAATGTTTGGTAGTTAGCAGATGACTGATTATATTAGCTGGTACCGGATAGCTAATAGCATTAGCTGATTTGACTAGCGTATTACATTAGTTGATTGTATAAAAGTGTGATAAAATTAACTGATAGTTGTTTGATTATTTGGAAAAGCAAAATGACATATAAGGACATGATTATATTTGATACTTGTTTGAATAATTTATTAGTTATTAACCTTTTGTATCTATTAATATTAAGGGTAAAATAACTAAATTATCACTCAACTTTGCTTTAAGACCTATTTTGGTCACTGAACTTTTAAAAACTCAATTTACTCATTAAATTTTACTTTTTGACCTATTTTAGTCACTTTAAATTATTTTATTAATATTTGAGTATGACATGGCATATTTTATTATTATTAAATATAAAAAATAATTTAAAATAAAATAAATTACTTTTTATTAAATATTTAGTTATAAATATAATTAAAAATAAAAAAGTTATATCTCCTTCAACATTAGAAAAAAATACGTTATTTGTTCTCTACACCTATTTATTCCGACCACCGTCGTTCACTATCGAAGGCGGCCATTGAAGCTCAAATTTCACCAGAAGACTCGTCTCAACATGTTGAGTCTAAATTCGACAGCCATTTCACCAAATGACGCTCCAAAGCTCACGAATCTCAACTGAAACTTTTCAATTTTTTTGTCTTCAATCTCTCTGCACCACTGTTAGATTGAACTGAAACCAAAATATGTTGTTCCTATTTTTATTTCGCTGCTGCCCACCGTTGGGATTAAAGGACGAAGACACCAATTATCGCAAATGAACTCTACCGATAGATGAATTATGCGATCATCAAAAAATTACTTATCGAAAGTAAAAATTATCCTCTTTTAATGTTGGTTTCTTTGTTTCTGAGTTTCAATGTCTGATGGTGTTTTAATTTGGGCTTTGGTTATGGCAGTGAAGGTGAAGGAGGTTTCAATGGTGGATTTAAGTTTCAATGGTAGGTTTAGGTAATGGTGTTTGGAGAATGGAAGGAGAGGTAATGGTGTTGTTGTTTACGGGGTACAGTAGAGGGTGATGAGCAGAAGTATGGGAGATGAGCAGAGGTGAATGGGTGGTGATACTGGCCAGAGTGGTGACGTCGGCGAACGGTGTGGTGGGAAAGATTTGAGGTGTTTGAGGTTTATGACGTTTGAATTTTATTTTTATAGTTTTTTGTCTTTAGTAATAAATAAAATATAATTTATTTTTATTTTAAATTATTTTTTATATTTAATAATAATAAAATATGCTATGTCATACCCAAATATTAATAAAATAATCTAAAGTGACCAAAATAGGTCAAAAAATAAAGTTTTATGAGTAAATTGAGCTTTTTGAAAGTTCAATGACCTAAATAGATCTTAAAGCAAAGTTGAGTGATGATTTAGGTATTTTATCCTAATATTAATTAGATTATGAAAATTAATTTTTTAATATCATCATTGAGCTTATATGAGGATATATATATTAATTTTTTATTTGTGAAATTATCTTTTTAATATAATTTTAACAATTACTAAATTTAGATGTATACATTAATTTGTTATTTATGAAATTATTTCTAAATTTTATTGGTTAATCAAATTTATTTTATTTAGAGAAATTTTTTATAATCAAGGATAAAAAAATATTTACAAGTCTTTTATCCAAACCTCTAACTCAAAAAGCTCATTTTTAGAAGGTTTTTTAAAATGAGAGGTTTCACCTCAATCCGCTATTAAAATCCTTTGTTTACCAAACATCCAAATTAGCGGATTTGACTAGTCAAACCTCTAAAAATGCTTCAAAATGAAAGATTTCACCTAAAATCGTTATTAAAATCTTCTATTTATCAAACATCCAATTTAATAAATTTGACTAGCCAAAACTCAATCTAGCATGTAATATTTTTTTTGTTTTAAATATAATTAACGATATGCAACACTTTTTAACTTTATTTAAAATCTTATTGAATTTCTTGTTGAGATTTATGAAATCAAGTAAATTAAGAAAAAATACTTGGAAAATTAGTTTAATTTATGTATATGGAAAATTTAAAATAATATAAACATAATATTTGAATAAAACTATTCTATTTTTCTATTTTTGAATAAAAAACTATTCATATTTTTCAATAGAATTATTTAATACACTGTGAGTGTATAAATCTCATGCACTGTCAGCAAATTATAGTTCATAACCTCGTTAACAAGTAAAATAAAAAAAATAGAAGACGTATAAAATATAATTTTAAATTTCTTTAAACGTAATTAAAATTATTATCATTATTCCATCTCCTTTGAGCTTTTGGTTTCATTGTTTTTCGGATACCGAAAAATAAACTCTCCTCACATCTTTGATTAATTTCTCGAATTACAATTATAGAGTATAATTTTATATTATGGATGTAAATTTTTATATTAATAGGGTGTGAATAAAATTTTAAGATTGTAAAATTAGATTATTAATAAGATATACAAAATCACTTAAATTATATGAAAATTTAAAATTTTTAAAGAGATGACTAGAGACGGATCTTAGCAAAAGAATTATTGTTACTTGTTTGACGTTAATATATTAGTACATAATATTGCTGTCTTCATAATATATAAACCATGGTTTAAACGGAGTTTCAGATCCTGAATCTAAACATTCATCGTAAATTTGTAAAGCATCGATGAAGGATTTAACACCTCAAGTTTTAAACCTTTTGGAGATTTGGTCGGATTTTATTCGCGGTTGAAATCATGTATTTGTTCATGCTATGTAATCATAGAACTTCAAGTTTGTAGGTATAATAATAATAATAATAAGGATAAATTTTCTATACACAGGCGGTGGAAACTGAAAGTTTCCACAAGCGCCTTAATTCTAGGGTATAGATAGTTAGTTTAGGGTATAGGGTTTAGGGGTTTAGGTGTGGATGGTTAGAATTTAGGGATAATTGTTTCAATTTAAGGTTTAGGGTTATAATTTAGGGTTTATAGGCTAAAACCTAAATCCTCACCATATTACCCTAAAAACTAAACCCTAACCTATAAACCCTAAATTATAACCCTAAACCTTAAATTGAAACAACTATCCCTAAATTCTAAACCCCTACACCTAAACCCCTAAACCTTATACCCTAAACTAACTCTCTAAACCCTAAAACTAAGGCGCTTGTGGAAACTTTAAGTTTCCACCGCCAGTGTATAGGATATTAATCCTAATAATAATAATAATAATAATAATAATAATAATAATAATAATTTTATACACTGGCGCTGAAAACTGAAAGTTTTCGCAAGAGCCTTAGTTTTATGGTTTAGGGGTTTAGGTGTAGAGGTTTAGAATTTATAGATAGTGGTTAAATTTAAGGTTTATGGTTATAATTTAGAGTTTATAAATTAAAACTTAAATTCTAACCATATTACCCTAAAAACTAAACCCTAATCTTTAAACCTTAAATTCTAACCCTAAACACTAAATTCCAATTATTATCCCTAAATTATAAACCCCTACACTTAAATCTCTAAATCTTACACTATAAACTAATACATTAAACCCTAAAATTAAAGTCGTCAGTGTATTCAATAATAATAATAATAATGATGATGATGATGATTCTAATTAATTTTAATTATGTTTAGATAAATTTAAGAATATTTAGTAGTACGCCTACAATTTTTTCCATTTCACTTACTAATAAATGATAGATTATAATTTATTTGTCATAAACAGAATTCATACATTAATAATACGTCAAAAACATAAATTTTAAATTATTAGTTTCTTCTCGAAACATGATTTTTTCCACCCATAAAGTTGGTGGGTCATATTTTAAATAAGAATAAAAGCACGTGGATTGATCGTTCAAAATTACATAAGTTGGCGACAGTACAAGTACTGATCCATTGTCAGATTCCTCCTGTAACTGACATTGATCTTTAGCATAAATGGATTCTAATTTACAACATATCTATATATTTTTTTAATTTCAACTTATTTTAATTTTATATAATGTTCTTCGTACTCTTTGAAAAGCTGCTTCAATATTTTGACAGCAAATTTTCAGAATGACCTTCATTTCCCCTCTATCCCTCGTCTTGTTTTTTTTCTTTTTTTAAGAAGTTTGTTTTCAATTCTTGTCCAATGGAAGTTGAAGTTTCCTGGTGCTTCACTTTTACAATCCTAATCTCTGTTTTTTATCTATCGTTTCGTTTACTAATCAAGCCAAAGCTACGGTGCAACTGTGAGATTTGCAGTGCTTATCTGAGTTTGAGCTGGTCAAAACAATTCCATAATCTGTGCGATTGGTACACTCACCTGCTGAAGAACTCACCGTCAAAAACCATCCATATCCATGTTCTTAGCAACACAATCACAGCGAACCCTGAAAACGTTGAATACATGCTTAAAACAAACTTCCACAATTTCCCAAAAGGGAGACCTTTCTCCATGATCTTGGGCGACTTCCTCGGTCGTGGGATATTCAACGTCGACGGTGACCCCTGGAGGTTTCAGAAGAATATGGCCACACTGGAGCTTGGGAAACTCTCCATAAGGTCTTATGCTTTTGATATCATCAACTGTGAGATCAAAACAAGGCTTATCCCATTATTATCATCCTTTGCAGACGGAAAAAAAGAGCCAGTCTTGGATTTACAAGAGGTGTTTAGAAGGGTTTCGTTTGATATCATTTGCTGGTTCTCTTTCGGGATCGATCCTAGATGCCTTGAGCTTTCCCTGCCCATGTCGAAATTCTCGACGGCCTTTGATGTAGCCTCCAAATTGTCTGCGGAGAGAGCGATGAATGTTTCCCCACTCGTGTGGAAGATCAAACGGGCGTTGAATTTAGGCAGTGAGAAGGAACTGAAAAGGGCCGTCCAGATTATTGATGTTTTAGCCAAAGAAGTGATAAGGCAAAGGCGGAAAATGGGGTTTTCAACCGGTAATGATCTTCTCTCCCGTTTCATGTCTACCGTAAACGATGAAACTTACTTGAGAGATATTATTATAAGCTTTTTATTGGCCGGCCGTGACACTGTAGCGTCGGGTTTAACAAGCTTGTTTTGGCTACTCGCAAAGCACCCGAACGTAGTATCGGCTGTTAAACAAGAGGCGGATCGAGTTTTAGGTGAAAATAAAGACCTAACAAGCTACGAACATATCAAAGAACTCCATTATTTGGAAGCGACAGTGTATGAAAGTATGAGACTTTACCCTCCAATTCAATTCGATTCCAAGTTCTGCCAAAACGACGATAGATTGCCTGATGGGTCTTTGTTGAAGAGAGGAACTAGGGTTACTTATCATCCTTACGCTATGGGGAGGATGGAAGAGATATGGGGTTCGGACTGCTTGGAATTCAAGCCGGAGAGGTGGTTGAAACACGACCGCGTTTTCTCTCCAGAAAACCCTTTCAAGTACCCAGTTTTCCAAGCCGGATTCAGGGTTTGTTTGGGGAAAGAGATGGCGGTTTTAGAGATGAAAATGGTGGCGCTTTCCCTCCTCCGAAGGCTCCAAATCGAATTAGTGACACCACCCCATCGGCAACCACAATTCTCCCCGGGGCTGACCGCCACTTTTAGAGGTGGACTCCCGGTTCTGGTATGCCAACTCAAGACTTAATCATAAAATCTTTCGTCAATAAATCAGATAATGTTTTTAAAAATATATAATTTATCTGGTTTTACTGAAATATTAATATATGATAGGGGTTGATGTTCATCATCATTTAAAGGCCAATATGTACTTAAGGAAAAAGCTGTTTATATGTATGTATATATTCACTCATTACGATGTCTATCTGATGATTTGTATTGATATGACATTAGATCGATCTTATTCGTACAGAAATATGGGTGGCTGCTCTTCTTTCTCTCTCTTTTTAATGTATAAAGTAGATGCATTTTCATTCTCCAACTATTGAATGTATCTTTCTTTGTTTTTCAACTGTCCTTCGGTTCAGGCCCATGACAAATAGTTACTTCTTCCGTCCCCCCTTAAATTATCGTATATTAATTTTTTACGTAATTTTAAAAAAATTAATAAAAGATGTAATGTAAAAAAAATTAAACGATAATTTTATCCTTAACATTTAACTTTTATATTTTAGAAACTAAAATAAAGAGTAAAAAAATGAGTTTAAATAGTTGTTAATTTTTTTAATGTGACAATTTAAGTGAGATGATTCTAAAACATATAAATAAGTGACAACTTTATTGAGTAGAAAGACATGATTATCTCTTATACATGTTTGAATAGTTTATTAGTTATCAATATTTTGTATCTATTAATATTAATTAGACTATATTTTTCTAATATAACATTACTAAGCATATTTGAAGGATATATATATATATATTAATTTATTATCTATATAATTATTTTTAATAAAATTTGATTAATTATTAAATCTAAATACAAATATAAATATGTGAGAATAAAAAGAAAAAGTATTAGTTTACAAATGTCACAATGTAAATACTTGAGGGTAAAAAATTAAAATAGAAAATGTTAAATTTAGGTTATTTGGAGATTTTTTATAATTGTTAAAGGTAAAATAGTTTTTATAACTCTAATGTGAAAACTTTTAATTTCAAAAAGCTCATATTAACGACTTTTTTCAAAATTAGAGGTTTCACCCTAATTTGTTATTCTAGTCCGCTATTTACCAAACATCTAAATTAGCAAATTTGACCGATCAAACCTCTAATTTTAGCTCAAACCTCTAATTTTTGTTCAAACCGCTATTTACCAAACATGACCTTATTTTTTTCATATACAAATTAAATAGAAATAATTTCCAAAAATATTTTGAGATGCCAACATACACTAAGGAATGGCAACGGGGTGGGTTTTTGGCCGCCTGACCCTGACCCAAAATTTAAACCATATGCCCCGATTCGTTCTGATTCTAATATATTCCATTTCCGTCTCGACATAATAAAAAATATAATCCGACCCGGACCCTAATATATTAATAAAAAACCTCAACTAAACCCGGCCCGCCCTAAAAAATTTAATAAAAATACTAAATATAATATATATATAAATATATCGGGTCGGGTCGAGGAACTTTCACCCTAAACTCGAGCCCGTATTGCCCCGATTTTATTTTATCAATAACCCACTCCGCCATGAACCTAATTTTTTAATAAAAAAATCACATTTTTCGAGTCGAGTCAGGTCGAGACCCAACGAGAACGAATTATTTTACCATCCATACACTTCAAATCTTCATGTGGCTCCACCATGAATGGGACTCGACCCGACAGTTCAACCTTAATTTTTGTAAGAGATATTGGGGGGCTGCATAAAGAAGATATAATGCAACTATTAAATCACCTCCATTCCACGAGTGATTTGGATATAAATCACCTCCATTCCAAGTTACTTGTATTATTATTTTTTTAATTATTTATATCTGACATATTGATTGACTAGTTTTAAATTAAGTTTTGTGGAGATTTAATATAGAAGCGATTCTCTCAACTTAATTTTTTCATTCATAATGTTAAGATTCAAATTTTAATCTTGTTTAAAAATTTTAGCGCTTCATCCAATTAGATCAACTAGTTGTTTGTCAAATTACTTATATTATAAAAATATGTTGCAGGCATGCAACGACTCCTCTGCCATGAAAAACTCATTATATATAAACCATAACTCTCCTCAGACAAAGAAGATAACTTGAGCTTGTTGATCTAATATAATAAAATAAAGTATTAGATTTTTAAAATAAAGTCAATAATTTAAATCTTGACATTATAAATAAAAAAAATTATATTAAAAAAGTCGTTATATAATTAATTCAATCAATGATTAAACCAAATAAAAAAATAACATGATAATCTCTGCAACTCTGCCCATTGAGCGAGGTGATGTGCAGTCCGCATCCGACAAATATCTTGCTAGGTGCACTTCGACCGACACATTGGATCTCTAGACTACCGTTAAGATATCGAGCGTCAGAAATGGTCAGTAGGCTAGACTGAACCAAGGCCTTTTATTATTTACCCAGGTGCAGGTGAGCACCATTTTAATTACCTCAATGCACTATGTACTACGTGAGCTTTAATTTTATACAATTTTTTAATAAATTTTAAATATAATAATAATCTTATCTAGAGGGGAGAAAAAGGAGAGACTTTAAGAAAAAGAAGAGAAATGTTCCTAATAAATGCTAAAATCCATGACTTAAGAAAAATAAGAAAATAAATGTGAGCAGCTTAACTAACCGGCCAAATGTGCTTGCTCTTAATTTTATACAATTGCATGTATAAAATTTTGATTTGATAATTTTTTAAACCACTGAAATTATTATTGATATAACATTATTTTATGATTATTTATAACATAAAAAATAATTATATATATCAAGTATGAAAATAAATTGTGTATATTTATTTTTATTTATGCATACATTTAAATCAAAATTTCATGTATAGAAGTAAACTAAAATCAAAGTTTCACGTATACAATTAATCAAATTAAAGTTCACATGTCATTTTGCACATTTGATAAGAGTTTATGTGTAAATTTTAGATTTATCCCTTTATCAAACTAAACTGAAACGTTGTTACAAGTTCAAATCAAAATGAATTTTAATAATTATTGGTATTCAATTGATTGACCGAATAATATAAATCATTTACTGAAGAGTTTATTATTGGATGATCAGTTTTACTAAATTTACTCCATTCATAACATGATAAATCAAGACCTAATAAGTCCTCAACTATATTATCTAGTGGTTGATGATTTGATTTCATAAGACGGATGAAAATCGTTTCCCCTTAACTATGCCTCTTTTGGTGTCCCATTTTAAAAGATTGAGTTTAAGGTTTAGAGTTTAAAGTTATGCTTTATGATTAGAGTTTAGAGAATTAGATTTAGGGTAATTTTTTTTAGAATGTAAGGTTTAAGTTTTGAAATGTTGAATTTATGATTAAAGTTTAAAATTTATTTTTTTAGTGCGAGGCATACAAATAGGCATACTTAAGGATTGAGGATTTTTGTTACACGTGTTTTTATGTTTTTTTTCTTAGAATTATGTTTGGTATAAATCTAGTAGCTTGACCAATAGAGATCCCAAATAAAAGCCACTAAAATCTCAGTTTGAAATAGACCATGCAAAATTACTATTAATCATTTTTAGTGCCCCTTTGACTGGCATTCACCATAGTTATCGGTGGGAGCAAATTTTGTTGCTTGTGTGGAAGTAGGCACTAGTAATTAACCAAATCATCTTTTTTATGCCATCTATTTATAGCTCAAAGAAACCCACTCTTTTAACTTAATCTGTGCTCCAAAACTGCCTTTATTTTATTTGCAGAAAAAGCAAAATATTGAAAAAACAATGATACACTATCTTCTGTCTTTTGTGTGTTTTTTATGTCTTGGTACAACGTTAATCCGAGGATCAACTGAAAATGGAAGAAAGGTATATATACATACATAGCCACAGAGACAGACACATAGGATCTGAAACATATTAATTTCTCATATAATGTACATTTTCTTGACAACAGGCATATATTGTATACATGGGTGAAGTATCACATAATGGAGACAGGATTTCAGCCATGGAGGAACATGATAATCTGCTCCTCAAGGCAATTGGAGAGTAAGATTTGTTTGTTTTCATTTTTGCAAACATTCTATGGTTCTAATCAGATGATGTTTTTGCCGTTTAGTGAGAAGATAGCCAGAGAATCCAAAATATATAGCTATGGAAAGAGCATTAATGGATTTGCTGCGAGGCTTTTGCCAGATGAAGCAAAAAGACTGTCCGGTTTGAAACAAGTTTCAATTGTTTAAATTTTATGATTATCAAAATAATTACTGTGTTCTAATTTAGTATCATTTTTCTGAAAAGTTGAGCTGTTCATGTTTCTTCACAGATGAAGATGGAGTTGTGTCTGTATTTGAGAACACTAAACGAAAACTTCTGACAACAAGATCATGGGATTTTCTGGGAATGCCTATAAGTATAAAGAGAAGGAACGTCATTGTTGAAAGTGATGTCATAGTTGGTGTTGTGGACACTGGTAATTGCATGTTTTGTAATCAAAATTTCATCTGCTTTAATTACAACCTTATAAAACACAAATTGTTTGATGTTGTTTTTAGGGATTTGGCCTGGATGCCCCAGTTTTAATGATTCAGGCTATGGCCCTCCACCAGCTAAATGGAAGGGTAAATGTGACAAAGGAGCCAATTTCACTGGTTGCAACAAGTACTACTTTGTTTTCCAATATATTATTCAACTAAATTTGAGTCTATTCAATAAAATTTGATGTTCACTCATTTGTAACATGGGCAGCAAAATCATTGGTGCAAGATACTATCAGCTAGACAGCTCTGCTCCTATTATGGATGATCCGACGCCGGTTGACACTGACGGCCACGGCACCCACACCGCCTCCACCGTTGCCGGCATACCCGTAAAGGATTCCAGCCTTTACGGCATAGCCAAAGGAACGGCTCGTGGTGGCGTGCCGTCGGCTCGTATAGCCACGTACAAGATTTGCTGGAGTGACGGATGCAGTGACATCGATTTACTAGCGGCATTCGACGATGCCATCCACGATGGAGTGGACTTAATATCCCTTTCATTAGGGGGTGTTTCCAGGGAGTTTTTCCAAGATTCGATCGCTATAGGAACTTTCCACGCAATGAGAAAAGGGATTTTGACATCTTGTGCCGGTGGAAACGATGGGCCTGAGATCTCAACGATTGAAAACGTTGCACCATGGATCATCACCGTCGCTGCTAGCAGCATTGACCGGCAATTCACCTCGATTATTAAGCTCGGCGATGGCACGATAACATCCGTAAGTTGCCGATTATTTTATTTATTGAATTTATGTTCAGGAGGATTGAAATTACGTGATAATATAGGGCAATGGAATCAACACATTCAAGATGAAAAACAAAATGTATCCTTTCACAAGCGGAGCCCGTGCAACCAATCTTACTACAAATGAAACTTACTACGGAAATAGCAGGTATTCGCATTTTGAACCGGTTAATAATATTCGGCAGTATTTATTTATTTCTTTTCTAATTGCAGTACGCATCTAATTCAACTATGTTTAAACATGATTGAAGTGCTTGCGATTCTGGAACTCTGAGCGAGAAATTGGTGAAGGGAAAGATAGTGTATTGCTTAGGGGATTCCGGTCAGGACGCTACCATCGACGTGCTCCGCGGGGCAGGGACGATAATGGCTGTCGATGAGCCGTCGGACTATTATTTCCTCACTCTTACACCGGCAACAATTGTGGTTCGGAGCAAGGTTGGTGATAAGCTTGACCGGTATATCAACTCCACAACGTAAGTCTAGCTTTTAGGTTTCAAATTCCAATCATAAAAAAAATATGAGAAATTAAAACTTATAAGGTTCTGTTGATATGGCAGGAACCCTCGAGCTGTCATATATAGGTCAACAACTGTTCCAATGGTTGCTCCATCTGTTGCTTCGTTCTCCTCTAGAGGACCCGCGGCTCAATCGTTGAGCCGCAACATTCTCAAGGTAAAATCATGGCGAAACCATCTCCTTTGCGAGACTTTCTTTGTTTTCTAACTTGAGACTCCCATGGGCAGCCCGATGTTACTGCTCCAGGGCTGAACATATTGGCAGGATACACGAAACTGAAATCAATAAGTGGATCATCAGGTGACCCACGGCATTCTGCGTTTAACTTCATGTCGGGGACATCCATGGCTTGCCCTCATGCTACAGCCGCTGCGGCATATGTCAAGTCTTTCCATCCAGACTGGTCGCCGGCGGCAATCAAATCGGCTCTCATGACCACTGGTAAACCCTTGGTTAAATTCTCTTATCTTATGAAGATCATTTTCTAATCATTTTGTTTCTACAGCAACCCCAATGAAGATCATAGACAGGTATAGGGAGCTAAGCTCAGGGTCAGGCCAGATAAATCCATCAAAGGCTATAAGCCCTGGGCTCATCTACGACATGAAAGAGAGTTCTTACATTAGCTACCTTTGCAAACAAGGGTACAATGCTACCGACATTAGCTTACTCATCGGCGGCAAGAGAAAATACGACTGCTCCAGCTTTAAACCGGCAAAGGGTGTTGATGGCCTCAACTACCCTTCAATGCATATCTATCTCAATGGTTCAGAATCTAGAATTTCAGGTGTGTTTCATAGAATCGTGACGAATGTTGAACCTGGGAGTTTGGAGTACACAGCCAATGTGGCTTCCACCAAGGGTCTTTCGGTTGACGTTATCCCCAAAACGTTGAAATTCAGTAGGGTGAATCAAAAGCGAGCTTTTAGGGTTTTGGTGAAGGGTGAGACCAAGAAGATTGGGACACAGATTCTATCGACTACACTTGAATGGGTCAGGGATAAAGGGCACAGTGTTATGAGCCCTATTATTGTGTTTAAGTCAGGCTTTTGATTTTGACATTGCTTAATGTTAATAATTAGAAACTATTAATAAACAAATAGTTTTCATTCAATTCCCATTTCTCTTTTCTTGGTATATCGTTCTTATCTTTGCTATACCGTCAATTTAATTTTAAAAATTATATTTAGGCGAACCTAACAAGTAGTCCCAGTGGAAAAACTAATGTCGTTCATCTTATTAGGAAACTCAAATTCAAATCACTTTGTCTACAAGGTGCTTGTAAATTGTCAAAGAGTTTAGAATATCTATAAACAGATACAGTTAGGCTGAGACAAATTTACATATCCCTCCCCACTCTCGAAGAATTTTTTTCACCTTTGTCCCCTTATTTAAATTTCTTTAAAAATTAGTTTATATATAAATTTATCTCACTTTTAAACATTTATAGTTTGCCCCAACTCTAAATTTTGGGTCTGTCCCTACTTAGACACATATTTTTTTGGGAGAGACATAACGCTTCTAGCACCTTAAGAGCATTTGTAGGAGACTTTTAAAAAATATATATAATCTTCTTCTATCGCTTTAAAAAATTTAACTTCAGTTCTACTAGTGAACCTACACGAGTTAACGAGATTATCTTCTACTTAGACCATTAAAATGGCAAAGCAAAAGACGCACGTGATTTGCGCAAAAATAATAATTATTAGCTTTACCTCAATTTCCCTTAGGCAGTGTTTAAGAAGTTGGATTTCACAGATTGTATGAATTGAGTAGTAACATGTTTAAAACGCTATCATTAAGTATTTTTTAACCATTTTTATTTTGGGAGAGAAAGGTGGAATTTGCTTATAATAGATTTCATACTCACAACCTAATATTTAAAACGCTGTCATTTTTTATTTTTCAAATCCATGAATTTATTAGATTTTTATTTAATAGTGAACTTTTTTTATGAAAAATTATTTAATAGTGATTTTAAAATTCCTAATATAAGATTGAATTTGATAAATTCATATTTTTCTACTTTTTAACTAGGGTGGGAATTAGATCGAGTCAAGTCGAGTCGAGTTAAAATTTTTTTGAGTTAGTCGAGATGACGAGTCTTATTTTATAACTCAAACTTTATTTTAATTTTTTTTTCAAGTCGAGTTGTTCGTGTTTATGTTCAAATTTAATAGTAAACATTTATAATGGTATGATATTAATTTGTTCCAATTTAAATGGCTTTTCTATAATCATGAAAAATACACATATATTTCTTCATAATTTTGCATATGTGAAAGCATAATTGAAGGACTCGACCTTGAAAATCGATCCACTAATACCTAAAAATGTTGAGTTATTCGGATTTTCGTTTAAAAACTCTAACTTTATTTGAATTTTTTCGAGTCCAGTCGAGTTTTTTTTCGCATCGAGTCGTCAAAAATTTGAATTTTCAAGTTAATTCAAGTTCGATCATAGGGATCAATTTCTAGTCGCATAACTTCATATAATAATTATGTAAGGCCTCCGCATAATTTCCTTCGGATTGAGCCGACATCCGTTACGGTTGTCATTTATCTCTGATAAGTTCGAATATATTTCCAAGTCTTTGTTTTTGTAAGTACTTGATATTTCATGTGTTTTGATGGTTAAAGGACAGGGAGATTATAGGGAACAACCCCTAGTTAAAGGCTAAATGACGGCATAATCGATTTACCGGGTTAAAATTGTACACAATTTATTACGAAATTTGTACCGCTTTTGTTAGGAAACATGTAACAGAAACGGTATATAAATAAACTATTACAAGGTAAGGATTTAGGTACATACATAATCTATTACGAAAATACCTATTATGCTACACAAACTGTAAGGTTTTGTGTATATACCGAAATTACTATAAAAAGTACGGAAAACCTTACAATATTAGTAGGAAAAATGGTATGTACCGAAATTCTTACAAAGTTTCACCAAAGGACAAAAGGGTTGAACTTAGTGTAATAATTTGTGTACATACACAATTTCCTACGAGAATATCTATTTTGCTACACAAACTATAAGGTTTTCTGTATATACCAAAATTACTATAAAAAGTACAGAAAATCTTACAATATTAGTAGGAAAAACGGTATGTACCGAAATTCTTACAAAGTGTCACCAAAAGCCAAAAGGGTTGAACTTAGTGTAATAATTTGTGTACATACACAAATTCCTACGATAATACCTATTTTGCTACACAAACTGTAAGGTTTTCTGTATATACCGAAATTACTACAAAAAGTACGGAGAACCTTACAATATTTGTAGGAAAAAAGGGTATGTACCGAAATCCTTACAAAGTTTCACCAAAGGCCAAAAGGGTTCAACTTAGTGTAAGAATTTGTGTACATACACAAAATCCTACGAGAAAACCTAATTTGCTACACAAAATGTAAGGTTTAATGTATATACCGAAATTACTAACAAAAGTACGGAAAACCTTACAATATTAGTAATGAAAACGGTATGTACCGAAATTCTTATAAAGTTTCACCAAAGGTCGAAAGGTTTGAACTTAGTGTAATAATTTGTGTATATACACAATTTCCTAAGAGAATACCTAATTTGGTACACAAATTGTAAGGTTTTGTGCATATACCGAAAATACTACAAAAAGTACGGAAAACCTTACAATATCAGTAGGAAAAACGGTATGTACCGAATCTCTTACAAAGTTTAACCAAATGCCAAAAGGATATGTACCTAATTTGGGGTTTCGAAACCAAAATTGGGGTTTCAAAACCCCTTGTGGTTTCAAAATCTCATGAGTAAACAAATGGCACACTGACAAAGTGGTTTCGAAACCAAAATTAGGGTTTCGAAACCCTTAATTTGACGTGTATGTACACATTTTATTATGAAAATGTACCGGATTTACCAAAATTGGGGTTTCGAATCCTCCTGAGTAAACAAATGGCACACTGACAAAGTGGTTCCGAAACCAAAATTGAGGTTTCGAAACCCCTAGTTGACGTGTATGTACACATTTTATTATGAAAATGTACCGGATTTACCAAAATTGGGGTTTCGAATCCTCCTGAGTAAACAAATGGCACACTGACAAAGTGGTTCCGAAACCAAAATTGAGGTTTCGAAACCCCTAGTTGACGTGTATGTACACATTTTACTACGAAACGTACCAGATTTACCAAAATTAGGGTTTCAAAACCCCTTGTGGTTTCGAAACCTCTTGAGTAAAAAAATGGCACATTGGTAAAGTGGTTCTGAAACCAAAATTGAGGGTTCGAAACCCCTAGTTTGATGTGTATGTACATATTTTACTATAAAATGTACCAGATTTACCAAAATTGGGGTTTCGAAACCCCTTGTGGTTTCGAAACCTCCTGAGTAAACAAATGGCACACTGGCAAAGTGGTTCCAAAACCAAAATTAAGGTTTTGAAACCCCTAGTTTGACGTGTATGTACACATTTTACTACGAAATGTACTAGATTTACCCCAAAGTTTATACGAAAAACGGTATGTACCCAATTTCCTATATGGCTACACCAAAGACAAGGGAGGTGAACCTTGGGTAAGGATTGGAAAAAATGTATGTACCGATTTTCTTACCAAATGTACGTACATGTTTTATAAGGATTTTTGTATTGTTGAGTGGATCGTGGAATCGATTTAAGCCAAGAGGGGGTGAATTGGATTTTTAGAAATTTTGGTGGTGGAGTGGAAAATAAAAATTTGCTAGATAAGAGATTTAGAGTGGTTCAAGTTCCAATTGAACTCTACATCCACTACCTTAGCTTCACTAAGAATTTTCCAACAACTCCACTAGTTGATCTTCCCCTTTTCTAGGCTTAGGAGGAAACCTTTACAAGATGGTCAATTTTTCTACCCAAAAATTGACCACATCCTCACTCAAAGCTTACAAAGAAGTTTAAGGCTAATAGCTAGTATCTCTAAATACAAATGTAGCCCTTTTTACAAGCACTCAACCCAATTGAACAAATAAGATTGAAATTATAAGATTTTACAATTGGGGTTTACAAGAAAATATGAGATTTTAGCATAATAGCTTGAATTGATGTTTGAATATTTCTTTTAGGATCAATAGTTGTTGCTGAGGCTTTTAGAAGTCCCTTTTATACCTTCTCATTGAATTCTAGCCGTTGGGGTTGTTGCCTTCATTATTATAGCCGTTGGGATGTTATCTTCCCTCCATAAATGCAGTCTACAACTACTCGTTTCGAAATGCCCGATCCTATTTCGAAACAAACCAAAATAGAAATAGTCGTTGGGGTGTAATAAATAGGCCGTACCGAAACGGACACGATCGTTTCGATACGCTTAGAGCCAGTTCCAAAATGTTCTGAAGCTCGTTTTGAAACAATTTGCCACTGTCAAAACCTATATCGAAACGGCCTAGAAGCGTTTCGATACGCTTTAACTATATCTTAAAAAATTAGTTAAAATGTTCAACGGTCATATTTTGAAACCAAGTTTGAGATTCGTTTCGAAACTTTTGAGGTCATTTCAATTCTGCTATATCGAAACGGTTCAAACCGTTCCGTTGTTCTTTATCTGTTTTGAAACACAAAGACTTGTTTTGATACACCTGTATCGAAACGAGAAAGCTAGTTCCAAAACAGAGGTTAATAGTTTCAAAACGTTCCAAAACGCCTAAAGGCCGTTCCGAAACGGTGACTCGAAAATCACTATTTTGACTTGGTAAATACGTAAAGAAATTTGAGTGAGCTTAGGTCTTGACATGGACATTTTTGTTAAACACTTAGGGAAGTTTTGAGGACTTAAAAAATTCATTCTTTTTCAATCTAGTCCTTAAATCCTTTGTTATATCAAAATCAATTCATTAGTTTTACAATCTCCCCTTTTTTTATATAACAAAACAAATTTTGAATTTTTAAGAATTTTGAAATCTTGAAGACGTTCTAACCCCCCTCAATGTAAGATGAGTTTTAAAATTCAAGTGTTTGAAACTCAAAACCAACTTAAAATTTTGTGGCTCTTATATTACTTCTCCCCCTTTTTGTTAGATCAAAAAAATAATAATAATCAAGGCTAATCATGAGAAGAAACAAGGTTAAAAGCAAGAAACCAAACAACATAATATAAATAGAGTTAAGTTCAAGAAACAAATAACCAAACATAAATACTTAAAGCAATAGAGTTTAAGCTCAATCCCAAACAAAATAAGCAAATAATAGGTCTTTAAAACATAAAAAGATGGAATGGTGCAAACTTATTCCTAATATGATAGACTAATTTGATATGCAAATGGAAATCCTAAGCCTCGTCATCATCGTCACCACCATCATCAAGAGAATCATCATTGTCTTTATCTTGAACACGACGATAGTTCATCCAATCACCATAGAACGTGGAGAAAGATAAATTCATAGATGATTGTTGATTCTCAAGAGAGGAGACGCGTTCTTCCAAAGATTGCATGCGAGTGTTGAGAGCACCAAAACCCGAAGCCATATTAGTATCGATCGAGTTGAACCGCTCGGTAAGGAAAGCCATAAGTGCCTCATTGTTAGGAGCCGGAGCTTGAGGTGGAGGCTCAACTTGAGGTGCCGGAGCTCGCCGATCAACACGAACCCATTGGCCAAGAGTATAGCGAAACCCGGACTTAATAAGAGAAGATTCACCTATCTTTTGCTTGCGGGGTTCCGGAGAATCATACGAACAGTCAAAATTGAGGGTACCAAAGATATATCTTAAAACATCCCCATGAGTGAAGGATGTAAGTGCATCGATGTTGCGAATCTTCACTTGATGGACCATCTCGGCGAACATAATTTATACCAAGTTCGGGCGTTGTGCTTTGCGAAAACACTCCAACCAAAAGTAATCAACTTGACGAACGTGGGAAAACTTACCTCCTGAGGGGCGGATGAACCAAGAGATCATCAAAGGAAGGAATCGGTCATGAGCATCCAATGTGATAACGGATCCGGTGTGAGCACCAAAGTGGTTCTCATCCTCAATGCCTTCATCTTTGAGCCCAAGAGCTTTCGCTAAAACGGATATATTAATAGTGAATTTTCTGCCCAAAAGGTACGACTCAATCCCAATGACCTCAGTATGATCTTCATTGTCAATGAGAACGACATTGGAGTAGAATAGCAAGACCATGTGCTTGTAGACAACATCCGGAATGCTCAAAAAGGACAAGAAGCTCCATTCTCGCAAGAGAGCTAGATAGCGGAATTCAAAGCGCTCGGAGTCAAGGAACGTGATATCCACAACTCGCTCTCGGCGAACGGCTAAATCTTTGATGATTTTGAAACGGTCCTTGGTCTCTTGATTCCGGAGACTCTTTTGAAAAAAGAGGCTGATGTTAGGACGGATGTTCGCTTGGGTTGAAGCTTCACCCGTTTAAGTCTTGCGTTTTTTGTTAATGTTTTCCATGAAATTCCTAAAAACATAAAGCAAGCAAAAAAATTTAAATGTATGCATGTAAATCCTTAATTCAATCCAATGAAAAAACCCCATTTAGGTTTTTAAAAAAGCTTTAAAAACATATATACATATAACTAAATTTTTTTTGAAGAAGAAACAACTTTTGAAAAACAACAAAAAAATACGAGTAAAAACAAATATATTCGAATAAAAAACTTTGAGATTTTGAATTTTTTTACAAATTTTGAAGAACCCAAGTTGCAAAACATATAGACTATACAAAACTAATATTTTCTAACCTAAGATACAAATAAAATCAAAGGAAAAAGAAAAAGATGAAAAATACATCAAAAAGGGATTTTTGGAAGAATGAATGGAAGAAATTGCACCAATTTGTTGAAGCTTGCTTAGACTTTAGTTTGTGAGTAAAAGCCCTCTAGATTTGATGAAAAACAATGAGGTTTAGAGGATTTTTATAGGGAAAAATTGGGTATAGGGTTTTTAGGAGTTTTTATGAAAAGCAAACTTTAGCAATTAAAGCCCTTAAAAAGCTATCCGGATACGCGTTTCGGAACAAACATGATTGTTCCGAAACGAGCGTACCAAAACGTTGACCAAAGTTTCGAATCTTGTTGATCGTTCCGATACGGCTTTGACCGTATCAAATCCCACGTGATAACTCATATCGAAACGCTTTTGGGTCATTTCGATACATTCCTTGGCAGAGGCAAAATGTTTCGAAACCTTTTAGGGCATTTCGAAACACCCTGGTCACAAAACATACTTTTAAGGCACTCGTATCGAAACAGATTGACCCATTCTGATACATCTAGGCCTGGAGGTGTAGATGAGGCTCTAAATTGCAGAAAAAGTGAATTCTAATAAGTCCTAGATGCATAAATGCTATGTATGAGCAAGAGAAACATGTAAAAACATAAACATACTCCCCCTAACTATAAGCATGTATGAAATTAGGATTAAAAACACATAAGCATGACATTTTGCAAGAAATCAAGCAATTTAAGCACAAAAAGGTCCTAAAAGGTCAAGATAGGCTAGTTAGACCTAACTCTCTCCTAAGGGACCAAAAACGCTCATTTTCTAGAGGTTTTGTAAAGATGTTTGCTAATTGATTTAAGGTGTCTACGAACTCTAAAACAACATCTTCCTTAAGGACATGAATCTCTAATGAAATAATGCCTTATTTCTATGTGTTTGGTTCTAGAGTGTTGGATGGGATTTTTGGTTAGGCATATAGCACTAGTGTTGTCACACTCAAGGGGTATGGTTTCAACTTTAACTCCATAATCTAAGAGTTGTTGCTTTTTCCAAAGGACTTGAGCACAACAACTCCCTAAGGATATGTACTCGGCTTCGGTGGTAGAAAGAGCTACACTATTTTGTTTTTTAAAGAACCAAGATATAAGCATACTACCTAAGAATTGGCAAGTGCCGGAAGTACTTTTCCTATCAATTTTACAACCCCCGTAATCTGCATTCGAATAAGCATGAAGGTTAAAGGTTGAGTCTCTAGGGTACCAAAGACCTAAACAAGGAGTATCTCTAAGGTACCTAAAGATCTTTTTTACGGCTATAAGGTGAGACTCTCTAGGACTAGCTTGAAACCTAGCACACAAGCAAACACTAAACAATATATCTGGTCTACTTGTGGTAAGGTAAAGCAATGATCCAATCATAGAGTGATAAAGCTTAGAGTCAACACACTTACCTCCTTCATCTTTGTCAAGCTTTGTAGATGAACTCATTGGTGTGGCTTGAGGCTTTGCATTCTCCAAGCCAAACTTCTTGAGCATATCCTTGATGTACTTAGCTTGATTGATGAAGATGTCATCCTTCAATTGTTTGATTTGGAGTCCCAAAAAGAATGAGAGCTCCCCCATCAAGCTCATTTCAAATTCACCTTGCATCAACTTAGAAAAATCTTGACAAAGCAATTCATTAGTATAACCAAATATAATATCATCAACATAAATTTGAACTACTAATATATCTTTGTCATTATTTTTAATAAAAAGTGTTGTGTCCACCTTTCCTTTCTCAAAACCTTTTCCAACTAGAAAACTTGAAAGGCTTCCATACCAAGCTCTAGGATCTTGTTTCAAACTATATAAATCTTTTGACAATTTAAAAACATGGTTTGGAAAATTTGGATCTTCAAAACCCGGTGGTTGTTCCACATACACTTCTACATTTATAAAGCAATTTAAAAATGCACTCTTGGTATCCATTTGAAAAAGCTTGAAATCATGATAACATGTATATGCAAGCAACATCCTAATAGCTTCCATTCTAGCTACGGGTGCAAAGGTTTCATAAAAAATTATTCCCTCTTCTTGAGTGTAACCTTGAGCAACTAACCTAGCTTTGTTTCTCACTATGTTACCACTTTCATCTAGTTTATTCCTAAATACCCATTTAGTTCCTATAGTAGATTGATTTTTAGGCCTTTCAACTAATGTCCACACTTTACTTCTCTCAAATTGATTTAACTCATCTTGCATGGCCATAATCCACAAATTATCTTTTAATGCTTCTTTAATATTCTTAGGCTCAATGCATGAGATAAATGCAACATGATTAAGCATTTTAAGAGGAGAGCGAGTAGTTACCCCCTTGAATGGATCACCCAATATTTCACCACCTTTGACATAGTTGTACTCCCTTGGGTAGCTCACTTCCTTTTCCTCAAGAGCCAAGTCCTTCAAGGCTTCAAGATGTGGATCTTGTGCATCTTCTTCTTTAGTTGAAGTCTCATCCTCCTTTGAAGTTTGTCCTCCATCAAAGGCATCAAGGATTTCTACATCATCATCATCACAAGATTCCTTCCTCATAAGGAGGTTATCATCGAAAACCACATGAATAGATTACTCTACAACTAAAGTTCTTTTGTTAAACACATGATATGCTTTAGAGTTTAAAGAGTAACCTAGAAAAATAGCTTCATCACTTTTTGCATCAAATTTACCTAAATTGTCTTTTCCATTATTTAAAACAAAACATTTGCAACCAAAGGGTGAAAATAGCTAATGTTAGGCTTTTTAGATTTTAAAATCTCATACAGAGTTTTCTTTAAAATAGGCCTAATCATTACTCGATTAATAATATAGCAAGCGGTGTTAGTGGCTTCCGCCCAAAAATACTTAGGTAAATTGTTTTCACAAAGCATAGTCCTAGCCATTTCTTCTAAAGTTGTATTTTTCCTCTCAACTACCCCGTTTTGTTGAGAAGTTCGAGGAGCCGAAAAATTATGGCTAATCCCATTTTCATTACAAAATTTATTAAAACCCATATTTTGAAATTTCGTTCCATGATCACTTCTAATATGTGAAATTTTAAGTTCAAGATCATTTTGGGTTATTTTTTAGAATGTGATGAAATTTTCTAAAGCCTCATCCTTGGTGCTTAAAAAGAGAACTCAAGTATATCTAGAGTAATCATCAACAAGCACAAAAGCATATGATTTTCCAACCAAGCTAGTTGTCCTAATTGGCCCAAATAGATCCATATGAATTAATTGCGAGCACCTACTTGTAGAAACATCATTAATGGATTTAAAGGATGATCTATGTTGTTTACGCTTAGAGCATGCATCACATATTTTATCATTTGAGAACTTAATCTTGGGTAAACCTCTAACTAGATTTAGGGAAACTAATTTTTCTAAAACACTAATGCTAGCATGTCCTAGTTTCCTATGCCATAATCATGCATCATTTTCATCTTGAGCAACAAAACTTGCATGGGATGTATGAATGTCATCTAGATGCACCATATATATGTTACCTATGTGATGACCAATGAACATTATTTTATTTGATTTAATGTCAACAATTTTACACCATTTTTTATCAAACAATACATTAAACCCTTTTATCGCATAATTGACTAATGCTCAATAAATTATGTTTTAGACCATTAACATACAAAACATTTTCAATGAGTATAGTAGAGTGATTACCTATGAAGCCAATACCTTCAATGTGGCCTTTGGAGTTGTCACCAAATGTCACTACTCCTCCACTTTTTGGCTTTAAATCCATGAATCGACTCTTGTCTCCGGTCATGTGCCTCGAGCATCCACTATCAAGGTACCATGAGTTTTGGCTTTGTGCTTTGACCTTGTAGCAATGCTCCCCCTACAAACAAAGAGTTAAGCTTTGATTTTTGGTACCCAAATCATTTTGGGTCCATGAGTGCTAGTTCCCAAATACTTGGTTCCCTTAGGAATCCAAGATGAAATGGCTACAATATTGTTAGAAACTACAAGTTCCTTAGGAACCCATACACTTCTAACTTTCTTGTTCTTATAATACTTATGGGAGCCTCTTTGTTTGTGGTCAACAAAGTTTCTCTTCACATGTTGGGATTTTGAAGAAGATGCTTTTTCAAAACCGTTTTCCCCAACATTGCTTAGAGAAGCTTTGAGTTTACTCACCTTCTCTTGGTGGTAAACATGGTATTTTTCAAGAAGGTCATTTAAATCATTTGATTTCTTTTCAAACTCATTTGAGGAATTTTGTAAAACCAAGACCTTCTTTTCTCATTCCGAGTTGGTTTTAGAAAGGGAGTCATTTTGGGTCCTTAAAACCGAAATCATTTTCTTATTTTTTTAAAATCGACTCCTTGTATTTCTCAACCAACTCATCATATACCTCTTGCAACTCATCATAAGCATCTTGAAGTTCATCAAATGTAAAATCAAAAGTAGATGAGTTAGAGGTTACCATTGAAGAATCCTCCTCAAGAGCCATGAGGCAAAGATTAGCCACTTCATGTTCCTCATCCTCGGATGACTCCTCATCACTCCAAGTAGCAAGCTTGGCTTTGAGCTTCTTCTTCTTCTCAAAGCCCTTCTTCTTGAGTTGAGGGCAATCGAAATGTATGTGACCCGGCTTCTTGCACTCAAAGCAAATGATCGAATCTCTTTCTTCTTCTTTGCCTTTGTTCTTGAAGTCCATCTTTCTTTGAAATTTTCTCCCTCGGTTAGACTTCATGAACTGTGAGAATCGTTTGGCTATCATAGCCAATTCCTCAAAATTTTCCTTCTCACTAGAAGAGCTCTCCTCTTGTAGAGAGGCTTTGAGAGCAACTTCTAGCTTCTTCTTCTTCTCTACCTCATGCTTCTCAATCCTTCTCTCTTCCTTCTTCTTCTCTTCCTCTCTTCCTTGCTTTATGATCTCGTGTGTAAGAAGAGACCTAACAAGCTCATCAAGCTTCAAGGTTTTCAAATTCTTTGCTTCAATGATGGTCGTCCTCTTACCATCCCAAGATTCCGGGAGAGAGTATAGAAGCTTCCTCATAAGCTTATCTTCGAGAATTACTTCACCAAATCCTTTAAGGCCATTGACGATGATCGAAAAACGATCAAACATCTTTGAGACGCTCTCATCGGGGTCCATCTTAAAATTCTCATAGCTCAAGTTTAGCAACCCAATCTTTGTCTCTTTCACATCGCTAGTTCCTTCATAAGTCGTCTCCAAAGTGTCCCACACTTTCTTCGCGCTTTCGATAGATGAAACCTTTGAGTAGATATCCGGACCAAGTGTACACAATATGATATGTAGAGCTTTGTCGTTGACTTGTATCTTTCGTCTATCTTCCTCGGTCATCTCTGACTTTACTTACGGAACTAGTCTTCCTTCATCGTTTCTCTTAATCGGAATATAGGGGTCTTCTTCCACTACATCCCAAACCATGTAATCCGTTAACTTGATGAAGAGACGCATCTGATTCTTCCAATATGTGTAGTTATCCCTATTGAAGAAGGGTGATTTAGTGGTTGATTGTGACTCATAGAGGTTGGAGGTTGAAGTAGATGTCATGGCTTGTCTTTAGAATAGACCACACTCTCCTAGGAACTCCTCTTGTGGTTGTTAATCCTTCAAAGAGGTAGGCTCTGATATCAATTGTTGAGTGGATCGTAGAATCGATTTACGCCAAGAGAGGGTGAATTGGATTTTTAGAAATTTTGATGGTGGAGTAGAAAATAAAAATTTGCTAGACAAGAGATTTAGAGTGGTTCAAGTTCCAATTGAACTCTACATCCACTACCTTAACTTCACTAAAGATTTTCCAACAACTCCACTAGTGGATCTTCCTCTTTTCTAGGCTTAGCAGGAAACCTTTACAAGCTGGTCAATTTTTCTATCCAAAAATTGACCCAATCTTCACTCAAAGATTACAAAGAAGTTTAAAGCTAATAGCTAGTATCTCTCAATACAAGTGTAGCCCTTTTTACAAGCACTCAACCCAATTGAACAAATAAGATTGGAATTACAAGATTCTACAATTGTGGTTTACAAGCAAATATGGGATTTTAGCACAATAGCTTGAATTTGATGTTTGAATATTTCTTTTAGGATCAATAGTTGTTGTTGGTGCTTTTAGAAGTCCTTTTTATACCTTCTCATTGAATTCTAGCCGTTGGGGTTGTTGCCTTTATTATTATAGCAGTTGGGATGTTATCTTCCCTCCATAAATGCAGTCTACAACTACATGTTCCGAAACGCTCGATCCTATTTCGAAACAGACCAAAATAGAATAGTCGTTGGGGTGTAAGAAATAGGTCGTACCAAAATGGACACGGTCATTTCGATATGCTAAGAGCCAGTTTCGAAACGTTCTGAAGCCCGTTTCGAAACAATTTGCCACTGTCAAAACCTGTATCGAAACGGCCTAGAAGCGTTTCGATACGCTTTAACTATATCTTAAAAAATTAGTTAAAAGGTTCAACGGTCATATTTTGAAACCATGTTTGGAATTCGTTTCAAAACGTTTGAGGTCGTTTCGATATTGTCGTATCGAAACGGTTCAAACCGTTCCGTTGTTCTTCATCCGTTTCGAAACACAAAGATCTATTTCGATACACCCGTATCGAAACGAGAAAGCTAGTTTCGAAACAGAGGTTAACCGTTTCAAAACGTTTCGAAACGCCTAAAGGCCGTTCCGAAATGGTGACTCGAAAATCACTGCTTTGACTTGGTAAATACATAGAGAAATTTGAGTGAGCTTAGGTCTTGACATGGACATTTTTCTTAAACAATTAGAGAAGTTTTGAGTACTTAAAAATTCATTTCCTTTTTCAATTTAGTCCTTAAATCCTTTGTTATATCAAAATCAATTCATTAGTTTTACATGTATGTACACAAATTACTATCCAATGTACATAAATCCTTACAACTTTATAAGAAAAAAAAGGTATGTACCGATTTTCTTATCAAATGTACATACATGTTATATAAGGATTTTTGTATGTACAGAGATTACTACCCAATGTACATAAATCCTTACAACTTTGTAAGAAAAAAAAGGTATGTACCGTTTTTCTTACCAAATGTACGTACATGTTTTATAAGGATTTCGGTATGTACACAAATTGCTACCCAATATACATAAATCCTTACAACTTTGTAAGAAAAAAAAGGTATGTATCGATTTTCTTACCAAATGTACGTACATTTTTATAAGGATTTCTATATGTACACAAATTACTACCCAATGTACATAAATCCTTACAACTTTGTAAGGTAAAAAAAGGTATGTACCGTTTTTCTTACCAAATGTACGTACATGTTTTATAAGGATTTCTATATGTACACAAATTACTATCCAATGTACATAAATCCTTACAACTTTGTAAGAAAAAAAGGTATGTACCGATTTTCTTACCAAATGTATAAAAATCCTTATAACCCACTACAAACCTATTTATCGGGTTATCTTTTTTTAATCCAACGGCCACTTTTAAACTAGCTTCATTCAATAAGCCTAATTTAGTGGTTTGTATTTAATCGGCTTTTAAGCAGTTTGTTTTTAGAATTTTCCTAAAGGACAACTCATGCAAGAAAGTAGAGTTTTAGCCCAATATGGACACTCTGAGAATCACGCATGACAAAAGCACTAACAGGAAAAATTTAAAACTGAATTTTTTAGTTTTCGAGAATTACATCTATTCGAAATTTAAATCTATTTTTTTTAAAAGGGAGATTGAGGGATTACATCTATATTTTTTCATTTAAAAGAGAAAGTGTAAAATTATTTCAAAACCCTCCTGATTTAAAATTTATTTTTGAAAAAAGTACCTGTGGTGTTGTAAGAGAGTGTCATGTGTCCCTACCACATCATCAATTAACGACGTTAGGCTCGTGAGACATTTCAGAGGATAAAATCAAAGTATAGAGGGCACATTGTACATTTAAAAACTATAAACACCACAATGGCAAAAAAATAGACAAAGTACACACAGACATTTGTGCCACTATCCCTTGTTTAAATAATACTACTATTTTACATTAATATTTTTTTAATCAATTGATTATTGATCAATTTAGAATCCAAGCAATATTTTAAATATTTTAAGGACATCCGATACAATTAATCGTGCATGTAATGGCATAACCCTTATTTGATCCAATTTAAAATAATAAAAAAAAAACCCTTTATTTGATCCTTTTGAAAGGTCAATCCCTATAAATGTTAAGCCCCAAAATTCAGCTTTTAGACAAAATATAAAATAATCTTTTATTCATATAAGAAAGCAATGCAAACAGCATAATCATGTGCTGAATCCAAAGGAAACTAAAATCCAAGTTTTTATCTAATGGTCCTCATGCAACAAGTAAAGCAACGATCAGATTTGTTGGAAGGTGATCATCAGATCTTACAGGCGAAAGAAAGACCTTCACTTTTCAGGGCATCCAAACTTTGAACTGAAGGCTGAAGCTTAGCAACTTTAGCAATAGCCTGGTTTTCTTCAGCACTGCCACCCTCTAAGAAAGCTCCAATCACCTTACCTTCTTTGATCCAGTAAGATCCGAACTTTGCCTTTGGAGATTTCGGGTTGTTGTCACCAAAAATCACTGTATCGCCGACATTGTCACCGTAGAATTGCCATGCTAGATCAAAGGAACGAGAATAGAAGTATGGTAGGTAGTCATATTCATCAACTGATTTTCCCTCCTCACTTGCCTTGATGGCCTGCATAAATTGCGGGAAGTAACATTTAGCCGATGTTTGAGTATATGATCAGGTCATAAATGTAAAAGTCAAAAAACTAAGTGAGATAACACACCTTTACCGCCTGTTCAGCTGATTTCCGGGCATGGTCAACATGCTCAACCCTTCTCAACTCATTATACAACTTCAGGGGAAAAGTGGCTACATCACCCACAGCATATACATCGGGAACACTTGTTTTGAAAAAAGCATCAGTCTGCAATGAAACAAATTATGTTATACAATCACATATCATTCTTTAAAAGGAATTAATGTTTAAAGAATAGTACGGAGATGAACATGGTACAAAATTGAAAAACACTTCAGGTGACCGCAGATTTTAACAGTGCAATGAGAACTTCAAACTACCATTTATAGATGAAAAGGCATTTGAGATTATGTCACTGATGAAACCAACCTTTATTCCACCCTGTTCCTCTTCAACCTGCCCTTTGAATAATGTTGTAAGAGGCCTTCCACCAACACCAACAACGACAATGTCAGCTTCCAGGACTCTTCCATCCTTGAGTTTAACTTCCTTCACCTGAACAGGTGTGGAAAATGTATCAGCATTAAAATGATAACAGATTTTCATTCCCATTAAAGATTACCGAAATATAACTTCTTAGTTCTTACCTCTCCATTTGAGTCAGCAGTGAATCCAGCTGCAACTGTTCCCTTTATAATTTTGATCCCTTTATTAGTATAATAATCCTCATAGAAAGCTGCGATGTCCGAGGTGAAAAGCCGGGGCACTGTAATTACAGTCTTGTAGTTAGAAATCCCCTAGAGACCAGATTGGTTCGTTCATAATCTATCCTGCTGCCATATATTATTAAATTATACTGGAAGGACTACAGAAGGAAATTGACTTACTGCACCATGGTTCAGGGAACACCATGCTGACATCAAAATTGTTAATGTTCATTATTGCACCAAGCTCAAGACCAATATAGCCTCCTCCAACAATAACAGCCTTGCCATTCTTCTTAGCTTTGATTGCTTCAACCAACTTATCAGCGTCATCAATTTCTCTCAAGTAAAAGATGTTTTTGGAATCAGCTCCTTGCACGCCAAAATCTGTCAGCCTTATAACCTAAAAGAAGAAGTGTGTTAAACTATGCAAGTTTCTATGCCGGACAAGACAAGGAATGCGTTCTGTTAGAAACTTTAACTCACTGTGGAACCAGTTGCAATGATCAAAATTTGATACTTGAATGTTTCTCCAGCTGCGCTAACTAGAGTCTTGGCAGGAAGATCTGCTTTCACTATTTCAGTGCTAAGGATCAACTGAATCCCTGCAAGTACCAGAACAGAAAAAATATATCAACGAAGGCCATTTCCAACTCCGAGTTAAATTCCCTTTTAGCAGATCCATTATCTATTGTTTGAGCAATTTTCAAACTTCACATTGAAAAACTCTAAGTAGACACCTTTGTTACTAACCTTTTTCCTCGTACCACTCAGGAAGCAATCTTTCTCCGCCGCTTCCAACACAAACATGGAAACCAGGAAGTCTTGCAGCTCCTGCAAAAGAACAAATCACCACATAGATCCAGGAAACAAACAAACCAGAAGGCCAACAAACATTTGGCAGCTAAAAGTATGGTTACATCGCATTTAAAGGTGTTTAGAATTTATTTCAAATTTGCAAATTGGTATATAAAAAGCATATTAGGCTTACCTTCAGGGAAGAGATATGCTTTACTCAGAGCAGGACGTTCATATGGAGCCACCTACACGCATAAGAAAGCAAAAGAAAAGAAGAGGTAGCATACAATATTAATTTTATCCCTTCAAGGGATCAATAAATAACAAAAATAACAGTTAAAAGTTAAAATGAGTGCTTTAATGTAAATGGCACCGTAGCCGGCCTCTAATATATTAGAACACAGAAACCCCCACAAGGACAACAGAATGAGAGATTTTCAAAAGCTAAACAGTGTTCTCAGAAGTGAATTAAGTGATGCAATCTTTTGCTTCTCTAAGCTCAATTAACAATTAAAATAAAAGAACTGTTCATGATAGTAAATAATATAGTCATCCAAAATGGATAAAATTCTTGTAAATAGATAGGGAAATCATTTGGTAAAGCAATGATAAAAAACAAACAAATGTTCTTAGTACGGTAAAGAGCATACCGCTTCCTTGGAAATAATTGCTAGCTCACCAGGCTGAACTCCCTGCTTGGCAAACTCCCTCGCTGCATACCCCTATAAAGTCCATTTTTCAGGAAAAGGAAGCAAAAGATTAAACAAACCAAAATACCATTTCAAACTTACACAACACTCAACATATTTTTTTTTTGTTTTTGAAAATTAACATTCTACATAATTATAACAGCAAAAGAAGCATTGGATTGTGAAACAAATTGGAAACATGCTTGATTGATTGCCTAATCACGGATTTTCCGGAAATTCGTTTCAAAAACTGCATAAAGCTTAAATCAGTTAGACATTTATCTTCATCCAGTGACTACACGAATAACAACTAACCTAAATTCTAAACCTTCGATTTCGCATTCAATTATTTTTCTTCATGTTCCGTTAATATTCGTATTTCCTTTTCATTTTTCCCAGCAACGCTAGATCCGTGTGCCTTTAATACATTAAACGGTAAATGATAACATATCGAACACGACAATTTCAAAAATAAAAATCCGAAAGCAAAGCATGGGTACACATCATAAACTCCAACGAAATTGAAGAAAATGATAAAAGAATTAGAATCCATGAGCGAGAAGTGAACGATGGAACTTACCGCAGCCACACCACCGCCGAGGATGACGTACTTGAAACTCTTCTCCGCCATGGATAAATCAAAGCTTAGCCTATGCTCTCTCGTTTGTTCAGTGACTTTTCTATCCTTTTTATTTATTTGTTTGTTTGTTTGTTTTTGCTAATTAACCGGATTTTTTAAAGTACATCATTGAGAACGTGGAACTAGTAGGTTCCTCATTGGCTGAGCCATACATGTATACATGATTTTGCCACGTGGCATATACAGTGCCGTATGTTCCGTTTCTGCTGCGGGCCCTTCTTGGATTTTCAATTTTTTAGGGTTAATTTCAGAAAAAATCCCTCAAACTAACCAAATTATAAACAGATCACTACTTTCAAAGATTTTTAATTAAGGCCTCAATCTACCTTTATTGTCGAAATCAGGTTTTTTAAATAGTGGAAATGAAGGAACTTATTTAATGCCCATATCATGCTTTGAAAACTGACAATAATATTTGTTTCTTTTATTATAGTTTAACTCTAGAAACTAAACAATTTATCGAGACAATGTATAAAAGTGTATTCACGAGTAAAGAATTTGAAGACTCCTTTGATTACCTAGATCCTTTGGTTGAATATTTACAATCTTGACATTCAAATATTTTAAAAAGGTCTAATCTTGAAAATAATAGGTGAAAGTATTACCTTAACCAAGATGATCTAAATGCTAGGTTGGTTAGTTTGTTGAGGAGGATCGAAACTTAGGAAAGTAAAAGATATCATGTAATATCTTCTACTCGATTTAATCATACAAGCACACATGCATTAAATCAAACAACGGATCATTCAATCTTGTCTCTCTTTTTGGAAAATACATTGAGTAACAATTAGCTATGTTAATTAATTAATCATCTTAACTCTTTGGGGCCCTTTTAAAACTTTTACAAGGTTTAGGGGTCAATATGCAACTATTCAAAGGATGGATGGTAAAACCATGACTAATGAATTTCATTGTACTTTAACTCCTTTCTATAACACACAAGTGTTTCACATCATGGAAACAGGAACAATTCATTATTAACCAATTCAAGGATTATCTTCATTTAAGGACCATATTGTAATTAGGCAAAAGGTTAGGGGTCATTTGATAGTTTATCAAAGTTGATCAATTTGCACATCAATCGTTCATATCACAAAAGATTAGGTGGTTCTTTTGTAAAGAACTTAACGAATTCACCTTGTCTATAACGAGAGGTTGAGTTTATAGAAAAATTCTTAAAGATTAGCTAAACTCTTGATTTATCACAGATTTCAATAGATTAATGAGGTTAATCGTGTGTCATATATTTACTCTTATTAACAAGTTTCAATATTTTTCACATGAATCGTATACGTTTGTTGTGGAAGACCCAGGGGGCTTTTCAAGTGGTGGATTTGGAGAATGAGTATTTCCTCGTCAAATTTGCATCCGATGAGGATTACGCTCATGTTCTTGCGGATGGTCCGTGGGTGGTGTATGGATGTTACTTGACAGTTCAGCCTTGGCGTCGCACCTTCTCGACCTCAGAATTGTACCCTCTCAAGTTATTGTTTGGGCGCGTCTTCCGGGTCTACCTTACCATTACTACACTAAGGCATTCTTTCGACGTATTGCTTCAACTATTGGTAAGGTGATTAGAGTTGACTACAACACCGAAGCGAGAGAACGAGGTAAGTTTGCAAGGCTTGCGCTTCTTGTTGATCTTAATAAGCCCCTTCTTTCGTGTATCGGCATTGACGATTTCGTGCAACAAATTGAATATGAGAGCCTTCAAAACGTCTGCTTTAGCTGTGGTATATATGGACATTCTGATTTTGCATGTGCTAGAGGAAAGGATGTTGTGCCGCAACAACCTGTCAAAAAAGAATCAAGTTCTAGTGGTTTCGCGCCGGAAAATCCTTATGGCCCCTAGATGCTGGCTGAAACAAGAAGACGAAAGCCAAGGAAAGTTTCGGATTTCTCTACAGACAAGGTTGTGGGAAAGGGGTCTTTTGGCTCACGCTACAACGTTTTATGGGATGAGGGTGCTGTCGTCACTTCTGAAGCTAACGAACAAGAGGTTTCTGCATGTAACATGACTACAGTTAGGGAGGACACTGTTCTTTCTTCTCCGATTGGTCCAAGTGTTATTGAGCGATCGTCGGAGCCACGAAAGGAGTTGGTTTCTCCATCCAAGCAACAAAGAGCGGGTAAGGCGCCCACGGTTACGATTACGCCTTTGAAGGAGGTCAATCGTCGTCGACAATTTTGCACAAGACATCCATTCCTACTGGTTCCCATTCGGCTATTATGATTAGAGAGGAAGTCGAGAAAGCCATCGGAACACACTTGGGTCAGCGAAGTCTGCTGTGGGTAGTAGCTCGAAAGGACAAGGCGATGTTTTGAGGAAGGGTCTTCGGGTGAAGAAACAATCGGTGTACAAAGCTCCTTCTCGGGCTGTTTTGAGCGATTGGATACAATCGTTCATGGGTGGTGCTGCGTCTCAGGGTAGGGCGAGTGACTTGGACCCCGGTGACATGAATTTGGTAAATGGTTCCGGCTCGCCTTTGCCTGCTGCCCCGGACCACATTCCGTGTGTAGGGGATGGTGCGATATCGCTAGTGGTTGATAAAGAGAATCAGGTGCCTTCGACCTAGTTTGTTATGGTTCTCTTCATTATCTTTACCATGTTTAATATCTTTTTTTGGAATTGTCAGGGAGTAGCTAGCTCCGAATTTCGCTGTTATTTCAGAGAGTTTATGCAGTCTTCTAAGTCGCAGTTAGTTTCCTTGTTTAAGCCTAGAATTAGTGGTCGTATTGCGGATCGCGTTATACATCGCCTTGGTTTTCCGAATTCTTATAGAGTTGCGGCGCATGGCTTTAATAGAGGTGTTTGGGTCCTCTGGTCGGATACTGTGGACGTTGATATTGTCAATGTCTCTAATCAATTTGTTCATGGGAGGGTAAAGGAACGTCACTCTTCTTCCTGGCTGTGGTTTACTTCTGTGTATGCTAGCCCGTCTGCGTGTAAGCGCAAATATCTTTGGGATGCTCTGCTTCGTTTGGCTCCGCATAATAGTGATCCTTGGATTCTAGGAGGTGATTTTAACTCTATTGTTCACTCGGATGAGCGTAAGGGTTGGTCTCTTTCTATTTCAGGAGTCAGCAACCTCTTTGGGGATTTTATTTTTGACGCTGGTTTGGTTGATGTTCCTTTTGTGGGGTCCCAGTTTACCTGGAACCGGGGTGATCTATTTCAACGGCTTGACCATTGTTTAGTTAATATGGCGTGGTACGATCGCTTTCCCCATACCCGTGTGATCCATTTAGACAGACTGGGATCTGATCACTGTCCGCTTCTGGTGAAATGTCAGCCTAAGAGAATGATTAATGGTCCACGTCCCTTTCGTTTTTTAGCAGCATGGTTAGATCATCCAGATTTTGAGCAGGTGGTGTCGGATTGTTGGAGTCCTAATGAGGATATTTCTGGGAACCTGGATAACCTCCATTCTCGTCTGGGGGAGTGGAACGCAACCACCTTTGGTAACATTTGTGCTAAGAAGCGCAGGATCTTGCGTCACCTTCGTGGTATTGAAAAGGCTCTTCAATTCCGCCGGACGAATTTTCTTCTTGAGCTTGATCGTACTCTACGTATTGAGCTTGAATCCATATTATCGCATGAGGAGGCATTATGGATACAAAAATCTCGCTGTCAGTGGATGATCAATGGGGACCGTAATACTAAATTCTACCATGCTTATGCAATGAATAGATGGCGGATGAATACCGTCACCTCCCTTCTTGATGAGAATGGTAATATAATTACTGATGATCTTTCCTTGAAAGCCATGGCCGTTGATTACTATCGCTCGCTGTTTACCTCCGCTTTGGATGGAAATATTTTGCGCACTGCTTCTAATTCTTTCCCTATTTTGCCGAGTAGAGAGTTACAGGGGTTATCCAAACCTGTATCGGACGATGAAATTCGGGAGGCCGTCTTTTCTATTGGGTCTCTCAAAGCGCCGGGTGCTGATGGCTTTCACGCTATTTTTTATCAGCGTAACTGGAGTGTTGTGGGTCCTAGTGTTTGTCGTTTTGTGAAGGATGTGTTTGATGGTAAAGACTTTGTTGATAATTTGAATACGACATTATTGGTTCTCATTCCAAAGGTACCTATTATTGAGTCTATTTCTCAATTTCGGCCTATCAGCCTATGTTCAGTGCTTTACAAGATTATCACTAAAATTATTGTGAAACGGCTGAAGCCCCTTTTGCCGAAGTGGATATCTGGAAATCAAACTAGTTTTGTCCCAAACAGGTCTATTTCGGACAACATTATTCTCGCTCAAGAGGTTGTCCATTCTATGCGGAAGAAATCAGGGAAGAAGGGTTGGATGGCTATAAAAGTTGACCTTGAGAAGGCCTACGATAGGCTTGAATGGGATTTTATCCGGGAAACTTTGGAGATGATTGGTATCTCATCTGAGTTACGTCAACTTATTATGCGATGTATTACCTATGTGTCTATGCAGGTTTTGTGGAATGGGTCTGCTTCTTCGGCATTCCGACCTAGTCGGGGAATTAGGCAGGGTGACCTGCTCTCGCCGTACCTGTTTGTTCTGTGTATGAAGCGGCTTGCCCACGAGATTCAGAGTGCGGTTGATGGGGCCAGTTGGAAGCCGATTCACCTCTCTAGAGGTGGTCCGGGGCTTTCGCACTTATTTTTTGCGGATGATCTTGTCCTCTTTGCGGAAGCTTCGGTTGAGCAATTGTCGTGTATTAGTTCTATTATACATCGTTTCTGTTTGGCCTCGGGGCATAAGGTCAGTGCTGCAAAAACTACTATTTGTTTATCTAAGAATGTGCCAATGGATCTTCGTCAGTACATTAGCAGTGGTTTCGGCTTTACTGAAGTCAACGAGCTTGGACGTTATCTGGGTGTACCTTTGCTCCATAAGCGGGTTACTTTGGACTTCTATCAGTATTTAGTTCAACGGGTTAGAGATAGGCTTTCGGGGTGGAAGACTAAGCTTCTTAATATTGCAGGTCGTATAACCCTTGCTAAGTCTGTCCTCCAGGCTATTCCATCATATGCGATGCAAACTACTCTCTTACCTAAAGGTACATGTGCTGCGCTTGAAAAGCTTATCTGAAGCTTCATTTGGGGTAATTCTACTAATGGAACGGCTATTCATCTTGTTAAGTGGAATGATCTTTGTCGTCCTACGGAAGAGGGGGTCTTGGTTTCAAGCACTTGGAGGCTCAAAATGAAGTTTTTCTGATGAAAGTTGGTTTTGGTTTACTCACTAGACGTGAGGAGCTGTGGGTTCGCGTTCTTCGTCATAAGTATAAATGTGTTAATGTGATTCATTCTTCAATTGCGCAACCTAACTCTTCAAGGTTATGGAAAGGACTTTGCTTGATTTGGAATGATCTCACAAGTAACATTGTGTGGAATTTAGGCAATGGAACTTTGGTGGATTTTTGGCGAGACCCGTGACTTTCTGATGTTGGTCCTTTAATTGAGTATCACTCTAATGCGGGCTTTTTAGACTTATTGTTTCGCTCTGTATCGTCGATGGTTTTGCCGTCTGGAGAGTGGGCGTGGAACTCTTTCCAAGCTTGGCTTCTGTTACCTATTCTTTTACGTATCGCAGGGACTAAGGCTCTGCTCCCTGATCACCAAGCTGACTCGGTGGGCTGGCTGCCTTTTGATGATCGTCGCTTTACTGTTGGTTCAGCTTATCGGACTCGTGTGAGGGTGTTACCTTCTTCAATTAACCCTATCTGGAAGGTAATTTCAGGTTATAAGGGTTTACATAGGATTCGCATCTTTTTGTGGCTCCTTGCGCATAATCGGATTCTCACTAATGAGGAACGGTTCCGGCGTCACATCTCTAATGACAGTCGATGTAGTGTGTGCAATGGGCAAGTGGAGAGTGTGGACCATCTCTTTCGGCAATGTTTTGTGGCAAGGAGTGCTTGGGCTAGCCTGGTTCGGCAGGACAAATTGGACGAGTTTTTCAGCACTGATTTTCGGGAATGGTTGCTTACTAATCTTTCTTCCTTTGTGTATGCTGGTACGAATAATGAGGAATGGAATTCGTTGTTTGGAGCGGTCATGTGGGTGGTTTGGTTACATAGGAATTCCATTGTCTTTGATCCGGAGTATGTTCCCCTTGAATCGGTTGTTGTTCGAGGGTTGCGCTTAGTGTCGGAGTATCGTGCGGCTGTTTCAAGGAGTAGTTTGGTTGGAGATATGGCCCGTCCGTTACGTATAAATGCTAGATGGTCTCTTCCGCTTGATGGTTGGGTTAAACTCAATACCGATGGTTCTCGATGTACAGCTTCGGGTCTTGCGGGGTGTGGGGGTGTCATCCGCGATAGCCTTGGTAGATGGCGGATGGGTTTCGCCAAGTTTATTGAAATTTGTTCTTCGTTTGATGCTGAATTGTTGGGTGTTTTTGAAGGGTTAAATCGAGCTTTGGGAGCTGGGTTTTCGTAAAATTTGTGTGGAGCTTGATAATAAACGTGCAGTTCAGTTGATTCGTAAAGAGTCTTGTGGTTCGGATGTATCGGCTTTGGTTGTACATATTGATAGACTTCTAGCAAAGGATTGGGATGTGTCCGTTACCCATGTTTTTCGTGAGGTGAATGGTGTCGTGGATGGCCTTGCTAAGTTGGGTAAAGACCCGAGCAGAAGTTTCGCCTTGTTTCCTACGCCTCCGTTGGAAGTCGTCGTTGCTTTGGGCAAGGATAGCATGCAGGTTTGAGGTCGGCACTGGAGCTGGCTGCTTTACCAGCGTTGGTTTTCATCAGGTCGTTTGTGTTTTTCAAGGAAGCTGGTTACTTTGCCAGCATTGTTTTACTGCAGGTCGATATGTGCTTGCAAGGCAAGTTGGCTATTAGCTTTCCCTTCACTGTTTTTTCTTGTTGGTAGAGTTTTATGGTTTCTCCTAGTTTTGATTTTTTGGTTTTCGTCTCGTCTCTAACGTTGTTTGTGCTTTCATAGGTACTGTTTTCCTCCACCTTAGGTTAGGGAGGTTTTTAATGAGGCGTATGCTAGCATTCCCTTTCAATCAAAAAAATATTTTTCACTTGTTTAAAAGAATAATTACTAATTTCACTATATATTAGCTCTAGGTACTTAAACAACTAATTTTACTATTGCTCTTTTAACGTTTTTTCTTCAAAACTTCTTCTCGATTATTTTTATAAAATCCTTGTACATTTGTGGGAGAATATTAGAAATGCAAGAGTCTTTCAAAATTAGTATTCATAAGCTAATGCATTTAGACTTTTCAAGATTTGAGGAGGCATCGACGAATGTTTGAAGATCTAAATATAATGATCTTTGTATATTTATAGATATTTCTTGACCAACTAATATATAGTGCTTTAAGACCAAGAAAAGATATAATTATCTTTATTCACATCCAACAATCTTACAACTATTAGGATACTCAATAGATATGCTCTATTCATATTGAATCTTCTTTATGATTCTTTCAGTTTATGTCTATTCATAGATAAAAAGAAATATATAAAAATGCTCGATCTTCAGGTCGAGATAAACTTGATGTCAAGATTCAAGTACTTGTATTGAAAGTACTTCATGAGTTTCCAATTTGAAGCTCTTTAGGAGTTCTAAAATTATCATAATGGATCTTGATCCAAACTCCTTTATAAAATACATAAGGAAATGTGATTATTCTTATAGTATTTTCTCAATTAGTATTCACTAAGGCAATTATACCAAATGCGCTAAAATATTCATGAGACATGTCTAAATAAATTTCCTCGGAAATTTCCAAATGCTTCTAGCATTTTAAATCCTTCAAGGATAAATATGGATCCACAAAAAATTAGACGCATGCAAAATTTTTCATAACTGCCAAAGTAATTGTATCCACCATGAAGTAAGTAAAACTTTTCATAAATCATAGTTCAAGTCGTATTTACGACTACTTATTTGTGCCTCACTTGCATTACAACTTTAGGTGTTTGGACTGCTGGTCCAAATACTTCTATTTTAGAAGTTCAAAGCGTCTTTCAACATCGGCCAATTCAATATCTATACTTCTGGATGGATTTTATACAAGATCATCGATTTCTTTCTTTACTTCTATAGAAGTATTTTATGTAAAATTGTTTGTAAAATCGTTGTCGACAACTTTCCAATTTTCTTGTTCCATTCTCGTAATGACATAACTCATCGAGATCTCTTTAAGATTTTAATCTTTATTTCAGGTACCTGAAACTCTTCAAGAGTTTTATTATTAGATATGTATTGGGTCTCTTTAGGAGCACTCGCCTCCAATATATGACCATCTCATAATACTTTTCATTTACGAGAATTTTGATCATTGGAACTATTTCATGCTTCAAGCATGATTTACATCCACTTGCTCTAACATGCAATTTAAACTTAGAGCATTTCAGTTGGTATATGAGACTTAATTACTCTCATTGGGTCAGTAAATATGTCTAGCAGTTGACATGAAATAACATGAATTATCTTATGAACTTTTAGTTCATATTCGAGGATCTAGATAATGATAATTCATTTCATTCTTTATTCAGTTGATTATTCTCTCCCCCTGATGTTGAGAAAAATCATCTAATAAATGATTCTCCAATTGATGTTTAGAATTTAAACATAAAAGGAGACTCGTACTCAATATATATTCTCAACCCTTTTTACTTGTCCATTTTGTGCGTTATGGTGGAGCAATTCAACTATATATCGCACATTCAAAAATTCAAAAATGGGAAATATGACTTCTGACCAAAAGTCAAATCATAATGGGGAGTTTATTATAACTCGTTGGCTTGATGCGTATAA
This sequence comes from Hibiscus tridactylites, assembly GCA_958450335.1. Lineage (NCBI taxonomy): Eukaryota > Viridiplantae > Streptophyta > Magnoliopsida > Malvales > Malvaceae > Hibiscus > Hibiscus tridactylites. The sequence continues at coordinate 23,178,667 of OY288268.1, read as the reverse complement.
GTGTTGCTATATGGAAATACCATATAAATAATAAATGTTTTGTTCTCACAGTTTAGCTATTAAATAGGAGGCATTCAATTAAAAATTGCTAAATCGTATTTTTCATAATCAATAGGCTTTGTAACAACCGATATAGCCTAAAACATAAACCCACAAGCTTTTGCAAAACGAATAGTCTAATTGCATAATCTGAATCATTTTAGAATCAATCTCACAAACTTCTGGTTGTAAGTTGATAAAACAATGTAGATGCATCTACTAAAATCATATAAACATTTTCCACATTTGTGGATATATGGGCCCATATTTCGTTCAGATATGCAAGACATGTAGTCTCAACTTCAGCATAAAAACTTCAAGTTCTAATTCTTTTGGTAAGCGGGATCAACTATATCCTTTGAGAACAAACAACACAAGAACTTCAAGTTCTTTTAGTAAGTGAAATTTAATCAATTCCATTAAGCAACACAAGAACTTCATGTTCTTTAATAAGTGGAATTTAATTAATTCCTTTGAGAATAAGCATCACAAGAACTACATGTTCTTTTAATACATGTGCATATAAATGTCAATAATTTTTGCACCATTATTGATCGGGATGATCTAACCGATCATGCCAATTATATATATGTGTGTATATATCTCTGAATTTGTAAACTTCTTGTTTACCATAACATGTAATTCAATCTCACTCGTACATGTCTAGTACGACCATCAAAATTGTTCCTTTAAATAGGAATATATTTAGCTCTTTCGGGGCTTTCAATTGAAATTATCTTTTGGTAGCAATATATAGCTCTTCTAGAGCTTTCAACTGACTTTTTTGCTACAAGAACTTATATCTATATTGGCTTATTTCAAATGCCAATTGATAACATATATTATCTATAATTCCAAAAAGAATATTTTGTTAACTCATATTGCTCTCTTAAAATTTCCACTTCTAGTGGTGACAATATTATTACCATTAGCTGTAATTATTGCAATATTCGCAATTATGCACTTTTTATAATGTGCTTTCTCTCAAGAACTTATTGCTCTTCTGGAGCATCAATACTTTTAGTACTTTGAGATATAGTACTCACATTTTCCCCTTGTATTTAAATGGAAAAATATATCTTATGCTTCTGCTAAGCATAAATCGTCACCATAAATTATATTTGATAAGTAATCATGTTAAACAAAATAAATAATATGATAATATATAAATATAAATATTAACATGAATATAAATATAAAATGTAAATAATTAATGTATAAAGTAAATAAACATAAAGCAAAATAAACAAAAAGATAATTAATTCTCTTCAAAGTTATGAGAATAATTAGAAGATGATTTATTTCATTCGAGGGTTATAAGGAAATCAACAACGTCAAAATGAGTTGGACTAACAATGTCCAAATAAGTTGGGCCAATATCATCTTTGTCATTTTTCACAAACAGAATTTGCTTTTATTTTCTTTCCTTTATCATTCAATTATGGTTGATTTTTTCAACGTACGATAAGTACGAGACCAATGGTTTATAACATCACATTGGTAATAAAAAAGATTCCACTTTTTTAGAATGATCTTTATCGCTCTTGTCATCCTTATAACCTCACTACCAGTGGATAGAAGTATTCTTAAAATGACCATATTTTTCATGTCTATATTCATAGCCTCGACCACGACCACAACTTCTAATGTGGTTTTTATTCCTTCCATAATATAATCTCACATTCACTTCAGGGAATGAAGTAGAGCCAGTGGACCTTTGAAACTTTTTCACATATCCTTATCATAGAGAACAAAGATTTAATCCTCGTATGCAGTATTGTTAAATCTGTCCACAATGTCCTTTAAAAACCTCATTTGAGACCAGTAGCCTCGCAGAACGGGATGTTCAGCAAATATACTTGGATTATATCGAAATTATGTCTCTAATTGAATAATGATTTTGTAACACCCGTGTTTAGGGGTCGGGTGAAAATAATGTTTTAATAATATTCGGGTTCGGTTTTATAATTTAAATAAATTAAATATTGGTTCGGGTTTTGTTTACAAATAAAACAAATGTGTGGATCCAATTTTTTATTTAAACCCAAGCCCAATAGCCATTTCATTAATGGCAGTTTCGTAAATAAGTGCCTTGTAAAAATAAAAACCCTTTTAATTCCAAAACACCCAAAATTTGTGTCATCTTCTACCTCCCAAAAACACACCCAACGTGAAACCCCCTCCCACCATTGAAGCTTCCATTTCATCTCCTCCATCCTTCATCCTTGATGATTTTTAAAAGGTAATGGTACTTTTGAGCTGCCCTCACCTTCCTCTTTCTCTCAATGTATTTAGTTTTCATAAAAACCCATTGTCTCATGTTTTGAGTTTTTGAACTTTTAAGTTAAAAATCCTAACTTTGTTGTTCAATGTTGAAGCTTTTGAATTCTTATTATTATATGTGTTGTTTGTAGCCCGAATGGTCCAACATATATCATTTTTAATTGGTTTTATTAAGAAATTCGTATTTGGGTTTTGGAGGGGTTTTAGGAGGGTTTAGAAGTGAGTTTTAGGGTTGTTTTATGTTGGAAAATGAGGGCTGATGGTTGTATGATAGTTAGGGGTTGTTTTGGAAGCTATTAGGTGTGTTAAAAGAGTTGGAATCAATGGTTTTCGGCTGTGCAAGGGGGCTGCTCGGGAATGGCTTTTTGGGGGTTGTTCTTGGTTCGAAAAACAAGTGTTTGATGTTTGAATTGTATTCCGGGTTTGCTACATTGTGTTGTAGACTGATTTGAGGTTAATTTACTTGTGTTGAGGTGATTAAAAGCAAGGATTTGCATTGGTAAAGCTTTGGGATCGAATCCGGAAGTGAGGAGGCTTGAGTCGGCTTTGCTTGTTTTGCATAAGGAAATGAGGTGAGTGGTTAATGTTTTAAATTGATTTCAAAGGTTGGTTCTAGCATGTGGAGGTGAAAATGTTTTCAAGTAATGTTTTGGTTCGAAGATGGTTTTGAAAGAATTTAGATTTGGCTTGAAAAGTTGAATTAAACTCAAGGGTAAGTTGTTGTGAATTGCCTCTTTAATTTCCCTTTTTCCATTTGTTTTCATTACTTGTGGTGATGGTTCGTCAAGCATGAAACTTAAATAATTTGGGAAGAATTATGATTGCTTAATATTATATCGTTGATCATGTATGATGGTATTAATGATGTCGTTGATATGCCTTGTAAGGTGTGAGTAAATTGGTGCAAGTTGTGCACGAAAATGGTGAGTAAGACCATTTGTGATCGGTAAGATTCCAAGTAGTAAGTGATGCCTAATTGCGGTTTTTGTCACATCTTGATTTGGTTGTGCATGATATAGTGAGTACATGTCGTATGGTAGTAATTGTGCATCGTGTTGCATGGTTGGTGTCGAACCTCACGTGATGGTTGTCGTTGCTCCGGTGATGTGTAGTCCCGCCGGTAGCGAATGGTATAAGACTCCGGTGATGTGTAGTCCCACCGGTAGTGACTATTAGAAGAGTACTTTGATGTGTAGTCCCATTGGAAAACTACTAGTCGAAACGGTGATGTGTAGTCCCACCGTGTGTGTTTGGTTATGCTTGTGCATACCATGTGTTGTTCATGTGTATCTCACTATATCATTCTCTTTTATGGTTTGCCTTAATCTAAGATCATACCTTTATGCATACTATGAGGTGTAATGCTATGATAAATGCCTATGTTGTTGACCCTTGGTTGAACTCGTATGTTAGTAGAAGGATTAGGTAGTTGGATGATTTGTATGCGTTGACTTTTACTTTTAAAGAAAGCTTTGAACCCTGCATTGTCGTAGTTATGTTTTAGAGCTCCGCTCACTAAGCTTTATGCTTACGCTCTCATTTTTCCGACAATGCAGATCTTTAGCTTGGAGTTAGCAAGGAGCAAGATAAGGGCGTCCAAGCGTGTGGTGGTTTGCTCAAGTATGATTTAATTAAATAATGTAATAGTCTAGCAATGGGAAATGCTACGTGTCTTAGGAGCTTGTATCTAGACTCCTATGTGTTGGCTTATTGTTGTTAATGCCTAATGCGATGTTTGAATTAATTATGGATTGTATGCATGTAATACCTTGATAATTGTTGGTGTGTATGATGGCATGCTTTAGGGTGTTTAGGTTGCCTTATGTATGGTTGCAAACCTCTTGTGTTTGACTTGTGTTTTTAAGACCATTTGAGCCTTCATGTATGCTTATTATTGCCTATATTGCTCATTGAATTGAATGCTATGTATGAAAGCTTAAATCCATGTTTGAATGACACCCATGGCTTATTTATGTGTGCTTGCATGTTGGTATACGCTTAGGTGAGTCGAGAAATGCATGAAGAGTCCTGTTGGGGCCGTTTTAGTTGAGTTTGAGGAGTTGCAGTGCAGGGGGTATCGATACCCCTGGTTAGGGTATCGATACTCTTTGCCCAAAGTCTCTGTAATTTGAAAGTGGGAGTTAGATTGGAGCGTATCGATACGGTGTTCCCGAGTATCGATACGGTTCCATTCTGTTGACCAAGGAAGGTTGACCGAGGAAGAGGGTATCGATACCCCTGGTAAGGGTATCGATACGGTCTTCACATGTTGACTTCTTGGGTTGACCTAGAAAGGGGGTATCGATACCCCTGATTAGGGTATCGATACTGCCTGCCTTATAAGCTTAAAATTGACTGTTTATGCGTGGCTGTGATTTGAATGTGTTTTTCCTTTGAACGTTTTCCGCTGTTGTGAATCACACAGGACTTAATATTCATCTAGGCAAGATTTTTATAAAAAGAAAAAAAATAGGGTTGCTAACCGAGGGGGAATCCTTTGGGTTTCGCTTCGGTTTTCCCCGTGTGGCCCACTCGAACCGGTCATCCGGCCAGACCGGGATGAGGGGGTTACAGATTTACCATGTTTGCATTCACTTTAGGGAATGAAACAGTTCCAATAATCGCATGTAATACACATCATACTTGCATTCACTTTAGGGAATAACCCATCATTGATAATCGCATGGAATAAATATCATGATTTGCATTCACTTTAGGGAATGCCTCCCATAAAACTTTTTGGATAAGACGAATTTCCGTAACTTGAAATTGGGAGAAGTCTATGGTCGAGTTTTTCAACGAAGAAGAAATATTGCTTTCGAGCAAATATAGACTTTGTAATAATCTTCTTGAAAATTCAAAATCATCATGATTTATGGCACTTTAAAATAATAATATAAAGAATAAAAATAAAACCAAAATTTACTGATACTGATTTTTCTCTCGTGGACAATAGAGACATAGCATATGACCGAGATAGCTTCTCATAGTCCATTTATATCACATCTCTTTCCAAGCCAAGCATATCATGTAAAACTCAAAACACGGTTAAAAATACTAACTTTTACCAAATAAAATAACATAAATAATAATATGAAAAATATCAAATATAATCATATAAGTAAAAGTATGAATAAGCATACCGCTAATTAACCCTTTTAGTAACAAGAGAAAACACACGTAATTTACACCAAACGCAACCTCTTCGTCTCTGTCGATTCGTCTTTTGGTTTGTGAGAAGCCACAAATTTATCTCTTTCCAATGTTCGAATAAAATCAAACATACTTCCAAACTTTTCAAAAAAATTAAGTTAAAATATAAAGAAAAAGACAATCGGTAATTTAAAAGAATGAAGAGAGAGAGAAAAAAAGTTATCTTTGGTTTATCTAAGAATCGAATTCTTTCCAATAACTTCTTTTGGATTCAAACAATGAAGAACTCAGTTGATTAGAGTCGTGTTGATAACGTGTTGTGAAAAAAATAACAAAGAACAATAATAAGAACAAAGAACAAGAATGGAAGAACAAAAAGATGAGAGAAATAGAGAGATTTGTATTATTCTCAAATATAGACTTGTGTACAATGCCTTCATCAAGTCATATATTTATAGGCATAAGAAGTACATATTACATTGAACTCTAATTAAATGAGATAATATTACTAATGATAAAGTAAATCAATCTACTTAGATAAAGTTCTAATCATAATAGACATCCACATAGATAAATATTCATAACATCACCCTATTTATATGTTAATCCTATTTACTTTTTTTTCTTCTTTTTATTATCACATATTTATGTGTATTTAAATTTATTTATTAATTAAATTATATTAAAATAATTATATAAATAATAAATTAATATATAAATCATTCGAATATGTTTAGAAAAGTTATATTAAAAATAATTTTATAGATCTAATTAGTATTAATTAGATACAAAATATTGATAACTAATAAACTATTCAAACAAGTATTGAATATAATCATGTCCTTATATGTCATTTTGCTTGTTTAAATAATCTAACAGCTATCAGTTAATTTTACCAAACATTTTTATACAATCAGCTAGTCAAATCAGCTAATGCAATCAGCTATCAACTAATGTAATCCGCTATCTGCTATCAGCTATCCGCTAATTGTCAAACATGACTATTGTAATCTACTATCACCTATCCACTAATTGTTAAAAAGAACCATACAAATCTCTATTCGATTAGTCAAATTTTTATGCATAAAAAGACAAAAACACGAAAAAAATGTATAATATTTATCTAACTATAAAAAATACTAAGGTACATGTGACACTTCATTCTTTATTTATTTTTTTAAAAAGGTTAGTCAAATTATTTTATTAATAACAAAGAAGTCAACATTAAATTGACAATACATATTTTAAAAATAAATATATATATATATATATACATATGGAAAATAATTTGATATACAAGTTTGCATAAACTAAAAAAAATAGGGTTTAAGGATTTAGTATGTAGGGGGTAGAATTTAAGGTTTATTGTTAGAATATAGAGTTTAAGGTTTAGGTTTTAAGGTGCTAGAGTTCGCAATTAAAATTTTAAATTTTATAACTTAAATACGAGGGGTTATGCAGATTTTTTTTTCTTCATATTGTGTATTTATATTCTTCAATATTGGTTTTTCATGCTATATCATAATTGTTGTGCAGCCAGCTTCTGGCCCTGTTTGGTAAAGATAGGTTTATGCAAAAGTTAGAAGTTTCAGGCATAATTAGAGGTTTGACTAGTTAAATCCGCTAATATTGTTGTCTGGTAAACAACAGATTGAAAGAGCGGATTGGGGTGAAACCGCTAATTTTGAAAAAGTTCATAATATGGACTTTTTGAAATTAGAGGTTTGATATTAGAGTTGTAAAGACTGTTTTACCCTTACCAGTTACCAAAAATCTCTAAATAACCTAAATTAAATATTTTCTCACCCTATTTATAAGTTAATCTTATTTACTTTTTTCCTTTTTATTATCACATATTTACATGTGTATTTAAATTTATTAATTAATTAAATTATATTAAAATAATTATATAAATAATAAATTAATATATAAATCATTCCAATATGTTTAGAAAAGTTATATTAAAAATAATTTTATAGATCTAATTAATATTAATTAGATACAAAATATTGATAACCAATAAACTATTCAAATAAGTTTTGAATATAATCATGTCCTTATATGTCATTTTGCTTGTTTAAATAATCTAACAACTATCAGCTATCAGTTAATTTTACCAAATACTTTTATACAATCAGCTAATGTAATCCGCTAGTCAAATTAGCTAATGTAATTAGCTATTAACTAATGTAATCCGCTATCCGCTAATTGTCAAACAGAGCCATTGTAATCTGCTATCACCTATCCACTAATTGTCAAAAAGGACCATACAAATCTTTATTCGATTAGACAAATTTTTTATGCATAAAAAGACAAAAACACGAAAAAATGTATAATATTTATGTAACTATAAAAAAAATACTAAGGTACATGTGACACTTCATTCTTTATTTTTTTTAAAATGGTTAGTCAAGTTATTTTATTAATAACAAAGAAGTCAACATTAAATTGACAATACATTTTAAAAAGTAAATATATATACACATGGAGAATAATTCAATATAAAAATTTGCATAAACTAAAAAAATTAGGGTTTAAGGATTTAGTGTGTAGGGTGTAGAATTTAAGGTTTATTGCTAGAATTTAGAGTTTAAGGTTTCAAGGTGTTAGAGTTCGTAATTAAAATTTTAAATTTTATAACTTAAATACGAGGGGTTATGCAAAAAAAAATTCATATTGTGTATTTATATTCTTCAATATTGGTTTTTCATGCTATATCATAATTGTTGTGCAGCCAGCTTCTGGCCCTGTTTGGCAAAGAGAGGTTTGAGCAAAAATTAGAAGTTTCAGTTATAATTAGAGGTTTGACCAGTTAAATCCGTTAATATTGTTGTTTGGTAAACAACGGAATGAAAGAGCGGATTGGGGTGAAACCGCTAATTTTGAAAAAGCTCATAATATGAGTTTTTTTAGATTAGATGTTTGATATTAGAGTTGTAAAGACTATTTTACTCTTACCAGTTACCAAAAATCTCTAAATAACCTAAATTAAATATGTTCTCATCCATATTTATAAGGTAATCCTATTTACTTTTTCCTTTTTATTATCACATATTTATATGTGTATTTAAATTTATTAATTAATTAAATTATATTAAAATAATTATATAAATAATAAATTAATATATAAATCATTTGAATATGTTTAGTAAAGTTATATTAAAAATAATTTTATAGATCTAATTAGTAATAATTAAATACAAAATATTGATAACTAATAAACTATTCAAACAAGTATTGAACATAATCATGTCCTTATATGTTATTTTGTTTGTTTAAATAATCTAACAGCTATCAACTATCAGTTAATTTTACCAAACACTTTTATACAATCAACTAATATAAATCCGCTAGTCAAATCAGTTAATACAATCAGCTATCAGCTAATATAATTCGCTATCCACTAATTATCAAACAGTACCTCTATCTTTCCGTTCATATTCTACAAGTTATATAGACCCTCATCTTAGTTGTATCACAGAAGCAGACATCATTACAAAAAAAAATAACTAATTGGTTTATAACCGAATTTCATCTGTCCTTTATTTCATTCTTTGTGGGGACTGAATTCAGGAGAATCCTTAATATCTTCATCACTTCAATTATGGTTTCTGTTGTTGGACTATATTCTACTTGAGATTTAATCAGTATGCTTCAATTTCACGTAAATTGATTGTTTTATTATTGTTATTAATGTTAGTACAATTATTTCATACATGGGTGGTGTAAAGTATATTTTATATAAGCGTGTTTGATTTAAGGTTAAATTTTTTTAAGAAATTTGGTGATATTTTTTATGACCTTTCAACATTCAAATATTCGTATCTTTTAAAATATTTATTGAAATCGATCACCGTGTGTTTTTAACAAAATTAGACTGAATCATGTTTACAACGATGTATATGCCACTTTCTAATTATTTTCATGGAATACACGAAAAAATTTTAAATTTACTCTAGCTGACCATACTCAAGTTATGGGAGATTAGTTTTTTTGTTAAAAATGGGTAAATTACTCTTATGACAATTCAACTTTGTAGAAAATTGTAAAATACCAGGGATACATACGGATATTTTTCGAGGATTCCCACGTGGTTTATACAAGTACGATTCAGTTATCCCTATGGTTTGAATATAGCAATCACCGTCCTATCCCCATTTGAGCTTCGGTGATAAAACTCCTTCATCCTCGTCATCGTGGGTAAAGGTTTCGGTTATTCTTCATATCCGTCGGCTCGGATCTCCGCGGTTTTCAATTATCCCCCACCTGATTGTCACCCCTAGCCCCAACCCAATTTTTTCATTCCTATCGTTGAAATTTGAACATCTGACATTGCTTATGGAATTTAGTGTATCATCTCATTAGATCAACTGATTGTTATTAAGTTTGAATGTGTTTCAACGCATATTAATTTTATTTGAAAATTTAAAAAATCATGAATAGTTTATACATTTACAAAAGGGAAGATTGATTCAAAGAATATGAGGGTATATGCTGAAAGTAGATGGGGGGACTTGATTAAGACGTTTGTTTGCACTTGCCATTTATTTGTTGGGGAAGGACAAATGTAGCAGGAAGGATGGTGTTGCGTCGTTATCTCAATGGACCATATTCCGAATCGAATAGAATCCCTCTCTTATGCTCTGATGATACTCTTTAATGTTATCAATTCATAAAAATATCTCGAACAGTTGTTGAGATTTTAGCCTTGCCTGTTGCCACAGTTGCAGTCCCACTCGGATATCATAATCAAATACCGATTTCAATAGAACAAAGTACTCGTTAAATAATTGACCTGAAAAGAGATAACAATGGAGATATTTTCACTAAATTTCCTTCAATTACTAGGTCATCTAACCCATGTCTCAATCTAGATGGTTTTACATATCATATTCCAACATTTTATATGTCCTATTTTTTTTTATAAAAAAAGGCATTTCGATTTGATATTCTATGTTAAAAAAGGGTGCAAATTCTTTATTTATCAACATTTAAACATAGAAAGGTTTGAGTTTCACTGATATTCTCAGAATTCTAGTTTTCTTTCAAAATAGCCATTGCTTACTATTTTTTTTTTTGAGTTAGCCGACAATTGGCAATCATTTTGATGTTGATTGCCGATCGCCGGTGTTCGTTATTTTTTTGCTTTTATTTGTTATGTTTTTAATTTTTTAATTTTTTTAATTTTAATAAGAATCTCTACTCTTGTGACACTCTTTTCCTCTACCTTTGTGGCACGTTTTCTTTGTTTTTGTGGTTTCGTTTCATCTGTCGTTTTTGTGCTCATACAAAGATCTTCACTACGCTAGTTTCTGATTATGATTCTGTCAGTGGTCATAGAAAAATAGATCCACACTCGGTTGATGGTTGTTGCTGATGTAATCAGTCCTAGGTAGCGGAGAGCAATCTACATGATAGTTTGGCTTGCTCACGACTCCTTTTTAACCCCGTAATTTGTCTCGTTTGGACAAAGACGAGGAGATTCAGGAAGGCTTCTAGACTTTGACGTTATGTTAACCTCTATGAAAATATTTACTTTTCTTTGCACTTTTAGGTTTTTGTATGAGATTTTGGTGGACTAGTCCACATTATTCCCCCTTCTGGTTGTATTATCTTTGTAATATCTTCCATAATTTTTAAAATAAAATTCAGTTGTAAAACAAAAAACATAAAAAGGTTTATAATGTTATGAATATTTATCTTATGTGGATGTCTATCATGATTAGAACTTTATCTAAGGAGTTTGATTTACTTTATCATTAGAAATATTATCTCATTTAATTAGAGTTCAATGTAATATGTACTTCTTATGCCTATAGATAGATGATTTGATGAAGACATTGTACACAAGTCTATATTTGAGAATAATACAAATCTCATTCTTTCTCTCATCTCTTTGTTCTTTCATTCTTGTTCTTTGTTCTTATTATTGTTCTTTGTTATTTTATTCACAACACGTTATCAGCACGAGTTTGCTTGAAAGATTTTGTTTCTCTTCGTTCGAATCCCAAAGAAGTTACTGGAAAAGTCTGATCCTACTTTGAATTGAAGATAAGTTTTTTTCTCTTTATTTTTTAATTACTAACTGTCAGCATCTTATATTTTAATTTGGTCTTTAATTTTTGGTGATATATTTTGAAGGTTTAAGCGGTCTATGAATTTTGAAGTCGCTCGTAAACACCAATTGAGATGTCAGGCTACACAAAATCTGATGCTCGTGGTTCAAGCTAATGAACAGCTTACCATTGGTTTGCTTTCTTTGACATGTTTTTATTTTTCTAACTTGAAAAAGGAAAAACTCAGTTTTAGACAAAAAAAAATTAAAGTTATAGTGTGATTAGTTAAAATAAACATATATATTATTTATGAAGAAAAATTGTTTTCTGTCAATGAAGTCATGACACATAGATGTTTAATATAACAAAAAACATCTATCTTAAGGGTAAACTGTGGCCTTAGTTCTTCATAGTTAAGATCATTTTAGTTTGATCCTGATTGTTTTCTTTTCTACACCCTTAGGCATTATGCCAACTTTTGATAAACAAAAGAAATATATAAACGCATCATTGTTATGCCTAGTAATTGTCTATACAACTATGTTTAAAAAACAAAAACAAAAGGAGAGTATTATGCCACAAATTCTCTAGTTTCTAATATATTCACTTCAGTTCATATATATAGATCTAATTATTATGGTTTCATATATGTTTAAGTTTGACACAATGGTTAAACTTTGAATTAAATATCAATATTTGTTTATCTTATTTTATTGATAAGAGTTTATATGTTTTGAGTTTTATATGATATGTTTAAATGGGTTGAAAAAAGTCATGGCTTCTCCGAAGATAAAATCTAAAGAGGTAAAGTTGCTAGATTCTGGGGAGAATTAACGGTTTAGCAATCCATATCGCAACTTCCTTCTCAATCTGTTAAGGTATTAATCTTTTCTTTTAAATTATTAATAAGGGCTTTTCTTATAATATGTTTGTTCGGTTAGATTTGTTTCATTCCCTAAAGTGAATGAAAGAGTTGTTATAAAATCTATATTTGCTTGAAAGCAATATTTTTTCTATGTCGAAAAACTCGACTATAGACTTCTCTCAAGTTCACAAAAATTCGTCTTGATCCAAAAGGTTTTATGGGAGGCATTCCCTGAAGTGAATCCAAGCATGATGTTTATTCCATGCAATTATTGGATATGTTTCATTCCCTGAAGTGAATGCAAACATGATAAATCACTATTCAATTGGGAACATAACTTCGATATAATCCAAGTATATTGGTTGGACATCCCGTTCTGCGAGGCTATTGGTCTCAAAGGAGGTTTTTAAAGGACCTTGTGGACTGGTTTAACAACGTCGCGTACGAAGATTAAATCTTTGTTATCTGTGATGAGGATATGTTAATAAAAACATACTACACTTTTCACGACAAATAATGTTGCCCTCAGACACAATATCGTGAAAAAGGTTTCAAAGGCTCACTAACTCTACTTCATTCCCTGAAGTGAATTTGAGATTATACTATGGAAAGAATAAAAGCCACATTAGAGGTTGTGGTCGTGATTGAAACCATGAATATAAACATGAGAAACATAGCATTTTAAGGATACTTTAAGAGAATAATGTGATCACATTTAAATGCAAGGGAATAATGTGATCACTATATCTCAAAGTACTGAAAATATTGATGCTCTAGAAGAGCAATAAATTCTTGAGAGAAAGCACACTATGAAAAGTGCAGAATTGCGAATATTGCAATAATTACCGCTAATGGTAATGATATCGTCACCACTAGAATTGGATATTTTAAGAGAGCAAATACGAGTTCGCAAAATATCCCTTTGAAAATTATACATAACATATGTTATCAATTAGAATTTGAAATAAGCCATTGTGGATATAAGTTCTGGTAGCCAAAATGTCAGTTGAAAGTTCTAGAAAAGCTATATATATTGCTACCAAAAGATAATTTCCATTGAAAGCTCCGAAAGAGCTAAATATATTCCTATTCAAAGGAACAATTTTGATGATCGTACTAGACATGTACGAGTGAGATTGAATCACATGTTATGGTAAACTAGAAGTTTACGAAATTAAGAAATGTATATATACACTTGTATGTAGTTGGTATGATCGGTTAAACCATCCTAATCAATAATGATGCGAAAGCTATTGAGATTTACATGCACATATATTAAAAGAACTTGGTGTTCTTATGGTGCTTATTCTCAAAGGAATTGATTAAATTTCACTTATTAAAGAACGTGAAGTTCTTGTGTTGCTTAAAGGAATTGATTAAATTCCACTTACTAAAAGAACCTAAAGTTCTTGTGTTGTTTGTTCTCAAAGGATATAGATGATCTCACTTACCAAAAGAATTAGAACTTGAATTTCTTGTACTGAAGTTGAGACTGTATGTCTTGCATATCTGAACGAAATATGGGTCCATATATCCACAAATGTGAAAAGTTTTATATGATTTTAGTATATGCATCTACATTGTTTTATCAACTTACAACCAGAAGTTTGTGACATTGGTTCTAAAAAGATTCAGATTATGCAATTAGACTATTCATTTTGCAAAATCTTGTGGGTTTATATTTTAGGCTATATCGGTTGTTACAGAAGCTATTGATTATAAAAAAATACGGTTTAACAAATTTTTAATTGGATGCCTCCTATTTAATAGCTAAACTGTGAGAACAAAACATTTATTATTTATATGGTATTTCCATATAGCAACACTTATACGTATCAAGCCAAAGAGTTATAATAAACTCCCCATTATGATTTGACTTTTGGTCAGAAGTCATATTTCCCATTTTTGAATGTGCGATATATAGTTGAATTGCTCCACCATAACGCACAAAATGGGCAAGTAAAAAGGGTCGAGAATATATATTGAGTACGAACCTCCTTTTATGTTTAAATTCTAAACATTAATTGGAGAATCATTTATTAGATGATTTTACTCAACGTTAGGTATAACACCCGGGTTTGGGGGTCGGATGAAAATAATATTTAAAATAATTTTATGAGTCTCGGTTTTGTAATTAAAATAATAAAGTATTATTTTGGTCTTTATATTTTCGAACAAACATTTTGTGTTGAACCAAAATGTAATTGAAATCAAATTTCCATGAAAATTTACAAATACATGAGATTGCAATCTCATTAATGGCATTTTGGTAATAAAAGGGACTTTCAAATTTAAATCCCCTTTTCTATTAAAAATAAAAAGCTTTGTCATCATCTTCCCCACTCCCCCATTTTAGAATCTCACAACAAGGGAGAGCTTTCCTCTCCATTTCACCATTTCATCCCCTTTCACCTTCATCTTGGGAGCTTTTCAAAAGGTAATGGCATTTTTGAGTTGGTCTTGTCTTTCTTTACATTATGGTACCATTAGTTTCCATTGAAGCCATGTATTTCACATTTTGGGTTTTTCAAGGTTTTTGCTAAAGGTTGTAACTTTATGAGATTTTAACAAAGCTTTTGGTTTAATGTTGATAGATAAGTTGTTTAGGAACTATAAAGTCCAACATATGTGATTTTTAAAGTGTTTTATAAGAATTTCCGAATTTGGGTTTTGGTGGGGTTTTAGGAGGGTTTTCAGTTGAGTATTGGGTATGTTCTATGTTGGAATTTGAGGGTTGATGTTAGGGTAATAGTTGGGGGCTGTTTTGGAAGCATATGAGTGTGCTAAAAAGGTTGAAATCATGAGTTTTGGTTGGGGTTTGAGGGTTGCTCGGGTTTGGTGTTTTGGGGGGTTGTTCTTGGCTTGGAATCTTGTGTTTATTGCTTGATTGGTGTTCCGGGTTGCTACATTGTTGTATGAGCTGATTCGAGGTTGTTTTGTTTGTGTTGAGATGATTAGAAACAATAGAAGACAATGGTAAAGCTTCGGGAGTGAATCCGAAAACTTGAAGACCTTGGTTGCTTGGAAATGGTGCTTGGAGGTGAAGGTGAGTGGTTAAAATGTTTTAAATGGTTTTGAGCAATTGGTTCGAGCATGTGGACTAGGTTGGGATTGGTAGACCCACCTAGAGTTGGGATTAGAGTGGTAGTCTAATCCTAAGCTTTAGTTAGAGACTTTGGTTGTACTCTATTTGATGTTGTGTCTCATGTTTAATTGAGATCATGGTGGTTATGTATATATTCTTATACATGTATGTTGAGGCATGGTTTGATGCATTGTCATATGCATGTTGATAATGGGTATGATGTGAATATACATATGTGTGAAATATGATGAGATAATTGTTTTAATGATGTACATGTAGTGGTGACATTGTGAAATGATATTATGAGGTTGTTGCATGATTTCGAGGATCATGGTGAGTACATGCTAAGCACGGAAGTTATTTTGAATTGATGTTGTGAAAGGTTGTGGATTTTGTTTAATATTGGCACTAGTATGCTTGGGTACAATGATCGATCATTAGGATTAGTGTGCACACGAGAGTCAAAGTCGCGCATGGCCTTGGTGGCGTTGAGGCACCAAGGAGGAGTACGGGTTCGCCCAGAAATCTTTATATTAGTCGGTGGTGAGTGGAATCCCATCGACGGGGCGTGAGGATGAGTGGAATCCCCTCTGCGAGAACCGGTGATGAGTGTAATCCCACCGAAGGTAATGGTTATGTTGGAAATGCGTTCCAACGTGTTATCCCCGTATTCGGGTCATAACTAAGTGCCAATATGAGATTATACATATATTGCCAATATGATATGAAATGTGATCTCCAATATAGATTGAGATATGTTGTTAATAATACATTAATATATGTATCTTCGTGTGTTGGGCTTATGAATTGTTGATCATGGCATAGTGATGATTTTATGTTCATGCATCATGCATATTTTGGCTCATGTGGAACGAAGGTAAGATCATGCATTCCATCATGGTAGTTGCTCGTGCTTGGACCCTGCATTGTCGAAGGTTTGTTTTATGAGCTTACACTCACTAAGCTTTTATTCTTACGTTCCTTTGTTCGACAATGCAGATCAGTAGCTTGTGGGTGGCAAGGGCAAGGAAAGGTCTCCAAGTGTCACTTTTGGTTAGCTCAAGTATGATCTTTAAATTGTAGATTGTAATAGTCAAGCAATGGGATAGGTGTTGTTGATTTGAGCTTTGATGTATGTTGATTTGGTTTGGCTCTTGGTTGCCTTGTTTGAATTGCAAATCTTGTTTATGTTGCATGCCTTGAATGCCTATATGTTTTGTTTCTAAGGTAGGAACCTTTAAGTGCTAAGTATGACCTTTTTTGGTAGATGCATGAATCTCTTGGATGAATGATGCTTGTTAGTGTTGGTTGCCTCGTATGCTTAGATCTTGATGGTTAAAGGTTGTTTGTATGTTATTTGTGGCTAGGGGAGTCGTAAATCGCATCTAGAGTTGAGTCCTAAGTTGTTTGGCTGAAATTTAGAGACTTGTTGTGCAGGGCGTATCGATACGGTTTGCCCTCCAAGACTCAATTTTTGGCTTGGTGTATTGATACACGAGGGTGTATCGATACGCTCAAAGCTCACTAGAAATCTGATATTTTGGTGAGACTTTGGCATACCGATACGAGCTCCAAGAGTATCGGTACGGGTTATCGCGTTGACCACGAAATGTTGACCGAGAAGGGCGTATCGATACGCTCAAGGGCTGTATCGATATGGTCTTCTTGTGTTGACCATAGGGTGTTGACCTTGGACAAGGCGTATCGATACCCTCTGCAGGTGTATAGATACGACCTACTTAAAAAAATGGGCTGTTTTAAAGTGCTATTTTGGATGGTCGTTGATATGTTGCTTGTGTTTCCGCTGTCGTGTTCCATATAGGACTTAATAATGCATTTAGACAAGATATAAATAAAAGAAATTTTCTAAGGTTGCTAACCGAGGTGGGACTTTAACGAGTTTCACATCGGTTTTCCCCATGTAGCCTACTCAGACCGGTCATCCGGCCAGACCGGGACGAGGGGGTTACATTTGTTGGTATCAGAGCCTAAGGTTTCCGAAACCTTGGGCAGGTAAGTGAGGTAAGTTAAATTCATGTATTGTAATTGCACGATGTTTGTTTACCATGTAAGCATGTTGCTTGTTATTCGAGCATGTTGTGATGTGTGATTGTTTGATTGTGAATGTATGTTGCTTAGGAGCATGTTGAGTAGAGTCTCATTGCTTCTATTACATCGGAAAAAGAGATTTTTAAGTGAGGGAGTCATACTTGAGCCACTTGGACCCTTTCCTCTGCTAACCCAGTTTGTTTGTGAATTTGTTGTTGTTGTTGATTTATTGCTTTTTGGTAAGTTTGAGGCCAAGGTGTGGGTCGTGAATCGGTAAGTAAAATCTGTGGTTTCTGAAAATGTGGATGATGTTGAGGGAGTTCATTGCTATAGTTAGGGAGGTATGGTTGTACCGGAGTTGAGGTACAATTTGCTTGTTGAGTTAGTGTGTATGTGGGTTAGTTCCTGTTGGTAAAGAACAATGTGATCGATTCTGGTATTAGTTGGTAAAAAGAAGTAAAGACCTTTCAATGAGGTTCAGAGTAGTATCGATGTTTTATCAGATAAGCCTTTGGTATAGTTTTGAGTTTGTCCCCTCCGGTTAATTTTGAATCTATACTTCTGTATGTCGTTAGCAAACATGCAAAGTTTGGATGTGCCCGGTGAAGTGTCAGAGATAGGTATGAGTACCTTAGTTCTTTTGGAGAGATCAAGGTAAGGGTCTCGTGTGTGTAATCTGAAACTCAGAAATGTTAGTTAGTGATCTTTGGGGTTCGGCCTATGGTATTAATACAAGACAGTCGGTTAGTATTCGTGAGTGGGAATCAATTTGTGCGATTGGGCCAGTGTGCGTCTGAGTTGTCTTCTAACAAGAAGAAGAGATGAAGTCGCTTCCGATATAGTAGAGCTGAGATGGAAGTCTTGAGTTTTGACTCCAGATTGTTAGGTAGTAGGATGTTTTGTGTCATCATGACCGATGTTATAGAACAAGTTCAAGCATGATTGTTTGTGTGTGACCAGAACTGAATTTTGAAGTTTCGAGATGCTCTAAGAACGGTTTTGAAGAGTTAGGTTATGTTTGAAGGACCAGCCTGAAGACAAGAGAACCGAAGAATATCAGATGTGTACATGTGAAGTTGCAATTTCTGGGGATTCGTCCATTTTGTGTGAGCATGCAAGGAATTTGATATACCTATTGAGATCTTAGAAGTAGGGACGCATGTGACTAGTCCTTTTTGGTGAGATAGTGGTGGTCGGAAAGATGTGCAGAAGAGGCTTGTTGATGGTTCAGGGTTACGTGCTTCCAGTAGATGTGAAGTAAATGTCTTTTTACGGTTTCGATGTAACATTTGGCATGGTTTGGCTTGTAGAACACAGAGCTAGAGTATACTTTGAGACAAAGAGAGAGTTGCCTTGAAGTTGCAGATTTCTGTGAGACTGTAGTGGTAGGTGAAGATGTGAACTTCTTATTGAATGTTGATCCAGCTTTAGAGGTCAAAGATTGATTGAGTTTAGTTGACAGGCTTGCCTAGCAAATGTGATAGATTTGATTTTTGAATGAAGATTAGACCGCATAATGTTAGAATAGTTTGTGTTTTTCCTAAAAGTGTTTGAAAGAATTGTCGGTTTGTCTCCTGACAGAGAAGAAGAGTTTGTTATTGAGACCGTTGTTGAGTGTGTAAAAGTTCTATTATTTACACCCTTTTAACCCATATTTCTGCTGCATTCAAGCATCATTGCATTGCATTTAGGTTAGTTTTCAATAAAACAACACAATTATATAAAAGGCACGGATTCTACTAAAAGATGGTGTATTTTGCAGGTAGCTGCCATGGTTGACGATGAAGGCAGGCGCAGGGCAGATAAGCAGGAGAGCTGAACTGGACAAGCAGCTGAAGAAGATGAACCTGTCATGGACCTGTCGTGACAGCATGGTAACAGCAGATTTATGAAGAGGAAAAGTCAAGTGGACCTCGATAGATAGAGAAAAATCTGCTCGTCTGTCGTGTGGAAGCCAAATAATTTTCCAAGCCCCGGATCAAAAGATATGTCAAGCCAAAGCTCAAGAAAAGGAATTCCCACAAAATAGGGATGCGGCTGGAAAGTAGGAGACTTTAGAGATTTAGTCTTTATTAGAATCTTACTTTTAATTAAAGTTGTAATCCTTGTTACCTTAGATAACTTGAGCCCAAAGCTTATATAAGGGCATAGATTTAACCTAGGAGAAAAAACCGAAATCCCATAACCGAAATAAAACCCCTGCCGTCCACCCGTCACCGACATGTTCTAAATTCCCCCTAGGGCTACGGGTTGTTTTGTAAAGTAGTTGCAAGGGTTGCTTTGTTTTAGGATTTTTCAAGTTCAATAAAATAAACTTCAAGTTCTTTTATCTTGGTTTTAATATCTTGCAAGAGCATCGGGAGAGCATTGTGAGGTTATCTATTTACTTAGCATCGGGAGAGTTAAGTATACGAAAGAGATAAAAGCGCGTTCTCTAGTTTATAGTTGAACCATCTCGTGCTTAGGGATAAGGCGAGGTTAAGTGGCTAAGGAAGAATTCATACACATCGGTGTTCATCCTTCGATTAACGCCGGGAGGTATCATCAAAGACGTGTTCATCGACAGACTTGTGCCTAGGGATAGGGCAAGGCAGATCTGGGATTCTTGCTGTTGAGTGTGTAAAAGTTCTATTATTTACACCCTTTTTTAACCCATATTTCTGCTGCATTCAAGCATCATTGCATTGCATTTAGGTTAGTTTTCAATAAAACATCACAATTATATAAAAGGCACGGAGTCTACTAAAAGATGGTGTATTTTGCAGGTAACTGCCATGGTTGACAATGAAGGCAGGCGCAGGACAGATGAGCAGGAAAGCTGAACTGGACTAGCAGCTGAAGAAGACGAACCTGTCATGGACCTGTCGTGACAGCAAGGTGACAGCAGACTTATGAAGAGGAAAAGTAAAGTGGACCTCGATAGATAGAGAAAAATCTGCTCGTCTGTCGTGTGGAAGCCAAATAATTTTCCAAGCCCCGGATCAAAAGATATGTCAAGCCAAAGCTCAAAGAGAGGAAATTCCTAAAAGCTAGGATGCGGCTGGAAAGTAGGAGACTTTAGAGATTTAGTCTTTATTAGAATCTTACTTTTAATTAAAGTTGTAATCCTTGCTACCTTAGATAACTTGAGCCCAAAGCTTATATAAAGGGCATAGATTAAACCTAGGGCATAACCGATTACCCCATAACCGAAACCAAACCCCTGCCGTCCACCCGTCACCGACATGTTCTAAATTCCCCCTAGGGCTACGGGTTGTTTTGTAAAGTAGTTGCAAGGGTTGCTTTGTTTTAGGATTTTTCAAGTTCAATAAAATAAACTTCAAGTTCTTTTATCTTGGTTTTAATATCTTGCAAGAGCATCGGGAGAGCATTGTGAGGTTATCTATTTACTTAGCATCGGGAGAGTTAAGTATACGAAAGAGATAAAAGCGTGTTCTCTAGTTTATAGTTGAACCAT
The DNA here is from genome assembly GCA_958450335.1 of Hibiscus tridactylites. Classification (NCBI taxonomy): domain Eukaryota; kingdom Viridiplantae; phylum Streptophyta; class Magnoliopsida; order Malvales; family Malvaceae; genus Hibiscus; species Hibiscus tridactylites. The sequence goes on along the minus strand of OY288268.1, from coordinate 23,157,680 downwards.
CTCGTGCTTAGGGATAAGGCGAGGTTAAGTGGCTAAGGAAGAATTCATACACATCGGTGTTCATCCTTCGATTCACGCCGGGAGGTATCATCAAAGACGTGTTCATCGACAGACTTGTGCCTAGGGATAGGGCAAGGCAGATCTGGGATTCTTGCCAAGCTTGAAGTACTGAGTTAGTGTCTGCTGCCGCGACAACTAACGGACAGACGCCGCGACAGGTGCTGTCGGCGACGGGAGCGACGACAGAACTGGAGATCCTAAGCAATTCAATACCTGCACTACCGAGCAATTCAATACCAGCCCATTCTCTCTATCTTGATAATTCAATCCTTTTATTTACGTTTTCACTTTATTATTCTCGTGACAACTCTTAAATATTTCTTTTACTTTCGTGCAGTAATTCAAGGTGAAGTCATTAGCCCAATCCCTGTGGAGACGATATCCGATACTTCGTATCACTTTACTACTTGCGTCGTGTACACTTGCACTACCATTGCGATAGACTATTTTACACGCAACACTTGCCAAGCTTGAAGTACGGAGTTAGTGTCTGATGCCGCGACAGCTAACGGACAGACGCCGCGACAGGTGCTGTCGGCGACGGGAGCGACGATAGAACTGGAGATCCTAAGCAATTCAATACCTGCACTACCGAGCAATTCAATACCAGCCCATTCTCTCTATCTTGATATTCCAATCCTTTTATTTACGTTTTTATCATATTATTCTCGTGACAATCTTCTAAACTATTTCTTTTACTTCGTGCAGTAAATCAAGGTGAAGTCATTAGCCCAATCCCTGTGGAGACGATATCCGATACTTAGTATCACTTTACTACTTGCGTCGTGTACACTTGCACTACAATTGCGATAGTCTATTTTACACGCAACAAGTTTTTGGCGCCGTTGCCGGGGATTGGCAACATAACTACATCTTTCTTTTATTGCACTTTTTGCTTTTATTTTTATTTTTGTTTTCGTTTTTAGTTTTTCTTTAATTTTTATTTTTTTTGTTTTCAACTCTTGCTTTTCACGAGGTTCTCTTGTTTATGCGCAGATCGAAAAGGGGCGAAGATCCTCGGTATAAGTTAGATCCGGAAATCGAACGATCATTCAATCTCAAGAAACAGATTCGCCACCTTTTAGACAGGAACGAATACCTTGAAGAACAGCTAGAGCAGATGGCCCGTAACCAGCCTGCTGGAGGAGACATACCGCCTGTCGGCGACCCGCCTGGGGCAGGTGGACGACGGTCATGTCGTGACTACATGCTGAATGACCATGTAGAGCTGGAGACCACACTGCCGGATATTGATGTTGACAACTTTGAGCTTAAACCTGTCATGTTTAGTATGATCAACAACGCCGGGCAGTTTGGTGGTTCTGCGACAGAAGATGCTAGGGAGCATCTCAAAACGTTCCAGGAGATCTGTGGTTCGTTTAGACTGCCAGGAGTTAGTCCGGAGATACTGAGGCTTCGGTTATTTCCCCATTCATTGAGGGACAGAGCTAAAACTTGGTGGAATAAAATTACACCGGGATCTATTATGACTTGGGCAGATCTAACTCGTGAATTTTTATCTCGTTTTAATCCTTCGCATTTATCTGAGCGATTACGTAACGAAATTGCTACTTTTCAACAGGAAGATGACGAGCCGATGCACGAGGCCTGGGACAGATTTACTACTCTTCTGCGGAACTGCCCAATGCATGGATTCCCTGTCTGGAATCAGGTAACAAAATTCTATAATGCTGCTAACTTACAAACTCGCATTCGCATTGATTCTGCAGCAAATGGACTATTATTGGATAAAGATCCAGACGAGGCACTGCAAGTTCTAAAAAATCTAGCCAAGAATGAGGAGCAGTTTCCGACAGCTAGAAGAGGGAGTAAACGGGTACTTGCTGTCAAAGACTATGAGGCCGACAGCACTATGAAATCTCAGGTAGCATTCCTTACTAAAGCAATGAAACACTTATTGAGTGAAGAGGACTTACGAGGATTTGCTGTCGAGGAAATTTGTGCTACTTGTGAAGGAAATCATAGTAGTGAAGAGTGCCCTATAAATATAGAAGAGGGAAAATATGTTGGAAATTACAAGCCAAACTACAATTCCAACAACTACAACCCTAATTGGAGGAAAGATCCCAAATTTTCCTGGAGTAATCCTAAAAATGCCCTAAATCCGCAAACATATAATCAGAATCAGGGGGGTCCTAGATTGTTGACGCGACAGCAACTGCAGCCGCAGAACCTGCCGCAGAACCTGCCGCCTCAGCAACAACAGCAGCCACCACCTGCCACGAGTTGTGTATTGGAGCAGACTCTGGCCACCTTTATGTCCCAGACTGGCACGTATATGGATAATATTAATCAGTTTGTCAAGAAGACGGAAAATTTTATGGATGAAACTAAGATGAGAATGACAAACCATGAGGCCACCTTGAAATCTCTAGAGACACAAATGGGTCAGGTGTCGCAGCATATTAAACCGAGGCAGAATGGAGGTTTCCCTAGCAATACTGAAAATGCTAGACCGCCCCCACATGAGCAATGTAAGGCAATTACTACTAGGAGTGGGAAAAAGCTACCAGGGCCGGAAAAAGAAGTTGATACAGGAAAGGAACCTGCCTTGGTTAAACCTGCCGAGGAAGCTGCCCCGACAGGTGACAAACAGACTGCTGCCGATGAGCCTGTCACGACAGCAGAAGCGACAGAGGAGAAAAAGGAAGATTATCGTCCTCAGATTCGTATGCAGTGGGAAGGACGCATTGCTGATTATCGTCCCCCACCACCCTTCCCTCAACGGATACAGCAAGCTAAGCATGAATCTCAACTCAAAAAAATTTATGATATTTTTAAACAGGTTCATATTAACATTCCGTTGTTAGATGCTGTTAGGGAGATGCCCGGTTATGCTAAATTTCTCAAGGATGTCATGTCTAAAAAATCTAAACTTGGGGAATTTGAAACGGTAAGGATGCAAGAAGGTTGCATGAGTATTCTTCATCGGCAGCCACCCCAGAAAAAGAAGGATCCGGGGAGCTTCCTCATACCTTGCGTAATCGGCGATAAATTTGTGGGTAAGGCACTTTGTGATCTTGGTGCTAGTGTTAATTTAATGCCCAAATCTGTTTTTCAGAAACTAGGTATTGGCAAGGCGCGACCCACGACAGTTACCCTACAGCTAGCCGACCGCTCTTACATTCACCCCGAGGGAAAAATTGAAGATATTTTGGTAAGAGTGGATAAACTTATTTTTCCTGCTGACTTTCTTATTTTAGATTGTGAGGCAGATGAGAACGCACCAGTCATCCTAGGGCGACCCTTCTTAGCCACGGGAAGATCATTGATTGATGTGGAGAAAGGAGAACTCACCATGCGCGTGAACGATCAAGAAATTAAGTTGAATGTTCTCCAAGCAATGAAACATGCCGATGTGGACGAGGAATGCAAGGCCATCATTGAGGTGACCTTTGATCAACCCTGCATCAGGTCGGGCTGCCGAGATATAAAATTTGGTCACTGTGGCGACAGCCACCTACAAGCCTGTCATGACAGTGACGACGACAGCGATGACGACAGCACCGACGACAGTGACCCCTCTAAATCCGATACATCTGATACTGAAGGTCATGAGGAGGTAAACTGGTTAAACCATCGTCCAGGTAAGTTATTCGAACCTTTGAATTACACTTCGGATAACCATTTAATCCAAAAGCCCTCTACTGTTGAACCACCTGCCTTAGAACTTAAGCCCCTGCCAGGGCAGCTTAAATATGCTTATCTTGGTTGTGATGACACACTGCCTGTAATCATCTCTGCTAAGCTGCCGCAGGAACAGGAACGATAGCTGATCGACATGCTGAGGCAGCATAAAAGGGCGATAGGATGGACGATAGCAGACATTCAGGGCATTAGTCCGGCAATCTGTATGCACAAAATCCTACTAGAGGAAGATCATAAGCCGACTATTGATGCCCAAAGGCGGTTAAACCTTGCGATGAAGGAGGTAGTACGTAAAGAAATAATTAAATGGTTAGATGCAGGTATTATTTACGCCATCTCCGACAGCAAATGGGTAAGCCCGGTGCAATGTGTCCCCAAGAAAGGAGGCATGACCGTAATAACCAACGAAAACAACGAGTTAATCCCAACCAGGACTGTAACCGGTTGGAGGGTTTGTATGGACTATCGGAAGCTTAACAAAGCTACCCGAAAGGACCACTTTCCGTTACCTTTTATTGATCAAATGCTTGACAGATTAGCGGGTAAACCTTACTATTGTTTTCTTGATGGTTATTCAGGGTATAATCAAATTGCTATTTCACCGGAGGACCAAGAGAAAACGACTTTCACATGCCCCTACGGAACATACGCATTTAGGAGGATGCCGTTCGACCTCTGTAACGCACCTGCCACCTTCCAAAGGTACATGATGGCAATATTTTCCGACATGGTAGAGGACTTCCTCGAAATCTTCATGGATGATTTTTCCGTCTTTGGAGACGATTTTGAGAGCTGCCTCGGCAACCTTAAAAAGGTACTTGAAAGATGTGAAAAAGCTAATCTTGTTCTTAATTGGGAAAAATGCCATTTTATGGTAGATGAAGGGATAGTTTTAGGCCATAAGATTAGCTGCCGTGGGATAGAAGTCGACAGGGCAAAGATTGAAGTCATAGAAAAGCTGCCGCCGCCAACAACAGTCAAGGGCATTAGAAGTTTTCTAGGGCATGCTGGTTTTTATAGGAGATTCATTGCCAATTTCTCAAAAATCACGAAACCCCTATGTCATCTCTTAGAGCAGAACCGACCCTTTGACTTTAATGAAGAATGTACTGAAGCATTCAAGGTTCTGAAGGAAAAGCTAGTGACAGCCCCCATAGTACAGCCACCAGACTGGACACAACCGTTTGAGATTATGTGTGACGCTAGTGACTATGCTGTCGGGGCAGCACTTGGGCAGCGCAAGGACAGGCTGTTTCATGTCATATATTATGCCAGCAAAACATTGAATGATGCCCAAGTAAATTATACCACCACAGAAAAGGAGCTGTTAGCTGTGGTGTTCTCCATCGACAAGTTTCGTTCTTACATACTTGGGACGAAAGTAATAGTGCACACCGACCATTCTGCCCTCAAGTACTTATTTGCAAAGAAGGATGCCAAGCCGAGATTGATACGGTGGATCTTGCTATTACAAGAGTTCGACCTTGAGATCAAAGACAAAAAGGGGACAGAAAATCAGGTGGCAGACCACTTGTCGAGGTTGGAGATGGGACAGAGTCTACCCATTGATGAGACACACATACTTGAGACCTTCCCAGATGAGCAGCTATTTGCTGCCGCAATAGCTGTCGCGACAGCCATGGCGGCAGGTAAGTCTTCTAACCTTCCCTGGTATGCTGATTTCGTTAATTTTATAGTTAGCGGAATATTACCTTCTGATCTTACTTATCAAGCCAGGAAGAGGTTCCAAAATGATGTTAAGCATTATTATTGGGACGAACCTCTTCTTTTCAAAATGTGCGCAGATCAGGTTATAAGGAGGTGTGTACCACAAGAAGAACAAGAAGACATTCTCCATCACTGTCATGCTTCACAATATGGAGGACACTTAGGAGGCAATAAAACTGCTGCCAAGGTGCTGTAGTCAGGGTTCTACTGGCCGACACTGTATAAGGACGCACAGGAATTTTACAAGAACTGTGACAGGTGCCAGCGGACAGGTAACATCTCGAGGAGAAACGAGATGCCACTGCAGAATATTTTAGAAGTCGAAATCTTCGACGTTTGGGGGATTGATTTTATGGGACCTTTTCCATCTTCGTGTGGAAATCTTTACATCCTCCTAGCAGTAGATTATGTCTCCAAGTGGGTAGAAGCAATCGCAACTCAAAAGAATGATGCCAAAACGGTCCAAAAGTTTTTGCACAAAAACATCTTTTCTAGATTTGGCATCCCTAGGGCGATTATCAGTGATGAAGGGAGACATTTTGACAACAGGGTAATTGCTGCCGCCTTGAGAAAATATGGTGTCAAGCACAGGATCGCGACAGCATACCACCCACAGACCAATGGACAGGCTGAGATATCCAATAGGGAAGTGAAGAACATTCTTGAAAAAATGGTTAAACCAACTAGGAAAGATTGGTCTTTGCTTCTGAATGATGCATTATGGGCATACAGGACAGCTTTCAAGACTCCATTGGGCATGTCTCCATACCGTTTGATTTATGGGAAAACCTGTCACTTGCCTGTCGAGATAGAACACAAGGCATATTGGGCAATCAAGGCAGTAAACATGGACTTGGACAAGGCAGGCCAGAAAAGGCTGTTAGATTTGAATGAGATCGATGAAATACGGACAATGGCCTACGACAATGCAAGGATTTACAAGGAAAAGACTAAGAAGTGGCATGACAAGAAGTTGCTGCCACGACAGTTCTGCCCAGGGCAGCTTGTGTTGTTGTTTAATTCTAGGTTGAAACTCTTTCCAGGGAAGCTCAAATCTAGATGGTCTGGCCCGTTCCAAGTAGTTCAAGTTTTTCCCCATGGTGCCATTACAATTCAATCACTAAAGGACGGGCACCAATTCAAAGTCAATGGACAACGCCTCAAGCACTATCAAGGGACTGAAGCCCCAGGAATACAGGAAGTGGTTATTTTAGGTGATGCCCCACAAGGCATCCCTAATTTAACCTAATTTTTTTTTATTCTTACTTTTTATATTAATATTATTTATTAGGAATTAGATTTATTTTATTCGAATAATGTTTTGTTTTTATAATTTCAGTTTTTAGGAAATAAAGGAGTCAAGTGAGAAAGAAGAAGTGGCCCAAGCCCACCGCTCATCCACCAGCCCAATAAAGCCCATTTATGGTAACCTGTCGTTTCGGCTGCCGGCGCAGACGGATTTGACAGGCTGTCAACAGACGCATAGCAGACGAAGAAGCGTGCGGCAGACGCACAGCAGACGCATTAATGCACGTTAGACGCGTCAGACACGCTACATTCAATCTGCCACCCCGTTATTCCCGCCTGCCGTTGCGGCATTAAATGGGCAGCTCCCCAACAGCTATATAAACCCCTTCCCATTTTCAATTTTCATCACTTCTGATTTTTCTCTCTTGTTATTCTCCTCTAGTTTTATCTATTTTCTCTCTTTTTCAGCCCTTGCAACCAAAATGTCTTCACGACAAACCCGTCAAAACACTGCTGCTGCTGCTTCTTCAGCAGCAGCATCGCCATTCACCAAAAAGGAGCTATGGGAGGAGCGCGGCTTCATTTACAACAGAGATGCCCCTCTTTTTGGACTCAGGCCGTTCATTATGAAGGCCATAACAGCACAACTTTGGGAGGACTTTGCCGAGCAGCCGACAGAGCTTAATGACACTCTGGTCAGGGAATTTTATACGGCGATCGAAAGTAAGACGGCGACATCTGTCACCGTCCGAGGAGTGACAGTTCCTTTCAGCGCTAGCAGCATCAACCATGTGTTCGGCCTCTTCTTCGGCCCCAATGATGATGCTCACCAACAATTTTGGGACACCCTCGACACTGCCGGACATGATGCTGTCATGAGGGAGCTGACAGAGGCTGGTACGACATGGAGCACCAGTAAGAAGAACCCCCACTCTGTCAATAGGGGGCAGCTACTCCCTGAGGCAAAACTATGGAACGCTTTTATCAAAAAGCGTATCCTGCCCTCGTCCCACCATACGACAGTCAACAGACAGCGGTTGGCCCTCATCCACTCTATCATGCATGACAGGCCCATCAATGTGGGCAGGTACATGCGGGACAGCATTCTCGATTGTGCCTTCCGATCAGACTCACGACTCTGCCTGCCCTTCACCATCACTGCCCTCTGCCGCTGCGCTGCCGTACCGGAGGACCCTTTAGACAAAATCAAGACGGGCAGCGGATGGACAGACAACAACATCTCCAGCCTCATGGAGATCATAGTCGTATCGCCCCTCAACGCCTTCATTCCAAACGACCCTCCTGCTGAGTCTGATGATGAGCCTGCCACCGAACCTGCCCTAGAAGCTGCCACCAACACCGCTCCGGCAGATCAGAACGCCCACATTCTTGCTGCCATCTTGAGGATAGAGGAGCGCCAGATGGGTTTGATGACTTTCATCCGTGACTTCTCCAATGCAACGGTAAATTTCATTACCAATACTTTGAATTTTCCGGATGTCATCTTCCCCACCTTCCCCGCCCATTATTTCAATATCCCCTCCCCCACTCCCACACCACCTGTCTCTCCCCATACACAATCTACCACTTCCACACCATCCCCTGCCCCGACGGCAGCCGGCAGCCCATCGGCAGACACCTCCCCTCGAGGAACCAAGCGAGCTGCCACTGATGACAGCCCTATTGTCCGGCGGAATTTGGAGAGCGACTTCACGCGAGTCAAACGCATTAAGCACGTGGCAGACAAGAGACGGTTGTCCAAAGCCATCATACCCAGCAGCTCATGGGACAGCAGCAGCAGTTCCGACATCAGGCTAGTGGAGCCACCTGCCCTTCAACCTACCGACGATCCTGTCCCCCAACCGGAGGAAGAACCTGCTGATGAACCTGCTCCGGAACCTGCCCAGCCACCTCCACAACGCAGACGCCGCCATCAGATCCGCGTCAGCAGCAGCAGCGAGGACAGCGAATAAAATTTAAGTTTTTATTTCTTTTTCTCCTCTTATTGCTGCCTGCCCTTATATATTTGTGATGTACTTTTTTTTATCTTGTCTTCCTTTAATTTTTGTGTCATTTTGCATTGAGGGCAATGCAACCCTCGAGTTTGGGGGTGGCAACCCTCCATTCTAATGGAGTCTTAGTACATCTTTTATTAAGTATTTGTGTCTTATTATTTATTTAGTTTATCTTTTTTTTAAAAAATCAGAAAATTAAAACTGTTGGCTTAAAACTGTGAAGTTAACTTACCTGTCATGACAGCTCTGTCGTGGCAGCATCTTTAGGACAGGTTAAGGAAAAGTTTAGAGCCTTTCTCTAGTTCTGAAAAACTTAAACACTTTTGTGACTGTTATATTGCTTAGATTTCTTTTAGCCAAACTAGAATAGGAAGCTTAGAACTTGAATAGCCCCTAGAGGTGCCTAACACTGGCTCTAGGAAAGAAGTTTAGCAAAAGAAAATAAAAAACCTAGAGGTGCCCGAAACCGGCTCTAGGAAGCTAACTAGAGGTGCCCAAAACTGGCTCTAGAAAATTTTAGCTTGAAAATAGAAGAAAAAGAAGCATGAAAATGTGCCTTCTAAAAAAATAATAAACTTTGGCATAAAAATTCGAGTTAAGAAGTTGAATATTCTAGTGAAACTAAGAGAGTCTTAGCATATAATTGTTCACAAGCATGCACACACTGCACGAGAGCTATAGGGAGATTCCGGACAGATCCTAATCCTTCCGACAGGATGCTGCTGCCATAGAGAATGAGCGACAGGTGAAGGGACAGTTCACTGTTTGAAGGCCAACACAAAAATTTTCATTTTTCTTTTAAGTCTTGATTGCTTGAGGACAAGCAAAAACTTGAGTTTGGGGGTGTGTTGAGTGTGTAAAAGTTCTATTATTTACACCCTTTTTAACCCATATTTCTGCTGCATTCAAGCATCATTGCATTGCATTTAGGTTAGTTTTCAATAAAACAACACAATTATATAAAAGGCACGGATTCTACTAAAAGATGGTGTATTTTGCAGGTAGCTACCATGGTTGACGATGAAGGCAGGCGCAGGGCAGATAAGCAGGAGAGCTGAACTGGACAAGCAGCTGAAGAAGACGAACCTGTCATGGACCTGTCGTGACAGCATGGTAACAGCAGATTTATGAAGAGGAAAAGTAAAGTGGACCTCGATAGATAGAGAAAAATCTGCTCGTCTGTCGTGTGGAAGCCAAATAATTTTCCAAGCCCTGGATCAAAAGATATGTCAAGCCAAAGCTCAAGAAAAGGAATTCCCACAAAATAGGGATGCGGCTGGAAAGTAGGAGACTTTAGAGATTTAGTCTTTATTAGAATCTTACTTTTAATTAAAGTTGTAATCCTTGTTACCTTAGATAACTTGAGCCCAAAGCTTATATAAGGGCATAGATTTAACCTAGGAGAAAAAACCGAAATCCCATAACCGAAATAAAACCCCTGCCGTCCACCCGTCACCGACATGTTCTAAATTCCCCCTAGGGCTACGGGTTGTTTTGTAAAGTAGTTGCAAGGGTTGCTTTGTTTTAGGATTTTTCAAGTTCAATAAAATAAACTTCAAGTTCTTTTATCTTTGTTTTAATATCTTGCAAGAGCATCGGGAGAGCATTGTGAGGTTATCTATTTACTTAGCATCGGGAGAGTTAAGTATACGAAAGAGATAAAAGCGCGTTCTCTAGTTTATAGTTGAACCATCTCGTGCTTAGGGATAAGGCGAGGTTAAGTGGCTAAGGAAGAATTCATACACATCGGTGTTCATCCTTCGATTAACGCCGGGAGGTATCATCAAAGACGTGTTCATCGACAGACTTGTGCCTAGGGATAGGGCAAGGCAGATCTGGGATTCTTGCCAAGCTTGAAGTACGGAGTTAGTGTCTGCTGCCGCGACAGCTAACGGACAGACGCCGCGACAGGTGCTGTCGGCGACGGGAGCGACGACAGAACTGGAGATCCTAAGCAATTCAATACCTGCACTACCGAGCAATTCAATACCAGCCCATTCTCTCTATCTTGATATTCCAATCCTTTTATTTACGTTTTTATCATATTATTCTCGTGACAATCTTCTAAACTATTTCTTTTACTTCGTGCAGTAAATCAAGGTGAAGTCATTAGCCCAATCCCTGTGGAGACGATATCCGATACTTAGTATCACTTTACTACTTGCGTCGTGTACACTTGCACTACAATTACGATAGTCTATTTTACACGCAACAACCGTCTCCGAGTTTGCTCATGTTTTGTTTGCTCTATATCTTATGATTCCCGACAGAATTGAGAGTGTAGAAGAATCAACTTCGAGATTTGTTAGACCGTAGATTCATTAGGCCTAGTACATCATCTTAGAGTACGACAGTGTAATTTGTGAAGAAGAGAGATGACAATACGAGAATGTGTTTAGATTACAGACAGTTGAAACAATTGACAGTGAATAATTAGTATCCATTTCCGAGCATCAGTGGTTTGTTGATCAGTTGAGGGGTGCTTCAGTCTTTTCAAGATTAATTTGAGACCCAATTACTACCAGTTGAAAGTGAGAGAAATTGATGTACCGAAGACAGCTTTTGGGGAAAGATGTGATCACTTTGAGTTCTGAGTTATGATGTTTTGTTTGACTAGTGTGCTAGCTACTTTTATAAAGATGTCGAGCAGAATATTTCCTAAGCTCCTTGATCAGTTTGTAGTAGTCCTCATGGATTATACATAGGTATATTCAAGTACCGGAGAGGATCATGACAAGCTTTAGAGTTAGTGTTGTAGATCCTATTAGAGAATCGGTTGTATACCAAGTTGAGAAAATGTGAACTCCGAGTTAAGAAGGATGTTTTCCTAGGACATGTAGATTAGTCGAGTGTATTAGAGTAAATCCCAAGTAGGCAGAAGAAGATGTGAGTTGGAAGAAACTGAACACTGTGACAGGTATCTATAGTTCCTAGGTCTAGTATTGTTACTATCGGAGGTTTGTAAATGATCTTTTGAAGATAGCTGCTCCATTGACAGATTGCTAGAGAAGAATGATCAGTTGTGTGATCAGATACGAGACAACGAGCCCTTGAGAACCGAAAGAAACTTTGAGGAAAGCTTCGACCTTGATCCAGCCTATGTCAGAGAAAGAATTTTTGAACCATAGTGATGTGTTACATGTAGGGTTAGGTTGTGTGCTTATGCAAGACAGAAGATTGTGGCCTATTCATCGAGATATTTGAAAGACCTTAAAAAGGATTATCCGACACTAGACATAGAGTTAATTACAGTTAAATTTTGCTTCGAAGACTTAGAGACAAAGCATGTATAGCAAGAAATGCACAATATATTTATCATCAAAGCTTGAAAATATTTGATGACTTAGGAAGGGTTGAAACTTGAACAGTATGAGTTGTTAGAATTGCTTGAAGATCGTGATCTCAAGATTGAGTATCATCCGAAGAGAGTCAACGTAGTAACTGATGCTTTGAGTTGTTTTTGCTGAACTATATTTGAGTTGCGAGCTATATTTGCCAGAATCAGTTTATCAAATGATAGTGGTTTTGTGGCCGAGTTTCATGTTAAACCTACTTTGAGTCAGATACTTGAAGAGAAACAGTTGCAAGACAGGTTCTTGGCACCTCACGTGCAAGACATAGCGGAAGGAAGACCTTCAGAATACAGTATTAGGGATGATAGAGTTTTGCATTTCATAGACAGAATAGTTGTACCGATTGACATAGTGTTTTGAGACGTATTGTTTTAGCCGAAGCACACGTCAGTTCGTTTGTATTGCATCTGAGTAGGATGAAGACGTATTGTGGGTTGAAGATAAGTACTTCTGGATTGAGTTGATGAATGATGTGGTTCAGTATGAGAGTAAGTGTATAGTTTGCCAGCGTGTCAAGACCGAGCGTTAGTTTTCTTCTAGTTTGTTACATCTGTGGGAGATTCGTAATGAAAGTGGGTAATGGAGATTCGAGATTTCAACTAGATTTTGAGAACGTCTGCATAGTGTTTGGTTACCTGTTGAAGTCAGATGGTCAGTTAGAGAAAGTTATCGGTCAAGTTTTCAAACGGTGTTGTATGGGATTGTGAATTTGGCTGGTTCTGTTGTTTATCTGTTGCGGTTGCCACCATAGTTAGAAAGAAGTTTGTGATGTGTTCTGTGTATCAATGATTCGGAAATGTGAGTCAGATATGTCTCATGCTATGTTTGTGGAAGAGGTTGAGTTCAGTTTAAAATTGGCGCACATAGAAGGACCTATCGATATCTTAGCATCAGATAGCTTATGTTGTGTGGTAAGTCTGTCGAGTTGGTGAGTGTGTTGTGGTGAGAAAGAAAGTGTGGAGAAGCACGTTCCAGTGACTCTTCCTGCTCGATAAATTTCGGGGACGAAATTTCCTTAAGTGGGGGAGAGTTGTAACACCCGGGTTTGGGGGTCGGATGAAAATAATTTTATGAGTCTCGGTTTTATAATTAAAATAATAAAGTATTATTTTGGTCTTTATATTTTCGAACAAACATTTTGTGTTGGACCAAAATGTAATTGAAATCAAATTTCCATGAAAATTTACAAATACATGAGATTGTCATCTCATTAATGGCATTTTGGTAATAAAAGGGACTTTCAAATTTAAATCCCCTTTTCTATTAAAAATAAAAAGCTTTGTCATCATCTTCCCCACTCCCCCATTTTAGAATCTCACGACAAGGGAGAGTTTTCCTCTCCATTTCACCATTTCATCCCCTTTCACCTTCATCTTGGGAGCTTTTCAAAAGGTAATGGCATTTTTGAGTTGGTCTTGTCTTTCTTTACATTATGGTACCATTAGTTTCCATTGAAACCATGTATTTCACATTTTGGGTTTTTCAAGGTTTTTGCTAAAGGTTGTAACTTTATGAGATTTTAACAACGCTTTTGGTTTAATGTTGATAGATAAGTTGTTTAGGAACCATAAAGTCCAACATATGTGATTTTTAAAGTGTTTTATAAGAATTCCCGAATTTGGGTTTTGGTGGGGTTTTAGGAGGGTTTTGAGTTGAGTATTGGGTGTGTTCTATGTTGGAATTTAAGGGTTGATGTTAGGGTAATAGTTGGGGGCTGTTTTGGAAGCATATGAGTGTGCTAAAAAGGTTGAAATCATGAGTTTTGGGTGGGGCTTGAGGGCTGCTCGGGTTTGGTGTTTTTGGGGGTTGTTCTTGGCTTGGAATCTTGTGTTTATTGCTTGAATGGTGTTTCGGGTTGCTACATTGTTGTATGAGCTGATTCGAGGTTGTTTTGTTTGTGTTGAGATGATTAGAAACAAGAGAAGACAATGGTAAAGCTTCGGGAGTGAATCAGGAAACTTGAAGACCTTGGTTGCTTGGAAGTAGAGCTTGGAGGTGAACGTGAGTGGTTAAAATGTTTTAAATGGTTTTGAGCAATTGGTTCGAGCATGTGGACTAGGTTGGGATTGGTAGACCCACCTAGAGTTGGGATTAGAGTGGTAGCCTAATCCTAAGCTTTAGTTAGAGAATTTGATTGTACTCTATTTGATGTTGTGTCTCATGTTTAATTGAGATCATGGCGGTTATGTATATATTGTTATACACATATGTTGAGGGATGGTTTGATGCATTGTCATATGCATGTTGATAATGGGTATGATGTGAATATACATATGTGTGAAATATGATGAGATAATTGTTTTAATGATGTACATGTAGTGGTGACATTGTGAAATGATATTATGAGGTGGTTGCATGATTTCGAGGATCATGGTGAGTACGTGCTAAGCACGAAAGTTATTTTGAATTGATGTTGTGAAAGGTTGTGGATTTTGTTTAATATTGGCACTAGTATGCTTGGGTACAATGATCGATCATTAGGATTAGTGTGCACACGAGAGTCAAAGTCGCGCGTGGCCTTGGTAGCGTTGAGGCACCAAGGAGAAGTACGGGTTCGCCCGGAAATCTTTATAATAGTCGGTGATGAGTGGAATCCCATCGACGAGGCGTGAGGAAGAGTGGAATCCCCTCTGCGAGAACCGGTGATGAGTGTAATCCCACCGAAGGTAATGGTTATGTTGGAAATGCGTTCCAACGTGTTATCCGCGTATTCAGGTCATAACTAGGTGCCAATATGAGATTATACATTTTTGCCAATATGATATGAAATGTGATCTCCAATATAGATTGAGATATGTTGTTAATAATACATTGATATTTTTATCTTCGTGTGTTGGGCTTATGAATTGTTGATCACGGCATAGTGATGATTTTATGTTCATGCATCATGCATATTTTGGCTCATGTGGAACGAAGGTAAGATCGTGCATTCCATCATGGTAGTTGCTCGTGCTTGGACCCTACATTGTCGAAGGTTTGTTTTATGAGCTTACCCTCACTAAGCTTTTATGCTTACGCTCCTTTGTTCGACAATGCAGATCAGTAGCTTGTGGGTGGCTAGGGCAAGGAAAGGTCTCCAAGTGTCACTTTTGGTTAGCTCAAGTATGATCTTTAAATTGTAGATTGTAATAGTCAAGCAATGGGATAGGTGTTGTTGATTTGAGCTTTGATGTATGTTGATTTGGTTTGGCTCTTGGTTACCTTGTTTGAATTGAAAATCTTGTTTATGTTGCATGCCTTGAATGCCTATATGTTTTGTTTCTAAGGTAAGAACCTTTAAGTGCTTAGTGTGACCTCTTTTGGTAGATGCATGAATCTCTTGGATGAATGATGCTTGTTAGTGTTGGTTGCCTCGTATGCTTAGATCTTAGTGGTTAAAGGTTGTTTGTATGCTGTTTGTGGCTAGGGGAGTCGTAAATCGCATCTAGAGTCGAGTTCTAAGCTGTTTGGCTAAAATTTGGAGACTTGTTGTGCAGGGCGTATCGATACGCCCAAGGGCCGTATCGATTCGGTTTGCCCTCCAAGACTCAATTTTTGGCTTGGTGTATCGATACACGGGGGTGTATCGATACGCTCAAAGCTCACTGGAAATCTGATATTTTGGTAAGACTTTGGCGTACCGATACGGGCTCCAAGAGTATCGGTACAGGTTATCTCGTTGACCACGAGATGTTGACCGAGAAAGGCGTATCGATACACTCAAGGGCTGTATCGATACGGTCTTCTTGTGTTGACCATAGGGTGTTGACCTTGGCCAAGGCGTATCGATACCTTCTGCAGGTGTATCGATACGACTTGCTTAAAAAAAGAAAATGAGTTGTTTTAAAGTGTTGTTTTGGATGGTCGTTGATATGTTGCTTGTGTTTCCGCTGTCGTGTTCCATATAGGACTTAATAATGCATTTAGACAAGATATAAATAAAAGAAATTTTCTAGGGTTGCTAACCGAGGTGGGACCTTAACGGGTTTCACATCGGTTTTCCCTGTGTAGCCTACTCGGACCGGTCATCCGGCCAGACCGGGACGAGGAGGTTACATTAGGGGAGAGAATAATCAAATGGATAAAGAAGGGAATGAATCATCATTATCTAGATCCTCGAATATGAACTAAAAGTTCATAAGATAATTCATGTTATTTCATGTCCACTGCCAGACATATTTACTGACCCAATAAGAGTAATAAAGTCTTATATACCAGTTGAAATGCTCTAAGTTTAAATTACATGTTAGAGCAAGTGGATGTAAATCATGCTTGAAGTATGATAGTTGAAATGGTTCCAAGTATCAAAATTCTCGTAAATGAAAAATATTATGAGATGGTCATATATTGGAGGCGGGTGCTCCTAAAGAGACCCAATAATAATAAAACTCTTGAAGAGTTTCAGGTACCTGAAATAAATATTGAAATCATGAAGAGATCTCGATGAGTTATGTCATTACGAGAATGGAACCAGAAAATTGGAAAGTTGTCGACAACGATTTTACAAACAATTTTACATAAAATACTTCTATAGAAGTAAAGAAAGAAATCGAGGATCTTATATAAAATATATCCAGAAGTATAGATATTGAATTGACCGATGTTGAAAGACACTTTGAACTTCTAAAATAGATATATTTGGACCAGCAGTCTAAACACCTAAAGGTGTAATGCAAGTGAGGCACAAATAAGTTGTCGGAAATACGACTTGAACTATGATTTATGAGAAGTTTTAATTACTTCATGGTGGATGCAATTATTTTGGCAGTTATGAAAAAATTTACATTCGTCTAATTATTTGTGGATCCATATTTATCCTTGAAGGATTTAAAATGCTAGAAGCATTTGGAAATTTCTGAGGAAATTTATTTAGACATGTCTCATGAATATTTTGACGCATTTGGTATAATCACCTTAGTGAATACTAATTGAGAAAATATTATAAGAATATCAGATTTCCTTATGTATTTTATAAAGGAGTTTGGATCAAGATCCACTATGATAATTTTATAACTCCTAAAGAGCTTCAAATTGGAAACTCATGAAGTACTTTCAATACAAGTACTTGAATCTTGACATCAAGTTTATCTCGACCTGAAGATCGAGCATTTTTATATATTTCTTTTTGTCTATGAATAGACATAAGCTGAAAGAATCTTAAAGAAAATTCAATATAAATAGAGCATATCTATTGAGTATCTCAATAGTTGTAAGATTGTTGGATGTGAATAAAGATAATTATATCTTTTCTTAAAGCACTATATATTAGTTGGTCAAGAAATATCTATGAATATACAAAAATCATTACATTTAGATCTTCAAACATTCGGCGATGCCTCCTCAAATCTTGTAGAAATAATTGTTATGCACAAGGCAAGCCAAAATTGTGTTTGGCTAAGACCATTGACCCAACATATCCAGAAGATATGTGATTTACTTTTACAAGATATGATACGAATGCCATCTTGTGTAGAGATAATGGAAGGTGGATACATCATGGAAAATACTACTCCAAAGTTTCATCCCCCGCGCTACCTTTACAAAAATAATATTCAAGTTTGAATTGTGAAGATTCAAAGATATTCAGAGATGTTTTCATGAGGGGGAGTAAATATGCGTTGCACTCTTTTTCCCTTAACTGAGGTTTTGTCCCAATGAGTTTTCCTAGTAAGGTTTTTAATGAGGCAACATGTTATGCATATCAAAGATGTGTGTACTCTTTTTCCTTCACTAAAGAATTTTTTTCCCATTGGGTTTTTTTCTTAGTAAAGTTTTAACAATGCACATTATCTACATAGACATCCAAGAGGAGTGTTATGAATATTTATCTATGTGGATGTCTATCATGATTAGAACTTTATCTAACGAGTTTGATTTACTTTATCATTAGGAATATTATCTCATTTAATTAGAGTTCAATGTAATATGTACTTCTTATGCCTATAAATAGATGATTTGATGAAAACATTGTACACAAGTCTATATTTGAGAATAATACAAATCTCCCTCTTTCTCTCATCTATTTGTTCTTTCATTCTTGTTCTTTGTTCTTATTATTGTTCTTTGTTATTTTATTCACAACATATAAGGATATATGCATATTTGTATGTGAATTAGAGTGGACGAAAAACAATATAAACATAATATATATTTCTGAATTTATGTTTAATGCGGTGTATACTAATACCTATTGACAAATTCAATTAAAGATTAAAAAGGTTTTTAAGGGCTTATAACAAGATGCATGTCAACCTATAATTTAGGTCTGCATTTAAACATGTTTAAGTCTTAGTGTCTTACTATGTGTGAGCCATATCCAGAGTTATTTTAATATAAAACATGATATATTTTTATTATAGATATTATTAACTATTTGACAATGTACACACATTTTATAGACAGAGTGATTGAACTCGAATTTTCTAGGATGAACATCGTCTGTTTTCCCGCTAAGACCACTTGTTGGGTTCAAATAAGTCCATCTATTGATTGTAATTTTATTTCTACATTTTGTTGGATAATGCAAATAAATAATTTTATTTATTTTAAATAAGATTTTATTTCTAAATATAGTAAATATTAGAGAGACTGTTGAGATTTTTATGATAACCGATTCTTTTAATATTTACCGTTTTGTCCCTACTTTTGTCTTATAAATAGAGAGCTCTAAATCATTGTTTGACACATTGAAAACATTTGATCCTTTATGTTTTCTTCAAAGAGAGCAACACCAAGCGAGTTCCACTTCCTCACTTCAGGTGTACGATGTTTGGAAGACTGTGTTAACCTTGGGGGCGACGTCCATCATTATGATTACATCATCTAGGAAAAATTGCTTCTAAGACAGTGACTTTTACCATGGCACAGTAATCGATTTGTTTTATGTGTTTTTATTTATTTATTGAATTTCGCTAGTCATTGTTAATATGTTTGTTTTGCATCAATAATTTTTTTAACAATTTAGAAGCAGTTTTCTTCTACTATTGTTACAACGCCTTACTTCTACATTTTGAAGGGTCATGGTTATTGTCTCTTATTTATTATATTTTAAGCTGTCACTTTCTGGAGAAATATTTTGGGCATAACAAAAGAATATTTATTTAAAATATATGAAGAATACAACGAAACTTAGGAACCATAACGCGCATAGATGATATGTAAAGGATGTAGGTGAAGACTCGGCTCTTAGTATAATAATGCCTAGCAACCATATGCTTCAAAGGTGCAAAAATCATGGGAGATGAAGAAGACCAAGAAGACCAAATTTGGAGAGTCCTTTGGGGATTGGCTCCTTGAATATCGGGTAGTTGGTTGTTGCTAGCTTCTATTTCTTTGGGTCAATGTTTGCTAAGTATTGAGAGGTCGTGCTTTTAATATTTTAAATTTGAATGGTAATTAAATGGAGCACGTGGTAAAGGTGATGGCTCGCAAAAGGCAAATTTAATAGCGAATGTAAAATCGAGACTTCAAAGAAAAACTGAGATTTCAAAGAAATTGTTTTATGCTGAAATAAATATTAAAGATAAGTATTATGATCGTGAATTGTTATTATTATTATTTTAGATTATTTTGGTAGTAAATATTTTGTTGAGACTAATATGCTATAGTCTTTATCTTGTTCTATAATCAACATAAGTTGTCAGTTCAAATGAGGTGGCTTTCGCAACAAACTATGGGTTCACTTTGGTTAAGAATTCGATGAGGGTACAAATTAAGGCATGTCGAGGATAGCCGACTCTACTTCTACCTATGAGGTCAGATTTTTAGACTTTGTTACGTGATTAATTCATATCTATAGACATGTCTCATGCTTAGGTGTTTAATATATGAAAAAATATATAGAGTAATATCACATGTTTGAATGTCGCATATTAATTCTATGAGTATAATTATAGATTAACATTGATGTGTCATAAAATTTTACATATGATAAAAGGTATGTGACTTTATATATTTATTTATATGAGATTAAATATTATTTTATAAAATAGATGAATATGTTATAAGTTTGATTGTCATGCATGTTTTATGTTATTGACCTACTAATCTTGATCTTGTTCATGAGTATATGCGTAACTTTTAAATTTGGTCTTTATAACTAAAGTATATTACTACATTTATGGCACTAATATTTTTTATCTTTTTAAAAAGTGCAAATTTATAAAGACATCAGGATGGTTAAAAGATCAAATTCATATGGTGAACAATTTCTTCGAGGTTAATTCGATTGAGGATGAACGGATTGGACTCAAACATATGTATTCATCTCTAGGCCAATAAAAGGTAAACAAGTATACTTGAGCTTTGACTATGAGATTAGATTAAATTTTTAATCTTAGTTGTTGGTTATTAATTCATGATTTGACCATTGCATGAATTGTATGTCCTCTAAAATGAGTAAACCTTTAAAATAGTCTTTAAAAGTGGAGAATAATACATCTTTGACTAAACTATAAGATACTAAGAAAATTATGCACAATTTATATTTTTTTAATTATGTTTTATACTCAAAACATATTAAATGATGGAGGAACTATATTGTGCAATTAATGGAAAGTAGTGTGATATTATGAAAATGCATGTCTATGATTAATTTTAAAAAAAAACATGGTATTTGAGAGTACTTTCTGCACCACTTCTCTTTCTTGAAAATCCACCTAGTGCATTATTCGAAACAATACTCATTATTCTAATTTATAATAAAAGAGAAATGGAATATAAAGAGAAAATTATTAAAATTTTCTCATAATGTACTCCTTAATATTTGAAACTCTCTTGGTAATGAATACCAATTATTGGAAATTTTAAAGTAATATAAAAAATTCCCTTCATTTGTGACAAAGTCTTCATGACCAAATAAAAATATGTTGAATTTATGCAAGTCACACTCATTTAAAATCATGACATGATACATGGAACATAGATTATTTGTAAACAATATGATTCATGTCTATATTGATATTTGAGTTTTAATGTCTATTATAGAATTTATTTCAGTGTATATGAGTAAAGTTGAAAAAAATCATGTTTACATATTTTTATACGAAAATAATTAGACACACTATTTTAACCCTTAAAATTATTGAAAATGTGGGGTAAACATGAGATGTCTAAAATAATGTCATAAACTTGTATTGTGTGTCTTTTCTGTAGCATATAAATCTATATGCATAAGTGTGATATTTTATGTGACTACTCGAAAGATCTGATAAAGATGAAGTATTCATTGTGGAGTACATGAGGACAAAGAGAAACTTTGTTGATTCCATTACTTAAAGATAAAGTAAGGAAAGTGGTTGATGATTCGTCGAGGGGGTGAGGCTTAAGCTCATTGGTTGAGGAATTCATGGTGGATACCCAACTTAGTCTTCTAAGTTTAATATGGACAAACGAAACCATGCAAAGACTCATAGTGTACATTTCTACTTATCATTATGGCGAATAATGTACATGCATAAGGTTGAGGTTTTGCTCTTAATGGATTCATAGCCTAGATTTTTGGTGGTCCTAGTGAGAAGGATTTGATAAATTCACCGATGTGAAAGGATGAGTCTTATACTCTTAATGATTTTATATCCCAAGTTTTGGGTGGTCCTTGTGAGGTGGACTTGATGATTTCACCGAATCTTTAATAATTGAGAGGTTGAGCTTACTAAATGCTCTTAATGATTTCATAGCCCTGATTTGGGTGGTCTATATTGAGATAGACTTGATGAAATTACCTACGTAAGTGTGAAGAACTAGCCACCTTTCATGAAAGACTTTGAGCCGTCTTTCTAGAGCACTTACCAGCACCCTAAGGTATGTTGGCTAAATTATTGATCTATCGCGAAACTCATTTGGAGAAGTGTGTTGTGAGTTCACTCCTATTTTAACAAGCTTCAGATTCGTTCACTTGTTAAGAGAAGAATTACTCATTCCACTATGTATTAGTTTCAGATATGTTCACTAGTATTTAAGCGACTAATTTCGTTGTTGTTCTTTTCTCGCTTTTCCCTCTATTTCTTTGCATTAGTGAGGTTGTTGGATAATGCAAATAAATAATCTTATTTATTTTAAAATTAGATTTTATTTCTAAATATAGTAAATATTAGAGAGGCGAATAATGCAAATAAATAATCTTATTTATTTTAAATAAGATTTTATTTTTAAATATAGTAAATATTAGAGAGGCAGTTGAGATTTTTATGATAATCGATACCTTTATTATTTACCGTTTTGTCCCTACTTTTGTCTTATAAATAGAGAGCTCTAAATCATTGTTTGACACAGTGAAAACATTTGATCCTTTATGTTTCTTCAAAGAGAGCAACACCAAGCGAGTTCCACTTCCTCACTTCAGGTGTACGATATTTGGAAGACTGTGTTAACCTTGGGGGCGACGTCCATCATTATGATTACATCATCCGGACGAAATTGCTTCTAAGACAGTGATTTTTACCACAACACAATAATTGATTTGTTTTATGTGTTTTTATTTATTTATTGAATTTCGTTAGACACATTATTTTAACCCTTAAAATTATTGAAAATGTGGGGTAGACATGAGATGTCTAAAATAATGTCATAAACTTGTATCATATGTGTTTTTTATGTAGCATATAAATCTATATGCATGAGTGTAATATTTTATGTGACTACTCGAAAGATCTGATAAAGATGAAGTATTCATTGTGGAGTACATGAGGACAAAGAGAAACTTTGTTGGTTCCATTACTTAAAGATAAAGTAAAGAAAGTGGTTGATGATTCGTCGAGGGGGTGAGACTTAAGCCCATTGGTTGAGGAATTCATGGTGGATACCCAATTTAGTCTTCTAAGTTTAATATGGTCAAACGAAACCATGCAAAGACTCAAAGTGTACATTTCTACTTATCCTTATGGCGAATAATGTACATACATAAGGTTGAGGTTTTGCTCTTAATGGATTCATAGCCTAGATTTTGGGTGGTCCTAGTGAGAAGGACTTGATGAATTCACCGATGTGAAAGGATGAGTCTTATACTCTTAATGATTTTATATCCCAAGTTTTGGGTGGTCCTTGTGAGATGGATTGATGATTTCACCGAATCTTTAATAATTGAGAGGTTGAGCTTACTAAATGCTCTTAATGATTTCATAGCCCTAATTTGGGTGGTCTATATTGAGATAAACTTGATAAAATCACTTACGTAAGTGTGAAGAACTAGCCACCTTCCATGAAAGACTTTGGGTCGTCTTTCTAGAGCATTTACCAGCATCCTGAGGTATGTTGGCTAAATTATTGATCTATCGCGAAACTCATTTGGAGATGAAATTAGCCATGTGTTGTGAGTTCACTCCAATTTTAACAAGTTTCAGATCCGTTCACTTGTTAAGAGAATAATTACTCATTCCACTATGTATTAGTTTCAGATACGTTCACTAGTATTTAAGCGACTAATTTCGTTGTTGTTATTTTCTCGCTTTTCCCTCTATTTCTTTGCATTTGTGGGGAATTGTTGAATAATGCAAATAAATAATCTTATTTATTTTAAATAAGATTTTATTTCTAAATACAGTAAATATTAGATAGGCGGATAATGCAAATAAATAATCTTATTTATTTTAAATAAGATTTTATTTCTAAATATAGTAAATATTAGAGAGGCGGTTGAGATTTTTATGATACCGATTCCTTTAATATTTACCATTTTTTTCCTACTTTTGTCTTATAAATAGAGAGCTCTAATCATTATTTGACACACTGAAAACATTTGATCCTTTATGTTTTCTTCAAAGAGAGCAACACCAAGCGAGTTCCACTTCCTCACTTTAGGTGTACGATGTTTGGAAGACTGTGTTAACCTTGGGAGCGACGTTCATCATTATGATTACATCATCCAAGCGAAATTGCTTCTAAGACGGTGATTTTTACCACGGCACAATAATCAATTTGTTTTATGTGTTTTTATTTATTTATTAAATTTTGTTAGACACATTATTTTAACCCTTAAAAATATTGAAAATGTGGGGTAAACATGAGATGTCTAAAATAATGTCATAAACTTGTATCATATGTGTCTTTTCTGTAGCATATAAATCTTTATGCATGAGTGTGATATTTTATGTGACTACTCGAAAGATCTGATAAAGACGAAGTATTCATTGTGGAGTACATGAGGACAAAGAGAAACTTTGTTGATTCCATTACTTAAAGAAAAAGTAAGGAAAGTGGTTGATGATTCGTCGAGAGGGTGAGGCTTAAGCCCATTGGTTGAGGAATTTATGGTGGATACCCAATTTAGTCTTCTAAGTTTAATATGGTCAAACGAAACCATGCAGAGACTCATAGTGTACATTTCTACTTATCCTTATGGCGAATAATGTACATGCATAAGGTTGAGGTTTTGCTCTTAATGAATTCATAGCCCAGATTTTGGGTGGTCCTAGTGGGAAGAACTTGATGAATTCACCGATGTGAAAGGATGAGTCTTATACTCTTAATGATTTTATATCCCAAGTTTTGGGTGGTCCTTGTGAGGTGGACTTGATGATTTCACCGAATTTTTAATAATTGAGAGGTTGATCTTACTAAATGCTCTTAATGATTTCATAGCCATGATTTGGGTGGTCTACATTGAGATAGACTTGATGAAATCACCTACGTAAGTGTGAAGAACTAGCCACCTTCCATGAAAGACTTTGGGCCGTCTTTCTAGAGCACTTACCAGCATCCTGAGGTATGTTGGCTAAATTATTGATCTATCACGAAACTCATTTGGAGAAGAAATTAGCCGTGTGTTGTGAGTTCACTCCTATTTTAACAAGTTTCAGATTCGTTCACTTGTTAAGAGAAGAATTATTCATTTCACTATGTATTAGTTTCAGAAACGTTCACTAGTATTTAAGCGACTAATTTCATTGTTGTTATTTTCTCGCTTTTCCCTCTATTTCTTTGCATTAGTGGGGAATTGTTGGATAATGCAAATAAATAATCCTATTTATTTTAAATAAGATTTTATTTCTAAATACTCTAAATATTAGAGAGGCGGATAATCAAATAAATAATTTTATTTATTTTAAATAAAATTTTATTTCTAAATATAGTAAATATTAGAGAGGCGGTTGAGATTTTTATGATAACCGATTCCTTTAATATTTACCGTTTTGTCCCTACTTTTGTCTTATAACTAGAGAGCTCTAAATCATTGTTTGACACACTAAAAACATTTGATCCTTCATGTTTTCTTCAAAGAGAGCAACACCAAGCGAGTTTCACTTCCTCACTTCGGGTGTACGATGTTTGGAAGATTGTGTTAACCTTAGGGGTGACATCCATCATTGTGATTATACCACCTGAGCAAAATTGCTTCTAAGGCAATGATTTTTACTACGACACGATAATCGATTTATTTTATTTTTTTTATTAATTTTTGCTAGTCGTTGCTAATATGTTTATTTTGCAGCAGTAGTTTTTTCTAACATGTTTTATTGATTAATAACTGTAATTTAGATATGTTATAATGGCTAAGAGTAACTTCAAAACATATTAATTGACACACTATCATTGTATACAAACTCTTTATTTATTAATTTGTTCAAAAATCTCTTTATTTATTAACATTTCTATTACAATTATTCTATTAGAGGAATATAATTTAAGGATCGTTGGAGGTGGGTTGCATATTAAAAGGAGTCTATAATTCTATATGAGTAAAGTGCAATACAACTCCTTTAATAATTTTTTTTTCCTTTTGAAATTTACAACGCAAGACTTAGATGTTGATTACGTACGCAATTACACTTTAATTATGTTATTATAGTAATGCATAGGACAATGTCGAGATTTACATGCACGTTTCAAGCGGATCTTACTTTTTTTTAACAAATGGATCGTACTTTGCACATTATAAAATATTCTACAAAATTCCGAGGAAAGCTAGAGCAGAACTAGCGGTACACGCAATTAACGTACTCTTAAAAGAAAAATGATAGGGTAAATTACACTGCTGACTACTCAACTATGTGGTTGTTTTTATTTTGACCATCGAACTAATAGATTCGTCAATCAGACCATCTAATTTCTAAAGTGCTCCTAATTTGACCACCAGTCGTTAAAATCTAACGAAGGGAGTGACATGGCAGTTAACGAGAATTTGTATAGATTTTTAACGGCTGGTGGTCAAAATAGGAGCACTTTGGAAGTTAGGTGGCCTGATTGACGAGTTTGTTAGTTCGATGGTTAAAATAAAAACGACCTCATAATTGGGTACTCACCATTATAGTTTACCCAAAATGATATTGTATTTTTTAAATATATATATATAATTGTAAATAGGGAATATAACTTTCGCTATCTAATTTTTGCATAATGTGTAATTTGGTCCTATTTTGTTTACAATTAGATACTTAACTTTCTTAATGTTGGGGGCGAACTTTTACCTTTTGGCATAATTCGGTACATAACTTTTTAAAATTACACATGTTATACCTTGAATTTTAATGTCTAATTTTTGAATTTGTAACATTTATTATTTCTTTAACTAAACAATATTAAAATTATAAGTGTGAACCAATCAAATTGAATACGTGTAATTAAAAAATATTAGATACCTCATTGTACCAAATATAAAAGTTAGATACTTAAATACACTATTGAAAAAAGTAGAAGTCTAATTACACCGAAAAAAGTGTATCAAATTGTACATCAATATCAAATTTAGATATCAAAATCATATTGATAATTTTCCCTCCACTCTCTCTCTATATAAATCAATGTATAACTATAATAAAACAAAACCAAGAGCATTTAATTTATTTAATTAAAGTCAACAATCTTTATAATAAGTAGTTAAAAGCTCCCAGTTAGCACTCTTAATTTCTTTTAAAGTTATAAGTTCAATACCCGCTAAAAACAAATTTCCCCTTTCTCCATGTAGGAATGGTTCAAAAAACAAAATTTATTTAATCTAAAAAATCACGAAAACTTTTCCTTTCAGCAAATTTAATATTTTTAAGAATTTAAAAAAGAAAAAATTTATAAATGATCACTAAATTATCCTAAAATGTTTTTTAGTTATTAACCTTTCAAAAGTTATAAAATAAGCACTAGATTTTGGATTTTGTTGTAAAATTTGCACTAAGCCATTAGATGACATTAATAACTTAATGGCGTAATGACTGGGCAACTAAGTAATATATCAGTTGTTACAAAATGATCATTAAACTTTGTAAATATTACATAATGATTATTGAACTATTTAATTATTGCATAACGGTAAATTCATTATTTAATTGTTACAAAATGATCATTGAACTATTTAATAATTACAAAATTGTTATTGAACTATTTGATTGTTACAAACTGTTAATTGAACTATTTAACTGTTATAAAATGGTTGATTATTACAGGTTATGATGTAATTTTTTTGCTACTAATTTTCAAATGAAAGAGATTAAGAGTTTTTTTTGTTTTCAGAAATCTTTTAAACGAAAGGAATCAGAGGTTTTTTTTTTCTTCAAGAAAAGTTTCAAACGAAAAGGTTTTTTCTCCAATAAATGCTTTTAGAAAACAAAAACGCTTTCATTCCTTTATTTGAAACGTTTCTATAAATAAAGTCTCTTGAAATCAACAATAAAAATTTACAGTATAACTTATAATAACCAACCATTTTGTAATACTCCCTCTGTCCCACTAAAACTGTCACATGTTGACTTTTTTTGGTAAAAAATTTTCAACTTTGACTATAATTTATTTAAATATTTTAATTAATTAAAAATTATAAAAAATATATTTAAAAACTAGTTGATTCAAAGTTTTTAAAATATATTTTTTCATATTTTTATCAATAATAAATTTTAAATTATAAGAGGTCAAAGTTGAAAAAGTTTGACTCAAAAAAGTCAACATGTGACAGTTTTAGTGGGATAGAGAGAGTAATTAAATAGTTTAGTGACCATTCTGTACCATTTACAAAGTTCAACGACCATTTTGTAACAACTAATATATTACTTTAGTTGCCTAGTCTGTCTGTCTTTAAGCTGTTAATGACATCTAACGATTCAATACTCATTTTGTAACAAAATCTAAAATTTAATGCATATTTTATAACTTTTGAAAGTTCGATGATCAAAATAAATATTGTAGGATAGTTTCATGACTATTTATGAACTTTACCCTTTAAGATATAAGCACCTAGTAGAAAACGACCAACTATTTTAAAAAATATTCTTCAGTATTTTTATTTTAAATATAACTTTTCACTATTTCTCTACAAATAGAAAAGTTTAGATCTAAGGATGTGAGGTACCTTTAAAATTTTTAAATAAAATATTCTAAATTATTGTACATCCAATTAAGTCATATACTTCAAATTTATTAATTTACCTTTTTATTAGTATTGATAGTTGAATCTAACAGTTTTTACATCATTAA
This sequence comes from Hibiscus tridactylites, assembly GCA_958450335.1. Classification (NCBI taxonomy): domain Eukaryota; kingdom Viridiplantae; phylum Streptophyta; class Magnoliopsida; order Malvales; family Malvaceae; genus Hibiscus; species Hibiscus tridactylites. The sequence goes on along the minus strand of OY288268.1, from coordinate 23,129,233 downwards.
TACCATATATCTCGTTACATTATTATCAAGTGACTTTTAAGATTTTATATTTTTATTTGAAATTTTATAAAATTTATTAAAAAATCTAAAATAAAAAAATAATTAATTACAATAGAAAACGTTAAATATAACACATTCCTTCCTGCTAAAACCTGACCAAAAATAATAATTATTTGTGCCTTCCAATTACATCATAATCTTTTGTTCAATTTTTCTAAAGATGCAAGAGGCCTCTTTGTAATAATATAATAGTGTAATAAGTACACGAGTAATACATTAATCACGTATGTCGCATTAATTGAAGAATTTTCAGTAGTAATAGAACACATTATTAAATTTGGTCTCATTGTACTAATTCAGTAAGAAAATGTAATTTAAATATTAATAAAAAAGTTTTGAATTTATTCTATATTAAAAAAGTTATCCACGTTCGAAAACAAATTATTTACTTTTGCTTTTTAAAAGCATACAAATATATATTTTTTCATAATGTCATTGTGTAATAAAATTTAGGGTTAAGTTCACAAATGATAAATAAATTATTCTAAAATGTTTATTTTTATCACTAAATTTTTAAAAGTTATAAAATGAGCATTATACTTTAAATTTTGTTAAAAAATAAACACTGAATCGTTAGATATCGTTAACACCTTAACGATAGATCGATCGAGCAACTAAACTACTAAAGTAACATGTTAGTTGTTATAAAGTGGTCATTAAACTCTGTAAAATGTTATAGAATGATCATTGAACTATTTTATTGTTACAAAATGATCATTGAACTATTTCATTGTTAGAAATGGTCATTGAACTATTTAATTGTTACAAAATGGTCATTGAACAATTTAACTGTTACAAATTGGTTGGTTATTACAAGTTATATTGTAAATTTTTGTTGTTGACTTTAAGCGACTTTGTTTTGAGAAACGTTTCAAATGAAGGAAGCAAAGAGTTTTTGGTTTTCGGAAGTATTTTTTTAGAAAACAAAACCTTTAATTCCTTTCATTTAAAAAATTTCTGAAAACAAAAGCTCTTAAGTACTTTCATTTGAAACGTTTCTGAAAACAAATATTGAAATCAATAAAAAAATTTACAGCATAACCTATAATAACTAAGTATTTTCGTAACAATTAAATAGTTTAATGACCATTTTATAACAATTAAATAATTAAACAATTATTTTTATAATAATTAAATAATAAATTTATTATTATATAACAATTAAATAATTTAATAGCCACTTTGTAACATTGACAAAATTTAATAACTATTTTATCACAATTAATATATAACTTAGTTGTCTAGGCAACCCGCTGTTAGATTGTTAACTGTAGCTAAAGTTTTAGTGCCCATTACATAACAAAATTTAAAGTCTGAAAAACAATCGAATACATATTTTAAAATAACTTAATAATTATTTATGTGGAGTCAATTTATTTGAAAAACAAATTCTTATAATTCTAAGATGTTAAAGTTTGGTTCGGTAGCCAAAAAGGGAAGATTTTCAGATGATAGAAGTGAAAGTACCTTTTCTTGTAATAAAAAAAAATTTATAGAAAAAAAATGGGGAAATAGCATCCGTTCGCTCCTCATCTCTTCTTCTTCTAGTGAAGCAGAGTCCACGTGGCGGGCCCATGAGTGTCAACCTGATTGAAAAGATCAATCAAGAGATGAACGGAGGAGAATGAGTTGTGGATGGGTCCCATATGCCAAATCTATCAGCCACATCCATCCCTATGCATTCCTACACATCACACGTAGCACTCCCATTTCGCCATTTCTTTCATTTCATTTACTTGGAAATATAAAAAAGCCTAAAATAAATAAATAAAAATCTACCTTTAGATTTTAATTTTCCTTCTCTTTCATTCACGCTACTCTCGGTGGGCTTTGGAACTTTCAGTGGCGAGAAATCTTCTCTCTTCTTACTTCTGGATCTGTCATTATTTTCTTCTTTCCCAAACAGAAAAATAAATACAAAAAAAAAGCTGAGAAGAAGTAATGGTTTACAGTGTATCTGGATTACGTTTGCCTTATGCTCCTTCGGTTTACCGGTCCAACCAGTCTGCCTTCAATGGCTCTAGTAGAAGTAGCAGTTTCTCTCTTTTGTCGAAGAAGAATCAGTTTTCACGTATTCCTCCTCCTTCCTTTTATACTTTTTCCTTTCAGTTTTGTGTATATATATTTTGATTTTTTTCCAGAAAATTTGTTTTTTCTTCTCCCTCCTCATCTAATTTTATTTTATTTATAAAAATATTGATGGCATGGTTATTTTTTATGTATGTTTTTTTTTTTAATTGAAAAAGTTAGAAATGGTGGTGAAAATGAGTTAAAGAGTTGAAGTATTAGTACGATCCTGTTCGAAATGCTGAAACTTAATGTGTCCAAATACGATGTCGTATTCTCTATGAGGTTTAGCATTAAACAAATTATATATAGTATATTAATAGATAAATATTCTTTGATTTACATATGGTAGCTTGTGTGTTATTGGCGTTAAGGATTGTTGAAGAACTGATCAGCTTGGTTCAAAATTTTATCGCTGAAGTTTTGGCTGTAAAAAGAGTTGCGATGGAGAAGTTTCTGTTTTTTTTTGAAGTGAAGAAGTAATAGTTTCAAACCGAGGGAAGGTTAGTTTAAAGGTGAAATTGGAGTTTTAAAAAGGATGACTGTAGTGCAATGGCGGAAAATAAGATCTATACTTTTGAAAATGTTATGGGTGTGTATAATTTGTTCCATTATCACCTTGTTCGAAAGTCATAGTTGGAACACTCCTTTTATTTTTGAGCATGTGAATATGATTGCTGTTTCTGATTCCTCTTCTTCTCTGATGAAGATTCATCTCTAATGGCTAGTATAATTTTAGTATTGTCAAATGAATTCTCTATGGATGATGACTTCTTTAATAGTAATTTGATTTCCATTGTGTAGAAAACTGATTTGATGCTTGCTTGTAGGGAAGATCATTGCGCAAAACTCTTCACATGATTCGGACTCCTCACCCTTAACTGTTGCATCCAAGAAAGTGCTAGTTCCTGGTGATCAGGGTGATGGTTCTTCATCCTTGACAGATGAATTGGAAAGCCCAAGCACTATTTCAGATAATCCACAGGTTTACTATTTGTCTGAGAATAATGCAGATGTATCTTTCTATGCATGATAATGTCCCATTTTAGTTTTAGACTGTGTACGGGTGAGTTTTCAAGAATGTATGTATAGGAGCAAATTGAAAATTAAAGTTTGAGATGTTGACGTCAATCAAGCTTGTTGGTTTTCTGAAAAGGTTGACTTATTATTGTAAAAAATGAAATCTTGTGATTCTAATTCTGCACTATTTTTTTGGAGAAAATATTATAAAATATAAATGATATAAAATGCTATGGGATAAGGACATGGAGTGTTATGTTCTCAGTTTTTATCTTTGAACTTCTGCTGGTTACCAGTTGATTTTGATGCTCATTTCAGGTAACTAATTCAAAACAAAAGGCTCGACTATATCTTTCTCATCTCTTTATGATTTTGTTCTAGGTAATTCATGGCATAGATGGTAAAGAAATGGAAGACAATAAGAAGATTGAGGTTGAGGAACAAGAATCTGCTCACGCTGAGGAGCCGTCTGCCCCTTTAAACCGGAAAGTAACTTATGAGAAAAGTGAAGCAAAACCAAGATCCATTCCCCCTCCGGGTGCAGGACAGAGAATATATGAAATAGACCCAACACTGTCGGGTTTCCGTCAACATCTTGATTACCGGTGAGATAATCCTCTATTGTATACTTCTGTGGGTGTCATGTGATAATTTGAGTTCAGATGTTGAGTCTCCTCTGGCCTTTATAAGATGGCTGCAGGTTTTAGTTCTCTAGTTTGTTGGAATGTTCTGGTTGTCTTGTTTTTCCATTGCTTGTACACTGTTTTTGTATCTGCACTGTGCCAGATTTATGGTGTCTTTGGAGGTCTGTTCTGGTATCTGGATAGGAACTCGGTAAATAATCTGTATTTGCATGTCTCCTGCTTGTAGTTAGTATTTACTCTAGGTTTCGAGTGGCAACACTTGAAAGAGCATTCACAGATTATTACATTTGTGTTTGTTTTAGTTATTTAGGGCCATGTGTCAGTTTTCTATTCCTATTATTCTGCTGTTTAACTAGATTCTATCTGGTTCCTCCTCCCCTCCTCCTGGGGGTGGTAGAAAAATTGAATCATATATGATTGATTTTGAAGTGTATTAGTATTATCCAACTGACTTAGATCGCTGTGTACAAGCTGTTAATGTTATATGACTATTTGTGCATTCTAACAACTGGGGATGTTGCCACTTATGGTTTGATGTTTATATGTGCATTCAAACACCAAGGAGAGGGTTATATTTTGTGTTGGAAAGAGATCCAAAAACATGCCAAACTTACTTTTTCTTTAATGTTCTATAATCTATATACTTGAATTTGTTAGAAACTTCATCAAGGATTCAAGATTTGATTACCTTGTACATTTTTTTTCCAATTACAGGTATGCACAATACAAAAGAATGCGTGAGGAAATTGATAAGTATGAAGGTGGTTTAGAGGTGTTTTCTCGTGGCTACGAGAAGCTTGGCTTCACACGCAGGTTAGCATTCTTCCCATATCTGGTTGTTAGCATGGTCTTATCTTTCATAGTTGTAGCGTTGCAGATTCATTGCTGCTCCCATGGTTGCATGTCATTGGCATTGCTTTTTCTATGTTATCCTTTCTGGTTCAAATAAACAATTTTCATTACTAAAATTAGTGCTGGAATATTCTTGTAATTTATTTTTGTGTGGGAACATTGTAAGTTATTTTCCGGAACTTTTATATGTTTATAACTCAGTCACATTAATCTAAAAAAGTTCCTTGATGCTCAAGAACGTGTGGAGTAATCTTTTGATTCTTTGTTGCAAGTAAAAAAATGAGAAATTCTATCACAGCCCATAAAATTAGTCCTTTCTCTACTGTCACTTTTATCTTTATCTTCATTTGTTTATTTTTAATATCTTTCCTCGTTTATTTTATGATTTCTTTGTATCATATTGCTTATAGCTATCTTGTTAACTTTAATCTTCAGTGAAAATGTCATTCTCTGTTCACATTTTGTGCACTGCTTCAGAAGTCATTTTTCATATGCTGATGTTCTTTCTGATCATAATCTCATCTGGCTCTCAGTGAGACGGGAATAACTTACAGGGAGTGGGCACCAGGAGCTAAGGTTTGTTATGGATCCTTTTATCATTTGAGATTTAACCATAGATTTTAATAATTTGTTGATTTCCATCCAATCTGTAAAGTCTTACTAACTTTTAGATGTTGTCTTCTTCTCAATTTCGTTGCAATTTCTTTTTCAGTCAGCAGCACTGATTGGAGATTTTAATAATTGGAACCCTAATGCTGATGTTATGAACCGGGTATGTTATACTTTCTTCTGTAAGAAACAAATGTTACCTGTCCATTACTTGTTACTTGATATTTTCCATGTCTTGAAGAACTGTTCTACCATTGATCGATTACTTAACAGAAAGTGTATTTAAAAGTTGAACATTACTTTAGTAAGTGCACCTAAAAGTTATTTTCTTTGACTGCATAGTGAATCGTATACTCCACTTGTGTTGCTTTTAATGAGCTACTGTCACCCTGCTTTAGCTCTCTGACAGTAATTGATGTGCTTTAAGATTTATCATCTATGCCTTGAGAAATTGTACTATTTATAGGGTCATCTTTTCACGAGTCCATGTTTGGTTATATATTCTCAAAATGATCACGCTGAAGGAAGTTAAAACTCGTTTAAGCTTGCTTTTTTTTCAAAATACTTGGCTTACTTTTAGATCTGAACATTAACTTCTTTCTGTTTATGTGTGAGGAGCCAAAGATTAGGTACAGTTTGGTATACTTCAAAGCTTGAAATTGAAAAGTTAAGAACATTAACATTATCAAAGTTTATGTAATGAAGAAAAAAGTTAGCTTGTCTATATAACAATTAGTTGTATCAGCAGATTCATGTACTTAATGCATGCAGTCTCAATTATAAGAAGGAAGGTGACTGTGTTCTAAGGGCTTAGAAAGCCATGACTTACATCAACATTGGTCTCTTTGCAATTTTACATCCTGTCTTTTATTTTCCATATAGTGTTTAATTCTAAAAATATTATTTTTTTGACAGAATGACTTTGGTGTCTGGGAGATCTTTTTGCCTAATAATGCCGATGGTTCACCACCAATTCCTCATGGTTCTCGAGTGAAGGTAAATTCCCTGTGGATGAATATGAAGTTTGCTTTTGAAAGTTGGCTCTTTTGCTTTCAACTGCTTCTTTTTTATTATTCCTTTTTCCTATTTTTGGATTCAGAGAAAATAGAACCCATAGAAATTGCAGCTCTTCCTTGTACACCAGCAATGTATTTATTTATCCTTCCTTTTGACCATGACATGTGGACCAGGAACCTTTAAGCATGACTTCGTTTTCTATACTGATCCAATTGCATGTCTAATTGGCAGAAATTGCAGCAAATCTGTGCTACTAAACTATTTAGAAAGCTACATTGTTTTCCTCCTTTTTAACTAATAAAGAATATTTAATTGTAGGAATAGTTTCTAATATAATTGGAACTTGTTATGTAATGAGGAGATGAATAGGGCATTAGAGAAGGCTGGTTGTTGAGTTTGATAATAGAACCTACATTTTAAAAACAATTCCAAGTTTATATGAGTTTGAAGAGAGCGTGTTTTAGTATTGCGAACACGAAGGTCTATAGAGGAATTAGTTAAGTGCTGTATCAATCAGTCACAGAAGGCAATATCATATTAAATTTGCTTCACTAAACAAAATTTATTGATGCCCATCATGTACTTATGGTTGCCTGCATTGATCAACACTCCAATGTAGCTGAGATAGTTTAGAATCTTAAAAAGTGCATGCGACTTGTCAGTGCTATTACTTTAAGCTCTTCTTGTTGTAGGACCTGCTTATAAAACTGTATATGCAAATCTAAAATCCTTCAAAGAAGTTACTGCAGGATTAATCTTAGAATATTGCAAAATACCATATAATTCTCTGCCTGTCAGCAGTTAAAGTGTTCTCTGTGCTGCCATTTATGTATTTTATGGTTGGTCTCCAAGTCAAATAAAAGTATTCAAAGTAGCTGAGTTCAAATCGAACTAACTCCCACCTAAAAAGAAGAGAAGAAAAGACAGAAGAAGAAAAAAAGAAAGAAAAATATTTTCTTTTGCTGCCGGACTGTTGAGATCTTGTCAAAATCATTGATTTAAAGCTCCTTTCAAGTCTATTTTTAACTTTTTGACCATATAATTGTAGATTCGTATGGAAACTCCATCTGGGATTAAGGACTCCATTCCGGCTTGGATCAAGTTCTCTGTTCAAGCACCAGGTGAAATCCCATACAACGGAATATACTATGATCCACCAGAAGAGGTATTGTTACTGTTTGTTTGATCTTTAGAATTTGGTGGAAACGTTAGATGACTATTCTTTCCTAACTATAAGTTGCTTAAATATTTGGTGCTCAAGTAAAATAGGAAGTACCAAGTACCAACTAATGTCTGTGAAAATCTTAAATTGACTGCTTGTTTGTGAAGATACATGAATAAAAGCACACATGCACAAACATATGACTGCATAAATACAATGAATTTTTTATTCGTCTTAGAGTAAGTATGCAATGAGGTTGGCTCAATGAATCTCTTCCTTTATAAGCCTTGTGTTCAGACTTCAGGCCAATTCCCTTTAAAAGAAGTTTTTAAGAAAACAATTTCAGTTGGTTCATTTTAATATATGTCAGTTTCTAAATTACATTCTCTGTTCCAGTTCAGTCACTGCACAGCATGATCAGCTTAGTTCAGTCTGTTATTGTTATGTGTCCTATCACAAATGTGTTCTCTCTTATTACTAACGATGTTTCTATTTTGACAGGAGAAGTATGTATTCAAACACCCCCAGCCAAAAAGACCCAAATCACTTAGAATTTACGAGTCCCATGTTGGAATGAGTAGCACGGTATCTCTCTTTTCCCTTGCATGTAGCAAATTGTATGTGCTCAATTGTATATGTTTTATGAGTAATAATTCATGCACAAAGGTTTAGGGATTTTGTTTATGGCCTAGTGTTTAGGGGTTTTATTGGATGAGTTTTGATTTTAGGGGTGTGGTTAGAAGTTAGGGTTTAGGGTTTACATGTTAAAAACTAAATCCTAGCCATATTATCTAAAAATTAAACCCTAACCTCTAAACCCTAAATTCCAATCCTAATCTCTAAATTCTAACCATGAACCATAAATTCCAATCCTAATCTCTAAATTCTAACCATGAACCATAAATTCTAAACCCATATACTTAAACCCTAAACCTTAAATTGAATCCTTAAACCCTAAACCTTAAACTAAATACTTAAATCCTAAAACTAAGGTAATTGTGAAAACTTTTCGTTTCCACCGCCAGTGCATGGGATGTTTTCCCATGTTTTGTTTGATCTTAAAGTAGGACCATAGGTTTATAAAGTTCTTTTTTTGAATGCTTTCTTGTGTGGGATCATATTTTATATTCCATTTCTTTTCAGGCTTGCTACAAATAAGTGTTCCTCCTAGGCATTGGGACTGAAAGCAAAGCATTAGTTTTTTTTATAAAATTCATTTTACAGGAAAATCATCTTAGTTTATATTTAAAGTATTAATTTTCCTCAAATATAAAAAAGGTAGAAAGAAAAGGGAAAACTCATTGAAAGAAGCTGTTAGTTCCATCTTGCATCCTGATGGAATAATGACCTCTATTGAAGGGAAAACTCATTGAATTAAGTTGCAAAGAAAAATATATATATAGTTTTGCAGGCCTACTTTTGGTGCTCTTCGCTTAAATGAAATTTTATTGTCCTTCGATTTGAATTTTACTAATTATGTATTACTCTAGTAATGATTTTAAGGCAAATGCCAAACAGCTAGATGACTTGGATCTCTGCTAGCTGCTTTTCTAGAAACATCTTAAACGACAGTTGCAAATAAATGAAATAGAAGTTGGTTGGATTGCATTTAATTGGGATTTTTCATCCACTTGGAAAACCCATTAAGAAACTTGAATTTGCAATTAAACCAAAATTTATCACTATTTCACATCTTGTACTTATGATAATCAGGTTTTCAACAAAGGGTGAAAAGGCCTTTATTTCTCTTGAAGAAGGGGCTAGAGTCGCAAGGTCCTAGGATATGTGGTATTACAACATTATAGTTTTAAGAGCTTGTTGTGGCAAAAATTCCCGAAGTCTTAACATTCCAACTTTCTAATTTGTCAGGAGCCAAAAGACAATCAATGTTCTTAAATGTATGAAATACTTTACGTGGGAGAGTGGATGCAAACCTTAAGTCTCAACCCTCCTTAAAGTGTCAAAACAGTCAGTGCTCTAGGCAAAACCTGGGTTGTTGTGGAAAAGGCCAGAAATAAAATATAGTATGTTTTAAGATGCTTGCTTTTACAACGGTAGATTCATACAGCTAACCCTTGTCCTTCGTTTAGGTATGTAGTTCTGTTTATTGGTTGTTCACATTTGATTTTGCATCAGTCAACATTTAGCGTTACGTGCTGTTTTGCTATGTGATAATGGATGTGCCTATAATATAGGGTAAACTCCCAAGTTCACTTTTGTTTTCAATCCATCTTATTTTGATCACCGGTTTTGAAAAAGTTGCGTTTCGGCTTTTTATGTGATTCGTTACATTTTGGTCACTTAGCCGTTAACTCTCGTTAATTTGGTGAAATGCCACTTTAAAAGTGGTAAAATTTTAATGACCCTAAACTTTAGATAGATATCGATTTAGCCTTGAACTTTAGATAAGATATCAGTTTAACCCTTGGACTTTAGATATAATATCAATTTAATCCCTCAATCCGGCCAAAGTCCTCTACTGCTGGATGTTGCTCACCAGCATCACGCCATCGTCCTGTCGGTCACTATCGTTGCAGACGATTGTTGGACCCAAAAATTATTGCTCACGAATTCGGTGTTTGTTTCACTAGAAAATGCCTCAAACTCTACAAATCTAGTCTAGAACCTTTCTACTTCTTTTAAAATTAAACCATAATAATAATTTTATCATTAATATTCCTTGAACATTAGTAATCAAATCCATATATATTTTGTTTATATTCTTAAACTATAATTATTTTAATAATTAATGATCTTAATATAATTATTATTTATAATAGCCATAATTTAATTAGCGATATATTATTCAATTTTAACCATAAATTAGATTAATATACTTTTAAAATTTAATCAAATTTACATGAATGAATATAAATATTTAATTTTATTAATATACTTCTAAAATTTAATTGCTCTTCTTTTTCATTTCAACATTTTAGTTTATTTTAAAATTTTAAAATTAAATGTTAATCAATTACATTATAATTGATGAATTCCAATCTCAACAACCTATCAATAAGCAGAGAAAGCTACAGAGTGCTCTCGGAAAATTATCTGCCTAAAGTTTGATAGGTGCTTGGGAGAATCGGTGGTTCAATGAATGCCATTCGTTTCGATTTTGAGTTGAAGAGACAAGGAGGTTCAAGGATGCATTTGATTAAGCTTTAATTTTTGGCTTAAATATACATTTGGTACTTGAACTAGACATTTCTTTTTAAGTTAGTACCTAAAGAATTTTTGTCCTTAAATTAATCCTTGAACTAGACACCTTCTTTCAAATTTTTTCTCCAGGGTTGGTATCTAAACTTAAAATTTAAAAGAATATCAATCTAATATATGATTATAATTGAATAATATTTCACTAATTAAATTATAACAATGACAAACAATATTTATATTATGATCAGTAATTATTAAAGTAATTATAATTTAAGGATTATAACATAATATTATAAACAAAAAATTATGAATTTGATTATGATATAGATTTAGATTTGTTGTGGTGTCTTTTAAAATGATTAATTTATTATTATGGTTTAATTTGAAAGGAAGTCCAATGGTTCTAGATTTGTGGAGTTCGAGTTATTTTTCGGTGAAACAAACACCAAATTTGTGTTTAGGAGGTCAAAAAGAGTACACTAGAAATTTTAGGTCCAACAGTTGTTGGCTGGATTTATGAAGTTTAGATGTCAAATTAGTATTTTGCCTAAAGTCCATGGGTTAAATTAAAAGTTTAACTCTTTTTACAAACGCGACATAGTTAACGGCTTAGTGGCTAAAACGTAATGAGCTGATATTGTAAGTGACCGAAACATAACTTTTCAAAATTGGTGACTAAAATAAGACGGACTCAAAACGAAAGTGACCCTGGATGTTGTTTAACCTATAATATAAGACTAACATGGTTGTATATAATATGACTAACATGCTAAAAGTTAATACCATCATGCACAGAAAGTTTGATGCACAAAGACCTGAAATCCTTTTTTTCTTTCTATGTCACATTTCACTTAGAATTATCAACTCTGATGCAGGAGCCAATGATTAACACATATGCCAACTTTAGAGATGATGTTCTTCCCCGTATTAAAAGGCTTGGGTACAATGCTGTTCAGATCATGGCTATTCAAGAGCACTCGTATTATGCTAGCTTTGGGTATATTACCTCTATCATAATATTAACTCGTCTATTTGTTTCTGTTATGCTTGTAAGTGTAGAAAAATGGTATGTCTAGAGAAGTATTTTTGATCTGTTTTATTGATAAAATAGTACTTATTTTTAGGTTATAGAAGGAGACTAATCTAAGAAAATTACATAAAATCAATAGCTATATTATTGCTAAATTTCTTAATGTTAGTAGGAAAATATTTGGGAATATAATTTTTTAACTTTATGCAATTTACAATCTAATCTCTATTTTACATGCCAATTATCTACACTCCGCCTCAAGCTGGTGAGTATATATTGTAGAGTCTCAGCTTGGATATGAATTCGTCAAAGGTAACTCTTGGTAGTGCCTTGGTGAATACATCGGCTAGCTGTTTCTTTGTAGAGACAAAGTTAAGTTTAACCACTCCATTGTTGACCTTTTCTGAAATGAAGTGTATCGATCTCCACATGCTTTGTCCTGTCATGTTGGACGAATTTTTAGCAATACTAATAGCTGATTGGCTATCAGTTTGCAATTCAAATTGACTGCAACTATCAAGTTCCAGTTCTGCCAAAAGTCTCTTAAGCCATATTCCCTCGCAAATTCCCAAAGCAAGAGCTTTATATTTTGCCTCAGCACTGCTTCTTGACACAACTAATTGTTTTTTACTTCTCGATGTCATCAAATTTCTCCAAACAAAAGAGCAATATCCACTAGTTGACCTTCGGTCCGTTAACTCTCCAGCCCTACTTGAATCAGTAAAATTTTTTATTGTTCTGTCTTCATTCTTTCTAAAAATCAAACCATGACTAGGAGTCATTTTTAGATACCTTAGAATTTTATAGACTGCATCAAGGTGCTCCTCTCTCGGGTCACACATGTACTGACTTACAATGTTGACAGAAAATGCTATATTTGGTCGTGTAAGTGACAGATAAATTAATTTCCCCACAAGTTTTTGGTACTGTTCATTGTTAACAGGAATTCCCAACTCATCTTTCCTTAACTTCAAGTTGATCTCCATAGTAGTTTCTGCTGGCTTACAACCCATCATTCCAGTTTCTTCAAGTAAATCTAAAACATATTTTCTCTGATTAATAACAATGACCATCTTGGATCTTGCTACCTCCATTCTTAAGAAGTATTTGAGATTTGCAAGATCCTTCGTTTCGAATTCAAAGGTCAGTATCTTCTTTAGCTGTTCTATCTCATAAACTTCATCTCCTGTAATGATAATATCATTTACATAAACAATTAGAATTGTCGATTTTCCACATAGAGCTATTTTTACAAACAAAATGTGATCAGTTTGACATTTGCTTGTAGCCATTTTTAAGAATGACTAGTAAATTTATCAAACCAGGCCCTAGAGATTGTTTTAATCCATATAAGGTTTTTTTCAATTTGCAAATCTTTTGATCACTACGATGTAGTTTCATACCTGGAGGAATTTTCATGTAGACCTCTTCTTTCAGTGTCTCATTCAAGAATGCATTCTTAATGTCCAGTTGATGAAGTTATCAGTCTTTATTTGTTGCCAAAGATAACAACACTCTAACTGAATTTTGTTTTGCAACATGAGCAAAAGTTTCTTCATAATCTATTTCATAGGATTGTGTAAATCCTTTGGCCACAAATCTAGCCTTAAATCTCTCCACACTACTATCAGAATTGTATTTCATTGTAAATGGATATTTACAACCTACTGTTTTTTTACCTAGTGGCAAATCTACAAGAGTCCGTGTTTTATTACCTTCAAGTGCACTAATCTCGTCATCAACTGCCCTCTTCCATTGAGGATCTTCTAAAGATTCCTCTATTGTTTTAGGGACAGATTCTGTCAACATTTGCAGTAAAAGCCTTGAATGAAGGATTTAGTTTTCCATATACTACAAACCTTTGAATTGGATAGTTAGTGCATTTTCTCACACCTTTTCTTTGAGCAATGGGCAAATCAATAGTGTCAATAATAGGAATAGGTGCTGTATCTTGGGAAATTCTCATACCTTCCAAGTGTTCTGAGGCTGTAGGGCTGAGTCCCAGTTCTCGGCAGTCTCCAGGTTGTATGTTGGTCTCTTTAATAGGCTTTTGCCTCCTTTTATAGACACTAAATTTTCTCTTCTCAAATTGTTCAGGTTGGGTCTTTTGAAGAGTTTGTGGTGTGCTAGGAACTGAAGATTGTGTGGGTTTTGAGGAAGATGGTATAAATTCTGAAGGAGAAGTTATAACTATGAAGGGTTGAATTGTAGGTTATGAAGGAAGTATGGGTTTTGAAGGAGAAGGTATATGTATGATAGGTTGAGCTATAAAAGGCTGAAAATCATCAAAAAGGTGAGCTTTTCTTACACTCTCCACCTGAATTTCAGCCTTGGAGTAAAAATGATTATTTTCCAAGAAAGTAACATCCATGGTGGTATAGGTTCTTTTGGTGACAATTGAGTAACACTTGTAGCCTTTCTTAGTGGAAGAATATCCTAAGAAAATGCACTTAAGAGCTCGAGGATCAAGTTAGACCGAGAATGAGGATAAATATGGACAAAAATAGTACACCTGGAGATTTTTAATGGTAGATTGGAAGAAAGTGGCTGAAAATTAAAAAAATGATGAAGAAAAACATCTCGAGGTACCTTAAATTGCAAGGGTTTACTAGGCAACTTATTTATAAGGTATGCGGCTGTAAGAATGGCTTCCCCCAAAAGAATTTAGGAACATTTGTGGAAAATAATAATGACCTTTTTACCTCTAAAAGGTGCCTATTTTTTTTCTCGGCAACCCCATTCGGTTGAGGAGAATCAACACAAGAGCTAATATGAAGAATTCCTTTCTCCTGAAGATAGGATCCTAGAGTTTTAGTGAAATACCCACTGCCATTATCAGTGTGAAAAATCTGAATTTTTGTTTTAAACCGAGTCTCAACCAGGTTTTGAAATCTTCTAAACACTCCCAGTTTCAGATTTTTCTTTTATTAAGAAAGTCTAAGTGAGTCTAGAGTGATCATCTATAAAAGTAATGAACCACCTAGAACTATCTATGTTTTTCACTCTTGAAGGGCCTCAAATGTCACTGTGAACAATGGAAAAGGGATGAGAGAATTTGTATTTGGATGGAGGACATGAAGTTTTTGTGTGTTTATCAAGTGGATAGATTTCACAAGTAAAGAAATTTATACTTGTATTTTGAAATAAATAAAGAAACATTTTGGCAAGGTACATAGTAATGCTATAATAAAACATTTGGAGAAGAATTAAACCATGTAGAAAAGTGGTATGTGCAGAGAAGAAAAATTATTTTTCTGTATTTTTTGATCTGTTTTATTGATAAAGTAGTACCTATTTATAGGTTATAAAAGGAGACTAATCTAGAAAAATTACATAAAATCAGCAGCTATATTATTGCTAAATTCCTAAATGTTAGCAGCTAAATATTTGGGAATATAATTTCTTAACTTTATGCAATCTACAATCTAATCTCTATTTTACATGCCAATTGTCTACAGTAAATTTGTAAAGTTGTACCAACTGCTATTTTGCGGATACAAGCAAGGGGCATATTTTTAGAAATTGATTCTTGTAATGTAAACTAGTGTCTTCTACCTATAACAAGTTGCATTTAATATGTTGCAGGTATCATGTGACAAACTTCTTTGCACCTAGCAGTCGTTTTGGAACCCCCGATGATCTTAAGTCACTGATAGATAAGGCTCATGAGTTGGGGATACTTGTTCTTATGGATATTGTGCACAGGTAATGATTAAATTTCCAGGAGAATATAACAGTTTTCCCATATTGTTTTGTACAAGAAGTGAAAAGAAACACTTTTTCTTTTCATGCTTTGACTCTATGCTGTATCTGACTGATGCTCTGATTACAGCCATTCTTCCAATAATACGTTAGATGGATTGAACATGTTTGATGGAACTGATGCTCATTACTTCCACTCGGGGTCAAGGGGTCACCACTGGATGTGGGATTCTCGCCTTTTTAATTATGGAAGCTGGGAAGTATGTACTTCTACCTGAACTTTTCTTAACAAATAGTTTTTTTGACATATTTTGGCTTCCTCTAGTCCAATAGTGTAAATATTTTTCTTTAATTGTTGCTTCAGGTATTAAGGTTTCTTCTTTCAAATGCAAGATGGTGGCTTGAGGAATATAAGTTTGATGGGTACAGATTTGATGGTGTGACTTCAATGATGTACACCCATCATGGGCTGCAGGTATTATATTTGAGTGAATTTGGGGATCATACATTGGTGTTATATAATAAGTAATTCAACCATTCAGATTTTAACTGCCCAAGTTTTGGCATTATAGTGTGTAGAAATAGATAAGGTAGATTTACAAAGAAGAGAAAGATAGTTTTTCTCTGTAATATTATATTCTCAATGATTCAATAGTTACAGAGGTGAAGCCCTTTTATAAACTTAATACAAGAGTTTCACTAACACTAGACTTTCTATAGGATTAGTCTCTTATCCTTAGAGAAGTTAGAGTTCCTAAACAATTAGAACACTAGTTAAGATCATATTAGAGGCTAGTATTTACACGCTACTAACTTACACTCCCCCGCAAGCTGGTGTGTATACATTGTATATACCCATCTTGGATATAAACTTATCAAAAATCTGTTTAGAAAGTGCTTTAGTAAGCACATCAGCAAACTGTTCTTCTGTGGGAACATGTTGAGTTTTAAGGAGTTCGATTCTTTCAACTGATCTTGCTCATCAAGTGGTGAAATTTTGGGTGGATGTGGTGTGGAAGCTAAAATATAAATGACACAATGATTTTAGAGTGGTTAAACCTTCTAACCAAGATCTACATCCACTACCTTAGCTTCCTACTAAGGATTTCCAATCAATCAACTATTGATTCGTCCTCTTTTCTAGGCTTAGGAGGAAACCCTTATACACCGATCAAGCTTTCTATCCAAAGCCTTGATCAAACCCTTTTTACAAAGAGAAAATATAAGCAAACTTGAATTCCTCTAATAGATATTTGTTTGCACGAATAAGCTCTCACCCAAAACTTAAAACACTTGAGCAAATTTGACAATTTTGGCTCACTAGTGTTTGTCTATACAAGGAATTGACAATTTAAGTACAAAGACACTTTTTGATCATTTGTTGATTGACAATTGAAGCATTAACCATTTCTTGATGCTTGGAGGTCCTTTTTATACTCCTTGATGAGTTTATAGCTGTTACTAGCCGTTGGGTTTGAATTGGAGCCGTTGAAGACTTTATTTCTTACCATAAATGCAGTTTTGCTGCTACTCGTATCGAAACGCTCGAACCTATTTCGATACGCACTTCAAGTAGAAAGAGCCGTTGCAGTATGATGAGCATCTATATCGAAACGCCATGGGCCGTATCGAAACGCCTGTATCGAAACGCTAGGCACCGTATCGGAACGCTCTGCATTTAAATGTTAGTTGGAAAATAGCCGTTGGGGTTTATGACCGTTGTGGTCGATGCCACGTAGGCGTATCGAAACGGCATAGCCCGTATCGAAACGCTGGGCAAAAACCTCATCCAGAAAAGACCCGTTTTGATACCCGTATCGAAACGTTTTGACACTGGAAGACACCGTATCGAAACGCCTAAGGGTGTTTCGATACACCTGGATGATTTTGTTTAATTTGACTTTGAAAAACATGTAAAAACCTTTAAGAACATCCCTTAAACATAGTTTCAAGTTATTTGGACTTGGAAATAGTTTTGAATTCTTTTTAAATCAGTTCAAAATATTTTTCAATTATTATATCAAAACATTAGTTTTACAGAACATAAGTTAAGTTTGCTATTCCATCATTCACTTTCTCAGCAATAAAGTGTTTTTCGATTTTCACATGCTTAGTTCGATCATGATGAACTGGGTTTTTAGCAATCTGAATGGCAGATTGGTTGTCACTGAGAATCTGAAACTTCTCATCTTGCTTCATACCCAACTCTTTTAGCAGTCTAAGCAGCCACATTCCTTCATAGATCCCTTATGCTAAGGCTCTATATTTTGCCTTTGCACTACTCCTTGCAACAACTGGTTGTTTCTTGCTTCTCCATGTCACTAGGTTACCCCACACAAACGAACAATAACCGCTAGTTGACTTTCTCTCAGTAACTTCACTAGCCAAACTTGAGTCTGTATAGACTTTGACTGTTCTTTCTTCAGTTTTCTTGAAGATTAAACCATGGCCTGGTGTACCTTTCAAATATCTAAGAATTCTGTATGCAACTTCTAAGTGCCCTTCTCTAGGATTAGTCATGTGTTGACTAATGACATTTACGTGAAAGGAGATATCCGGCCTGGTTAAGGACAAATAGATGAGCTTCCCTACCAGCCTTCGAAACTGATTTTTATCAACTTCAGTCCCTAATTCTTCTCCTCTTAACTTCAGGTCAGTTACCATTGGAGTTTCAACTGGTTTACACCCCAACATACCAGTTTCAGAGAGTAAATCTAATACATACTTTCGTTGGTTTATCACTAGGCCTTTAATGGATCTGGCAATTTCCATACCAAGAAAATACCTTTGTTGTCCTAAGTCCTTAGTCTCGAATTCCTTGCTCAATAAGCTCTTCAAGTTTTTGATTTCATCTTCATCATCCCCTGTTATTACAATGTCATCAACATAAACAATTAAGATGACTCTTTTATCATTAGAAGTTACCTTTACAAACAATGTGTGATCTGCTTGACATTGTTTGTACTTGTTCTGCACGAGAACTTTAGTGAACCTGTCAAACCAGGCTCTTGGTGACTGCTTAAGACCATAGAGGGATTTTTCAAGCCTGCAAACTTTTTGGCAATTCAGCTTAGGCTCCATCCCAGGTGGCATCTTCATGTAGACTTCTTCTTCCAATTTACCATTTAGAAAGACATTTTTTATGTCTAACTGATGAAGACCCCAATCTTTTTTCACAGCAACACTTAGCAGCACTCTGACCGTGTTTAGTTTTGCTACAGGGGCAAAAGTTTTCTTGTAGTCTATGCCATAAGTTTGTGAAAAATCTTGGGCCACAAGTCTGGCCTTAAATCTCTCTATGCTCCCGTCTGACTTGTATTTAATGGCAAAAACCCACTTGCTGCCAACAGCTTTCTTGCCTTTTGGCAAGTCTGCAATAGTCCAAGTGCCATTCTTTTCAAGAGTATTGATTTCCTCTTCAACAGCCTGCTTCCATCTCGGATCCTTTAGTGCATCATCAATATTTGAAGGGATTTCTTCTTTATCAAGGCAAGCTGTAAAAGTCTTAAAAGATGGCATCAAGTTACCATACGCAACATATTTTTGAATGGGATACTTAGTGCACTGTCGTACTCCCTTTCTTTTAGCAATAGGCAAATCTTCCAAATTAATTGAAGAGTTTTCATTACCTTAAACATCCTCAGCAACAACTGAACTCATTTCCAACTCTCAGCAAGTGTCAGATTGAAAAACAGTCTCAGGAATGACTTTCTTCCTTCTAGTGTAAACACTGAGTTGTTTAGGGGTTTGAACAATTTTAGAATGAGAGTTTTGGGAGGCTGCTGGTTGAAAAACAGATTCTGGAGTAGAGAGATCAACGGGTAAAGTTTGTTTGGAGGATGTTATATCATTGGGAGGAGTAGAAATAAATTTTGAAGATATAGAAGGAATTACGGGTGAGTATACCTGTGGAATAGTAAGAGGCTGCAATTCTTTCAAAGTCTCCCCTGTAATTGTAGGCTTCGAAAAATAAGGGTCTTGTTCAAAGAAGGTTACATCCAAAGAGACAAAACTGTTTTGTAGAAGGATAGTAACATTTGTAGCCTTTTTTAAGTGAAGAGTAACCCACGAAAATACACTTCAAGGACCTAGGATCTAATTTTGACCGAGAAGGATCAATAGAATGCACAAAGACAGTACAACCAAATATTCGAAGAAAAAGTATTGAAGACATGGGTTTAAAATTTGGATAGCTCTCCAACAAAAGTGACTGTGGTGTTTGAAATTTGAGTACTTTACTAGGCATCCGATTTATAAGATAAGTGGCAGTCAATAAACCTCACCCCACAAGTAATTTGAAACATTATTAGACAATAATAATGACCAATTGACCTCTAGTAAATGCCTATTTTTGCGCTCAACAACCCCATTCTGTTGTGGTGAATCCACACAAGAGCTAATCTGGACTATTCTCTTCTCTGTAAAAAATTTCCCCAAAAAAGTGGTAAAATACTCTCTCCCATTATCGAACTGAAATATTTAAATTTTACTTTCAAATTGGGTTTTCATCATTGTATAAAACCTCCTAAAAATAGACAACCTCAGATTTTTCTCGCATTAAATAAGTCCATGTTGTCCTGCTATGGTCATCTATGAAAGACACGAACCACCTATAACCATTAATACTCTTCACTCGAGAAGGACCCCAAATGTCATTGTGAATCCAAGAAAATGGTTTAAATGTTTTAGAAGAAGATGGTAAATAAGAAGCTTTAGATTGCTTAGCAAGAGGGCAAACATGGCATTTGAACAATTGCGGTTTTGTATGAGTAAACAAGTGAGGGAAAAGTTTGGCAAGATAAAAAAAATTTGGGTGGCCTAACCGAAAATGCCATAACATGATTTCATCATTCTATTTTGTGGGTGATATGAAACCAGAAAAAGCTTGAGATTGGAGGGGTTGCTTGCCGAAAAAGGTACAAAGCCCATTGTTCAATCTGGCATTGCCAAGTATCTTCTTCGAGTCCACTGCCTGTAAGATACAATTATCATCAGTAAACTCCAGAGAACACTGTAAACCCTTAGATAGCTTACTGACAGACAATAGGTTGCATTTCAAATCTGGTACAAATAACACACCACTAAGCATTATATTTTCAGTGAGAAGAACTGAACCAGTCCCTTGTATTGGACATAAGGACCCATTTGCAGTTTTAATAGACTACCGAGAACAAAAGGGTTCCAATGTAGCAAACAAACCCCTATTACCAGTCATATGGTCGGAGGCTCCGGAGTCAATAATCCATGCATGATTATTCTCTGTAGCTAAAAAACTAGGGAGAACATTTGTCGAGGAAGTCTAACTTTCAAACCGATGGCAAGTGACTACTTCGCCAGAGAGTTCTGGAAAATCAGCAACAATTGGAAGGGAGTTTGTCGATGAATTAGCACCAGAGGATGCGGAAGGAAAAGCCATCGGGATAGATTTATGGATCAATACCTAGACTGATACCATGTAGAAATAGATAAGGTAGATTTACAGAGGAGAGAAAGAGAGTTTTTCTATGTAATATTATATTCTCAATGATTCAATAGATACAGAGGTGAAGCCCTTTTATAGACTTAATACAAGAGTTTCACTAACACTAGACTTTCTATAGGATTAGTCTCTTATCCTTAGAGTAGTTAGAGTTCCTAAACAATTAGAACACTAATTAAGATCATATTAGAGGCTAGTATTTACATGCTACTTACATAGTGGAACTGATATAAGATTTGGTTCTTGCAAGTAGTGAAGCATCATTCCCTATGATTTTTTTTTTCTTAAAATTTTTCTTGAGGACCAAAGGGTATCCGTGTACTTAATATTTGTTTTCCTGAACTTTCTGTAGGTATCATTTACTGGAAACTACAATGAGTACTTCGGATTTGCCACTGATGTAGATGCTGTTGTGTATCTAATGCTGGTTAATGATATGATTCATGGACTCTATCCTGAGGCTGTCACCATTGGTGAAGATGTATGTTCTATAACTCCTCTTAGAATCATCTTGAGCATCCTTTGTTTTATAAGATTTATATATTCCAGAATTGTGATGTTAATTTAACCCCTCTTGTTCCATGTGGATGATAGGCATAGAAATGGTTTTGAAAAAGTTCGCACTTATGTACTTTTCCATTCATGGCCTACCAAACCCTTTTTATGCATGTTTTGCTCATTCTGTACCACTTCATGCATCAATTGAATTCATATGCCATGAACAAGTAGGTTAGTTGTAAGTAAATTTGATATTGATGTATTAACTGAAGAGTAGTTAAAATTTATTGACGCAGATTGAACTAAGTTCTATTCTAGACCAAGAATTATGGAAACATTATAACTAAAGAGGCCAAAATTGAAATTCCAGAAACACTAGAACAGGAGGGACACTAATTTCTAGGTATCTGAAATGTCCTTGTTTCACAAATTTCATCTTTTCTCCCCCAAAAAAAACCCTAAAAAGCTACGAGCACAACCAAGCATAATTCTTGTTTTACCCTATGGAAATATTAGCATTAATTTGTTAGGAATATTCAGTTGACAGCCAACTATACTAACTTTTAGTTGACAAATAAAGGAATAACACACGAAATCGTTACCAAGATAAGCAATTCTTGGAGCCGAATGTCAATATGCTTTTTCTTCCTTATTGTAATCATTGTGTATGCTACAGGTAAGTGGAATGCCTACTTTCTGCATTCCTGTCCAAGATGGTGGTGTGGGATTTGATTACCGTCTTCACATGGCCATTGCTGATAAATGGATTGAGATTCTTAAGTGTGTATCTGTCCAATTCAAAACTTTTTACTTTCTGATGACCTTTAATTCACTGTCTTGTGAGCTATTTGATAAATATATGTTCTTTGTGCCTTGTTATGTCATATAGGAAGAGAGATGAAGACTGGAAAATGGGTGACATTATTCACACACTCACCAACAGGAGGTGGATGGAAAAGTGTGTTGCTTATGCTGAAAGTCATGACCAAGCTCTAGTTGGTGACAAAACAATAGCATTCTGGTTGATGGATAAGGTTAAAGATGTTCATACTTACATTCATGCTGACGAGTATTAGACACTTTGAAATCTAACTGGCTATAGGAAATGCTTTTATTAGTCCTTTCTTTCCTTGGTCTTTAGCTATTAGAAGTTTGCAATTATATTTGCTTTTGCTAAGTTATATATATACGACTTCTAAGTCTATCAGCTTCATAATCTCTAATATTATTAACTTCAAAATTCCCTTTTTTGCAGGATATGTACGACTTTATGGCTCTAGATAGACCAAGTACCCCACTTATAGATCGTGGGATAGCATTACACAAAATGATTAGGCTTATTACAATGGCCCTAGGTGGAGAAGGATATTTGAATTTCATGGGAAATGAATTTGGACATCCTGGTAAGGGTCCAATGGTTGCAAATCTTCCCAATGTTTCATTCTCTATGATAAAATTGTAGAATTGGTGGTTCTTGAATGCTGTGCTCTAATTTCTCCATTGTTCTTTTCTTTAGAGTGGATTGATTTTCCAAGGGGTGACCGGCGTCTTCCTAATGGCTCAGTAATCCCTGGGAATAATAACAGTTATGATAAATGTCGACGGAGGTTTGATCTCGTAAGTTTCCATTCAGATCATATTTTGCTTGTATTACTGTTTGTTAAAACTTTGATAGCTATGTGATTTTATTTTCATCTAGGGACTGGCAGAATTGTATGTATTTGTATTTTACTATCACCAATCAAATATGCAAGTATATAATGCATAAATGCCTCTGCTTTGCCTCTCAGTTAGCATGTGTTGCAATGCATTGATATATTTGGTTATATGCACATAGGGGGATGCCGAATATCTGAGGTATCATGGGATGCAAGAATTTGATCAGGCAATGCAGCATCTCGAAGAGAAATATGGTGTAAGTATTGCTGGGGCTTTACTGTTTTGATGTTTTATATGTGCTAATCATTGATCATTTACCAATACCTTCACCTGTTTCACGCAATGGTATTTATCCAAATTCAATAAGCTTTTCTTTCTACTTATTTAGTTAAAAATGATGCATGGTTGGTATTTTTATTCAGTTCATGACTTCTGAGCACCAATATATATCACGGAAGGATGAAGGAGATCGGATTATTGTCTTTGAAAGAGGCAACCTGGTTTTCGTGTTCAACTTTCATTGGCATAAGAGCTATTTTGACTACCGAGTGGGCTGCTTAAAGCCTGGAAAATACAAGGTATGATGTTTTGTGGGTTCAAAAATGAAAGAATTTGCATGTCTTTTGTTTTCCAATCTTACTCCTGTTACTATTCATATCCGTGGATCATTCATTTTGTATCCAGTTATTGATTCTTCACATATAGTCTCAACAAAGTTTAAGCTATTTACCATGCAATGGCTAATATTTCCCCCTCTTCCAGATTGTATTGGATTCAGATGATCCATTATTTGGAGGCTTCAATCGGCTTAACCATATTGCTGAATACTTCAGCGCTGTAAGTACATTCTCTGGAGATACTTTTATGGGATAAATATCACAATTGTCCACTTGGACTTCAATCAAGTGGCCAATGTGATAGGTGAACTTTAATTTGGTGCAATTGTACGCATGGATTTTGATTTTGATTCAAATGGGCACATTTTAAATAACAAATCATTCAAGTTATTTGCTTGTTGGATAAATATGATTGTGTTTACTTGCATAAAATAGTCACGTCGATAAGAATGCGGACAGTGCTACCAGTTTATGGAACCTGGATCAAAAATCAAATTTCATGCATGTAATTGCTCCAAAACGAAGTTCAACGTAATGGATCAAAGTTCATGTATAGTTTTGAGATTTCTCTATTTTTATTGCTGAATTCTTTACTCTTCTCATATACCATTGCCTTTTCACATTCATTAAAACCTGATGGGGGCTTTTCCAGGAAGGATGGTATGATGACCGGCCTCGTTCGTTTCTGGTGTATGCGCCGTCTAGAACAGCAGTGGTGTACGCACTAGTTGAAGATGAACCAGTAGTAGTTGGCAAATCGGAACCTGTTGAAAATTTGAAAACTGTTGAAGCAGCAGTGGAACCTGAACCTGTGAAAGAAACAGAACCTTTAGACAGCTAAACTTTTCTCGATCACGGAAGCTTGTGTTACTGACGGATCGAAGTCTTGTTGAGGAGCTGTCCCACTGAACGAGATATTTCTTGCTTAAAAAATACGTATAATATATAATTCTGTGATCAGGAGTTTCACTGCCCAGGAGATGAAGATGACACAGATAAAACCTCCGTGGAATGCCGGGCATAGAAGCGAAAATCGGAGTAGAAGGCATTTCTTTCATGAGCAATAATAAAGTCGTGATTATCTACTAGAACAGAAAAAGTAGTTAATATGATGCCTGTAAATGCTTCCCCCTGTGTTATTTTTCAAGCTATAAGATGCTGATGCCGAGCGAACATGGTATTTACAGCAACGTGAGGCACGAATTGAATTCCTTTTAAGCTGCAAGGCATTGACCGAATAATTTAATAAATTCAATATAGCTGTAGATGTTTCATTTTATAAAATTTTAATAGTTGTTAGGGTCCAGAAACATTCTTTGATCGAAACAAACAAGTCAATGAAAGTAGGAGCACTGAAGAATGAATGTAAACAAAAGGGCTGACCTCTAACAGGTACCATTGATGTCCATGAATTAGATTGTAATATTTTCTTATTTGTCTTTAGCGAAGAATTTCCTAAAATCAACACATTATTAACCCTTGTTGATTATGAACAGAACCCTCATGTTACACTAAAAGACTGCACCTCCAATATCTTTTTATTTGAGATTGGTTTTTCAGGTTCAGACTTATGGGTAGGTTCGTAAAATATTACTTATAAGTATATGCTTATACATAATTGAACATTGTATTGTTTGATTTTTTTATTTTATATTTTTAATATATGTTTTTATTTTTTTAATATAATACTTTTGTTATGAAAAATAAGAAATATAAATAAATATATGTAAATAAATTCAAACGAATATTAATGAATGAAAATAAATGTCAAATATATGAACAAGTTTTTTTTTTTATTAGTGTTTGTTCATTTAAAAGTGTTTGTTCATTTATTTAAATAAACAAAAAATTTTATTTATGTTTGATAGTTCGTTTAACAAATAAACTAACATAAATAAACTATTTGCTAATCGTTCAATTTTTTTACAGTCTAACTCTTGGGTAAGGGTTTACAACCTTCCCCTTAAGCTCATGACAATCGTAAACGCAACTAATAGGAAACAAGCCCGTCTAATTAATGCAATCGTAGTTTTTAATAAATTTAAAAAAATTTTACAACGTGCGACGTACACTATTAATACCATTAAATTAATTAAAAAGGAATAAAAATTTTAAAGACGCAACATATAATTAATAATTATTTTTTAAAAAATTCAATTAAATTATTTTATATATTAAAATTTTGATTTTTTAATAAGGGTAAACTACATATTTAGTACCTCACCTATTTTTGTATTTTTATTGAACCCTTATTATATAAATATTACTTCAATTTGACCCTATTTTTTATAAAAAATAATTTAACCCTTAACTCTCAACCTAAAACCTTAAGCTATAAACCTTAAAACCTTAAAACCTTAAATTTTTTTTTTATAAAAAAAGTAGCTAGCTGATTCTAAAATTAAGCTTCTCTACGAAATAACAATTAGTAAAGGAATGCCAACAATTAAGTGCTGCATAACTTTAGAAAACAAAGGCTTAAATTCAAAAATTAATAAATTCTATAACCCAGAAAGAGTGATATAATTAATTTAAAAATCACGTTCATGAATATTAATTACCATGAAACCTTTTACCATTCATTCTACTTAAACCGCTTAATTTGTTAAAAAATTAATTGTTACTGTCACATGTTATCTAACTTGATGTTAAATCTAGTTGCATAATAAAATTAAATTTTAAAGTAAAAATTAGGTAAGACAAATTGGGGTTAAAATATGTAAAATAATACATTTGCCTTGAGATACGCTAGAAGTATGGATTGGGAGTTTATGAGCTTATTCCAGCGTTGATGATGATGTTGGATTAAGCATCCATCTCGTATGATGCAAAAATATGAAAATCGAGCAAGAAAAAACGAAAAAAATAAAAGAGTAGAAGACACGATACGACATCGCAGCAGAGGGGAGAATTCGAGTAATCCTCGTGCGAACTCCCCTCAAAAACACAAAAAAATTAAATTTTATTAAGTTTGGGTGACCTGCCATGCAAGCGCACTTGTCATGGCAAAGGTCTTAGACGATAAAAAAAGATCAAGACTCAGTCCCATGACAAATAAATATCATCAGTAGGACTTTCTGCCCTAACATCTTACACATCCTTTCAGAAACAAACCACTCGATCCCACATTGCCGGTTCACAGCTTGGACGCCTCGCTAATTGCCACCGTACATCTGAAAATAATAAGCACCTCCAAATCTCAGCCGCAGAAGAGACAACCTTTTGAAAGCCAGAAACTATTAAATTTTTAAACTTATACCCTAAACCATATATCCTCATGAGATAAATATATACTTAAACATAAAATCGATCATTAATAAACAAATTCTAAGACATGATGAACCCAAATCAATGAATAAAAGAAAATAGTTTAGCATACTACTAGAGTAAAATGGACCCAAAGCCAATTTATATTGTAACTTAACAAAAAAATATTAAATATTGCTAATAGAAAGTTGTGTTGCTTAGGGGTAAAAAAATTAACGTCGTATTCAGGAACAAAAATTGTGGGAAATAGGGATTCATGAGGGTGTATGGTTTAGAGTATAGGTTTAAGAGTTTAAGGATTTAAGTTTTATAGTTTAGGATTTTAGGTTGAGGGTTAAGGGTTAAATTATTTTTTTATATATGGCCAAATTGAAATAATATTTAAATAACGAGGGTTCAATAGAAATACAAAAATAGTTGAGATACTAAAAATGTAGTTTACCCTTATTAAAAAAATTAAAAAATTTAATATATATATATATAATTTAATTAATTTTTAAATTGTTATTAATTGTATATTAAGTCCTTAAATTTTTTAATTCTTATTAATTAATTTAATAATGTTCAACGGTGTTCAGCGTTAATGATGTTCAACAATGTTCGTCACACGTGGTAGACTCATCCATAAATTTATTCATACTGTAAAATTTGAAATTTAACCTAATTAGTGTAATCATATTTTTTAGGCTTAAATATAACTTTAGTACCTAAACTATACACATTCTCCTAAGTTGGTACCTAAAGAATTTTTTCTCCCAAGTTGATATTTGAACTATACACTTTCTCCCAATGTAGTACTTAAAGAACTTTTCCTCCCAAGTTGGTACCCAAAATTTAATTCCATCCACTATTTTAATACTTTTATTAACAATTTTAGTCCCAAAATTTATGCATTCAATCAATTTAGTCATAATTCGAAATAATTCAATAAATTTAACATTACATATTTACAAATTTCATCAATTTAATCATTTTTTGTGAGAATATCAAATCAAGCGAGTCCATCAGATCAAAGCAACAATTGGATAACTGAATTCTATCAATATGTTATGTTTAAACTTTTATTATAGTAAGAAAGTAATATAACATCTCTAAGAGAAAAACAAACAATTTAGGTGAATAGCACATAGTAAATTGATAGAATTTTTAAATATAGAAAGTTATATTTATTGAATTGTTTCAAATTAGGACCAAATTGATAGAATGTATAAGTTTTGGTACCAACTTGGGAACAAAAATTCTTTTGATACCAAATTTAGAGAAATTGTATTGTTCAAGTACTAATGTGAGAGAAGATTTTTTTAAATACCAACTTGAGAGAATATATCTAGTTCAAGTACCAAATATATATTTAAGCCTATTTTTTATTAATAGCTGTATTTTTTATTTTCACGTGCAGTCTTCATTAAATTGTTTTTAACACGAATTTCTCACATCCCTGATTTTTTAGTTATTTTATCTTTATACGAGTATTTGACTCGGTGATAGGGGTGGGGCAGAGATGATTTTGTATTCTCCATTCCGTCCCTAACACTTGCGGTTACGGTTTTGAAGAATCTCATTAAATGCTTCAGAGATTTTTTTTTCGTTCTTACACCCTTCCTGTGTGAATCCCTGCGGTTTTCGGGGAATCCCCATCCCCACAAACTTAAACAAAATTATTATTTTACTAACCAAAATAAATGGCCAATTCAGTTTAAAATATAAAGTTTGGATAATTCGTTGGAAGCACTGTTGTGTTGGGGAAGATTTAGACGATGGTTTTAGCTTGTATATAAAAACTAAGATAGAAACATGTTGAGAAACTTGAGTGTGACTAGGTTTGAGAGAAAGTTAAAGCGATAATAATATAGTTAAGATTTTTTTATTAAGATATATATTAGGGGTATATATATATATATATATAGTATATATTTTAAAAAAATCTTGTGAAATATCGAGATCTTTGCGGATATTTTTTAGATCACCGCGATTATGGTTCGATTATCTCTACGGTTCGGATATAGCAATCTCCGTCCCTATTCCCATTTGAGCATCGATTATAAAACTTCCCCTATCCTCGTCCCTGTGGATAAAGATTTCAATTATTTTCCATCTCGCCAGTTTAAACCCCACGAATTTTAAATATCCCCATCCAATTTCCACCCCTAATCAGAAATTGATGCACAAAAACTAGAATGAATCTTAAATATCCAGGTTTAATATTTTTAATCTAAAATTCTTATAGTCAATGAGTTAAAATTACGAAAGAGTGTAGAACGGGTGATGTATATTGTTACCCACAATAAACTGTTACTCCCTCCGTCCCATTAATTTTGTCCATTATTGACTTTTTTTGGGTCAAATTTTTTGAACTTTGACCTATTATTATATAAAATTTATTATTGAAAAAATATATAAAAAAATATATTTTATAAACTTTCAATCAAGTAGTTTTAAAATATATATTTTATAAAATGTAATTGTTTAAAATATTTAAAATAATCATGGTCAAAGTTTAAAAATATTGACTTTTAAAAAGTCAATAAGGGACAAAATTAATGGGACGGAGGGAGTATATATTATTAATTTTTTAATGACATTTAAATAAATATTAATTTGTAGGCACTTAACATATAATTAATCATATTTTAAAATAAAATTTAAATTTAAATTAAATAATCGTTCATCATCCCTTGTGTCCTGGTGGCAAAGGTAGATGTTCATCATCCTTTGGGACTCGGGTTCGAGCACCAGTAATGCATGTTGTGTGTGCTGTCTTTGAAAAGACTAAGAAAATTGAACAGATACTACGCTTGTATCACACCAGCATATTCAAAAAAAAAATATTAGTATTGAATTCTCGATTTCCACTAAAAAGATATTAGAAAATAAAAGATGAAAGGGTTATTTAATTTAAATTCTAATTTTATTTTGAAATATGATTAATTGCATGTTGAGTGTTTAAGAATTTTAATATTTATTTAAAGTCATTAAAAATTAAATAGTGTGTGACATTAATAATGTGTAGCGATGTGTATCGCTCGCTCCAAAATTTTCCTAAAATTACCAATAAAAGTTGAAGTTTTTATTTCATCATCGTAAACCTCATAAATATATATCAACTTTGATATCTTTCTTTTTTTCTTGGAATGCTTTTTAGTATAATTATTAGTATTTAATTTATTGGCCAATTAATTCGTATTGGATGCTACTAGTGGCGGAGCTAGGATTTTTATCTAGTGGGGTCAGGAGAAAAGTATGAGATGCAAAAGATTCTCATAGGGGTGTAAATGAACAGAGCGTTCGATGAACTGTTTGTATAACGTTCGTTTCTATTTGTTTATTTAGCCAAAAATGAGTATGAGCAATTTTTTTGTCCGTTTAATAAACGAACGAACACGAACAAAGGTGTGTTTGGTTCGTTAATGGTCACGAACAAGCTCGTTTATATGATGAAAATGCTTGTGGATGTATTTAAATACTACTTTTTGTTGTTGCTAAGGATGTTATATAAGTTCATGTTGAAATGTAAGTTTTATTTTGTTGCTTTTGTTTTATTTATTTATTGTTAATTTAGTTAACATTTCTGAACATATAAACGAACATGTTCGCAAACGAATAAACGAATACATTCACAAACGAATAAACAAACACGTTCGTGAACACTTAAACAAACACGTTCGCGAACACTAAACAAACGAACACGTACACCTTCAAAAATAAATAAACGAACAAGAACACAATATTAAAAATTTAAACGATCATGAACAGAACATGAACACCTTTAAAAATAAACAAACGAACACGAACATAATCTTGTTCGTTCAAGCTCGGTTTATTTACACCACTTGATTCTCATACTGTTGGGAAACTCCGGTACACCCCATGGCGCAACAAAAAATTATCCGGTGAATTCCGCCAGTGATCCATGTACAAGGGACGAATTCGGGGTGAGTAAGGATGAAATATTACCTTAATAAATCCAGTATCTTGATATCCTTAGGGAGTTAGGATAAACCAAATCGAATTCGAGTCGTCACAATAGCGCTCCGACCTTTACGCAATCCACCCGAACGAAACGAACAATATTTCTCTTCTCTAACTGTTAGAGAGGTTTTCCGAAAAAGCATATTTTGGCTGCTAGAACTTATGCCTTTATATAGTATTCAAAAACTTAATTCTAATTAAATTCGAATTCATTAAATATACAATATATTTAACCGAATATAATTAAATATGTAGAATCTAATTCTACTTTAATTTGAATTCATTAAATATACAATATATTTAACTGAATACAATTAAATATGTAGAACCTGATTATACTTTAATTAGGTTTCTTTAAGGATATATATATTTTAATAATGTTTGATAATTACAATAATTATCTAATTATTAAAAAATATATAAACGAGATTATCTATAATTACAATAATTATAATAATTTTGTCTTTAATAATTAGTACGTGTACAATAAGTTTGTACACATGCTATCTAGTCGATATTTGTTCGTTTCAATCATAAGGTGTGACCCTTGTAGGTTCATGTAACGTTAGTAGTAATATCTAGAACAATCCTCATATTACAAACAATGAGTGACATCTAGCAATACATCATTGCTACCTAAGTTACATAAAGTCGTGGTTCGACTTTACCTTTTTCTGTGATTATCTTCTTTTATATATTACATCAATTTGTCCTTGTATCTAGATCGAACACAAGTCATGGATTAGTCACACTTGTATAGCCTATCTAATATTTCTTGATATCTTGAGTAAACTATGATAAGAATAACTATGATATCGCATATCAATTTATTCGAGCATGACCATGCATTTTCTAGTCTCACTCAATCAAGTGGCCTACAATATTACTCCTATTATGTAGGAGAGACAAATCCTATCTTGATCAACCATATTTCGCTATATAGAGTGTGACATATCCAATATTAGTCTTTATAGTGTAGTCCGTTACAATACACGTTTGACTGCATCAAAATATGTCGCTCTAGTTATTGAAATAATGATGATCTCAAGTCTGAGGACCATACACATAGTTATCACCATGAGTAATGTTGTGACTGTCACATAATAATCCAAGAAACATGCTCATAGCGGGTTAGTCCAATATGTCATTCTCTAACACATACTTATGTATTGATTTTGACATATCTATGTCAATAACAACACTTTGTTATCAATCAACTACATATTAGTCTTAATATATTATTGTTGTCCACGCCCACAATAATTCTCGACTAAAGACATTCAAGAATAACTATATTATTCTGAGGACTTTATTATAATTCAGTTTATTTATAGATGCACAGAATAAGAACGAAATAATAATAATGACTTTATTAATAAATAAGATAAAATAAGTATGTCTTTTACCATCATCTCATGGTTGGTCTTTGGGCATACTCCAACACATACCACTATACAATAAGTATTATTGACCCTAAACCCCAACAAATTAAGTGGGCTAAAATCTAATATTTCATATGAAAAAGTCTATATTACTGTTGCGTGTAAAAGTGTCTATCGCAATGTAGTGCAAGTGTACACGACGCAAGTAGTAAAGTGATACGTAAGTATCAGATATCGTCTCCACAAGGACTGGGCTAATAGCTTTAACCTGGAATTACTGCACTGGAGGGGAAAAGAAGGAGTTTAAATGTTTGTCACGATATAATAAAGAATACTAAAAATAAAAGAGTAAAGAATTCAGGATAGAGAGAATGGGCCGATATTGAATTGCTCAGTAGTGTAGGTGTTGCAAGGTCTAGGAATCTCTGTTCTGTCGTTGCGCCTGTCGCGGCAGCACCTGTCGCGGCAGCGGTTTGTTGTTAGTCGCGGCAGCGATCACACAACTCTGTACTTCAAGCTTGGCAAGAATCTCTGTTGTGCCTTGGCCTATCCCTAGGTCCAAGTCTGTCGATGAACACGTCTTTGATGATACCTCCCAACGTGAATCGAAGGATGAACACCGATGTTGTTGAATTCTTCCTTAGCCACTTAACCTCGTCCTATCCCTAGGTCCGAGATAGTTCAACCATAAACTAGAGAACCAGTACTTACTCCTTTCGTATACTTAACTCTCCCGATATTAAGTAAATAGATAATCTTACAATGCTCTCCCGATACTCTTGCAAGATGTTGAAACCAGAATAAGTAAACTTGAAGTCTATTTTATTGAACATAAAAATTCCTAAAACAAATGCAATCATTGCAACTACTTTACAAATCAACCCTTAGCCCTAGAGGAAGTTTAGAACATGATAAGAAGGGGAAAATGACTAGGGTTTAGAAGAGAAGGCGAGAGAGTAAGATATCCTTCCCTAGGTCGAATTACATGCCTTTATATAGGCCTTGGGTTCAAGTTTTCTAATATGGCAAGAATACAAGTTTAAACTAAAGTACAACTCTATTAAAGACTAAATCTTCAAGGCATATGTCTTTAATTCGTCCTTCCTTCTTGCTTGGAGTTTCTTCCTTGAACTTTGGGCTTGACCTTCATTCTGATCTAGGGCATGGAAAAATATAAGGGTGCTCCATGACAGACCGGCTTAATTTTCTCTTTCTGTCGAGGCCCACTTCACTTCTTTCTCTTCACCATTGCTGTCGTCCTTGGCTGGCACGGCAGCGGCCATGGCAACATCGTCCTCCTCGTCTGCAAATCCAGTTCCAGCTCTGCTTCTTCACTGCTCAACATCTGCTTCTCCACTGCCCTCCATCTGCTACAACAGCTACCTTCAAAAGCAACCAATTTTAGTAGAAACTGTGCCAATTGATATAATTGTGATGTATAAATGAAATCTAACCTAAATGCAATGAATTATGCTTGAATGCAGCAGAAATATGGGTTAAATAGGGGGTAAAATATAGACCTTTTACACACTCAAAACACCCCCAAACTCAAGTTTTTGCTTGCCCTCAAGCAATTCAGACCTAAAAAAGAAAAACAAAATTTTTGTTTGGCTTAAAACAGTGAACTTTTCCTTACCTACCATTCATTCCCTATTGTGAGCAACACCTTGTTGGATAATTCAGGATTCATCTGGAATCTTGTTATAATTCTCGTGTAGTGTGTGCATGCTTGTGAACAATTATATGCCAAGACTCCCTTAGCTAAGCTTCTAACTTGAATTTTTATGTCAATTTTCATCTTTTTGGAGGCAATTCTTAGGCTCATTTAGTTTTTATTTAGACTCGATTCTATTTTCTTAAGCTTAAGTTTGACTAGAGCCGGTTTCGGGCACCTCTAGTTAACTTCCTAGAGCTGGTTTCGGGTACCTCTAGGTGTATTGAGTCTATTTTTCTTAACTTCTTTTCCTAGAGGCAGTGTTAGGCACCTCTAGGGGCAACTCAAGTGTTAAGCTTTCTATTCTGGTTTACTAGCAGAGTTCTAGACAATATAAAAGTCACAAATAGTGTTTAAGATTTAGAACTATAGTAAGGGTCTAAACTGTTCCTAAAACTATCCTAAAGGCACTGCCACGACAGAGGCTGTCATGCCAGGTAAGTTCAGTTCAAAGACTTAAGCCAAATTTTGATCATTTTTTTGCAAGCAAAAATAAACCAATTAAAAGACACAATTTTTAAACTTAAAAAGACTTCATTAATGGAGGGATGCCACCCCCAAACTCGAGGGTTGCAGTGCCCTCAATGCAAATGATAGAGATGAAAAAGAGAAGTAAAATAACATCACAAAATATAACAACATGGCAGACAACAATATAAGATAAGAAAATTAAAATTTCAAGCGCTGTCGTCGCCACCGCTACTACTGCTGCTGAGTTGAATCTGCCGACGGGCAGTGACTTTTCTTGTTGGTGCTGGCAGATGGATGGGAGAGGCAGAAGTGTTCTTGGTTTTGGCTTCCCGTGGAGGTTGGATACGGGTAGAGGAGATATGAGGTGGTTTCTCCAATACCTGAACCTCCTCGGAGCTGCTACTGCTGCTGCTGCCGCTGCTGCTACTGCTGTTGCTGCCGAATTTTTCCTGGTCGGATGGGTCAACTCCGGGGCTTGTTTTCTGCCGTTTCTTCGGGGTAAACTCCTTGGACAAGTTCCTCTTGACAGCGGGCTCGTCATCGGATGTCGCCCAAATTTCAAAGGAGGAGAAACCAGCAATATACATGTCGAGGTCAGACATAGGCTCTTTTCTCTTGGCTCCCCAGGCAAATGTTTCGGCTGTGCGGTTGCCGCCTGCAGCTATTGTGGCCGGGGTCGGGGTTGACGCGGCAAATGACGTTCTTGGTGTGGCAGCAGGGGTAGGGGTATGGGCAGGTGTGGGGGCAGCAGAATAATTGTTGAGGAAGGCAGGGAACAATACATCAGGGAAATTAAGAGAGGTGTGGATGAAATGTATCGTTGCGGTGGTAAAGTCTCGGATGAAACTCATCAGGCCTAGTTGCCGTTTTCCATTTTCTGCAGGGCAGCGAGTATTTGTGTGGAGGTGTCTGCTGGAGGAGCTGCTGCGGTGGGTTGCCTGGGTTCTGTGGTGGCAGGCTCGGTTTGGGTGGGCTCTGTCGGCTTACCTTCCGCGGCAGTGGGGTCAAAGGACGACAGGGGTGTGGCAGCTTTGAGTTCCTTTAGGCTGAGGATGTTCCTATCTGTCTAGCCTTTTCTTCGGACTCTTAAATCCTCGGCAGCTTCCGGTACATTGTGGCCGCGGTAGAGGGCAGTAATGAGGTATGGTAGAAGAGTGGTCCTGACGGCCGGTATGCACAATCCAATATTCCCTCCCGGACGTATCTCCCAACGTTAATTGACCTCTCATTTAAAATTGAATGGATGAGGGCTAACCTGGGTTGGTCTACCGTTGTGTTGTGCAAGGAGGGCATAATCCGCTTCTTGATAAATGTATTCCAAAGCTTTGCCTCTGAAGTGAGTTGAACTCGTTTTACCGTCCTTGGATGTTTAGGATCGGTATTCCACTCGGTACCCTCGTCTGTGAGTTCTGCCATCACAGCATCGTAATATGCCGGCTCTAAGCTTTCTATAAATCTTTGGTGGCCATCTTCCTTTCTCCCAACATAGAACCCATAGAGTGTGTTGATGTATTCGAGCTCAAAAGGTATCTCTTTTCCTCGGACAGTTACTGCTATCACTTCCCTGCTGTCGATGGCAGCATAAAATTCCTGGACGAAAGTTACGTTCATCTCCTCCGGCTGCTCGACAAACATCTGCCACTGCAAGGCTCTGATTTTGCGGGCTATGAATGGTTGCAGCCCAAGGCTCTCCGTTCTGGTGGTGTAGACGAAACCTTTCTCTTCCCACACGTCTCTGATCTGGAAAGAGCTGGGAGTGGATGCTGCTGGGGCAGATCCTGAGGCAGCACTACAACGGGTATTTCTGGTACTCATATTGCAAGGACTGTGGAAAGAAAATGAAAGCAAATAAAATTCTTGGGGAAACAAGTAGAGAGAGTAAAAGTGAGTGAAAAATGAATAGTAAAATGGGGTTTATATAGAGTGGGAGTTTGTTGCCCGTTGGAGCTGTAACGGCAGGCGCGAATAACGGGGCCAACTGTTACGCGGTTTCTGACGCGTCTGTCATGCGTTTCCGTGTCTGCTGCGCATCTGTTACGCGTTTGCGTGTCTGCCGCGACAGCGTGTTGACAGACTGGATTTTCCGCGTCTGCTGCGGCAGCTGTAACGGCAGGCTCCTAAGTTGGGCTTTTTGGGCTGATGGAAAGATGATGGGCTGAATTCACTTCTCCTCTTCTTCTTGTCTCCTTTATTTCCTAAAAATAATAAAATAAAAACTTAGTTCCTAAGAATGAAATAATTCTAATTACCTAATATATATAAATAAAAATAAAAATAAAATTAAGTTAAATTAGGGATGCCAAAAGGGGCTTCTCCTAAAGTAACCGCTTCCTGCATTCTTGGGGCTTCAGTCCCCTGATAATGCTTCAATATTTGTCCGTTGACTTTAAATTGGTGTCCGTCTTTTAAAGATCTGATTGTGATGGCACCGTGGGGAAAAACTTGCACTATTTGAAATGGGCCGGACCACCTAGATTTCAACTTTCCTGGGAAGAGTTTCAACCTAGAGTTGAACAACAACACAAGCTGCCCTGGGCAGAACTGTCGTGGCAGCAACTTCTTGTCATGCCACTTCTTTGTGTTGTCTTTGTAGATCCTTGCGTTGTCATAGGCCATTGCTCGAATTTCTTCTATCTCATTCAAGTCAAGCAACCTTTTCTGTCCTGCCTTTTCCAAGTCCATATTCACTGCCTTGATGGCCCAGTAGGCTATATGCTCAATCTCGACAGGTGGATGGCATGTTTTCCCATAAATCAGCCGGTAGGGTGACATTCCCAATGGAGTTTTGAATGATGTTCTGTAGGCCCATAATGCATCATTGAGGTGTAGAGACCAGTCCTTCCGAGTTGGCTTAACTATCTTTTCAAGAATGTTCTTAACCTCTTTGTTGGATATTTCAGCTTGTCCATTGGTCTGAGGGTGGTATGTTGTTGCGATCCGATGTTTGACACCATACTTTTTTAAGGCAACAGCTATAACCCTATTATCGAAATGCCTCCCTTCATCACTGATGATCGCCTTGGGGATGCCAAATCTGGAAAATATGTTTTTATGCAAAAACCTCTGAACCGTCTTGGCATCGTTCTTCTGAGTAGCGATCGCTTCAACCCATTTGGACACATAGTCCACTGCCAGGAGGATATATAAGTTCCCACATGAAGTTGGGAATGGTCTCATAAAATCAATCCCCCAAAGATCGAAGATCTCGACTTTAAGAATGTTTTGCAGCGGCATCTCATGTCTTCTTGAGATATTTCCAGTCCGTTGACACTTGTCACAGTTTTGTAGAATATCTGAGCATCCTTAAATAGTGACGGCCAATAGAATCCAGACTGCAAAACTTTGGCAGCAGTTTTATTACCACTTAAATTTCCTTCATATTGTGAAGCATGACAGTGATGAAGCACAGCTTCCTGTTCATCCTGTGGTACGCATCTCTGGATAACCTGATCTGCACAATTTTTGAAAAGAAGAGGTTCGTCCCAATAATAATGCTTAACATCATTTTGGAACCTCTTCCTAGCTTGATAGTTAAGGTCATGAGGAGTTATTCCGCTAACTAAATAATTAACGAGATCCGCATACCAGGGGAGTTCAGAAAACTTACCTGCCGCCATGGCTGTCGCGAAAATGCTTGTGGCAGCGAACAACTGCTCGTCAGGGAAGGTCTCCAGTATGTGTGTCTCGTCTGTTGGGAGACTCTTTCCCTTCTCCAGTCTTGACAAGTGATCTGCAACTTGATTCTCTGTCCCCTTTTTATCCTTGATCTCAAGGTCAAATTCTTGCAGTAGCAGAATCCAACGTATCAGTCTAGGCTTTGCATCCTTTTTGGCGAACAGATACTTTAATGTAGAGTGGTCTGTGTGGACTATGACCTTCGTTCCAAGTATGTATGAACGGAACTTGTCAATGGAAAACACCAAAGCTAACAGTTCTTTCTCTGTTGTGGTGTAGTTTACTTGTGTGTCGTTCAGTGTTTTGCTGGCGTAGTATATAACATGAAAGAGCTTGTCTTTCCTCTGCCCAAGTGCTACCCCGACAGCATAGTCACTAGCATCACACATGATCTCAAATGGTAGTTTCCAATTTGGTGGTTGTACTATTGGGTCTGTTACCAGCTTTTCTTTCAGAACCTTGAATGCCTCAGTACATTCGGTGTTGAAGTCGAAGGGACGGTGCTGCTCCAGAATATGGCATAAGGGTTTGGTGATCTTCGAAAAGTTTGCGATAAACCTCCGATAAAAACCAACATGCCCTAAAAAACTCCTGACTCCCTTGACTGTGGTGGGTGGCGGCAACTTTTCAATTACCTCGATCTTAGCTCTGTCGACTTCTATGCCGCAGCAGCTTACTTTATGGCCTAGGACTATCCCTTCATCCACCATGAAGTGACATTTCTCCCAGTTCAATACCAAGTTTGCTTTCTCACATCTCTCGAGCACTTTCTGTAGGTTGTCTAGGCAGCTTTCAAAGTTGTCTCCAAAGACAGAGAAATCATCCATGAATATCTCCAGGAAATCATCCACCATATCGGAGAATATTGCCATCATGCACCTTTGAAAGGTTGCTGGTGCATTGCAAAGTCCAAATGGCATCCTCCGAAAAGCGTAAGTACCATATGGGCAAGTGAATGTCGTCTTCTCTTGATCCTCCGGTGCAATGGCTATTTGGTTGTAACCTGAGTATCCAACAAGAAAACAGTAGTAAATATTTCCCACTAATCTATGAAGCATTTGATCAATAAAAGGCAGGGGAAAGTGGTCCTTCCGGGTAGCCTTGTTAAGCTTCCGGTAGTCTATACAAACCCTCCAACCGGTCACAGTCTTGGTTGGGATTAACTCATTTTCTTCGTTGGTTACCATAGTTATTCCTTCTTTCTTGGGAACGCACTGCACCGAGCTCACCCACTTGCTATCCGAGATGACATAGATTATTCCAGCATCTAGCCATTTGATGATCTCCTTACGAACCACCTCTCGCATAGCATCGTTTAGACGTCTCTGGGCATCAATGGTCGGCTTATGATCATCCTCTAAGAGGATTTTATGCATGCATAGTGCCAGGCTGATGCCTTGGATATCAACTGTCGTCCATCCAATAGCCTTTTTGTGCTGTTGCAGCATCCCTATAAGCTGGTGTTCCTGTTCCTGCATCAACTTGGAAGAGATGATTACGGGAAACGTATCATTTAAACCAAGGAAAACATATTTAAGTTGCCCTGGCAGGGGCTTAAGATCTAGAACATGTGGCTCTACAGTTGATGGCTTTTAGACTATATGTTCATTCGAGGTCTAGTTTAAGGGCTCGAATAACTTACCTGGACAATTGCCTATCCAGTTTACCTTCTCTTGATCTTCAGTATCAGATATATCAGATTCTGAGGAGCTGCTGTCGTCGTCGCTATCGTGACAGTCTTCTAAATGGCTGCTGGGGTAGTGGCCAATTTTGATGTCATGGCAGCCCGACCTGATGCAGGGTTGGTCAAGGATAACTTCAGTGATAGCCTTGTATTCTTCTTCTGCATCAGCATGTTTTATTGCTTAGAGAACATTCAGCTTGATCTCTTGATCGTTCACTCTCATGGTGAGTTCTCCGTTTTCCACATCAATCAGTGATCTTCCTATGGCTAAGAAGGGTTTCCCCCAGGATGATTGATGCATTCTCATCTGCTTCGCAATCTAAAACAAGAAAGTCAGCAGGAAAAATAAATTTATCCACTCTTACCAGAATATCTTCAATTTTTCCTTCTGGATGAACGTAAGAGCGGTCTTCCAGCTGTAGTACGACTGTTGTGGGCCGAGCTTTTCCAATACCTAATTTCTGAAAAACAGATTTGGGCATTAAATTTATACTAGCACCAAGATCACAAAGTGCCTTACCCACAAATTTATCTCCGATTATGCACGGTATGATGAAGCTCCCAGGATCCTTCTTCTTCTAGGGTGGATGCTTGTGCAGAATACTCATGCATCCCTCTGTCATTTTAACTGTTTCAAATTCCCCAAGTCTGGATTTCTTTGACATGGCATCCTTGAGAAATTTGGCATAACCAGGCATCTCCTCGATAGCATCTAACAGCGGGATATTGATATGAACCTACTTAAAAATATCATAGATTTTCTTAAGCTGGGAATCTTGTTTCAACTTCTGTAACCGCTGAGGAAAAAGAGGTGGAGGACGGTAATCAGCAATACGTCATTCCCACTGCATTCGGATCTGAGGAGGCTTAGGTTCTTCATCTTTCTCCTTTGTCCCTTCTACTATCGTGATAGGTTCATCGGCTGCAGGCTGTTTGTCGTCTGTCGGGGCAGCGTTCTCGGCAGTCGACTCCAAGGCTGGTTCCTTAACTGATTCAGCTTCCTTCTCTGGCCCTGGTAATTTCTTCCCACTTCTTGTTGTGATGGCTTTGCACTATTCATGTGTGGGTTGTCTAGCGTTTTCAGTATCGCTAGGAAATCCTCCATTCTGCCTCGGTTTAATATGCTGGGAAACCTGACCCATCTGTGTTTCCAGTGATTTTAGAGTAGCTTCATGGTTGGTCATCCGCATCTCTGTTTTATCCATGAATGACTCAGTTCTTTTGACAAAGTGATTCATGTTTTCAATGTAAGTTCCTGTTTGGGACATGAATGTAGCCAAGGTTTGCTCCAATATACTAGTCGTGGCAGCTGGTGGTTGTTACTGCTGTTGCTGCGGTTGCTGCCGAGTAAGTATTCTAGGTCCCCCTGAAAGTGTTCTGCGCTTGAGGATTCAGGGCATTGTTAGGGTTGCTCCAAGAGAACTTGGGATCCTTTCTCCAATTGGGATTGTAGTTGTTGGAATTGTAGTTCTGTTTGTTGTAGTTCCCAACTTACATCCCTTCCTCTAACTGTAGTGGACAATCTTCCGAACTGTGATTCCCATCACAAGTTTCACATATCTCTTCAGCGGAGTAGACAAGTTGTGAATCTTCTTTCAAGAGCTTTTTCACTGCCTTTGTGAGATATGCCACTTGTGTTTTTAGAGAACTGTCGGCCTCATAATCTTTCACAGCTAGTACTCGTTTACCCCCTCTTCTTGCTGTAGGAAACTGTTCCTCATTCTTTGCCAGGTTTTTTAATACTACCATTGCGTCTTCTAGATCTTTGTCCAACAACAATCCAT
Organism: Hibiscus tridactylites; assembly: GCA_958450335.1. Taxonomy (NCBI): domain Eukaryota; kingdom Viridiplantae; phylum Streptophyta; class Magnoliopsida; order Malvales; family Malvaceae; genus Hibiscus; species Hibiscus tridactylites. The sequence continues at coordinate 23,087,712 of OY288268.1, read as the reverse complement.
TTGCTGCTGAATCAATTCTCATACGAGTCTGTAAATTGGCAGCATTATAAAACTTAATTACCTGGTTCCAAACGGGGAATCCATGCATTGGGCAGTTCCTCAGTAGGGTGGTAAATCTGTCCCATGCCTCGTGCATTGGCTCGTCATCTTCCTGTTGAAAAGTAGCAATTTCGTTACGTAATCGCTCAGATAAATGTGAAGGATTAAAACGAGACAAAAATTCACGAGTTAAATCTGCCCAAGTTCGTATTGAACCCGACGTTAGTTTATTCCACAAAGTTTTCGCCCTGTCCCTCAATGAATGAGGAAATAACCGAAGCCTCAGTATCTCCGAATTAACTCTTGGTAGTCTAAATGAACCACAGATTTCCTGGAACGTTTTCAGATGCTCCCTAGCATCCTCTGTAGCAGCACCACTAAATTGGTCAGCGTTATTAATCATGCTGAACATGACAGGTTTCAGCTCGAAATTTTTAGCTTCTACGTCTGGCAGGGTGGTCTCTAGCTCCACATGATCGTTGATCATGTAGTCTCGGCATGATCGGCGTGCGGTAGCGACAAGAGAATCGGCAGGTTGTTCGTTCCTCCCATCTCCGACAGGATCTTCAGCATCCTGGGGATTCCTTTGGTTGTTCATGGCCTCTAACTGTTCTTCAAGGTATTCGTTTCTGGCTAACACGAAGCGAAGTCGGTTCCTAAGATTGTACGAGCGTTCGATTTCAGGGTCTAGTGGATACTCAGGTTCCTCTCCTCGTTTCGATCTGTGCATAAACAGAAAACCTTATAAAAAGCAAAAGTTAAACAATCCAAGTAAAAACAGAAAAAATAAAAGAAGTACAGTAAAAGATAGGGTAAAGATATGCAAGTCCCCGACAACGGCGCCAAAAACTTGTTGCGTGTAAAAGTGTCTATCGCAATGTAGTGCAAGTGTACACGACGCAAGTATCGAATATCGTCTCCACAGGGACTGGGTCAATAGTTTTAACCTGGAATTACTGCACGAGAGAGAAAAAGAAAGAGTTTAAATGTTTGTCACAATATAATAAAGAATACTGAAAATAAAAGAGTAAATAATTCATGATAGAGAGAATGGGCCGGTATTGAATTGCTCAGTAGTGTAGGTGTTGCAAGGTCTAGGAATCTCTGTTCTGTCGTTGCGCCTGTCGCGGCAGCACCTGTCGCGACAGCGGTCTGTTGTTAGTCGCGGCAGCGATCACACAACTCTGTACTTCAAGCTTGGCAAGAATCCCTGTTGTGCCTTGGCCTATCCATAGGTCCAAGTCTGTCGATGAACACATCTTTGATGATACCTCCCGGCGTGAATCGAAGGATGAACACCGATGTTGTTGAATTCTTCCTTAGCCACTTAACCTCGTCCTATCCCTAGGTCCGAGATAGTTCAACCATAAACTGGAGAACCAGTACTTACTCCTTTCGTATACTTAACTCTCCCGATATTAAGTAAATAGATAATCTTACAATGCTCTCCCGATACTCTTGCAAGATGTTGAAACCAGAATAAGCAAACTTGAAGTCTATTTTATTGAACAGAAAAATTCCTAAAAAAAATGCAATCATTGCAACTACTTTACAAATCAACCCTTAGCCGTAGGGGAAGTTTAGAACATGATGAGAAGGGGAAAACAACTAGGGTTTAGAAGAGAAGGCTAGAGAGTAAGATATCATTCCCTAGGTCGAATTACATGCCTTTATATAGGCCTTGGGTTCAAGTTTTCTAATATGGCAAGAATACAAGTTTAAACTAAAGTACAACTATATTAAAGACTAAATCTTCAGAGCATATGTCTTTAATTCGTCCTTCCTTCTTGCTTGGAGTTTCTTCCTTGAACTTTGGGCTTGACCTTCATTCTGATCTAGGGCTTGGAAAAATATAAGGGTGCTCCACGACAGACCGACTTAATTTTCTCTTTCTGTCGAGGCCCACTTCACTTCTTTCTCTTCACCATTGTTGTCGTCCTTGGCTGCCACGACAGCGGCCATGGCATCATCGTCCTCCTCGTCTGCAAATCCAGTTTCAGCTCTGCTTCTTCACTGCTCAGTGTCTGCTTCTCCACTGCCCTCCATCTGCTACAACAGCTACCTTCAAAAGCAACCAATTCCAGTAGAAACTGTGCTAATTGATATAATTGTGATGTATAAATGAAATCTAACCTAAATGCAATGAATTATGCTTGAATGCAGCAAAAATATGGGTTAAATAGGGGGTAAAATATAGACCTTTTACACACTCAGCAATTACCACATTGAAAACTCTATACTCAACAAATCAAGTGGGGTCAATTGCACCTCCACTTGTTACGCTACATCCGCCCATGGACACTACAAAGATTTATTATGAGCGTAATCCTTACTACTTGGATGTTCTATTCACAACTCTATAATTTGAATTTCTGATATTGCTTAAGAAATTTAGCGTCTCATCAGCTAGATATTGTTGTTGGATTTTTGGAATGGAATATAATGTATTTTGCAATATTTGGATATTGCATTGATATAATTATTATATATGAAAATTTGCTTTTATTAAATTGTATATATTTAAGAAAATAAACAAATCTAATTATTTTATAATAAATAAATATAAATGTTTATGTATGTAACAAGTAAAAAGTAAAAGGCTTAAATATACACTTGGTATCTGAACTATGCATTTTCTCTCAAATTGGTATTTAAAGAACTTTTGCTCCCAAATTGGTATCTGAGCTAGACACATTCTCCCAAGTTAGTACATAAAGATTTTTTACTATTAATTTGGTACCTGAACTTTAATTTCATTCACTGTTCTAATACTTTTATTAACAATTTTAGTACCAAAACTTATACATTATATGAATTTGATCCTAATTTAAAACAATTCAATAAATTTAATCCTTCATATTTAAAATTACAACAATTTAGTCATTTTATGATACTGTCAAACCAAGCGAGTCTATCAAATCAAAGCAACAATTAGATAACTGCATTCTACGATAAAACAACAAGTTATTGTTAAACTTTTATTATATCATGAAAGTAATATAACATTTTTGGGAGAAAACAAACGATTTAGGAGAATAACAAAGAGTAAATTGATAGAATGTATAAGTTTTTGTACCAATTTAGGAGAAGATGTCTAGTTCAATTACCAACTTGGGAGCAAAAAAAAACTTTAGGTACCGACTTGAGAGAAGGTACCTAATTCAGGTACCAAATTAGGAGAATTTTTTTTGAGTACTAACTTGGGAGAACGTGTCTAATTTAAATGTATATATATTTTTGAATAGTCTAAAGATGATTACAAGATAATATCTATTCAGACAAATACCAAATGTATATTTAAGCCAAAATAAAATGATGACCAATGATAATGAATTGTGAAAGAATTAAAATTAAAATATTTTTAATTAAAGCCTTATAATTTTTTTACTATAGTAAAAAGGTTGATTTTAATCTTACAAGAAAAAGAAACATTTTAGTTTAGATAAGTTCAAACATATCAACATTTTAGTCCAAAAAATTAAAGTTGTCAGTTATTTAAATTATATATTTTGGTTTAAATATTATTTAAGTTCTTGTCAATTTTGAAACGAAATAAATTGACTTTGAAAATAAAAATTAGTCTACGAAGATTTTGAAAGTCAATAAATAAAATAATCTACGATAGTGATGACATTTTTCGTTTGTACATAACACATGTTCAACTATGATTGAATAAATTTAAAATAGAATTGAATTTTTTTTATAATTTTAAAAATTTAATTTTTTTATGTATTTTTATACCTTGAACCCTTACTCACTCCCATCTAAAAATTCTAATTAATTTTTTCATTTATTTTTTATTAATAATCAATTAGTTTATTTTTATGAATATTTACACAAAAAAAATTAAAACATTTATGAAATCTAAATATAAAATTAATCAAGAGTTCTTAATGTTTTTTATTTTCTATTTTTTTTACTTTGTGTGTTTGACCATGGTTTAAAAGTAATGTGGAATGTATGTTTTATGTGTTACTTTCTTGTGTGATTGTAGAAACTAATTTATGCTGAATTTATGATTTGCAATTGTAATATTATTGTAAGTGAAGATAATGAAGTTTGAAGTTAGTATAAAAATTAATTTTACATTTAGATTTAGATTTCATGAGCGTTTACATTTTTGTAAAAATGAAAATAAATGTTTCTAGAGGGATTAATTTATTCAAATTTAAAATTAAGAGAACTATAAAGAGTGTTTAACCAAAAGATTTAATCTAAGTTACAATAATTTAGCGTTTTGAAGAAGAAGAAAAAACATTAACATTTTCAAACGTACATTACAAAGTAGAATATTTTCTATAGTAAAGAGTTTAAAAATAAACTTTTAGGTGTATTACATGGACTTATAATATAATTTAATCTCAAAAATAGATATGTTATATCTACATTTTTTAAGGCTTAATACACTTTTCTCCTTAAACTATACTTGTTTTCCCAACTTGCCCCCTAAAGTTTATTTTGATTACTTTTGCCTCCTAGCGTTTTTCGTCGTTACCTATATTGTCCCCTACCGTTAAAAAAATATTTTTTTGACCAATCAGAACACGCCACGCCATGTTCTTTATTTATTTCTAAATTTTAAAATAAATAAAAATAATAAATATATATTAATTTAATTATTTTTTCCAAAATGCCCCCCTTTGAAGCAGCAATGAGAGACAAAGCTTTGATATAAGCTTCAGTTCCACCAAACTTCGAATCGTCCTTGCTTTTCCCATCACAAGACCATCGGTGTCTAGTTTAGATAACAAAGAGATTCGTGTTTACTGCCTCAAAAGTGATGGAAACTGAAAGAAAATATGCTGACAATAGTAACCATACCCGCCCAACTCGCGCCGAGGCCTTATCGATTTTCATATGGAAACGTTTGTTGACTGTCGTTAGCGTAAGATTAGCATCCAATGGCTTTATTTTTTATATTTAGTTTATATTATTTGATTCATGGCGAGGATTTTAGGCTTTGGGGAAGAGAATTATGCCGAAAAATATTGGAAAATTGGGAAAGAAGAAAAGATGGAGTATTTTGGATATTTTAAGAGATATAATTAAATTCATAAATATTTTAATATATTTGTTTTATTTTAAAATTTAAAAATAAATAAAGAAATTGGTGTTGTGCGTTATGATTGGTCAAAACAACTTTTTTAACGATGTTAACTTTTTGAGGCTATATGGGTAACGACGAAAAATTTAGGAGGTAAAAGTGGACAAAACGCAGTTTAGGAGGCAAGTTGAGAAAGTATGTAAAGTTTAAAGGGGGAAATGTGTATTAAGCCTTTTTTCTGAAATATAAATAAAATAATTTGTAAGAGACAGAGCTATACTTGGGAGGGGCAATTGCCCCCACCCCAAGAAATATATTTTTTGTCTTTTTATATACATTTTTTTAAAAATTAATTTATTTAAGAATTTGTTTCTCACTTTCTCACATTTATATTTTACTCTTAATCCCAAATTTTAACTCCATCTCTGATTAAGAGTATGGGTATTTATACATTGATAATGAACCAAACGTTACCTCCTTATAAAACTTTTGAAAAAAAATATTTTTAAAAATAATAAAATTTGTTAAGTAATTTGGATGTTTGAGTAGCAATTATATATATATATAGGATCAACTTACACAATGTAAAACTCTTTAAGTTTTACACGTTTTTTGGATCGTTAGATGGGGGAATGGATGGCTCAGAATAACTCCTTACTCTCTCTTTTTCAAGTGATAATCTTCACATATTTACTGTTAATCTCATCAATTCGTTCCACTTATCAAACGGTTCAAAAAACGTGTTAAAGAGTTTTACACTGTGTAAACGGATTCTATCCTTATATATATATGAGATCGAATATATTATGGATATTTGGTTTCAAAATTGAAGGACTTATTTGATGGGATAGTTTTAAGATTGTTTATTATTCGGTTAAAATTAAATTAATTGATCAAATTGAGATTTAGTTCACTTAATCGGTCGATTAATGAAATATTCAATTGGTTATCGGTTCGAAACCAATTACTTAACTGAAATTTTAATATATAATGTATAACTAATATACTTTTTTAATTTTAAGCCCAAATTTAATCAATGACTCATTGTATTTAAAAACTAATAGTTAGTTTAATTTCAATATTAAGACAAACTCAAAAGAAAAAGATAAAGATAAAGAACAGAAATAAAAAAATATCTAACAAAAGAAATCTATTTTAAATGTATTGTTATTGTGAATTATAACATTAAAAAATTCGTTTAGTTCAAAAATCGACTAAATTAATTTAACTTAATTTGATTTGATTAATGATTTTTGGGGAAAATTGGGAAGGTTGCTTGAGATTAGGGTAATAGTTTTTTTAGTCATTAGTATCTGATTCATTGGTTAACTAATTCAGATTGAGTTTTGTAGAGACTCAATATGAGAGCGACCCCTCTTAACCCAATTTTTTCCACTCACAATATCATGATTCGAACCTCTAACTTTACTTGAGTGACCTAATACCTCATCTCGTTAGACCATCCGATTGTTGGTATTTTACTTTCACCTTTAATAATTAGAATTTCAATAAATAATTAATAAACACGGTTGTTGTCTTTTTTTTATATTAAAAAAAGCTTGTAGGCAGACGTAAGAGTGAAGAATCCTAATGTTAAAATTTGAACATATATAAAATAAAATAACAAGAATATTCTTAATTACTAAGTAGATCTCAAATCAACCCTTTTTCTTGTGCCTAACACTTCTTCCAAATAAATTGTCACAACCGAGATTGTGATTTAGAGATAAGAAGAAGATAGAATTTAAAAAAAATAAAAATCCACTAATTTCATTCATAAAATATCCCTAGTTACAATATCTAAAGGTATATATATTCTTTGCTGCACTGGAGTGATCCTTTGCTTCCGGTAACAAATTGACTTTGTGAACTTACATCACGTGAGTCTTTGAATATGTTAGGAGCATCCAACTTTCCTGCCTTAATTTTATCTCTGGAAATTTTAAATTACCAATTCCAGTATATAGGGTCATGACATAAATATCACCCACATCAACCTTTTTATATCTTTCTAAAAATAATTATTCTAAATATTAATACCATTTTTGCATGGTCGTAAAAACAGAGACCTCGAAATTAGATATTGACCTTTTTTTCATTTATTTTCACCTTTTCTTTTTCTTTAATCCAAAATAACTATTCATAACCATCTTTAATTCGTAAATAAAAATGAATTATATTTAAACGCTTTCGAATCTATAATCTCCTTAACGTTAAAATAACAACTCTTTTTTCTTGTAAATATAATTTTTCCGTAATTTTTATTTTCCCTTTTGATTTTTTTGGTAATTTTATAATTATTGTTAATATATATTTTTAACTTCGTTGAAGACCAATCGAATTAAAATCCAAGTTCCCATTGATATGATTTTTTGTTCAACTTTTTTATTTGAGACCCTTTAATTATTAAATAGTCACATATTAGCCCTATAAACTACACATGGTATTTCTGACCGATTAACCCTGTTTCCTAACAGTGCAATAAGCCAATAATAGTTAATGACATGATTATTGTTATGAGAAGGGAATTTAGTCATTAAGTGGAAGATTTAAATGCTTCATAATTCCAACTTCAGGAAAAAAAATTTATCTATGGTGATGGAGTGTAATACCCCTGGTTTTCTGATGGTGTGGGGGGATTAGGTCGACTATAACGTAAATTTATCGAAATTTACAATTTTTGTCATAAATATTAATAAAACATTTATAACCGACCTAATATGTCATTTTTTTTCAAAAGAATTCTAAATCGAGAAATATTTGAAAAAGTGAAGAGTTTAAGTCCTCAAAGGACTATTTTACCAAAGAGGGTGATAATGGAATTTTATGGCTCTTATATGAGACTTGCATGAGATTCATTTTCTTTTCATATGTGATGCTTCTCATTCATAATAGGATTGGTTTGTGTGGTCGATATGACTGTTTCGAAACCACATTGTGTTGAATGGTAAGTGCATCGATGAGAGGCAGCTTTTCGACTTATCTTTGGTTAGGATTGGTCTGTGTTGCAGGTGCAAGCAATTGGCCTGACCATGTTAAATCAGTGGGTGATTTCATTGCCAACCCTTCTCTTGTGGGGGTTGGTCCCTTGCCCACCATTAAAAAGTCTGCGTGGAATCCCCCCTCTGGCTCTTTAAAGTTCAACGTGGATGGCGCCGTCTTGGGGAGCGGAGATGGAAGGAATTTTAAGGGACGACAAGGGAACAATTTTGGTTCGTTTTTCTAAATCAGTTGGAATTTTAGACTCAACTACGACTGAAATCTTGGCTATTAAAGAGGCATGTGCCATCTTCATTGCCTCTAAGTGGGTTAATTCTTATAGTTTGGTCGTTGAAACTGGCTGTCAACTAGCGTGCCAATGGCTCGACAATACTCAGGGGCCCCTCCCTTCAAAAACAAAATCTTGCTTGTTTGCAACATGTGCAACAACATTCTATGGCAAGTTCAGTTGGTCCCAAGGGAATGTAACATGGGCATTGATTTATTGGCTAAAAAGGGGATCGATAGACCTAATAATATGGTTTGGATGGCCCCATAATGATTCTAGGTCTTTTAACATATCGGGTATCATTGTGAGGTTAATTCTACAATTTTTTGCTTTTGTCTTGCAACAATGTGTGTTGATTGTTTGGTGATTAATTTCGCTTTAGTTCTGATAGTTGGATGTTTGTGATGTTGCCTTATGAGTTTTCTGTTGCTACTGCTGCGTTTGCCATGTTGAAAGTTATCAGTGCAATATTGTGTTGCTATGGTAGTCCAGTTCGCATATGTAGGAGATTAGCTTCTTGCTTGAGTAGTTAGCATTGCTCGCTCGTATTACTCTGAAGTTTCATGCATGAGATGTGGTGCCAATTGCTAGACAGTGGCTATGGGGCTGTGGTGTTATCATTAGGTGAGCAGTAGGTGATTCGTCCCCTCCTTGACATTTAGGAGATTGGATTTGAGGGTTGCGAGGGTGTTGCTTGGCAGTATGTGTACAGTCACTATTGGTGTTTGTTAATCGATCTTGGCATGGTCGTGTTGCACTCTTTTTCCTCCACATAGGTTTAGGGAAGTTTATTAACGAGGCTCATGACCATGGCTTATATTGTATGATTAGTACTAGTAGCTTTGAAATCATACATCTTTCCTTTAAAAAACAGAAACATGCTTAATGGAAGAATTAAAAAAAAGTTTGACCTTGTAAATTTGTGGAACTCGATAGATTCTCTTGTACATCATACGGTCAACTTCGTGCCTCACACACCATATTGTTCCTATGTTTCGGGCACTATACTATACTCGTGCTCTCATGCCCTCGGGTGCAATAATGCTCACTTGTGTGCATTTCCAATGTCAATATCGTTAACAAATATCTATACGGTAATCTAAAAGAGGTTCAAAATGAAAACATACAACTTGTATAAAATGAAATGCCATCTTAATGTATATATATATATATAATTATAAGATGATTACATGATTTCTTGCATAAAGTTGCCTAAAAGTGCATTTTAGAACCCAAGGTGCTAAATCCTAATTTAGAAGTCAATTTGAAGTCTCAAACAAGCTTTATATAGCATTTCATGATTATGATTTGCTCAATTCTGTTAGACCAAGTCACCAAGTTTAGAGATTATATAAACATGTTTTGAAACATCGAAATTTGTGTAAGAAGCCATTTTTCTACATTTTCTACAATTTTTTGAAAGAATGATTGATCATGTGAAGAAGAGATCGATCACATATTCTAGTAATATTTTATTTTCAAGGGAATTGATTCATTTGAAAAGGGATCCAATCCTTTTGCTTGAAATTTTGAAAATGCATAGTTTTTGTTTGTAATTGATTGCATAGGTTGCTATATGAGCCTATATATTTCCAAAACCTTCCAAACATGTCATTGCATACAATATTCATATTCTTAGTACAACCAAACTAGATTTTTTTACAGTAAGAAGAAAGATTCATTAATTCAAGATAGAGAAACAAGCATAAACACAAGGATCCTGAAACAAACAATCAAGCCGTCCAAGTTGTGTCAAAACACAAAGAAACAAAAGAGAAAACGGGAAAACAACATACCCAGTAGAACACAACAGAAGGAAGTAAACTAGAAAAAGAAAGGACACTGGATAAACCCTAGCACATGGATCAATCAATGATACGATTAGGCGACACTTCTGCGAGAGCTCCATCCGGAGGCATGCTTTTTTTCTCGTGAGAGTGAAAGATCTTGTCATCAGAAATGCTGAGGGACCCAGATTGTGAACAAGGGAGGGCATGACATGGATGGAAATCCTCTACCCTTTTCGGTGCCCCTACATATGCCCTCATGCTCAAAATTAACTTTAGGGTTTATGGTTTAGAGTTTTAGGTTATGAGTTTTGATTAGGGTTTAGGGAATTTATGGTAGGGTGTATTTTTAGGGTACAGAGTGTAGTGTTTAGGGTTTAGAATTTAGGGCTTAGAATTTAATTTGTAGTATTTTTTAGTGTTGGGGCATATGTAGGAGCACCGAAAAGGAGCAGCCGAATTTTATCCGAACCCATACATGAGGCTAATATCGTTAGACCACAAAAGCAAAACAAACGGAGAAGAAAAACACCTAACTGGATAAAACAAATGATCAAAAATCACCCGAGCAAAAGTAAATGGAGAAGCGTTGATCCTTAGGGAAGGAAACGCATACACTACCATCGTCTTAAACTTCCTCCAAACAACGACGGTAGGATCATAAATCATCATCCAGATTAGGAACTTTGGTTAGATTGAGTCCGTATGGATCCAAGCCTAACTCGATAATACCAGTGGTTTCATAGGAAACCCTAGTAATATCTCTGCAATGCTTCTTTCTAGCATCATTTTTGATCTTGCTAAGTCTCCTACCACCTGAGGAGAAACTTTTTTTTTTACTTCCAAAGAGTTGATAATTGGGGTGGCCTTGGTGATAGAAGAAGGAAAGAAAGCCAAATCGAGGGTTGCTTCACAAACAATAATGCCAAATCCTTCGTGTCCCCAATTTCCAAGACCTATTTGAACAACTCCCTCAAAAATTTTCTCAGTAAGTTCTCTCTTTTTGGTTCAAGAAAAGGTGTCAGTCGTGTTGATCTCTCTTTTCCTTTTTTTAAAGTAAAATCCATGTTAGTCAAAGACTCTGCAATTGCATCCCCTAGGTTGGACGATAGGGCTTCTTGAATATTTTTTGGGACCATTATGGAGAAAGAATATTGAACATTAACTCCATTTGCCTTTTTTTAATTTTCTCCCTTTTCTAGGTCGGTGATTAGGGCTTGACAAGTTTGTTTTTTCCTAGGTTGACTTCCACATGCCGGCTCACAGTGCTCAATTTTGTCGAAAATGGAAACATCCTAACATGCATTAAACTGGTCTGAGACATTTCCAGGAATGCTGGAAATGAAATTGCTCTTGAGATTTGATTTTACATTGCAGTGTCATGTAGCCACCTTGTTACTGCAATCCACAGCTTGACTCGGGGATACAAGAGAGGTCGACTGCTCATTGTTTCCTTCCTTAGACAGTACGTCTGCAACTGGCTCATCTTCAATATGTGCTTGGATTTTAACTTTAGTATGATCACTAATTTTTGCTTTCTTCCAAGTTGAGGAAGCTCTCAGCCATGGCCCAAATCCCGCAGTTCTTTTATACAATTTAGGGTCAAACTGAAACTCTCTTTCTCCATGTCTAAGACGACCGTAGCTGTAGCAAAATCCTGGGACTCTTTCATACTTAAAGGAAACATCGATAGGCTCATAACATTTCCCATTAAGAGTGAATCAAGTTTTAAGAGGATCATCAACCATCATTGCCACTCTAATGCGTAATTGCCTATCCCGCTTAACTTGTTGATCATCATTCACATTGGAATCAATAAAAACAGAAAAAGCTTGCCAATTTTCATAGCATTAAGAGAGTTGATGAACGAGAGAGGAATATTGTGAACCTGAACCCAGAATTTATCCAAGGAGAAATCCATTTCCTCTATGGTAACTTCTTGTGGCCAATATTTTAAAATGAGCAAGCGACCCTGGACCTACCAAGGCCTTTGCAGGAAGATTCAGTTTTTTGTTTCCACTGGCTTCAAAACCAACAACAACATGTTTTTTTCCCAAGTCATGACATTTCAGATCTTCTTTTCATTTCCAAGCTTTTTTTTAGAATGGTAGTGACAGTGGGGTATCTAGCAACATGGTTTGATAGGATCTTACCTACGAAGGAATGTTCCTTGATGGTTGTGTTAATGAAACAGTCTTCCTCCAAATCCAGGTTGTCTAGATGGGATACATATTTTTCTATAGTTGTAGACATGGTTCCCTCAAAAGGTCTAGACATTATGAGGAAACCGTCAAAGAAATAAAAGAGTACAAGTGGTAGTTGAAAAGGAAGGGAGGCAGTGAGACAAAAGAAAATTGTTGAAAGAAATTAGAAAGAAACAAACTCTCCAAGTTAACCACGTGAAGAGAAAGCAATCTTCCAGGTAACGCCACTAAGTAGAAGGACACGAGCAAGGGGGGACGAGGAAAGAAGAGAATCCAAGCACAAGGAGAAAGTTTGGAGTTTTTCGCTTCTTGTCCAAGAGAGCTGGTCCTGGAACTCTTAGATTCCTAAAATCATGAATTTTTTTAAATTTCCAATTTTGTTACCCAAATGTGACATCACTTACTGATTGATCATATGGATCAAGTAAGAAATGTTACATTTATTGATATCAAATTTTAGGTTTACTAGTCGATTCTAAAACTAAAACATGCCTAAATTGCAAGTCTAAACTATGTACAAGCCACAAGGAATAATAAATTACGATATAAATTGTGTTGTAGCCCTAGTTTAGATGCTTTATACTGTTATAGATTGAACTATTATGAATTAAGAGCATTTGAAAAATAGATTTAACGAAAAGGTCTCCAGTCTTGCTCGAGAAAGTGTTGATGAGATAAACCATATACACAAGTAGATCAATTTGATTAAATATTTGATAGTTGTTCTCGATTGACGTGGTTTGACACCATTGAAAGCTTTAAAAATACAATATCTTTGGCATGGTGTTTTATTATTCACTTTTCTTGAGAAAAAATGCGTAAAAAAGCTTTTGGCCTTTTAACATTTTTAAGTTTGATACATTTGTCTTACATTTTTTGAGTGAATTTTACTCTCAATATTTTAAAAAAGTCAGAATTTGATTCTTGATATTTTAAAAAGAGTCCAATTAAAAATATTGGCTAAAATATTATATTTTTAACGTCGTTCTCATGGCATCCTACTCAACAATCCATGTATATTTGCAAAGTGTCCATAAGTTCTATATTTCATGCACATTCCATCTCATATTATTGCTGTTTTGAGTACATATTAGGCATAATTAAGTTCACGCATTGTATTTTACAATATTCTTTACTCTGACATGCTTTGTATTGATTTTCTCTTATTTGGTAAAGAAAAGGTATTGTTTTAGTTTAGTTTTAGTTTCAGGTACTAGAGGCTGACAGAAGGAGAGATGAGCTAAGGACATGATGTTGAGGCAGCAAACTGAGGAGCTGTACTAATGCAGTTTCAGACAGAGACAACAGCTGCCGCCGCCCTACCTGCCGCCCAAGACAACAAGATGAGAAATTGGAGAACTGGAGTGCGATCTGTAGAGCAGAAAATCTTGATCTTAATGATGTTGTCCACTCAATTTTCCGATGTCTGTAGCAGCAGGCAGAGCCGCCGAAGGAGGAACTCGAGCTTACTTACGGAGCAAGGTAACGCGATAAAGTCCACGTTCAACTCAAAGAAGTCAGCATTTAGAGTTGCATTTAATGCAAAAAGCTACTTTGAAGACTTCTACTCCAAGAAGGACTAGACCTAGCTAATGCCTATATATACTCATTGTAATTGTACTCCAAAACAACTTAGGTTTTCCCTTAGGCATAATTTAGGTTTTCTTGCCACCATTATGTTCTAAAATTCTTTTAGGGTTTGTGTTATGTTGTAATTAGTGTGAGAACGGTTGTTTAGGATTTTAAGTTTGTTTTTGCAATAAAGCTTCAAGGTTTGCTTATTCCATGTTCTTCATAGTTTTCAATTAAGGCGAAAGATTAGTTGATTACTATCTATTTGTTCAGTATCGAGAGAGTCGAACTCACGAAAGAAGTAAGTACGATCTCATCTATAGACGATGTTGATCAATCTAGCCTAGACATAGGTTAGGGTTTAAGGTAGCTAAAAGAGGAAAAAATAACATTGATGTCTTTGCACGATTCACGCCGCGAATGGTATTATCTTTAGTGGGCATCAACATCATTTTGACTTAGACATAAGCGGGATCACTTTCTAAGCGTTCTGCCGAGACTTGTAGTTCTGCCGAGTTTGTTGCCGAGACACAAGTCAATTCCCCTATCGAGGAAGCAAGAGCGTCTCAGCAGCCTAACTGTCATCCCCCACTGAGGCAGCAGAGTTTGGAAGCAGAAAGCAACTTGTACTATTCATTGTAGTTTCACACTAAGCAGCATCATAACCCTGCCCATTCTATCAATCTGATTTCTTCCATTTTATTTACCCATGTTTTATTTTATTTTCTTCTTAAACAAACCAACTTATTTGTGCAATTTACTTTTCTTGTGTAGGAACAGCGAATAGAGTCAAGCTGTCCAATCTCTGTGGGAGACGATATATTTTATACTATTACTTGACAGGAGTGTGCACTTGCGCTCATATTTAGAGAACACTAAAACACTCTACAAGTTTTTGGCACCGTTGCCAGGAATTGATAACAACAAAATTCGTTCTTTAATTTCTGCACTTTACTTTATTTTTAGTTTTTATTTTTTTTAATAAAAAAGAATTTTACAATTTCCTTTGCTAGTGCATGACCAGGGCAAATCCAAAAGGAAAAATCGTTTATTATGACGATATCGAACGAAGAGCAAGAGAGCTAAAAAAGGAGATCATAACAGCCCTTGGGAAAACTAAAGAAGAAAGAAAAGCAGAGGTAAACATGGAAAATGACAACCCTGCCAACAATGCTCAGAACGGAAGGGATAAGCAGCAAAACTCGCCGCCTAGAGAACAACAAGTTCCACCAAGGCAGCCGCCCCTATTCTACCTAGGCAGCCACAGTACGTTCGAACCACCAGTGATTACTTGGAGCATGACTGAAGAGGGTTCGACCTGATAGTGATAGAACTTGAGATCGAGGCGGATCACTTTGAGCTGAAGCCCGTAATGTTCAACATGATCAACACATTGAGGCAATTTGGTGGGACTGCCACAGAAGATGCTTGATAGCACTTAAGAGGATTTCTGGACATGTGCAGAGCATTCAAAATACACGGAGTCCACCAAGACGTGTTAAGGCTGGGATTATTCCCTTATTCATTGAGGGATAGGGCAAGCAGTGGTTGAACAACCAGCCAGCAGGGTCATTCAACACATGGACAGAGCTGTGTAAGGATTTCCTGGATCGTTTTAGCCCATCCAATGTCACAGACAGATTGAGAAACGAGATCACAGCCTTTTGACAAGGGGATGATGAGCCAATGTATGAAGCATGAGAGCGGTACCAACAAATGCTTAATAATTGCCCGCTCTATGGTTTCCCGGCTTGGTCACATGTATCAATGTTCTACAACGGGGTGAACTACCCAACTCGAATGATGATTGATGCCTCAGCCAACAAAATCATCCTTGACAGACCACCAGAGGAGGCACTGCGGATCCTGAACCAAGCTGCCAAGAACGACTATAAATACCCAACCGCCTGCCAAGGCGACGTTAGGCGGCCAACAGTTGCGAACGAAGCGGAAGCCTCAGAGTCTGTCAATGCCCACCTCGACAAACTGATAGAGCTGGTCATGAACATGTTGAAACCCACTAGGAAAGTCTATGAGGCCAAGGTTGTAGAGCCATTATGTGATGAGTGTGGGGGCAACCATGATTTCTCTGAATGCATTGCATCTGCCAATTTCATGGGAAGATACGAGAGGAACAGCAGGCCCGCCACGAATACGTACAACCCTGGATGGAAGAGTCATTAAAACTTCTCCTGGAGCAATCCTAAAACCGCTGCCAATCCAAATCAGCAACAAGGAGGCTACCAATAGAACTTGTCACGACAGCCGCCTCAGCACTCAGCAATAGAATATGAACACTAATTCATTAGAATCTACCTTACATACTTCTATATCCCGTACTAATGATTTCATTGTTCATACGAATAAATTTATTGATAAAACAAAATCTTTTATGGACATGACTGAAATCAGGATGAATAACCAGGAGGCAGCAATAAAGAATCTTAAGGCCCGGTTCGGAAGGTTCGCTCAGACTGTAAACACTAGGCCAATGGGTGGATTACCTAGTGATACGGAAACCACGAAAGGGAAATCACATGAGCAGTGCAAAGCTATAACAACCAGAAGTGGGATAACACTACAAGAGCCATCCATACCTGCTGCGAAAGAAACAACACTTGCCAAACCATTTCAAGCCACCATACAACCTGCCGCAGTAGCACATGAAGAAAGCAAAGTGGAACCAGAAAAAGAGCCGACAAATAACACTATGAATCAACAGATAGACTCTGAACCAGTTACTGCCTCCCAAGATAAGATTCCCCACCAGGAAAAGACTGTTGACACGACACCTCCTCCACCATTCCCACAAAGATTGAAAAAACAAAAACAAGATATGCAATTTAAAAAATTCCTGGATGTTCTGAAGCAAGTTAAAATCAATCTTTCACTGGTAGAGTTGATCGAACAAATGCCCAGCTATGCCAAGTTCCTAAAGGATATTGTATCCAAAAGAACAAGGATCGGGGAATTTGAGACAGTGGCAGTGATAGAGGGATGCATGGCTATGTTGCACAATAAAGCACCACCCAAATAGAAAGATCCATGCAACTTCATAATTCCCTGTAAAATAGGCAGCAACCACTCTGTATGAGCCATATGTGACTTAGAGGGGAGCATCAACTTAATGCCTAAATATGTTTTCCAGAAACTGGGAATAGGAGACGCCCGCCCAACGACAATAATGCTACAGCTGGCCGACAGAACATATGTACAATCGAAAGGAAAATTGAGGACATTCTAGTGAAGGTGGATAAATTCATTTTCCCTGTCGATTTCATAGTACTAGAATGTGAAGTAGATGAAAAGGCACTAATAATCCTAGGACGACCATTCCTAGCTATGAGCAGAACACTGATCGATGTGGAAAAAGGTGAACTTACAATGAGGGTCAACGATCAGCAAGTAAAGTTGAATGTCTTCCAAACCATGAGACAAGTTGATGCTCCAGAAGAATGCCAGCTCATGGAAGCCATCTCAGAGTTCAATTTCGAAGCTAACAGACCCTGCCTACAGCACAACTGCCTCGGTAGCCATTTAGATGCTCTCCCGGAAGATGATCAATGCAGTGAGTGGATAGAACATGAACTGGAGGGCAAATGTTCAAACCATCTATTGAACAACCCCCACTCTTGAATTAAAAACCTTACCTACACAACTTAAGTATGTTTACTTGGGACTAAATGAAACACTGTCTGTAATAATTTCCTCCAAGTTGTAGCCTACACAGGAACAAAAACTGATAGCACTGCTACGACAGCACAAGAAGGCAATAGGCTGGACCATTGCAGACATAAAAGGAATAAGCCCAGCAATTTGCATGCACAAAATCCAGCTCGAACAGGATCAAAAGCTAACTGTGGATGCCCAGAAGAGATTAAACGATGCCATGAGAGAAGTTTTAAAAAAGGAGATCATCAAATGGTTAGACGTTGGTATCATATATCTTATCTCTGACAGTGAATGGGTAAGCCCGGTGCAATGTGTACCAAAGAAAGGTGGTATAATTGTGGTAAGCAATGACAATAATGAGTTAATTCCAACTAGGACAGTAACTGGTTGGATATTATGCATGGATTACTACAAGTTAAATAAAGCAACAAAAAAGATTATTTCCCGTTACCTTTTATTGATCAAATACTTGACCATCTTGCTGGCAAACCTTTCTATTGTTTTTTGGATGGATATTTAAGATATAACCAGATTGCCATTGCACTGGAGAACCAGGCCAAAACAACATTCACATGCCCATATGGTATTTATGCCTTCTGAAAAATACCATTCGGATTATGCAATGCCCCTGCCACATTCCAGCGCTACATGATGGCTATTTTCTCCGACATGATAGAAGACTTCATAGAGATATTTATGGACGACTTCAGATGCGAGGAAACAGACTTGGTACTTAATTGGGAAAAATGCCACTTCATGGTCGATGAAGGCATAATCTTGGGGCATAACATCTCTGCACAGGAAATCGAAGTAGACAAAGACAAAATAGAAGTGATTTCCAACTTGTCGCCGCCGATTCATTGAAATTTTTTCTAAAATTTTTTCTAGGACATAATCTTGGGGCATAACATCTTCGGAGTTTCCTAGGACATGCAGGTTTTTATCGCTGATTCATTGAAATTTTTTCTAAAATTTCTAAACCGTTGTGTACCTTACTAGAACAGGGAAAACCATTCAACTTCGATGAGGCATGCCTGGAAGCATTTAAAACCTTAAAGGAGAAGTTAGTAACAACGCCTATGGTAATTCCCCCTGATTGGAGCCAACCCTTTGGGATAATGTGTGACGCTAGCGATACTACCGTCGGCGCCGCCCTAGGACAGCGCAGAAACAAAATTTTCCATGTCATCTACTACGCAGTAAAACACTGAATCCTGCCCAAACCACCTACACCACTACAGAGAAAGAATTATTTGCAGTAGTGCTCGCCTTTGATAAGTTCCAACCCTACCTAATTGGAACAAAGGTGATAGTCCACAGATATCATTTTGCCTTGAGGTACTTGTTCGCAAAGAAGGATGCAAAGCCTCGCCTGATCTGATGGATTCTGCTGTTGCAAGAGTTTGATCTGAAAATTCGAGATAGAAAAGGCATAGAGAATCAAGTGGTGGACCATCTATCTCGGCTTGAGAATGGACAAGAAAAGACTTCCAACAGCGAAATCCAAGATGCATTCCCTGATGAACACTTGTTACTAGCCTCCGCTCTGGTAGCTGCCCTGGAAGCTGAAGGCATCTCACTAGCCACCCACGAAGAGGTCGCGACAGCAGCATCAACAACCACACCTTGGTATACAGACATCGTGTATTACTTGGTGTCAATTGTTTTACCTTATGAACTTAACTTCCAAGGAAAGAAACCATTCCAACATGATGCTAAGCATTACTTTTGGGACGAGCCTTTCTTGTTTAAAATTGTACAGATCAGGTTATTAGACGATGCGTCCCGGAGGATGAACAACAAGCCATATTGTCACAGTGCCACGCAACACCATATTGAGGCCATTTTGGAGGGCAGCGCACGACATCAAAAGTACTCCAATCATCTTTCTTTTGGCCAACATTGCATAAAGATGCCCAAGTCTTCTACAAACAGTGTGATAGCTGTCAAAGAACATGAAACATATCGAGAATGAATGAAATGCCCCTACAAACCATCTTGGAGGTTGAATTATTCGATGTTTGGGGGATAGATTTTATGGGACCATTCTCACCTTCTTGTGGTAATATATATATATATATATCCTCCTAGCGGTCGATTATGTTTCCAAGTGGGTAGAAGCCATTGCCACCCCCGCACAATGATGCAAAGACCGTCCATAGATTCCTACGCAAGAACATATTCACAAGGTTTGGGATTCCAAGAGCCATTATTAGTGACTAGGGCACCCATTTTGATAATGAGCTCATTTCCAAGGCACTCCAAAAAAGTTGGTGTCAAGCACAAGATTGTTGCGACATATCACCCACAAACAAATGGGCATGTAGAGATTTCGAACAGAGACGTTAAAACCATCTTGGAAAAAGTCATAAATCCAAGTAGGAAAGATTGGTCCTTGAAATTAGATAATGTTCTTTGGGCATACCGGACAACATACAAAACCCCACTCGAAATGTCCCCATATCGACTAGTATACGGTAAGGCCTGCCACCTCCCTGTCGAAATAGAACACAAGGCATATTGGGCAGTCAAGGCGGTGAACATGGATTGGAAACAGGCCAATGAAAAGAGATTACTCAATTTGACAGAAATTGAGGAATTCAGGCAGGGGGCATACGAGAATGCCAAACTGTACAAGGAAAAAGTCAAAAAACGGCATGACATCAAGATCCAACAACGGCAGTTCCTGCCCGGGCAGCTTCAACTCCCGCCTCAAGCTGTTTCTTGGGAAGTCAAAATCGAGATGGTCAGGACCGTTCGAAGTAGTCCAAGCTTTCCCGCATGGTTCCATGACAGTGAAACCAATGAATGGAGGGACATAATTCAAAGTTAATGGGCATCGATTGAAGTACTATACCGAAGATTCTGTCATGAGAGAACAAGAAGTATTCACATTAGGGGGATGCCCACCCCAGTGTGACTTAATTTTATCTTTCCACATCTTTACCATTTTATCTAATTAGGAGTAGATTTTATTTTTTTTCTTTTCTTTACTATTTATTCCCGTCTCACAACTATTTATACAGATCCAGACCCTTCAGAATCGAGCCGCCGCGCACAACAACGGGCAGCATTACTAAGCCCGCTGCCACAACCCGCAATTGTTGGCATTGCAGATTAAAATCCTCCTTCACTTTAGCAACAAAGACCCAAGCCTCCTCTCAACCCTCTATCAACTTCTAGTTTTTTTCTTCTCTTTACTTTATTTTTCTATTTTTATAAATCGTATTTTTTTATTATTCTCTCTGTTTTATTTTTCTGTTTTTTATTTTGTGCATTGAGGGTAATGCCCATCTCGAGTTTGGGGGTTAGCACTCATCATGTTTAGGCATACTTTAGTGCATATTAGATTGCATAATGTACTTGCCTTAGAAAAAATAATTGAAAAGAAATTTTTTTGTTAGAACCTGTGCCTATGATAGGATAGCCGACTTTAAATTTTCGCACCAAGTTAAAAAGAACTTAATTTTGGGGAAAAGAATGAAGTAAACTTAGGATTTTTCGGTAGTTGCCAAAAATTAAAAACACCATTGTTACTTGTTGAATTTGTTAGAATTTCTGGTAAACATTGTTTGCTTGCATTATTTGTAAAATTCTAACTATGGTTGCAAGAAGTTGTCGTGTCAGGCAACAAACGAAAAAAAACAAAAGCACTCCCAAGACATGCAAAATAAAAATTGTATGTTGTCTATCTCTAGAGGTTCCTGAAACCAGCTCTAGGAAGAATCGTGTGCGAGGACACTCCGCTACTATCAAAGTCCAAGAATTTGAAAATTTTGAAGTGACAGACAAATTAGCATGAGTGAAAGAAAGTCTTCAAGGGATGACTCTACTCCACGGGTTCGGGGTTTTGTAGTTTGCTTCTATCTTAATTTCAGACCTAAAAGAGTAGTTGTAATTAGCTGAAGCCCTCATTGCCATGATTATCTAATTTGTTCTTGAATATGCTATCTTGATAGCAACCTTGTATATCATGACAGCATCTCTGTTTACTTAGAATGTTCTTCATGTTCAGCTTGTTCACAGTTTCTGCACACACTTCATTGACATATTATAGTTTAATTCTGAGGTAATTCATGTTATTTCCCTCTCACTAATTTAATGACAGGTGCCACGACCTTAAGGTGTTAAATCAAGTTTAAAACAAAAATATTTTTCTTTTTAATTAGTTTAAATGGCAAGTATGTTTAGGTTGCATTGCTTGAGGACAAGCAATAGTTCAAGTTTGGGGGTGTGTAAAGTGCCCATAAGTTCTATATTTCATGCACATTTCATCTCATATTATTGTTGTTTTTGAGTACATATTAGGCATAATTAAGTTAATGCATTGCATTTTACAGTATTCTTTACTTTGCCATGCTTTGTATTGATTTTCTCTTATTTGGTAAAGAAAAGGTATTGTTTTAGTTTAATTTTAGTTTCAGGTACTAGAGGCTAACAGAATAAGAGATGGGCTAAGGACATGATGTTGAGGCAGCAGACTGAGGAGCTGTACTGATGCAGTTCCAGACAGAGACAGTAGCTGCCGCCGCCCTACCTGCCGCCCAAGACGGCAATATGAGAAATTGGAGAACTGGAGTGCGATCTGTAGAACAGAAAATCTTGATCTTAACGATGTTGTCCACTCAATTTTCCGATGACTGTAGAAGCATGCAAAGCCGCCGAAAGAGGAACTCGAGCTTACTTGCGGAGCAAGGCAGCGTGATAAAGTCCACATTCAACTCAAAGAAGTCAGCATTTAAAGTTGCATTTAATGCAAAAAGCTACTTTGAATACTTCTACTCCAAGAAGGACTAGACCTAGCTAATGCCTATATATACTCATTGTAATTGTACTTCAAAACAACTTAGGTTTTCCCTTAGGCATAATTTAGGTTTTCTTGCTGCCATTATGTTCTAAAATTCTTTTTGGGTTTGGGTTATGTTGTAATTAGTGTGAGAACGGTTGTTTAGGATTTTAAGTTTGTTTTTGCAATAAAGCTTCAAGGTTTGCTTATTCCATGTTCTTCATAGTTTTCAATTAAGGCGAAAGATTAGTTGATTACTATCTATTTGTTCGGTATCGAGAGAGTCGAACTCATGAAAGGAATAAGTACGATCTCATATATAGACGGTGTTGATCAATCTAGCCTAGATATAGGTTAGAGTTTAAGGTAGCTAAAAGAGAACGAATTAACATTGCTGTCTTTGCACGATTCACGACGTGACTGGTATTATCTGTAGTGGGCATCAACAGCATTCTGACTTTCGAAGCGTTCTGTCGAGCCTTGTAGTTTTGCCAAGTTTGTCAGCGAGACACAAGTCCATTCCGCTGTCGAGGCAGCGAGAGCGTCTCAGCAGCCTAACTGCCATCCCCCGTTGAGGCAGCAGAGTCTAGTAGCGTAAAGCAACTTGTACTATTCAACGCAGTTTCACACTAAGTAGCAGCATAACCCTGCCCATTCTATCAATCTGATTTCTTCCTTTTTATTTACTTGTGTTTTATTTTATTTTCTTCTTAAACAAACCAACTTATTTGTGCAATTTACTTTTCTTGTGCAGGAACAGCGAATCGAGTCAAGTTGTCCAATCCCTGTGTGAGACGATATCTTTTATATTATTACTTGACAGGAGTGTGCACTTGCGCTTATATTTAGAGAACACTAAAGCACTCTACAATACTTCATGCAAAAACTAACATTTTTATTTTTTTGAAGTTTTGATTTTTTTTATATTTTATAATCTTTTCTAAATTCACTCGTGATGCGGTGATAGGCATGGAATCACTACAACAAAAAGGTCTTTAAAGATGATTTTTAGACCTATAACAGCGTTTTTAAGTGCCGCTAAAAATCTCTATATGCTATAAAGAGCATCGTTAAATCAAACGCCGCAACAGTTAGCGGCGTTTGTGAACAAAAAATGCTGCAAAAGGTTGATTTATATAGTGGCGTTTGACGATATTGACAATAGTGACGATATCAATCGTGACCTTGAAACGGAACTAGAGCTTCTAACTCTGATGAATGCGTTAACTATGGATATGATGTTGAAAATAGACCAATTTTATATCACCCTTCAATTCGAACTAGCAAAAGCAATGTCTCATTGCATAATATGGATTCCAAACATTCATGATCTAGATGTGAATAAGGTGAATTACTTACCCCCCCCCCCAGTCTATTAGTGAACTATCTCTCCAAGGCAAACGCCACTAAATACCTTGTCTTTAGTGGTGTATGTTCCCCCAATCGTCGCTATACCTTTTCTTTAGTGGCGTTTGTTCCTCCAAACGCCGCTATTAACTATGTATCTTTATCCCCCACCTCATTACTTAGCTCGACAATCTATACCTTGTCTTTAGTGGTGTTTGTTTCTCACTACGCGCCTATAGCATCGTTTCTTCAAAAACGATACCATATATCAGTCTATCGTGGCATTTGCTCAAAAAACGCCGCTAAAAAACTAATTTCCTATAGCGAATACATTGAAAATGAGTGAGATTCAAATAAGTTTTTGCTTAATAAAGAAAAGAAAAGAAATGCATAAAGGGATTTTCATAAGCAACTTGGAAATAGACAAGTATATTTCTATAACGTTTGTTATAAAACTACGTAAACAAACTTGAAAAGGTAAATATTTCTTTGACTATTTTAAAAAGAAAAAGTGTAAGATAGAGACAAAATTTTATAGGGTAAATTTTTAGTGTCACTACATAAATGTTCATATTAGAGCTGTTTGGCCAAGAAATTTGCAGCAATATGTATGTGTCACAGGTTTATTTCCCTCTTTTGAAAAAGCTATGTCTGATGAGATGCACGACTCCATCGTTTTTATATCTCAAGACCTTTATTTTTTCGATATGGGATTAATGTACACGCCTCTTCCCAGGCGTGACATTCTCTCCTAGTCAACCTCCTCTCAGGCATGATATTATATCCCACTCAACCCCGTGACACCCTCGTCACGAGTCATCTGACCTCATGATGGTCTCGTGACATACTGTTAGCCTCGATGTCTTCAATCAAAATTAGCACCGATGAAGGGTGTAGAGTTTTTTTTTTTAAATTGGGAAAACAAAACCCGAAAAAGAAATAACAACTTGACACATTCAGTTTTAGAGTGGTTCAACCTTCTAACCAAGGTCTACATCCACTACCTTAGAATCCACACCAAGGATTTCCCAATTCATTGGCAATGATTTCTTCCCATTTTCTAAGCTAAGGATGCAACCTTTACATCCCTATCTTTTCACGGGCTAAGATAGAACCCTCTCCCTAGTTTTTATAAGGATCAACTAGAACATATCCCTCAACAATGAGGTCTTGACATTGTAAACTAATTACCTCTCTAGGTGGGTGTTTATACATTTTTGGCTCACTAGGATTGGACTAAAGAAATACAAGAGATTACAAGAAATAGACATTAAAATTCTACTCTCTTGATCTTTAAGCTTAGATGTCCATTCTCTCCATTCTTCAAGTATCATTGGCTTGTGTATATAAAGTGGAAAGAAAAACTAGGCGTTGGAAAACTAGCCGTTAGAAAACTAGCCGTTAAAACTAGCCGTTAGGAACTTTTAAAATACTTAAAAATATTTGTTTGAGTGAAGAACGCTTTTCAAAAACCTTTCAAATATATTTTTCAAGATGAATGGAGTTTGAATTGATTTTACAATATTTTTTCAAGTCCAAAAACATTTTTTATTGAGTTATATCAAAATAAATATCTCAACACATGCCACTGACATAATTGTTCACCCTGCCTACCCCACTCCTAAGATGCTCGGCGTGAAATCAGACAGTCAAAGGGTTACTCTGATACCACTTGTCATGAAGTCATTTCCCTATTCTTGAAAGATATGTTTGATGGGATGTGTAGTGCCACCGATTTTATATCTCATGACTTTCCTTTTCTTTTTCGATATGGGATTAATGTACTCGTCTTTTCTCAAACATGACATATAGATAATAGCCTTTGAAATTAGAACTCAAAATATTGCTTTTAAAAACTGATTTGATTTAAAATTATGAGGTTAGAGTTTAATTCTTTCGTTATAATCGACTGATCATAGAATCGATTTTGATATAAATCACAATTTTTTAAATTTATTTAAATTATATTACTCAACTTTTATTGTTAACCAAATAAATTACTTGTGCATTTTGAACCAAATTTTTCATGAAATTAGTTTAATAAAATTAGCATAAGTTACTTATGATGTGTTAAAAATAGAAGTTCAATACTATTGGTGTTGGTTGAAGTGGAAAGTAATTTGGTATCGCTTAAACAAGTCTCTAGTTCGAAGCCTAGTGTATACAAAAATTTTCCGCTAAGAGACTCACCCACCAAAAGCCTAGTGTGGGATGCGGGTCTGTCCGAATTAATCAAAGAAAAACCTTGAGAAACCAAAAAGACAACTAAAAAATAGAAGTTCAATAACATAATTTAATGTATTAAACATTTAATGTATTAAACATTTAATGATTTACATGGAATTTGATATCATTGAATGCTAAAATTAATTTACTATGCATGTTTTCTGCAAGTATATTGTCATAAAATAGATATAACACTATGACAAACATGAAATACATATAGAATTGATTAGAATATCACTTTCGTCTCTAGCATATGCAACTTTTTCCCCTTTCTTTTATTTTCTTTACGTGGCCGGAAACGACATGAATTTTGGTGTTGGTTGACGATCGTCAATAATTTTTTTTGTATTTCGTTCTTTACATTTTAGTTTTTAAATTCAATATTTTTTTCCTTATGACACACTTTTCTCTATCTTTTGGTATGTTTCCTCTGTCTTTTTGGCACGCTTTTCTTCTCTTAATTGGTTGCTCAATTTCTTTCTTTTTTGTTTGACTTTCAATTAAGGTTGAATTTGTCGTCGTCACGACTGATCAAGATGGCGCTCTTTTGATTATTATGTTGATCTCTCTGTTTTGGGCCCTCAAACTAGATTTGGATACGAGCTCATAGTCGCTGCTCTTGTTCGTGATTGAGTTGTGGTAAGAACTGTGTTGTCAACGTGCCTTATTATTGTAATATGTATTTTTCTAATGTTGCTAGTTGTTGGTTTTTATCTTTCATCGTCGAGCTTTGCTGATCTTTGTATCTATTTTGTTTTGAGCCTTTGAGTTAGGGATCTTTTACCTTTTTCTTTGTATGACCATGTTTATAATCTAGAGACGTTAGTTTTCATGATTTTTTTGTTTATACTAATATGTTCGGATCAAGTTTATTTACCTGATTTATAAACAATCCTTGTATTTAAAAATTTTTCCTCTTTTAATAAAACTAATGTACCTATATTAAAAAATATCACTTTCGTCATTAAATATAACCTATCAAATAATATGGTCATTTTAGATTTTTAATCTTGTGTTGGTCACTCTACTTTTTTTCACCCATATCACTCATTGCTATCACATAATATTGACATGTCATAATATAAAGGAAAGCTACATATTTAGTACCCCAACTGTACATGTATTACTATTTTGGTACTCCAACAATTATTTTTGGTAAAATAATATATAACGTTACGTTTTTGTTCTGTTTTGGTACCCCGGCCATTAAAAACTAATAGAGATAATGACATGGCTTAGTATATTAACAATTATAGTCCAAAACACATATATATTATCAATTTAGTCCAAAATTCACCAATTTAAAACATCATCTTAATTTTGGGGGTGAAATATCATCTTAATTTTGATAGAATTTTGTCTCATCCCTTTCCCACCCCCTCATATTCTCATTGGTATCCCGATCGTGGAATCTGAGTCCTCCAATGGACCCCGCATTATCCCCCTATTGATCCCCAAATTTTAAAGTTTTGATTATCCCTAGCGTGTTTTTAAAAGCGGGAAATTTACAATTTTAATCCAAAAATTGAAATAATGTTTAAGTTGATAGAATTTTAGACTAAATTGATAGATTGTATAAGTTTTTGGACTAAAATTGTTATTAACCCAAGCCATGTCACCATTTTCGTTAATTTTAAAAGGCGGAGATATCAAAACAGAACAAAGATGTAACGTTAGGTACCATTTTGCCAAAAATAATAGTTGGGGTACCAAAACAATAAAGTGGGCATAGTTAGGGTACTAAATATGTAGTTTTCCCTAATATTATTGATGTTACTTATATATATATATATTCTCTCTCAATGAAAAGTAACCGAGGAAAATATACCTAGAATACGTTTGGTTCATTGAATGTAAGATTGTAGGAATATGATTTTCGTAATGTAACATTACCTAGTACACTACCGAGAATGTTAGATTACCTTGTTTGGTTTATTTGGTAGGAATGTAAGATTGTTGTGTTTGGTTAGAAGAATATAAGACTATCTAGAAATAAAATTTATCAAATTGTCCATGTGTTATATTTTCTTTTATGTTAAAGGAGTATTTTTTTCGTGAGGAGCTAAAGTTCTTATTTGTGTCGAACTCGAGGGCAAAAATACCCCTTTAACTTTTCTTTTAACATGTTAAACTTTCAATATTAAATTAAAAATATCTGCATAAACGTCATATAACTATTTTTGTTACACTATCTAAAATTTTCAAAAACTATATATATTTATCATATTATTAATATAATTATTATATGAAATATTTTTAAAAAAATATATTTTATATTTGCATACCCTCATTACTCTCTATTAAAATGTTATTGTGAATTTTAAAATGATAAATGTTTAATATGTTCGGCTTTTAAATTCTTTTATTACATATGACATATTGCCAAATAAATTAAAGTAAATAATAAAATAATTCTAAAATTTTTAAAATAATGATAAAAGAATTTAGATCATAGGTTTAACCTACTAAAAGAGGCTAATTTTTTCAATAATGTAGTTGAAAAAAATGAATTTGTAACACTCATCTTTTTATTTTATGATCTATGGCATTATCTATAGTAAAATGTTAAATCGATTTCTATTCATACTGACTTCATCGTTTTTTATTAAAAAAATTAAACATTAAAGTCGATTTATGTTTGTACCGACTTTAACATATTTAGTGAACAATGAAAGATGAATTTAACTGAATATTGTAGTGGTGAACAGTGAAGTTGGTATCTATTCATATTGTCTTCAATATATATTAATAAAACAAGACTGCATAGTGAAGTCAATATGCACTCAAGCTTAGTTCACTTTTCAATGTAACAAATACTATAGATTGGAAAATAAAATAAAATAAAAATCAGTACAATGTTTAGAGAATTATTTTCCCCACAACGATATCTACAGAATTTCGCCTACTAAAATGTTTTATGAGATGATAAACATCTTATAAATCAAAGAACAAAAAAAATCAACCCATAACTTATTAATTCTCAAGCAATATGCAACCTAGGATATAACCTATAAACATCATAAATATAATATTAATAAAAATTATTAAATATTAAATAATTTATTAAATGTGTAACACCATTTAAATATTAAATTAATATTAAATAAAATATTTAATTAATTTACACCACAAATAATTAATCATCTAATTAAAAAATCAACAAAGGATCTATTTGAACAAAATTCATTAACTTATGGGCAATATGATCCAAAAGGCTAATATATGACAAATACTTAAGGAATTGGCGTGAATGACATTCCCGTCATTTGGGGGGAAGAGATACTATTGGAAAAAGAATACTACCCCTAGGGGAAATGTTTTTAAATCAATCAAAGAAATGTTATATTGATAATTTTTTCCATGAATCAAACGTACGTAAAAGATCAAGAAAGCCATAGCAACATTGATGGACTAGTTAGGTAAGGTCGAAAGCTCATGCTGAAGAAAAAAAGCTTCATTTTCCCCCTATTCACGAACCCTACATTGTTTCCCTTTCCCCCTTTTCGTTCACCGATTTCTTCTAATTTCTTGCTTGATTGTCTGAATCCGAGTGTTGATTTTCCTCCTTTGAGTAGCGTCGTCAGTTTTTAGCTCGTAGTTTGGGTCTTCTCGGAGTGTAAAGGGTGAATCAAAGGATGTGTTTGGTGAGAATTCTCCTTGCTCTCCTTGTTCGTTGGTTGTTCTCCTATTCCTTTTTCTCCATTGATTATTGGATCTCTGGTTCCTTCGCAATGTTTTTTGTTTTCTTTTCTGCTTCATTGTTCGTAGGCTTGCCCTTAAAGAAGTTCAGTTTATCTCTCGTTGTTGCTACTTTGGTGTTTCTTCCTTTCCTAGCCCCCGTTTCTTTGGTATGTTTGCCCTCTGACCTTCTCATTTTGAATGTGTTGTCCATCTCATGGCTTGTGTAAGTTGGAATGTTAGGGGGTTAGGCCAGAAAAATACAGTCAGAGCTCTTAAATTTTTGGTGCAAAAGCACTGTCCTTGTGTTATCTTTCTAAGTAAAACCAAACAAAAAAAGGGTTTCCTTGAAAGAATTAGAAATAGGTTGAACTATGTGAATTGTTTTTATGTTGACCCGTCGGGAAAATTTGGGGGTTTTGCTCTTTGGTGGAAAAAGGATGTTTCTCTGTCGGTTCTTTATGCGAGTAAAGATATCATCATCACTAAAGTTTTAATCAATGAAGGGCCTGCTTGGTTTCTCTTCTTTTTGTATGGTCCCCCTACTAGAGAAGATAAAACAAGACTTTGGGAAAATTTATCTAGTATCAAATCTGATCATTTGTTACCGTGGTGCCTAATGGGGGGACACAAATATTGTGGCAAACCAAAATGAGAAGACAAGGGGAAACTTGTATGACTTATCCCAAACAAACTGGTTTCTCTCCTTTTGCGATGAATGTGGTCTGATGGAGTTGCCTATCAAAGGAGGGTCGTATACCTGATCGAATAAGAGAGTTGAAGAGGCATCCATTCTAGAAAAAATGACATAGTTTTGTTTAATTGCCAATAAAGTAATTGTTTCAGCAAAGCAGTGGGATTTATGGAGCCTGCAATTAGGTCGGATCATTCCTGATTATATGTCTCCTAAATGGCATCAATAAAAGGTTCAAAAGGAATTTCAAATTTGAGTCTAAGTGGCTCATGGAGGAGGATTGTAGACATACAGTCCACGAGTCTTGGAAACAAGATCCTGGTACCCCAAGAGATGCACCACTTCTTAGAAAAATCAGGAAAACTAGAAGAAAACTTCAAATCTGGAGCAAAGAGAAGTATAGTAAAAGAAGAATTTTAGTTGAGGAACTGTGTAAAAAGATAGCAACTCTTTAGAATATACCGTTGACAGTCAAGAGTGCATTACAGATTGAGAACCACAAGGCGAAACTTGATAAAGAATGGGAAAGGGAGGAAAACATTGGCATTAGAGATCAAAGCTAAACTGGCTTCAGTTTGGAGATAAGAATTCAAATTTCTTTCACGCAACAACCCTTCAAAATAGGAGGACGAATATCATTTTACGACTAAAAGTTGACAATGGCAGGTGGATTGAGAATGATGATTTAATTCCTCGCACCTTCAAAGCCATTTTGAGAATATTTTCACTAAAGACAATTCAGTTAACCTTGAAGAGGTCATGAATTGTATTCCAAGGGTGGTTACTAGTGATATGAATTTGGCTCTATGTCGCGAAGTGCAGATGGAGGAAATTAAGGATGTCGTGTTTATTATGGTTCCCTATAAAGCCATGGGTCCTGATGGCTTCCCATAAGTCTTTTTTTAGAAATTTTGGGAGTATATAAAGGAATACTTGATCAGGATGGTTCTTGATTTCTTTCGATCGGGTCATCTTCCTCGAGAGCTCAACAAAACAAATCTTGTCCTTATTCCTAAAATGAAGAATCCTAAAGAAGTGAGCCATTTTTGACCTATAAGTCTCTACAACTTTGCTTATAAAGTTATCTCGAAGATCATGGCACGAAGATTGAAACCTTTCCTTAAAGATTTAATATCTCCAACGCAATTAGGCTTTGTTCCTAGAAGACAAATCCAAGATAACGTGATGATTGCACATGAAGCTTTTCATGCAATAAAAAGAAGAAGAAGGGGATCTGAAGGTATCATGGCCTTGAAGCTGGACCTCGAAAAGGCCTATGGAAAAGTTGATTGGAATTCTCTTGATGATCTATTAAGGAGAATGGGTTTTGATAACTGGTGGATCGATAGAATCATGGAATGCGTTTCTACTACGAGCTTATCTTTGGTTGTCAATGGAGAAAGAAGGAATGACTTTATTCCGAGTAGAGGCCTGCGTTAAGGTGACCCACTTTCTCCTTACATTTTCCTCTTTATTTCCAATATCCTAACTTGGTTGATTGAAAGGGAAGTTTCTAACAAGAATTTCTCGGGGTTTCAATTCAACAAGAGATGTCCGACGGTGAGTCACCTTTTATTTGCTAATGATGTCATCTTATTCTCAAAGGCGGATAAGGCAAAATGTGACTGTATTAAAAATATCATTGAGAATTTCCAAAAAGCCACTGGCCAACCCATGAACATTGGGAAATCCTCTGTCTTCATTTCCCCAAATATGAGTGAGTGTTGTCAACAATATATTCTTAACATGTTAGGAGTGGGGTTGATGGAGAATAGAAGTAAGTATTTAGGCCTTCTGTAAGTTTAGGGAAGAAATAAGAGAGGCTCTTCGGTTTTTATTGGATAGAGTTAAGTCTAAGCTTCAAGGATGGAAAAGCAAATTATTATCCCAAGCGAGAAAGGAGGTCTTGATCAATGCAGTGGTTACCGCAATCTCTTCTTATGTAATGCAATGTTTCCTCCTACTAATCTCTTTTTGTAAAGACATCAATTCTTTGATTAGCCGTTTCTAGTGGGGTTCTTCATCTGAGGAACGAAGAGGTATTCATTGGCTAAGTTAGGAAAAATTGTGCAAATCTAAAGATGATGGGGGAATGGGCTTTAGAGATCTCCACAGCTTCAATAAAGCTCTTATTACTAGGCAAGCTTGGCGAATCTTGAAGAATCCCAACTCTCTTCTTGCTCGTATCCTTAGGGGACTTTATTAGATGTCAAGATTATTAGAAGGAGTTCCCTTTAGGCTGTTGGCAACAGAGTTGATATCAGTATTTGGTAGGATCGTTGGATTCCTAACCTCTCTGATTTTTCAGTCATTTTTGAGTGTCCAACTCTGTGTGAAGAATCTCTAGTTTATCATATTATTCATGATGATAAACAATAGTGGAATGTATGTAAGTTGCAAATTTATTTTCAGTTGAAGAAACAGAGAAAATTTGTTTAATCCCTATTGGGGGCTCACATATTCAAGATGAGTTGATTTGGTCATGTTCTAAGAACGATATGTACACAGTTAAATCAGGTTACCATTTTATGTCGAATTCTTGTAAGCATATGACTTCTCTAAGCTCTAGTAATGACCCTCGATTGGACAAGAGACTTTGGAGAACTATTTGGAATCTTAAAAATACCACTCAAGATCTAGAATTTTGTTTGGAAATGTTGTCATAATGCTCTTGCTGTTAATTTGAACCTCTCGGGTAAATTTATCCCTTTGTCTCCCACTTGTGGAAGATGATGCGAAGGTATAGAATCTATTAAACATCTTTTCTTTTTTTGTCCATTTGCGCAAGTTGTGTGGAGGGCCTCAGGATTTAGCTACTGCTCGAAACTTAAGGGCTTTCCAGGATTCAGTAAATGGTTCTTGTTCATTATCTTCTTATGCTCGAATGTGAAATGTTTAGACAACTTGAACCTTATTGTTTTTTTTATGCTGGCACCTTTGGAAGTCCCGAAATCTTTGAACTTTTTCCAATATGTCTGTCGAGCCTATCAATCTCTGGATGGATTTTGAAAAGCCTTTTACTGAGTTCCAATCAGCGACTGTTGCGTGTAAATAAGGTTATCGCAATTGAGTGCAAGTATACACAACGTAAGTAATATAGTGATACGAAGTATCAGATATCGTCTCCACAGGGACTGGAAATACTTCTATCTTTAAAAGCATGCACAAGAAAAAGGATAAATTTAATAAAGAGTTGTGAATAATCTTGAATATAAACTAAAATAAATGAAGAAATCAGATAGAGAAACTAGGCTGGTATTGATTTGCTCAGTAGTTCAGGTGTTGCACTGTTCAAAGGACTTCTATTGTGTCTGTAGTCGAGCCTGTCGCGGCAGCGAACAATAACTCTGTACTTCAAGTTCAGCAAGAACCCTTGTTGTAACTCGTCTTATCCCTAGGTCCAAGTTCTGTCTATGAACACGTCTTGGATGATACCTCCCGACGTGAATCAAAAGATGAACACCGATGTTTGTGGATTCTTCTTTAGCTGCTTAACCTTGTACATATCCCTAGGCCAAGATAGTTTAACCATAAACTGGAAAACTCGTATTTACTCCTTTCGTATACTTAACTATCCCGATATTAAGTAAATAGATAAACTCACAATGCTCTCCCGATACTCTTATGAGATATGAAAACCAGAGTAAATAAACTTGAAGTTTTATTGAATTGAACAGAAAATCCTAAGAAACAAGTTAACCCTTACAACTACTTTACAAGATCAACCCTTAGCCCTAGGGAAAGTTTAGAACATGATGAAGAAGGGAAAAGATAGGGTTTGTGATGGAAGATGGCTAGGAACTAGGTTATCCTTCTCTAGGTCGAATTACAAGCATATATATAGGCCTTGTAAGTTTTCTTAATGGCCAAGAATACTAGTTTGAATTAAAGTACAATTCATTTAAAGACTAAATCTCTGAGTAGACTTCCTTTAATTCGTCTTATCTTCTTGCTTGGACTTTCTCCTCAAACTTTGGCCAAGGCCTTCCTTGTGCTTCTGGACTCTAAAAATAATGCAAGTGGTCTCTAAAGATTAGGCTTGAAATCCTCTATCAGTCGAACTCCACTTTGCATTTTTTCATCTCTTCTTCTTCACTGTCGCCACCTCTGTCATGACAGAAGTCACGACAACGAGTATAAGGCAGTTTGCTTCGACCTTTCACTCCAGCTCTGCATTTGTCTTCTGTTCCTCTGTTGCTCTGGATGCTGCCACAACAGGTACCTGCAAGAATTAACCGAAATCAGCAGTATTTGTGCAATAATTATTCATTTGTGATGTTTATACAAAATATATCCTAAAATGCAACTAAACATGCTTGGGTGC
The DNA here is from genome assembly GCA_958450335.1 of Hibiscus tridactylites. Taxonomy (NCBI): domain Eukaryota; kingdom Viridiplantae; phylum Streptophyta; class Magnoliopsida; order Malvales; family Malvaceae; genus Hibiscus; species Hibiscus tridactylites. Next base: position 23,053,071 of record OY288268.1, on the reverse strand, counting down.
ATCAATAATATGTGTAAATGAGGGTTAAAATATAGAACATTTATGCACTCAACACACCCCCAAACTCAAGTTATTTCTTGTCCTCAAGCAAATGCAATCTAACTAAGAATGAAACTTTTTGGCTTTGGCTTAACTCAATGAACAACCATTACCTACAACACCTTCACCATCAAGATTAATACCTCTTCGAATGTTTATGGAGTTATTCGGAGCAGTACTATAATTCTCGTGTGAGTGTGTGCAAGTTTTTTGTGAACAAATATGAGTTTAGACTCTTTAGCAACCAGAATAATTACTTAGCTTACTTGAGTTTTACTTCAAAGATAATTCTTAACTAGAGCCAATTTTGGGCACATCTAGTCTTTTTCTAAAGTTTTTCTATTTCTACTAGAGCTGGTTTTGGACACCTCTAGTTTAATTTCCTATAGCCAGTGTTAGGCACCTCTAGGAGTACTTCTAGTTATTTTCCTAGAGCCAGTGTTAGGCACCTTTAGGAGTAACTGAGTCTAAGTTTTATTTCTAACTCAAGTGGCTAAGCTTCTTATTCTAAGTTTGCTAACAGAGTCTTAACAACATATAAGTCACAAGGGTGTTTTTAAGAGTTCAGTACTATTGTAAGGCTCTAAATACTTCCTAAAACATTCTAAGTTACTGTCACGACAGTGAGTACTGGGGCAGATAACAAAAGTTCAAAAACTTAAGCCAAAATTTTTTTAGACACAAAATAAATAGTTATGAAACACAAAATATGATAAGTTCATTAATAAACGGAGGACTGCCTACCCTCAAACTCGAGGGTTGCATTATCCTCAATGCATGACAAACAGAAATATAAAAACATCACAAATTTCAAATAAAAGCATGGACGATAGAAAGAGTAAAAAAATTAAGTTAAAGAGTTGTCGTCACTGCTGCCGTTTATGCAGAGCTGTCGGCGGGCAGTTACTTTTGTGGTAGAGGCTGGCTTTGTGGCTGGAGAGGAGGAGGCTACCTTCTTCTTTGCCTCTCGAGGTGGCTAGATTCTAGTAGGTGACACTGTTGGAGCTTTGTCCAGAATCTTAAGCTCACTGTCGCTTTTGTTGCTGCTTCGGTTGCCGTCTTCGCTGTCGCGACAGGGTCCCTCTACATCGATATCAAGTTTCTTCTTCTTCATCAGAGGGAAGTCCTTGGCTATTTCGCGGACGACAAAAGGTTTGGAGTCTGAGTCATCCTGCCGGACTGAAGAGGGGGAGAAACCTTCGAAATATTTTGGGTCTATTTATGGCAGTGGTTCCTTTCTCTTGGCTCCTCGAGGAGATGCAGACCTTCTGTTGTCGGCTCCTACCGTGGCAGATGGCGAGGCGGAGGCAGCGGTCGGGGTGGCCGTCTTGGGGTAGTGACAGGTGTTGAGGTAGAAAAAAGGTTCTTTAGAAAAGGAGGGAACTGCACGTTGGGATAATTAAGTTCAATTTTAATGAAATTTACCGTAGCAGTGTGGAAGTCCCTTATATATTCCATGTAACCTTTATGTCGTGCCTCCATTCTTTTCAGTAGTTGAATAATTTGGCTGGAGGAGGTGTCTTCTGCTCTATTAGGTTCTGCCAGCTCAGGCTCTGCCACGACAGGTTCTGTTGAGTCTGGTTCTGTCCTGGGCTCTGTCGTGGCAGAGGGGTCAATGTAAGCCATTGAAGTGGCTGCTTTCAGTTCCATCAGGCTGTAGAGATTCTGCTACGTCCACCCCTTGCCCTGGATCTTTACATCCTCATCAATTTCAGGGACATTGTTGGCTCGACAAAGGGATGTGATTAAGTAAGGGAAGAAGAGAGGGCCCTTATCCTTCAGTGCACACTCATGAATTCCATCGAGGATGTATTTCCCCACATTGACCTGTGGTTCGTTGATGATAAAGTGAACGAGAGCCAGCCTTTGTCTATCCACTGTCGTGTTGTGAGAGGTGGGCATGAGGCGCTTCTTCACAAAGTAATTCCACAATTTGGTAGTAGGCGTGAGTTGAGTTCTTTGAACCATCAACCGATGTTTTGGGTCCTCGTTCCAGCTAGAACCTTTTTCAGTGAGGTCTGCCATGATGTTGTCATAGTCTGCCGGTGACAGATTGCTGATGAACCTTCTGTGCGCATCCTTTTTCCTGCCCACATATATGTCATATAGAGAATTGATGTAGGCTGGTTCTAATTAGATTTCCTTACCCCCGATGGTGACTTGAGAGGTGTCCTTAGAGGTGAAGGCCGCATAGAATTCTCGGACTAGTGTGATGCTCATCTCCTCGGGTTGTTCTACAAACATCTACCATTTAAGCCCGATGATCCTTTTGGCGATGAATCCTTCTAGACCTAGATCTACGGTCTTCTTTTGGTGGGTAAAACCCCTCTCCTCCCACATTTCTCTTTTCTGAAAAGATTCATAATATCTTTTCTCTGTTTCTGCTGAGGTGAACCTTCTGCGAATTCTGATGTGTGTGGGAGTGGAGAATGTCGTGGCGAGGTGGAGGCAGCACTTCTTCGGGTTGATCTCATTGTCATCGTAAGGGTACTGTAGAAACAAAAAGGAAAGAAAATACTGAAAAGCTAAAATATTATGAAACAGGGTAGAGAGAGTCGAATGAAGGTGAAAACTGAAATGGGAGTGAGGGATTATATAGAACAAGGTTTCTGCCCATTGAAGCTGTAACGAGTGGCGTGAAAAATGGAGCCAGTTGTCACGTGTTTTCCTGACGTGTATGTTACGCCTTTCTGTGTTTTCCCGCGTCTGATGCGTGTCTGTCGCGACAGCAAGGTGTCAGGCTGTCTTTGCGCGTCTGCCGCGACAGTTGGTGACCGGCTGTCACGACAGCCTTGTTACCATTGGGCTTCTTGGGCTGAGGTGAATGTAATGGGCTGCTTCATTCCTTCTCTTTTCTTTGCTTCTTTTATTTGCCTGAAAACTAAAATAAACAAATATTAAATTTTTATTTCCTAAAGCAATAAAAATAGAAGAAGTACAATAAAATAAAATTAAACTAAGTTAAATTAGGGATACCTTAAGGGACATCTCCTAAAGTAACTACTTCCTGCTATCTTGGGGCTTCAGTCCCCTGATAGTGCTTGAGTCTCTGTCCATTGACTTTGAATTGGTGCCCGTCCTTGATAGATCTTATTGTGATGTCACCATGGGGAAAAACCTAAACTACCTGGAAGGGTTCCGACCACCTAGACTTTAGCTTCCCTAGGAAGAGCTTCAACCTGAAGTTGAACAACAACACCTTTTGGCCTGGTGTGAACTGTCGTGGCAGCAATTTTCTGTCGTGGCACTTCTTTGTCTTGTCCTTATAGATTCTGGCGTTGTCGTAGGCCATGGCTCGAATTTCTTCAATTTCGTTTAAGTCCAAAAGCCTTTTCTGCCCTGCTCTATCCCAATCCATATTAATTGTCTTGATAGCCCAGTATGCTTTATGTTCTATCTCGACATGTAGGTGGCAAGTTTTTTCCATAGATGAGTCGGTAGGGTGACATTCCCAATGGTGTTTTGAATGCAGTCATGTAAGCCCATAATGCATCATTCAAGTGAAGAGACCAATCCTTCCTAGTTGGCTTAACCATCTTTTCCAGAATGTTCTTCACTTCTCTATTGGAGATCTCAGCATGCCCATTGGTTTGAGGGTGATATGTTGTTGCAATTCTGTGTTTCACTCCATACTTCTTCAATGCATTAGCAATCACCCTATTGTCAAAATGCCTACACTCATCACTAATGATTTCCCTTGGGATGCCAAACCTGGTGAAGATGTGTTTGTGTAGAAACCTTTGAACGGTTTTGGCATCATTCTTTTGTGTAGTGATGGCTTCTACCCACTTGGACACATAATCCACTGCCAGCAGTATATATATGTTCCCACAAGAGGCTGGAATGGTCTCATGAAGTCGATTCCCCAAACATCAAAAATTCTGACTTCGAGAATGTTCTGCAGGGGCATCTCATGCCTTCTAGAGATGTTGCTTGTCCTTTGGAACTTGTCACAACGCTTGTAAAAGGCTTGTGCATCTTTGAACAGTGTAGGCCAAAAGAAACCAGACTGCAGAACTTTGGCAGCAATTTTGTTTCCTCCAAAGTGTCCTCCATAAGGAGCAGTATGGAAATGGTGGAGCACTTCTTCATGTTCTTCCTTTGGTATGCATCTCCTGATAATCTAATATGTACAGTGCTTAAATAGAAGAGGTTCATCCCAATAATAATGTTTTGCATCATTTTGGAACCTCTTTCTTGCTTGGTAGTTAAGTTCGGGAGGTAATAAACCACTAACAAGATAGTTTACTATATCAGCATACCAAGGAATTTTAGAAAGCTTCTTGTCGTCATGTCTGTCGTGGCAGTGCTTGTGGCAGTGAATAACTGCTCATCTGGGAAAGTCTCTTGTATGTTAACCTTGTTTTTATCTTGATCCTTTCTCATCTCCAGTCTTGACAAGTGATCAACTACTTAGTTTTTTGTTCCCTTTCTGTCTTTGATTTCTATATCGAACTCTTGCAGTAGTAGAATCCAACGTATCAATCACGGTCGTACATCCTTTTTGGTGAACATGTATTTTATTGCTGAGTGATCCGTGTGAACCACTACTTTTGTTCCAAGTATGTATGGTTTGAACTTGTCGAAGGTGAATACCACAGCTAGCAATTCCTTCTCTGTTGTGGTATAGTTTATCTGGGCATCGTTTAAGGTCTTGTTGGCATAGTATATCACATGGAAGAGTTTCTTCTTCCTCTGCCCTAGTGTTGCCCCTACAGCATAGTCACTGGCATCACATATTATCTCGAATGGTAAACTCTAGTCTGGTGGTTGTACTATTGGGGTTGTTACCAGCTTCTCTTTCAATGTCTTGAATGCTTCAGTACATTTGGTGTTGAAATCAAAGGCCTTATTCTGTTCCAAAAAAAGACACAAGGTTTAGTGACTTTAGAAAAATTAGCAATAAATCTACGATAAAACCCTGTGTGTCCTAAGAAACTCCTAATGCCCCTGACTGTGGTGGGTGGCGACAGTTTTTCGATGATTTCGATTTTGGCTCTGTCCACTTCTATGCCGCGGCAGGAGACTTTGTGTCCCAGCACTATGCCCTCATCTACCGTAAAATGGCATTTTTCCCAGTTTAGTACCAGATTTGCCTATTCACATCTTTCAAGCACCTTCTTCAAATTGCCTAGGCAATTGTTGAAACTATCTCCAAAGACGGAAAAGTCATCCATAAAAATTTACAAGAAATCTTCCACCATGTCAGAGAATATTACCATCATACACCGCTGAAAAGTTACTGGTGCATTACACAGTCCAAATGGCATTCTCCTAAAGGCGTACGTTCCGTAGGGGCATGTAAAGGTTGTTTTCTCCTGGTCCTCCGGTGCAATAGCTATTTGGTTATAACCTGAATAACCATCAAGGAAACAGTAGTAAGGTTTTCCCGCTAATCGATCTAGCATTTGGTCAATAAAAGGTAAAGGGAAGTTGTCCTTATGGGTAGCTTTGTTAAGCTTCCGGTAGTCCATACAAACCCTCCAACCGGTCACAGTCCTGGTTGGGATTAGCTCATTGTCCTTGTTGGTTACTACAGTTATTCCTCCCTTCTTGGGTACGCATTGCACAGGGCTCACCCACTTGCTATCTGAGATGGCATAAATAATTCCAGCATCAAGCCACTTGATAATTTCTTTTCGCACCACCTCTCGCATAGCTTCGTTTAGTCGTCTTTGAGCATCTATCATCGGCTTATGATCATCATCCAAGAGGATCTTATGCATACAAATGGCCGGCCTAATTCCTTAGATATCAGCAATGGTCCATCCAATTTCCTTCTTATGCTGTTGTAGCATCCTGATCAGTTGTTGTTCATGTTCCTGTATCAACTTAGAAGAGATGATTACGGGCAGCGTATCATTGAGACCAAGGAAAACATATTTAAGTTTCCCTGGCATGGGTTTAAGATCTAAGGCAGGTGGCTGATCTATGGAAGGCTTTTGAATCATATGTTCATTAGAGGTATAGTTCAAAGGTTCAAAGAACTTACCTGGACGCATGCCTATCCAATTTACCTCCTCAGGACCTTCAGTGTCAGATGTGTCATTGTCCGAGGAGTTGCTGTCACCATTGCTGTCGTGGCAGTCTTCTAGGTGGATGCGGCGACAGTGACCAAATTGTCTGTCGTGACAGCTTGATCTGATGCATGGTTGGTCTAAAATTACCTCTGATATTGCCTTACAATCTTCCTATACATCAGCTTGTTTCATGGCTTGGAGAACATTTAGCTTTATCTGTTGGTCATTGGCTCTCATAGTCAGTTCTCCCTTCTCTACATCGATCATTGTTCTGCTTGTGGTTATGAAGGGTCGCCCTAGGATGATCGGTGCATTCTCGTCTGCTTCATAGTCTAGAACAAAGAAGTCGGCAAGAAATATAAACTTATCCACTCTTACCAGAATGTCTTCAATTTTTCCTTCCGGCTGTACGTAAGAGCGGTATGCCAATTGTAGTATGACTGTTGTGGGTCTTGCGTGTCCAATACCTAATTTCAAAAAAATAGATTTGGGCATTAGATTAATACTAGCACTAAGATCACAAAGTGTCTTACCCACATACTGGTCACCGATTATGCATGGTATAATGAAACTCCCAGGATCCTTCTTCTTTGGGGGTGTACGGTTGTGTAAGATTGCCATGCAACCTTCTGTCATCATTACAGTTTCAAACTCCCCAAGTCTTGATCTCCTGGACATTGCATCTTTAAGGAATTTTGCATAACCAGATATCTGCTTGATGGCTTCCAACAACGGAATATTGATATGTACTTGCTTAAAAACATCATAGATCTTCTTAAGCTGGTACTCATGTTTATGTTTTTCAACTGCTGTGGAAAAGGGGGTGGAGGACGACAATCTTCGAGACGTCCTTCACATGGAATTCAGATCTGAGGAGGCTCACATTCTTCAATTTCTTCTGTCGTCTCCCTCAATTCTTCTGTTATCGTGGCAGGGGTGGCGACAGTAGGTTGCTTCAAGTCTGTCGGGGCAGTGTCGTCAGCAGATGTCTGTAGGGTCGGTTCCTTACTAGGTGTTTCTTTAATTTTCAGCCCTTGTAGTTGTTTCCCACTTCTCGTTGTTATGGCTTTACACTGCTCGTGTGTGGGTTTTCTAGTGACCTCAGTATCACTAGGGAATCCTCTATTCTATCTGGTGTTGATAAACTGAGCTACCTGACCCATATGTGTTTCTAGAGACTTCAAAGTGGCCTCATGGTTTGTCATTATCATCTCTGTTTTATCCATAAATGTTTTAGTCTTCTTGACAAAGTGATCCATGTTGGCCATATATGCTCCAGTTTGAGACATGAAAGCTGCTAGGGTATGTTCCAATGTACTTGTGGATGATGTCGGCTGCTGTTGTGGCTGCTACTGTGAGTGTTGTCGTGACAGTATTCTGGGGGCTCCTTGGTTCTGAGTGTTCTGGACAAGAGGATTTAGAGCATTATCTAGGTTACTCCACGAGAATTTTGGGTTCTTCCTCCAATTCGGGTTGTAATTGATGGTGTCGTAGCCTCTATTTTTGTTGAAATTTCCAACACACATTCCCGATTCCAGTTGTAGGGGACACTCCACTGTACTGTGGTTTCCACTACAATTTTCACGCATCTCCTCGGCAGAAAACATCGTCTTAGATTCGTTCTTCCGCTGTAGGTTTTCAACCACCTTGGTGATGTATGCTAACTGGGTTCTCACCGAGTTGTCAGATTCATGTTCCTTTACAGATACACCATGTCTTCCTCCTCTTCGTTCCGTGGGGAACTGTTCATCATTCTTTGCCAACCTTTTCAGCACAAGCATTGCATCTTCTGGCTCTTTATCCAGTAACAAACCATTAGCTGCCGAATTTATTCTTATTCGAGTGTGTACATTGGCAGTATTGTAGAATTTGACGACCAGGTTCCATACAGGGAATCCGTGCATTGGGCAGTTTCGTAAGAGAGTTGTAAAATGGTTTCATGCCTCATGCATTAGTTCGTCATCTTCCTGTTGAAAAGTAGCATTTTCGTTACGCAATCTTTCAGTTAAAAGAGAAGGATTAAAGCGAGAGAGGAATTCACGACAAAGATCTGCCCAAGTTCTTATTGAACCCGACATTAACTTATTCCACCAGGTTTTTGCTCTATCCCTCAATGAATGGGGGAATAGTCAGAGTCTCAGCACTTTCGGGCTTATTCCTAGTTGTCTGAATGATCCACAGATCTCCTGGAAGGTTTTCAAATGTTCACGTGCATCCTCTGTAGCAGAACCACCAAACTATCCGACTGAATTTATCATGTTGAACATCACATGTTTTAGTTCAAAGTGTTCAGCTTCCACGTCTGGCAGCGTAGTTTGTAGTTCAACTTGATCATTGTCCATGTATTCTCGACAAGTCTGTCGTGCTACCGGGGCAGCAAGAGGTTACCGGTTATCATGAACATAAGTAGGAGGATCAACATCAACCCTGGGGTTGTTGTTGTTGTTGTGTTAATTGCCCCATTGCCTTGTCCTTCGTTCTCTATTGCTTCAAGTCTTTCCTCGAGATAGTGGTTTCTTTCTATCAAGAGTCTGGCTTGGTACTTGAGGTGGTACGTCCGATCAATTTCCAGATCTAGTTTGTATTCAGGATCTTTACCGCGTCTTGATCTACACATAAGCAAAAGAAAACAACCTTGTGAAAAGTACAAGGAAATATAACAACTAGAAATAGAAAAGAAATAAAACTAAAAATTAAAAGTGCAGTAATTAAACGTAAAGGTATGTTTCCAGTCCCCGGCAACGGCGCCAAAACTTGTTGCGTGTAAATAAAGCTATCGCAATTGAGTGCAAGTATACGCAACGCAAGTAATATAGTGATACTTCGTATATCGTCTCCATAGGAACTGGAAATACTTCTATCTTTAAAAGCCTGCACAAGAAAAGGGATAAATTTAATAAAGAGTTGTGAATAATCTTGAATATAAACTAAAATAAATGAAGAAATCAGATTGAGATAGTAGGCTGGTATTGATTTGCTCAGTAGTGCAGGTGTTGCACTGTTTAAAGGACTTCTATTGTGTCTGTCGTCGAGCTTGTCGCGGCAGCACCTGTCGCGACAGCAGTCTGTTAATGTCGCGGCAGTGAACAATAACTTTGTACTTCAAGTTCAGCAAGAACCTCTGTTGTGACTCGTCCTATCCCTAGGTCCAAGTTCTGTCGATGAACACGTCTTGGATGATACCTCCCAGCGTGAATCGAAGGATGAACATCGATGCTTGTGGATTCTTCTTTAGTTGCTTAACCTTGTACCTATCTATAGGCCAAGATAGTTTAACCATAAACTGGAAAACTCGTATTTACTCCTTTCGTATACTTAACTCTCCCGATATTAAGTAAATAGATAACCTCACAATGCTCTCCCAATACTCTTATGAGATATGAAAACCAGAGTAAATAAACTTGAAGTTTTATTGAATTGAACAGAAAATCCTAAGAAACAATTTAACCCTTACAACTACTTTACAAGATCAACCCTTAACCCTAGAGAAAGTTTAGAACATGATGGAGAAGGGAAAAGCTAGGGTTTGTGATGGAAGACGACTAGGAACTAGGTTATCCTTCTCTAGGTCGAATTACAAGCATATATATAGGCCTTGTAAGTTTTCTTAATGGCCAAGAATACTAGTTCGAATTAAAGTACAATTCATTTAAAGACTAAATCTCTGAGTAGACTTCCTTTAATTCGTCCTATCTTCTTGCTTTGACTTTCTCCTCAAACTTTGGGCAAGGCCTTCCTTGTGCTTCTGGACTCCAAAAATAATGCAAGTGGTCTCTAAAAATTAGGCTTGAAATCCTCTATCAGTCGAACTCCACTTTGTATTGTTTCATCTTTTCTTCTTCACTGTCGCCACCTCTGTCACGGCAGAAGTCACGACAGCGAGTATAAGGCAGTTTGCTTCGACCTTTCACTCCAACTCTGCAGTTGTCTTCTGTTTCTCTGCTGCCCCGGATGCTGCCACAACATGTACCTGGAAGAATTAACAGAAATCAGCAGCATCTGTGCAATAATTATTCATCTGTGATGTTTATGCAAAATCTATCCTAAAATGCAACTAAACATGAGTACATTAATAATATGGGTAAATGAGTGTTAAAATATATAACATTTATGCACTCAACAACGACAAATTTGACTGTTAATTCACTGAAACCGACATCTGAGAATGATTGTAGCTGGTCCCCTCCCCCTCCAAATTGGGTTAAAGTTAATTGTAATGCATCTTGGGAGAATCCTTCAAGTTCTTCAGAAGTTGCAATCTTTCGTAATGAGATATGCGTGATTGTTGGAGATGTTTCCAAAATCTTGAAGGTATCGTCTGTCAATCTGATAGAAGCTGAGGGGATCCGATTAAATCTGTCTCACGCGGCTTCTATAGGCTTACAGAATATGTTGGTGGAATCCGATAATGAAGGATTGATTAATCATATTAACTTCAGACAATTTTCGAGGTGGGAAACGACTGCAGTGGAGAAAGATATTGTTCTTCGTATGTCTTTGTTTCAAAATGTTGTTTTTTTCTTTTCTTAAACGTTAATGTAATCAATCGACGGATTGGGTTGCACGAGCTGCTAGGAAGGTTTGTCTTCCTACCAGCTGGGCGTCCAATTCCCCTGCCCGCCTTGTTATTCTCCTTTGATGTTTATGATATGTTTCCTTTGATAAAAAAAAAGCTCATGTCGACGCGTGGGAGAGAGTGCATAAGACTTTGACGATATGTGTGGGTTACTCGTTGGTTCTCTGATCATCGGAGTAAATAGTTCAATCGAAAATGGAATGGTGCATCTATCCAAGGTGACAAAATATACTGAAGTTGGATGTTCGAAAAAAAAATTGTTGAAAGAGACTAAATTTTAAAACAATCCTATTTAAAAAATGGGTTAACTACAGGAATAGTCACTTATGTTTTTCCCCAGTACAGAGTTAGTCACAGATTTTGAAAAACGACCAGTAAGGTCATTTACGTTTTCGGGGCGTAAACTTTTGGTCACCCAGCCGTTTGTTGCCGTTAAACACTGACGGATTGCTGACATGGCAACGAAAAATAAGAGTAAATTACTGCAATGGCCATTAAAGTTTATCTCATGTACATTTTTTCTCCCCAATTTTAAAAAAATAAACATTATAGTCACTAATAAAAATGTGTCTTTATAATTTCACCCTTAAATTTTTAAAAATTCATTTTTTTCAACCCTAAAATTTTACAATCAATTAGTACAATAATATTATAAATGCTTAGATGAAAAATAGGTGCTCAAAATATACCCTTTTTAAACTTAGGTGTCCAATTTGCTCATATTTAATAACTAAACTTTCAAATTGCTCTTATTTTTTCACTCTGAATTATTTTTATTATTATAACATGTCAATTTTATTATTTTAAATTAAAAATAATTTTAAAATAAAATTATTATTATTATTATTATTATTAAATTTAAAATATTTTAAAAAAATATTAGTTTTTAAAATAATTTAGGTGTCTAAAGTATTTTTTTGTAAAAATTGGTGCCTAAAGTTTCTATAGGTACAATTTTAGGTGCCCGGTTATTAAATGGGTGTTAAAAAAACTATCAACCAATCAGTGCTTGACACGTGGCATTAATTTTATTTTTAAATTTTTTTAATAGAAAATACTCAGAATTTTCAAATTATTATAAAATCTCAAAATTTTATAAACTTCACAAAAGAATCCATAAATCCCTAAAAATTCTCAAACGTTCGTCGTTGACTACCGCCGCTTTCGCCGCCAGTTGTCGTCGCTGACCGTATCCACTTGGTCGTCGGGCCAAGGCGACAATTTTCCCTAACACGTCGTCGCTAGAAACATCAAACGGTGTGCAGCCGAATGTCAAACGCGAACGTCGATTTCGTGTTTGACGTTTGGTTGCACGTCGTTGGGCGTTTCTGACGACGTTGTGTTGGGAAAAATGATCGCCTTGGTCTGGCGACCAAGTGGGTGTGGTCAGTGACGACAACTGGCGGCGGAAGCGGCATCAATCGACGGCGGAAGTTTGGGAATTTTTAGGGATTTAGAGACTGTTTTGTGAAGCTTGTCAAATTTTGAGATTTTATAATAATTTGAAAGTTCTAAGTATTTTCCACTAAAAATTAATAAAAGTAATTTCACGTGTCAAGTACCGATTGGTTGGCAATTTTTCTAACACTCATTTAACAGTCGGACACCTAAAATTGTAACTATGGTAAATTTGGGCACTTATTTTTACAAAAATATTTTAAACACCTAAATTATTTTAAGAAGTTATATTTTTTAAAAATATTTTAAATTTAATAATGATAAAATTGATTTTATTTTCTTTTAAAATTATTTTAATTTAACAATAATAAAAAAGGACATGTCATGTTACAATAATATTAAAAACAATCGAGAGTGAAAAATATATGAGCAATTTGAAAGTTTAGTTATTAAATAGAAGCAATTTGAGCACCTAATTTAAAAAGGGTATTCTTTGAGCACCTATTTTTCATTTAAGCATTTCTAATATTATTATACTTATTGATTGTAAAGTTTTAGGGTTGAAAAATTAATTTTTAAAAATCCAAGGGTGAAATTATAAAGAAACATTTTCATTAGTGACTATAATGTTTATTTTTTTAAATTAGGGAGCAAAAATGTACATGAGATAAACTTTAATGGCCATTGCAGTAATTTACCCTTATTTTTTCGTTGCTAGGTCAGCAATCCGTCAGTGTTTAACGACAATAAACGGCTGAGTGACCAAAAGTTTACGCCCCGAAAACATAAGTGACCTTACTAGTCGTTTTTCAAAATCGGTGACCAACTCTGTATTGGGGAAAAACGTAAATGACTATTCTAGTAGTTAACTCTAAAAAAATGATATGTGTTATTCATTTATTGTTCAATTAATGAAATGTTAGTGTTTTGTGACGATAAAAGGTGATGTGGTTGACAACAAAAAATAAAATTGAGCGATCAATTCATCTTTAAATATAAAAAATAGAGTAAACTACAACGGAAGTCACTCAATTATGGGTAACGTTATATTTGAGTCACACAATTATTAAAAGTTACATTTGGGTCACTCAATTATGGGTAAGGTTACAATTGGGTCACCCAATTATTATCGGTTACATTTGGGTCACTCTAATGTTAACGAGGATATACAAGTGATTTGGAAGAAAAAAAAGACTAAATTAATATACTTTTTAAATATGAAGGGTGGCTCAAATGTAACCTTACCCATAATTGAGTGACCCAAATGTAACATTTAATAATTGGGTGACCCAAATGTAACATTATCCATAATTGAGTGATCCAAATGTAATTTTTAATAATTGGGTGACCCAAATGTAACTTTACCCATAATTGAGTGACCTCCGTTGTAGTTTACCCAAAAAATATTGAGACGTGACTTGAAATGTTATTTTCTTTAACATTATGGTGTTTTATGAAGCCAATAATGTTAAACATTTTGGACCTCTTAATGTTAAGAGTGAGACATCATTATCCAGTTGAAAAAGCCATAAAATTAGGGCAAGTGAAAGGCAGTTAATAAAACTTAAAAAAAAAAGCAATTGAAGCGTGACTTTGCTAATAATTTCACAATAAGTTTTTATTCCATAAAGTAATTTTCTAGAATTATCATGAAAATTTCAAAAATGTGTTAATTGCTTTTGCAAACAATTTTATTTGTATGATGACAGCACGATTTTAATTATATTTTTTAATAGACGATTTTAATTATATTTATTCATCAATGTTCATTTTTTGATAATTTATTAAAATTTTATTACAAAAAAAACAGAATCTTGTATAAAGTAACAAGAGCATCTACGACCAGGGACGGACCCAGGACTTTAGGTTAGGGGGCAAATCTATAATTTTTTAGGGGGGGGCGAACTTATAAAATTTTAGGGGGACAAAAATAGATTTTTAATAGAAAATACATAGAAAAATTCTAAAATTTTTCTAAATCATATATGATTTTCAAAATTTTAAGTTTCGGTCCATCCCTGTCTACGACTACAAGAATGATGCTCTAAACAAACCCCATGTTATACATTTACACACGTTTATTTAGTTTTCGTGAAGAGATCAATTTGTTTGCTTTCTGTTATATATTCTAATCACTTACTTTAAAAAATAACATAGAAAACATATTTTGATATTTAAAATTTAAAGAACATATATCAATGGTTAAATTTATAAAATCATTTCCTAATGAAAGAAAAAAGCATTGGCCATGTTTAGTAAAGAGCTTTTTGAGTTAAAATTAGAGGTTTGAAGCATGTTTAGAAATTTGACCAGTCAAATATGCTAATTTGGATGTTTGGTAAATAGAAGATTGTAATAGCGGATTGGGGTGAAACTTCTCATTTTGAAAAAAAATTAATTTTAAGAGCTTTTTGAGTTAGAGGTTTAGATAAAAGACTTGTAAAGACTATTCTATCCTTGATAATTATAAAAATTTCTCTGAATAACATAAATTTGATTAACTAATAAAATTAAAAAAATAATTTCATAAATAAAAAATTAATAAATACATGTAAATCTAATAATTAATAAAATTATATTCAAAATATAATTTCATAGATAAGAAATTACATTATACATCTAAATTTAATAATTATTAAAACTAAATTAAAAAATAATTTCATAAATAAAAAATTAATATGTACATCTTCATATATTCTCATCAATGTTATTAAAAAAAATTAATTTTCATAATCAAATTAATATTAATAGGTACAAAATGTTAATAACTAATAAATTATTTAAATAAATATCAAATATAATCGTGTCCTTATATGTCATTTTACTTATTCAAATAATCAAACAGCTCTCAGCTATCGGTTAATTTTATTTAACACTTTTATACAATCAGCTAATGCAATCCGCTAGTCAAATCAGCTAATGTTATCAGCTATCTGCTATCAGCTAATGTAATCATTTATCCGCTAATTGCTAAACAAGGTCATTATATATTTCAAAGTTCTAAAAGATCCATATAATAATATTCCACTGGCGAGTATTGTAAACAATAATAAATATGGTCGTTTGAAAAATTAAATTATGAACAAACGTTGATGGTCGGTTGATCAGATCTGATCACCTACTCTCTTCCTCTTTCTTTAGGTATTGAGTTCAAGACCCAACAGAATCATTCATTTTCCTAGAGTCTCCACACCCCTCTAGATAAGAAGTAGAAGTAGCATTTATAAAATATATATATATATATATATATATGAAATTTTGACTATTTATTAATTATTATTTTCATTTCTGACAAGTTAGGTCAACTGAATTCAGTTTTAGGAACTTTTGTCAACTGGTATTTTCAGAAAAAGAAAAGAATTAATTTCCTAAAAACTTAGCAGCACTGTTTGGTAAATTCGTAGCATTTTCCCAAGAAAGTGACAATGCAAGTGCTCTTGAAGGATTGGGGATAAGATGAGAGTCGTCTATACTATCGGTTCATCATATGGGATTTTTACATAATTATTACTATGCGATTTTTTTTATCGTTAATTAATTGACGATAAACAAATTAAAATTACTTGATAGAATAAAATATTATCTAAAAAAATTATTTTATATTTTATACAATTTAAAAAAAATTGATGTGTCATTTTATAAAGTTAGCACATTTGTCTACATGACACTATATGTCAACGTAAACTGTTATCTAGGTTTGTCACATCATTTCAAGTCATTTAATGTTAGTTGACTAACAAATATCGTCCACAAACGGACCATTTTGACTCAAAATAAAACGTTGAGGTTTAATATATTTCAAAAAATAAATAATAACGAAAATGACTATTCATTCAAAAAATTTGGGGCACTTTTGCATTATGCCTTAATTTAATTATGTGCCATTGTAATTAAATTGTAATGTTGGGTAAATTTGAAAATATTTTATATACATAGTAAGAAAAAGCAAAAGACTCAATTTATTAGACGAATAATTAATTTGTTTAAATTTATATTTGGAGTAGTTTGAATAAATTACTCATGTTATTAATTTATCATACAAGTAATTAATCAACTTTTTAATCAAGTAATTAATCAGTTTTAATTCATATTAATTTGTGGTAGTTTGAATAAATTATTCATGTTATTTATATTTTATGTTTTCTTTTGTTTTCTTTTGTTTTTCATTTTAATTAGATTAATCAATTTATAATTTGAAGTATTTGGCCATTAGACAATTAATCGATGTTTTTAGGCTCATGTTTAGGGATAATTTGGTAAGTAATTTTATTATTTATATTTTCTCTTTTTTTTTCTTTTGTTCTCATTAAAATTATATATATGTGTGTGTTGTATTTATAATTATGTTATCTATTTGGGTTACAATTGTATTTAAAAGGTTATATTTATTTAATTTTATGTTAATTTTGTCACCGTTATATATTTATGATATTATTGATACATTCATAATACTTTTATGTCAATTGTCACATATTCATATTATTTTCATGTCATTCCCAATTCATGTTTGTTCATGTTTTTTGTATGATTTATTATAATAATTTAATTTTAACTAGAAATTGATTTATTTAAAAATCGAATCATTCCATCAATCATATATTAATTAAATATTTTCATTAAAAATCAATCAAGTATCACATGGTGAAGGACATATCCTAATGAACTATAAAAACAGAAATAATATCTCAAACATCTAATCCAATAAAAAGATCCAACAATAAGAATCCAACCATAACAGCCTGTCTGGTTAGAGATTTGAGGATCCAAAACACACAGTTGAGCATGTCCATAACCATAACTATAACCGTGACCCCCCACTTGACTAGATTCTGGTACCAAAATACAACTCAACTACTCCTAGAAAATATCAACAATAAAAAAAGATACCCAAAACGATTCATTCCATGCCAACCCAAGGTGGGTCTGGGACAGCAAATCATTGATGTTCCAAACACGGCCTTATAAAACAAACAATCCATTAAGCTGGCATTAGGCAACAGTGACTAATTCTTCGCACTACTTTTTTTTTCAGTGGCGGAGTAAAATTTTTATATTGTAGGGTTAGAACGAATTACAAATGTGAGTGATTCTCATACTATTATAATAAGTATCGTTAACTTCATATCTCAACAAATTAAATGAGGTCAAATTTAATATTTTTTATAAAAATATTTAAATTAACTCTTTAAAAATTTATACTCCAATAAATTAAGTGGAATAAATTGCACCCCACTTTATACCGTATCTCCGCCCATGCTTTTTTTCCCTTTAATTTTTAATTAACTAATGTAAATAAAAATAATAAAAACAGTAGTCCAGGCTGCACGGCAGTGACGTGTAGGATGGTGAGGTTTGAAATGGGCACTGGGCCCCAGCAGCAGATTCCTAGGCCCAAAATCAGTTTTATTTTAATCACAGCATCTCGACCGTTGTTGAGAATGAAGTTTTTCTTTTGTTTTCGTAGAAAATGAAATCTCATTTTTGTTTGAATCTCAACTTGTCCATTCTTCTCAAACTGGTCCCCCCAATGACAACAAAAACAAAAACAAAAAGCTATTACAACGAGTGTTTATTTTTCTTGGTTTAACCACTATTATTTAATTTATTGGTTGATTAATTCAGATCGGGTACTGCAGATGTTTATTATATGAGCGATCCTCATAATTTAGTTGTTCTATTCACGACGTCATAATTCGAATCTATAACCTTGCTTAAGAGATCTAGTGTCTTATCTCATTAGACCAACTGGTTGTTGATCAACTAATGATAAATTTAATTACAATGTTTTAGAATATTTTAAAAGTACAATCTTGAGTCGAGACCGGTTCAATTATCATAAAATTCCCTTGATTTTACAAATTTGAATTCATTCGTGTTGTGTAATTTTTTTTTTGAATATGCTGGTGCGATGCAAGGGTAGCATCTGTTCAACTTTCTTAGTCTTTTCAAAACGGCACACACAACATGGCATAACTGGTGCTCGAACCCGGGTCCCAAGGGATGATAAACATCTACTTTTGTCACCAGGACACAAGGGGTTGTGTAATTTTATCTATGCTCATTTGTAGAATGTACAAAAACATATATAATTAAATGTATATTTAAAAGATTTATAGACACCAATCTAAAGAGTTGTGTCAGTAACATAGAGCGGTTTATTCTCTTTTGATAACATCTTTTATCGAACTCTTTTTTATAACATTAATGTCTACAGGGAATAAGATGCGAAAATAACTAACAACATAAGACTTTCATTAAAAAAAAAAACTAACATAAGACGTTCCAAATATATATGTATATAACACTTTTGATATACATATATATTTTTTTTTGATAGAATGATATACATATATTTTTAATCTTTTATTATTACATAAACCTAAACTCAAATCTAAAAGAATAAATGAAAAAAAAAATCAGAGGCTTGCTCATGTTATAGATACATCTACTTGACTCAAGCATCACAATTAATATTCATTTTATACTTATTTTTTAATTATGTTTTTAAATTAGAAATAAATTTTGATATATATATATATATATGTGTGTATATGTGAAGAAATGTTCACTAAAAAATTGAAAAAATAAAGAAACAAAGAGAAGAAAATCTAAAATCTAAAAGGGGAAATTCTTGCTTTGAAGGCACATAGAGGGAAAGTAGGTAATATTTGTCCAAAAGGTTAGGTAAGCTGCCGCCAAATGGCCACTTAATTACTTAATTTATTTTGGTTGTCCTCTTCGTTCCCAAAATTTTATCATGATTAATTTAGACCAGTCCATGTTTTATATTTAGTTTTAGTGTGTGAATCTTTTGGCGAGAATTTTCTGCATACGCAAAGCCTCAAACTCAAACATGCTTAAGCGATATCAAATTGCTACACTTGAACCAACCCCATTGGTACTTAATTAATGAATTAATTAAACTTTGCCTTTTCCCTTACGCCACTCTATTTTATTTGTTTGGTGTGATTTAATGTTTATGTGTAGGTAAACCCTTACCAAACCTTCATTTAATCTATTTTAATTAGGTTTAACTACTATTTCATATCCCCTAGTTTATGGTTAAACAAACTTTGTAATACGATAAGTAAAATATTTGTATGTTAAATAAATAATAATAATAATACAAATATCATGATATGAATTATTATTATGTCAACGTTTATATTAATGCATAAAAAATTAACTTTATTCTAATACAAATAAATAATAGGATCACAATATGAATATGGATACATGATTTATCTAATCTAAAATTAAACTATAAGCATGAATATTCAATGAAAATTTTAGTTTTTTAATACAATATCTAAACTGTTTGAACCTCAACTCACTCATATTTTAAAGAAAAATATGTATTTAAACGTGTTCGAACCATGTTCTCTTAAATGTTGTAATTGTAATCATGCGAATTCAATCCAGACTCAATACTACCAGTCATGATATAATTATAAGTATAAAAAACATAATTAAAACATGGTTTGATTATGTTAATTTCTCAAAATCCATATATTATAAATTATTAGCCTGCTGAATTTCATTTAAAAATATAGTAGTTTAATTTCAAGGGAATAATTTACTTTTTTTTACATTTGAGTTTTATGTTTTATTTTTGTATAAGTTTTTCGATGGACTTAATCATATTTTTTTTTTTTGGGTGTATTGTATTTGTGATACCTTTTATTTTTTTAATAAAATTTAGTTTTTATTGCTAAAAAAATAATGTAATTTAAATATGTGTAATCGTGTATGATAGAATAAAATATATGAATGAATACAATACAATGACTCACTAGTACAGTTGAGTCTAGATGTTTATAGAGTTTATGTGAATAATTTCAGCTCAACAACTAGAATTTAAACATACATTTCCAAGATGATTCTAGCTATTATTATTCGTTTGATACCTTCAATTACACAAAAAATGGAAGAAAAAAAACCCAAAGAAAAAAAACATCAATATTACGATCAAAGACGTTTTACTTGCATTCCAATAATATATCCTAACGGAATGATTAAGTGACAATCAATTTCGTTAAACTTTTCTACTTAAACAAAAACATCAACATGCATGCTGCATGGAAAAAAATAAAATAAAATAAAATCATTAATATCTACTATTTTTACATTTATAGTTAAATTAGGTCTCAAGAAATAAAATTTAATATTAATTGCTTGTGTTAGTCACCCAATAAATTATATATGAATGAAATAGGTACAAGAATTTGTTGAAGTTGTCCGTCTACCTACCAAATGATAAATTTTACATGATTCAATAGCCAACAAAAGGTCCCATTTGCATTGCACCCTCAAACAAGTTCACATTTTTGTACAAAAGGTAAAAAATAAGCAAGTGGTAATTTTTTTAATTATTATCTTAAATAGTAGAAAATCAATTCATATTCATGGATGGGATAATAGTAAAAACTTTGGCATATTTAATTATTTATATTTATATAATAAATAGAAAATAAAATGCATAAATCCAACAAATAGTCACATGATAATTTTCTTCCTCAAATATTTAAATTTAAATTGATTTTGTATTATCAAACTTATAATAAATTGACAAAAATATTATTCTACTCTTAATTGGCATTAGATATTAAGATCGATCTCGGATAATTTATATCTTTCTCTGCGAAAAAGAAAAGAAATTGTCTTATCTTTGGTTATTGGTCGAGAGAAGAAAGCTAGGCTGGCTTGGGTTATAATACTTTTTTTGAATAATTTCTACTTAGAGAAAAAAAAAAAGAAATTTTGCTCATACTAAGTATTAAACCTACAACTTAGGAGAAGATGTCAACTGACTTTAACCATATGTTATAGAGATTTAATGAAAATAAAAATAAAAATCTTTAATGAAAATAAAAAACCAATAAAAATCTTTAATGAAAATAGAAAACTAGTAATAAAAATAAAAATAAAAATCTTTGGAAGCATTATTGTTTATATAATAAGGAGAAAGGGAGAGAGAGAAAAGAGTTAAAGAGAAACACAAGCTATCATTTCAAACCAAAAAAGCAAAAGCAAGAGTGAAAAAAAGAGAAGGGGAAGGGGATAAGAAAGAGAGGAATTCGAGGAAGAAGAAGGGGTTTCTTCTATTTTAGTGAAGAAGCTGGAGTTGTCTAAGATGATGCAGATTGAGCAGCAGCAGCAGCAGCAGCCACCGCAGCCGCAGCCGCAAAACCAGTTAACGGTTCAAAACTCGGGGAGTCTAAGCTTTAGCAGCCACTTGTCTAAGGAAGATGAAGAGATCTCTAAGTCCGCTCTCTCTACTTTCAGAGCCAAAGAAGAAGAGATCGAGAGGAAGAAGATGGCTGTTAGAGAAAAAGTTCAGCTTCAGTTAGGCCGTGTTGAAGAGGAAACTAAACGCTTGGCCGTGATTCGTGAGGTATGTTTCAAACAAATTTTGCTTTTGGTCAATTTCTTGATTTTGACCTGAAAAGATGAAAATTTTAATGTTTAAAGCTTTTGATTTTCTAACAAGTTTACCTTTTTTTGGTCAATTTCTGCAAAAATACTGAGTTTAGAGGGTCACATGGTGATGAAAATTCATGTTCTGGACATGGATCTGAAATTCTGAAACAGGGTTTTCAGGTTTAGCCTTTGTAATACATTTCTGCTGGAGATTAAGACTATTTTATCAGTCAGATTTGCAGTCAAGGTTTCAATATAAATTAAGAAATTGTCAGTTAATTTTTTGGCTTTACATCTTTTTGCAAAAAAGAAACCCCATTTAGGTTAATAGATCAAGGATTTCTTTAAATGGTTTACTATTTTAGAGCATAAAAGAGGTTTTTACTTTTGGATTTTATAGTTTCATACCTAGAGAGCTGGCCATAAGTCCCACATGATAATTTTATTATTACTGTTTCTCATTTTAAATATAAACATGTGAATCTACAGGAGCTTGAAGCACTTGCAGATCCTATGAGGAAGGAAGTTGCTCAGGTCAGGAAGAAGATTGATGCAGTTAACAAAGAACTGAAGCCACTAGGCAACACCTGCCAGAAAAAGGTTCCTACTTTAACCCAACTTTGAAGCTAATAATTGAACTTTTCCATCAATTTTCATTGTAAATTATGGAACACTTGATAACTATGGTACCCATTAAGCCACTGAGTTCGAGCCTTTTGCGATCTGTTATAGGAAAGGGAGTACAAGGAAGCCCTCGAGGCGTTTAACGAGAAGAACAAGGAAAAAGTGCAGCTAATCACAAAGTTGATGGAGGTTAGTTTTTATAATTGTAATGCTGAAAACAAATTTAGAGATGCAGAGCAAAGTAAATTCTGTGTTTTCGGATCTCACCTTGTTGTTATCTGTTTTTATTGATTGAACAGCTTGTGAGTGAAAGTGAAAGGTTGAGGATGAAGAAGCTGGAGGAGCTGAGTAAGAGCATAGATTCCATACACTGATTAGCTTTGTTTAACTGGTTAGGTATGGTGTGATATATCTAAGGTGACTTTGAATATTTATATATGGGTGTTACTGTTTTTTTCGGGTTTGGTGTATTGTATGGTAATCTTTGTTTGTTTCGTTAGGCATTCGATGAATGTTATCTGATTTAGAAAGGGAAATACCCTATAAACAAGTTTGTAACTAAATGTCTCCGGATCTGTTGTACCTTTTGTTTAGTTCTTTCAAGTTTACTGTAAACCGAAGTTTGTTTCGAAGCAAAAGGCTCGGAAGGGCCTTTAACTTGCATTCTGTAATTAATCCACAGTACCCTTTAGCTGTTCATTGAAAACTGCTTTGAAGATTGATTTGCTGTTGATTTTTGTATGCATTCACAGTTATGGTAAAAGCTTAATTAATGTATTCTTCCTTGAAGTTTCTTGTGAATGAATTCTTGTTACCTGTTGCAATGTAGTGATTTTCACTCCATGTAGATTCTTCGATCCAAAGATTCGTTACTGTACATGAATTCGAATACAGTCGATATTCAGTCACGACCTAAATGTGAGCGTCGGATATCTAGTATTTTGTCAAACGGTTTTAAGAGTCATATCACCAAATTCATGTCTGTTAGTGCAAGTAGGGATTCAAGCATCCTCTTTGGAAGCATTAGGGAGTGTCTGGTGGAGATTAGATGCAATTTTTGGCCTTTATGCAGGATATTTGCCAATTAAACATAAAAAAGAAAAAAGGAATCTTAGTCGTTTTATATTCTCTTCGAGGACGTTGAAGCCGTCAAATATAGTTGATACCATTGCTCTAATTTGATTCAGAAAATGAACCAAAAATCAAAATCAACAGTTGTTTTTTTTTCTTTTCAGAAAAATAATCTGAAAGATATTATCATACTAAGATTTGTCTGTTTTCTGCAACGAGGTTGCTGGCTGATTCTGTCCATGTGTTTAAACGATTATGTTATCAAAAGAAGAGCATTCATGTAGCAATCAACATCATATTTTAAGACAAAAGCCAACACAAATTATCATTTGTCTTTGAGAGCCACACATTATTATTAAGGCTTAATTATAAAATAGGTGTACAAACTTTGCCATTTTTTGTAATAGGTGCCTAAATTATTTTTTTAGCTAAAATAGGTGCCTAACGTTTAATTTATGTTTGAAATATGAGCCTAAAGTTTTATTCTGTTATTGTTTTAAGGTAATGTCGTTAAATTTTTTTAACACCCAATTAGAATTTGACACATATTATTTTATTTTATTAATTTTTTTCCAAAAAAGCGAAAAAGAATTTTTTCAAAAAATTTTAAAATTTTTCAAAAGTTTCAAAACAATCCCCAATTCAAACATCCAAATTCAAAATTGCCATCATTGTCGCCGCCGATAGCCTCGCCGAACCTCCCCACTGCCGTCGCTGGAGTCCCCCCCGCCATTTTCTCCAACCACCCATTGTCGGTAATCAACGGGAGGCGCGTCAATCGGATGACGAACTACGAACGCGAAACGCCTCAACTGTTCGACGTCTGATTGGCACGTCTCCCACTGGTTATCAGCGATGAGTGGTTGGGAGAAATGAGCGGGGGACGCCAACGACGGAAGAGGTAAGGTCCAGCGAGGCCATCAACACGACAATGTCATCAATTTTAAAATTTGAGTTTGAGGTTTTAGGGATTTGAGATTGTTGTAATTTTTAAAATTTGGTATATTTTTTTAATTTATTTTATTTTTCAGTTTGGTTTTAAAAATAAAAAAATAAAATCCATATGTCAAGCTATAATTGGATGATAAATTTTTTTTGACAGATTGACTTTAAAATGAATAAAAATAAAAAGTTAAACACTTATTTTAGCCAAAATATAATTTAGACAACTATTGCAAAAAAAAAAGTGACAAAGTTTGGGCACCTATTTTATTTTATAGTTAAGTAAAAGCTCTAAGCATAAATTGAACAGTTGCTCCTACCAATTTTCTTTGGTTTTTTCATCATATCAAACAAACTGAAACAGCCAATTTACACATGGATTGAGGGAATATATATATGAACGAAACGAGGTGGCCTTTTAGTTTGCCGACACTCAAGCCAAAGGCACCTGCACCGACTTTATCACCATATATATCATTCAAAATTTTCGAAACAAGTTATTTTGGGGGAATAAAAGCAAAAGATGCTATCTTAAAGGCGAAATGCTGCACTTTTTTAAGTTGCAGAGCATCTTATGATCTTATCCAAGTACTGGCTTTTCCAGGAAAACCTGAGAAAGACGTGGAATTTATTATTGGAGGTCTTGGTTAATTTCAACTACTAATAATGCAGATTTGACAGATGGGTTAAATTGGGTTTTTCGTCAAAGTTCAACTTTTCTGATGCTGGAACTGGAACTGTTTAAACATTGCGGTAGGGTCAAGGTACAATGCAATGTTGAGAGATCAATATTCAAGAGATCTTGCTGCTTGTTTAGAGTTGGGGGGAAGATGGTCCTTGTAAGTTTCTATGTAAGCATTATTGTTAAGCATGGAAGTGTATGTTGGGGGAGGCAGGCTGTCATTTTTTCAAAGGTATTTAAGTTGAGTTAATTATTTATAAAGAGATGTTATTTTATTTTAAAGTTTTTATATAAATTAGGGTAAAGAATACATACGGTCACTGAACTTTGGTAAAAAATTAAAATGGTAACCAAACTTTTAAAAATCACAAAATGACAATTAAACTTTATGTTTTTATAACAAAATGGTAACTAGATGTCAAATCCCGTTAAGTGTCTGTTATAAAATTTGGTACGATAACATATTTAGCCCTTCATATTTATACATTTAATCAATTTAGTCCTATTTGAAACAATTCACTAAATTTAGCCCTCATTATTTACGCATTCTTTCAATTTGGTCCTTCAAGCAAAATTCCAAAGTATGATAACATGATAAATAATTACAATTAACTTTTTATAGGAACTCGAAAACTCGACTCGAATCGACAAAAATTTCAAATAAATTTGAGTTGTAAAATATGACGCGTCAACTCAAATAACTCGAAATTTTTTGACTCAACTCGATCGAACGCTCATCTCTATCTTAAGATATGACGCGTCAACTCGAATAACTCAAGATATTCGAATATTTTAAATTATTATTATTCTTTTAAATCGAATATTTTTTAAAATAAAATATTTAATATTTTCATATTTAAATCACATCGATTATTTAATAACAACTTTAAATATTAGATCTAAGTTAAAAATATTCGATTTAAAAGAAAAAAATTGATTTAAAATATTTGAATATTTAATTAAATTTTTATAGGAACTCGAAAACTCGATTTGACTCGAATCGAAAAAATTTCAAATAAAGTTTGAGTTGTAAAATATGACGTATCAACTCGAATAACTCGAACTTTTTTTACTCGACTCGATTGAACGCTCATCTCTATCTTAAGATATGACACGTCAACTCGAATAACTCGAAATATTCAAATATTTCAAATTATTTTTTTTCTTTTAAGTTGAATATTTTTTAAAATAGAATATTTAATATTTTCATATTTAAATCACATCAAATAATTAATAACTACTTTAAATATTTAATTTAATTTAAAAATATTCGATTTAAAAGAAAAAAATTGATTTAAAATATTCGAATATTTCATAACTACTTTAAATATTCGAATATTTAATAACTACTTTAAATATTCGAATATTTAATAACTACTTTAAATATTTGAATATTTTAAATCAAATTTTTCTTGTAAATCGAATATTTTCAAATTAAATTGAATATTTTAAGTATTTATTAAATATTCAATGTGATTTAAAAGAAAAAAATGATTTTAAATATTTAAATATTTCAAGTTATTTGAGTTGACGCGCCATATCTTAAGATAGAGGCGAGCGTTTGATCGAGTCGAGTCAAAAAATTCCGAGTTATTCGAGTTCACGTGTCATATTTTACAACTCAAACTTTATTCGAAATTTTTTCGAATCGAGTTGAGTTTTCGAGTTCCTATAAAAATTTAATTAAATATTCGAATATTTTAAATCAGTTTTTTCTTTTAAATCGAACATTTTAAAATTAAATCGAATATTTAAAGTAGTTATTTAATATTCGATGTGATTTAAATATAAAAATATTAAATATCCTATTTTAAAAATATTCGATTTAAAAGAAAAAATGATTTAAAATATTCAAATATTTTTAGTTATTCGAGTTGATGTGTCATATCTTAAGATAGATGTGAGCGTTTGATCGAGTCGAGTAAATTTTTTTTGAGTTATTCAAGTTGACGCATCATATTTTACAACTCAAACTTTATTTGAATTTTTTTGATTCGAGTCGAGTCAAGTTGAGTCGAGTTTTCGAGTTCCTATAAAAATTTAATTAAATATTCGAATATTTTAAATAATTTTTTAAATCGAATATTTTAAAATTAAATCGAATATTTAAAGTTTTTATTAAATAATTGATGTAATTTAAATATGAAATTATTAAATATTCTATTTTAAAAAAAATTTACTTAAAAGAAAAAATGATTTAAAATATTCGAATATTTCAAGTTATTCGAGTTGACGCATCATATCTTAAGATAGAGGTGAGTGTTCGATCGAGCCGAGTAAAAAAAATTTGAGTTATTCGAGTTGACGCGTCATATTTTATAACTCAAACTTTATTTGAAATTTTTTCGATTCGTGTCGAGTCAAGTTTTCGAGTTCCTATAAAAATATAATTGTAATTATTTATCATGCTACCATACTTTGAAATTTTGCTTTAAGGACCAAATTAAAAGAATGCATAAATAACGAGGGCTAAATTTAGTGAATTGTTTCGAATTAGAATTAAATTGATTGAATGTATAAATATGAAGGACTAAATGTATTATTATACCAAATTTTATAACAGACACTTAACGAAATTTAATGTCTAGTTACCATTTTATTATAAAACATAAAGTTTAATTGTCATTTTGTGATTTTTGAAAGTTTGATTATCATTTTATTTTTTATCAAAATTTAGTGACCGTCTGTGTACTTTATCCTAAAATTTACCAATTAAGAATTTGATAACATTTAACTTCGTTAATACTGACTATTTTTCCACATATAATTAATCACACTCAGACTTCTACTAAAAGTGAGTCTTATAAAGAAAATGAATTGAGAAGTAACGGTAAAGACAATGATAAATTCATCTTAATTGAAGATAAATAAAATGTATTCTTAAAAATATAACCAGTTATTTCGTTATAAAATGAGACTCATAAATAACATTAGATTTTGAGAAAAATACTCAACATTAGTTTTTTGCGTCTCTTAGGATGTGAACAAGATAAGTATTTATAGGTTAAGCGTTGACCGGAAATATAATAGAGTTTAAGATAATTAAGTTTATGTGTATTCTTTTTAATAGAGGTTATGTCTATTTTGATTTAACTAAAAATTGTTACAGGTAACTTTTTAGGAATTTGAAAAGGGCTAAAATTAGGTACATATTGCTTAAATTTAAAAGTAACCATTATAAACCATTTAGGCTATATTTGGTTTCAGAAATCAAAACTCATTTTATTTTTTTAGAAAATAGAAAACATTAAAGAAAATATATGTGGTTAAAATTTTTGAAGATAATTTTTAAAAATAAAATTTTTGAAAATTAGAAAACAATAAAATTTTGTTTCAACGTTTTCACTAAAATTATTTTGTAAAGATTGAAAATAAGAATTTTAAACTTAATGAGTTGTCTCGAATTTAAATCCACGTCAACCCAAAAGTATTCATTTAAAAACAATTTTGATATATTAGGTTTCTAATGTGAACCCACCAAGTGGTCCTAGTGGAAAAGCGAATAATGTTCATCCTACGAGATTCGGTTCAAAGTGCTTTGTTTGCAAGGTGTTTGTGCATTGTCAAAGGGTCCAAAATAATTTTAATTTACCAAATATGTTTTTTTCTTCCAATTTTTAGAAAATAAAAGACTGACAAAGAAATTCACTTTTTTTTGAAGAAAGATGGACCTTATTAAAAACCCCTCTAAAGTCACACGTGCCCAAGAGGCCCCGAATGAGCACTTAAGGGAAAAAGAGTACCCAAATATATTAACTTGGATGAGAAATAATCTCATTGGTTGCAAAAGAATGCAGATAATCGGGATGATCCAAAGCGAAATAGGTGGAAGACATAGTCCTCAAAGCCCCAGAGGCAAGAGTGTGGACAACATTATTCACACCCTAGGAACAAAATGAATACGAAAATTATCTGCATCGGCAAGCAGAAGACGAGCATGTTCAATAAACGGGCTCAGAATCATTGTTTCCTAGTCTATGGGACAAAAGAGGCAAAGTCCTCAAAGCCCCAGGGGCCTTGTTGGCACCTGGGTAATTACGTAGTGCATGAATCATTGTTTCCTAGTCTATGGGACAAAAAAGGCAAAGTCCAGGGGCAAGATTTGCTGCTTGAAGTCTATGGTCGGTCGGAAGAGCATCATGGCCTACTCGCCAACCAAAGGAACATATTTTCAGAAGAACCAATATCTTGGATATAACTTTCTAGATTTTCGGATCGTACCGTGTAAATGTCGGAGTCATGGTTGCTCTACAGAATCGTATATTGTTGATCATTAATAATTGAAATGCTAAGGATATTGTTGGCATCATCTGCATCAAAGTAATGTCGAACTTTCATTTCATCCCATCTAAGCTGCCCGGGGAATCATAAATTCGCGACATCATATAGGGAGCTCATCGTGATCCCCATAATCACCGTACAGATTTATTGCAGATGCACCTCCCTAGTTATCAAAGTGGATTCATATTTTACTATCCACCCCCGGCCACTTAAAGAACCTGGTGTGAAGTTTCAACATAACCTGGTGAATACCCTTCCATGCAAATGAAGCCCTCATATTAGTCTCAGACTCCAAGATATTCCCAGAGGGAAAGTATTTCGTCCTGTAAATCTGAGTAAGCAAAGAATTAGGCTCAGTTATAAGGCGCCAAATTTGTTTGCCTAGAAGGGAAATATTAAAGAGGTGCATGTCCTGAAAGTCAATGTCCTCCCCACAGATTTAGGCAAACAAATAGTATCCCAAGGAATCAAAAGCCATCCTCGTTTGTTGTTTTTCCCAAACCACTGATAGCGTCGAATAGACTTAGTCATATCATTGATAATGTTCTAGGAAGAAGGTAGCAAGACATCACATATTAAGGCAACGACTAAATCATGAATTTAATGAAGACACCTTGACCACTGAATGAGAGAAGGTGTTTGTCCCAATGAGACATACATGAGTTCACCTTGTCACGTGTAAACCCTATGGATGCAGTTTTATTTTTCCCGATCAAAAGGGGAACGCCGAGATAAATCCTCGGGTCATCCGTTTTTTGAACACGAAGGATGTTATGGACCGCCCGTTTGTGCTCAGGGGTAGTTTGAGGGCTAAAGAAAATGGTTGATTTTTCAAAGTTAACCGCCTATCTAGAGAAGGAGGTGTAAAGCTGAATGACATATTTAAGATGGGAAGCCTTTGTGTTATTATTCTGGATGAAAATCATGCAATCATCAGTGAAAAGCAAATGATTTACCCGTGGCCCATGACGACCGACACAAAGGCCCGATAGCCGACTTGCTTGTTGCTCGGCCAGTAGAACTGTCGAGAGGCCTTGTGTACAAAAGAGAAATAAGAATAGAGAAAGATGGTCTCCCTGTCTTAAACCTCGACGAGGGTGGAACAATGGGGAAAGAGAACTGTTTACTCTAGCGGTAAATGAAATAGTTGTGATGCATCGCATAATAATATCAACCCAAGTAGCAGCGAATCCCAACTTAAGCATAATCTGCCGGAGGAAGGACCCTTCCACAAGGTCAAATGCCTTTTCCATGTCTAATTTAAGCGTCGTGCCCTGATAGGGTCCTGACCCCCTGTATTGAGGGAGTGCACCGATTTATGGGCGACAAGGATATTGTCTATGATCATCCTTCCTATCATAAAAACGTCTTGATTGTCACTGATACAAAATGGAATTATGGACTTCGTGCGATTTACTAGCACTTTAGCGACAATCTTGTAAATTACGGTGCATAGGCTGATGGGCGGTAATTGTCTCATAATAGTTAGTTGTTAAGTTGGTCAATCGAATCAAAAATGGACAAGAGAGGGTGAATTGGCTTTTTAAAATTGAAATGAGCAAATTGAAAATGGAAAATTCTAGAAAAGGCAATTTATAGTGTTTCAACCTTAGAACAAGCTCTACATCCACTACCTAAGCTCCCATTAAGGATTTTCAACCAATTTCACTAAAAATTTGTCCCCTTTTCTTGAATTAGGAAGAAACCTTACAAATCAGTTAATCTTTCTACCCAAAGATTAACCAAAAACTCTCTCAAATACAAAGAAGATTGACAATATGAAAAATGCCTCTCACAAGATTGATAGATTGCTCAATTACACTTAAACACTCCCCTAACTTGAAATAAGATAATATGATAGAAAATTACACAAGTCGGGTACAATAATTTGACTCTATGAGCTCTAGGGTTTGGATATGTGCTTGGATTGTTGCAAATTAGTTCAATATTTGTTCTTGTAGCTTTTGAGGCTTGTTTATATACCCTTACATTGATTTCTAGCCGTTCTGGTAGTTGAGATCATCAATAGAGCCGTTGGGCTTCATTTTTCCTGCAATAAATACACTTATGCAACCTACCGTATCGATACTCGAACAAGGGTATTGATACTTGTCTCAAAACAGAAAAAGCCGTTGCACACATTTAAGAGGGCATACCGATACGCTATTAGGGCGTATCCGTACGAGTATAGTGTAAAAAGAGGGGCATATCGATACTCTAAGACCGTATCGATACGAATTTTGCTCACTGGAATCATGAGTAAAACTTTAGCAAAAAGTGTATCGATATGCTATATGGGCATATCGATACGGTCCAACGACCATTTGAAATTTTTCTGAAATCATAACTAACAAGCAACGATAAAAAAATTTAAATGCAAAGATTTATCGAATCAGATCAAACTGTATCAATACGGGTACAACTGTATCGGTATGTTATGCCTTAAAGTTAATCCCAGATAAAATACTGTATCGATATAGGTATAACTATATCAGTACGCTTTTGTCGGTTAAAATTCTAAAACTTAAAAACCGTATCGAAATGGTTATAGCGTATCGATATGTCTTAGCGTACAAGAAGGTTTTGGGCTATAACACTTAGAAAAATTTTGTTTGAACAATTTATTTGGCTTAGAAACATTTTTGGTTCAAATTTGCTTGTCAAATTGTGAGACTTTGAAATACTTTAAAAATTATTTTCTTTTACAAATAGGTCCTTAGACACTTTGTTATATCAAAATCAAATTAGGTTTTACAATTTCCCCTTTTTTGATATAAGAAAACCAAAGTAAATTTTTAAGTATTTTGAAAACTTTGAAAAGTTTACTCCCCCTTAATTTAAGATTGTTTTTCAAAAGTTTGTAAAAATTTATGTTTTTACACTTCTCCCCTTTTTTGTTAGATCAAAACCAATGCAAAAACTCAAGGATATAGACAAGATATAAAATTAAAACACAAGATAAAGCATAATTAAGCAACATAATATCATTAAAGTTCAAATAGAAATCCAAAGCAATAATAGTTCAAAATAACTTCAAACTTAAATCCAAACTTAATCCTAGAAACAAAATCAAAGCATATGGTTCCTAACATAAAAGTGCATAATAAAAAGGAAACCCTAATATGATATGTAATGATATGCTCAAAAACTACTCGTCCCCATCGTTCTCGTTCTTGTCCTCTTTATCTTCATCATCACGGTTGGCTTGAAATTTCCGAGTATGATTGAGCCAAGCACCATAAAAGGCGGTGAGAGAGACATCCATGGAAGTTTGTTGTTGTTCAAGGGCCTTAACTCGATCCTCCAACGATGTAAAGCGAGTATCAATGGCTGCAAATCCCACATCCATATTATTCCCTAAGGATGTGAATTGCTCATTGAGATACACCATGAGTCCATCCATGGAAGATTGAGCTTGTTGGACTTAGGAACTTGAGGAGCGACCAGAGGAGGTTGATCGTCTTGAGGAGGAGGGCGATTAACACAACCCACTGATGATTAATGTACTCAAAGTGAGCACGAGTAAGGGACTGTTCATCGATCGGCTTGCCTAGAAGCTCGGCGGCATCATGGGAACAATCGATCTCCAAGGAATGGAACAATAAGCTCAAAGCCGTGCGATAGAGAAAAGACTTGACTTGATCGGTGTGACGGTGTTGAACAAGATAGACCAAGTCGGCAAACATAATTTGGAAAAGGTTTGGGCGCTTACCCTCTCGGAAACAATAGAGCCAAAAAGCATTAACTTGGAGAATGGTAGAGAATTTCCCACTGGAAGGACGGATCCACCAAGAGATGATGAGATGGAGGTTATGGTCATGAGCATCAAGAACGATTATGGAGCCAAGTTGAGAATGCCCCAATGAGTGTTCATGGTCAATTCCCAAATTTTCAAACCTAAAAACATTGCATAAAACACTTTGGTCAATACGATTTTTGCCCATAAGACATGATTCAATGGAAATTACACTTTCCCTTGCTTGATCAAGGATGCAATAGGCATTAGCAAAGAAAATCAAAACCAGATTTCGGTACAAAATTTAGGGAACACTTAGAAAAGTCATAAATTTCCATTGTTGTAACAACCCAAAATATTTGAACTTAAAACGTTTGGAGTTTAGAAAAGGGATTGAAACAACTCTTTCATCCCGGATTGAAAAAGCTTGGTATTGTTTATAATGGGCCATAGCCGAAGGGGATTGAAAATTATTTTGAATAATAAAACCATGGTTTTGTTTAGTAATACCCTCATTTTCGAATTAGGATTGGATGAACTATAAGGCAATTCTTTTCTTTGTCTCTTTTTCAGCCCTATAATAACCTGAAAAATATCAAACTCATTCGAAAACAATGTATGCAATTATCATCACATTCGATCCAATATACATTTCAATAGTTCAAGGTATTGATAAAAATACTATATTTTATATGTTAAAATTATATACAAGTATAAAAATTAATTTTAGTAAAAAGAATTTTGAAAAAATAGTTTACAAAAATATACGATTTGGTTATATATTCGAAAAAAAAAATTTAGATTTTAAAGAATTTTTGCAAAAACTTCAAAACCCATACTATAAATATACTAGGTATACAAAAATTAGTTGAAAACATGAATAAAATTAAATGAAAAATTAAAAAGAAAGAAAAAAAGAGTTTTATACCTTAAGTAATGGATTTGGATGAATGAAGGATGATGAATGCACCAAATTGATAGCAAAGCTTAGCCTTGATGTGATGATGAAAAACCCTCAAAGAATTTTGAGTTTGGTGTGAAAAATCAAGGGTTTGAGGAGGTTTTTAGAGATGAAAATCGGCTAGGGTTTTGAGAGAAAAAGGGTTTGTGTTTTAATTAAAGTGAAACACCCATTTAATGCCCCATTTAAGCCCCAACGACTTACCGTATCGATACACTGACGTGGCGTATCGATCCGCCGTATTGGTATGGTATTTATATCGTATTGATATGTGTGACCATATTGATACAGTTAAAACTGTATCGACTCCCATTAAGAAACTTGTATCGATACCCTTTTACCAAAAATGCATTTTTGAGCTAACTTAAGTTCAAAAATTGGATTTTAAACGATCCTAGATGCATGTGTATGATGAATGAGCAACATTTATGGACTAAAACAGATACATACTCCCCCTAGCAACAAACATAGATGCATCAAGAGGCAAAATTGCATAAACAAGATCATCATTCAAATTCAAGCAAATTTTTTACACTTAAGGGCTCTAAAAGGTCAAGATAAACTAGTTAGATCCAACTCTCTCCTAAGAGTCTAAAAATGCTCTTTGTCTAATGACTTTGTAAAGATATCCGCTAGTTGGTTTGAGGTATCAACATATTCTATAACAACATCATTCTTGAGGACATGCTCCCTAATGAAATGATGTCTTATCTCTATGTGCTTGGTTCTAGAATGTTGGATGGGATTCTTAGTGAGACATATGACACTAGTGTTGTCACACTTAAGGGGTATGGTACCTACATCAAATCCATAGTCTAGAAGTTGTTTCTTCATCTAAAGGACTTATGTACAACAACTTTCGGTCGATATATATTCCGCTTCGGTGGTTGATAAGGCTACACTATTTTGTTTCTTAGAAAACCAAGATATGAGCATACTACCTAGGAAATCGCAAGTGCCGGAGGTACTTTTTCTATCTAGCTTACAACCCCCATAATCCGCATCGGAATAAGCATGAAGGCTAAAGGAAGAGTCTCTAGGATACCAAAGACCTAAACAAGGCATGTCTCTAAGGTACTTAAAAATTCTCTTAATGGCTACAAGGTGTGATTCTCTGGGGTTAGCTTGAAACCTAGCACACAAGCAAACACTAAACATGATATCGAGTCTACTTGCGGAAAGGTAAAGCAAAGAGCCAATCATAGAACGATAAAGCTTAGAATCAACACACTTACCTCATTCATCTTTGTCAAGCATAATTGATGAACTCATTGAAGTGACTTGAGGCTTCACATTCTCCAAGCCAAACTTCTAGAGCATATTTTTGATGTACTTAGCTTGATTGATGAAGATGCCATCATTCCTTTGCTTAATTTGGAGCCCTAAGAAGAATGAGATCCCCCCCATCATGCTCATCTTAAACTCACCTTGCATTAACTTAGAAAATTCTTGGCAATAAAATTCATTAGTAGAACCAAATATAATATCATCAACATAAATTTGTACTACTAAGATGTCATTGCCATTTCTTTTAATGAAAAGTGTAGTGTCCACTTTTCCTTTTTCAAAACCTTTTTCAACCAAAAAATTTGAAAGCCTTTCATACTAAGCTCTAGGAGCTTGTTTCAAAACATATAAAGCTTTAGTTAGTTTAAAAACATAGGTTGGGTAAATTGGATCTTCAAAACACGGTGGTTGTTCAACATACACTTCTTCATCTATAAAACCATTTAAAATTCAATTTTAACATCCATTTGAAAAAGCTTGAATTCATGATAACATGAAAATGCAAGAAGCATCCTAATTGCTTTTATTCTAGCTACCGGTGCAAATGTTTCATCAAAATCGATTCCTTCTTCTTGATTATAACATTGAGCAACAAGTCTAGCCTTGTTCCTCACTATGTTACCACTCTCATCTAGTTTGTTTCTAAAGACCCATTTAGTTGCTATAGTAGACTTATTACTAGACCTATCAACTAATGTCCAAACTTTACCCCTCTCAAATTGATTAAGTTCTTCTTGCATGGCCAATATTCAAAAATCATCTTTTAATGCTTGTTTGATATTTTTAGGCTTAATGCATAAAATAAATGCAACATTATTAAGCAATCTAAGAGAGGATCTAGTGGTTACCCCTTTGGATGGATCACCAAAGATTTCACCATCTTTGACATAGTTGAGTTCCCTTGGGTAGCTTACTTCTTTTTCACCAAGATTCATGTCCTTCAAGGATTCTATGGGAGGATCTTGTGTTTCTTCTTCTTTGGTTGGAACCTCATCCACCTTTGATGATTGTCCACTTTCATTGGCTTCAATGATCCCTACGTCATCATCATCACAAGAATCCTTCCTCGGAAGGAGGTTATCATCGAAAACCACATTAATAGACTCTTCTACAACTAAGATTCTTTTTTTAAACACTCGATAGGCTTTAGAGTTTAAAGAATATCCTAAGAAAATAATTTCATCACTTTTTGCGTAAAATTTACCTAAATGATCTTTTCCATTGTTTAAAACAAAACACTTGCATCCAAAAGAATGAAAATAGCTAATGTTAGGCTTCTTTGACTTTAAAATCTCATAAGGAGTTTTCTTTAAAATTGGCCTAATCATTACACGATTTATAATATAACAAGTAGTGTTTGTGGTTTCCGTTCCATGATCACTTCTAATATGAGTTATGTTTTGGCCAAGGTCATTTTGAGTAACTTTTGAAAATGTGATGATTTTTTCTAAAGCCCCATCTTTTGCACTTAAAAAGAGAACTCAAGTGTATCTTGAGAAATCATCAACTAAAACATAAGCATATGATTTTCCACCCTAGCTAGTTATCCTAATAGGCCCAAAGAGATCCATATGGATCAATTGTAAAACTTTACTAGTTGAAACATTAATAATGGATTTAAATGAAGTTCGTTTTTGTTTACCCTTAGCACAAACATCACAAATTTT
The DNA here is from genome assembly GCA_958450335.1 of Hibiscus tridactylites. NCBI lineage: Eukaryota > Viridiplantae > Streptophyta > Magnoliopsida > Malvales > Malvaceae > Hibiscus > Hibiscus tridactylites. Next base: position 23,016,367 of record OY288268.1, on the reverse strand, counting down.
ATCTAAAGAAAATTTTAGCTTGGGTAAACCTCTAACTAGCATGTCCTAGTTTCCTATGCCATAACCATGCATCATTTTCATTTTGAGCAACCAAACATGCATGTGATGTATGAATGTCATCTAAATGCACCATGTATATGTTACCTATGCAATGACAAATGAGCATTATCTTATTTATTTTAATGTCCACAATTTAGCAACCATTTATGTCAAAAAGAAAATTAAAACCTCTATCACATAATTGACCAATGCTCAACAAGTTATGTTTTAGACCATTGACATATAAAACATCTTCAATAATAATAAAAGAGAGATTACAAATGGAACCTATGCCCTCAATGTGGCCTTTGGAGTTATCACCAAATGTCACTACTATACCACTTTTTGGCTTTAGCTCTATGAATCTACTCTTGTTGGCGGTCATGTGTCTTGAGCATCCACTATCAAGGTACTAAGTGTTTTGACTTGAAGCTTTGGCCTTGTAGCAATGACCCCTTACAAACAAAGATTAGTTTTTGATTTTTCGTACCCAAATCATTTTGGGTCCATGTGAGTTAGCTCCCAAATACTTCGTTCCCTTAGGAATCCAATAAGCAATAGAATTAACAATATTAGAAACTAGTAGTTCCTTAGGAACCCATACATTTCTAATCCCTTTACCTTTATGATGCCTTTGAGAGCTTCTTCGTTTGTAGTCATTAATGTTCCTCTTTACATAGTTGGGTTTCGAAGAACTTGCTTTTTCAAAATCTTGTTTCCCAACTACATTAAGAGAAGCCTTAAGCTCATTCACCACTTTGTGGTGATCATCATGAATTTTTGAAAGATGATTTTTCAAATCCACATTTTCATTTTGCAAATACTTTAAATCATCTTGTAAATCCACAATCTTCTTTTCAAGTTTCGAGTTGGTCGTAGAAAGGGAATCATTTTGGTTTTTTAAATCGGAAATTATTTTCTTGTTTCTCAAAACTGATTCCTTATATTTTCTACCAACTCATCGTAAACCTCTTGCAACTCATCATATGCATCTTGAAGTTCATCATATGTAAAATCGAAAGTAGATGAGTAAGGGTTTACCTTTTGATCATCATCAATAGCCATGAGGCAATGACTAGACATTTTGTGCTCCTCTTCATCGAATGATGATTCTACATCGCTCAAAAGTAGAAACGTTGGCTTTGTGCTTTTTCTTCTTATTGAATCCCTTCTTTTTGAGTTGAGGACATTATGATCTTACGTGCCCCGGCTTCTTGCACTCATAACAAATGAGTTGATCATTTTCTTCTTTTTTGTTCTTGTTCTTGAAGTCTTTTCTTCTTTGGAACTCTTTACCCCAGTTGGACTTTATGAACCGAGAAAATCTCTTGGCTATCATAGCCAATTCCTCAAACTCATCCTCACTAGAATTGCTTTCCTCTTGAGATGCCTTGAGAGCAATTCCTTGCTTCTTCTTCTCCACCTCTTGCTTCTCCACTCTCTTCTCTTCTCTTTTCTTTTCTTCTTCCCTTCCTTGCTTCATGATCTCATGAGTAATGAGAGATCCCACCAACTCATCGAGCTTCAAAGTCTTCAAATTCTTGGCCTCGATGATTGCGGTTCTCTTCCCATCCCACGATTCAGGAAGAGAGTAAAGAAGCTTCCGGACTAGCTTGTCTTTGGGAATGATATCACTGAAGCTCTTAAGACCATTTATAATGACGGAGAACCGATCAAACATCTTGGAGACACTCTCATCTGGCTCCATCTTGAAATTCTCATAACTCAAATTAAGGATCCCAATCTTGGTCTCATTTTCATCGTTGGTGCCCTCATAGGTGGTCTCTAGCTTGTCTCACACTTCCTTTGCACTTGTGCAAGACGACATCTTTGCATACATATCGGGTCGAAGTGCACAAAAGATGATGTGAAGAGCCTTTTCATTCACTTAATGTCTTCTACAAACTTCATCGGTCATTTTCGCTCTTGTTTTCGGGACTATCCTTCCTTCTCCATTTCTCTTCATCGGAATTGTTGGCCCATCTTCCACTACATCCTAAAGGACACAATCATTGGACTTGATAAAGAGCCTCATTCTATTTGTCCAATAGGGATAGTTATCCCCATTGAAAAATGGCGGCTTGGTGATCGATTGTGACTCAAAGAAGTTTTGGCCGGAGGTAGATGCCATGGCTTGATTCGAAGATTGATTGATCTTCTTGTAGGATCTTTTCTTGCGAATGTGAGTCCCTCAAAGAGTTAGTCTTTGAAACCATTTGTTAAGTTGATCAATCGAATAAAAAATGGCCAAGAGAGGGTGAATTGGCTTTTTAAAATTGAAATCAAAAAATTGAAAAATGGAAAATTCAAGACAAGGCAATTTATACTGGTTCAAGCTTAGAACAATCTCTACATCCACTACCTTAGCTCCCACTAAGGATTTTCAACCAATTTCACTATAAATTCATCCCCTTTTCTTGGATTAAGAGGAAACCTTACAAATCAGTTAATCTTTCTACCCAAAGATTAACCAAAAACTCTTTCAAATACAAAAGAAGATTGACAATCTGAAAAATGCCTCTCACAAGGTTGATAGATTTACCAATTACACTTAAACATTCCCCAAACTTGAAATAAAATAATACAATGGAAGATTACACAAGTGGGGGTATAAGAATTAGACTTTATGAGCTCTAGGGTTTGCATATGTGCTTGGATTGTTGCAAATTAGTTCAATAGTTGTTGTGTAGCTTTTGAGGCTTGTTTATATACCATTGCATTGATTTCTAGCCGTTCTGGTAGTTGAGATCATCAATAGAGCCGTTGGGCTTCATTTTTCCAATAATAAATGCACTTCTGCAACCTACCGTATCATTACTCGAACAAGGGTATCGATACCTGTCTCAAAATAGAAAGAGTCATTGTGCACATTTAAGAGGGCATATCGATACGCTATAAGAGCGTATCGATATGGATATAGTGTAAAAAGAGGGGTGTATCGATACTCTAAGAACGTATTGGTACAAATTTATCTCACTTGAATCTTGAGTAAAACTTTAGCAAAAAGTGTATCGATACACTATATGGGCATATCGATACGGTCCAACGACCGTTTGAAATTTTGCTGAAATCATAACTGAAAAGCAACGGTCAAAAACTTTAAATGCAAAGATTTATCGAATCAGATCAAACTGTATCAATACATGTACAACCGTATCGTTACGTTATGCCTTAAAGTTAAGCCCAGATAAAATACCGTATCGATATAGGTATAACCATATCGGTACGCTTTTGTGGATTAAAATTCTAGAACCTAAAAACTGTATCAATATAATTATAGCATATCGATACGCCTTAGCGTACAAGAAAGTTTTGGGCTATAACACTTAGAAAATTTGTGTTTGAACAATTTATTTTTCTTAGAAACATTTTTTGTTTAAATTTTCTTGTCAATTTGTGGGACTTTGAAATACTTAAAAATTTATTTTCTTTTACAAATAGGTCCTTAGACACTTTGTTATATCAAAATCAAATTAGGTTTTATATTGGTTCAATCAACTCTGGGATCATGACTAAGACAATGCGGTTAACTGTAGCCATGTCTGCATTCCCAGACAATAGGTCCAAACACATGTTAATAACGTCATGTCCTACTGTGTCCCAGTACTGACGGTAGAACCCACTGGGCAGGCCATCAATCCCAAGAGCTTTCCTTGTGTTAATATCCTAAAAAACGTGAAGGATTTCTTCAGTAGTGAAAGTCCTAGTTAAAGCCTCATTCATCTCAGGAGCAATGGTAAGGGCTATGTTGTTAAGTATTAAAGGAGAGATATTTGGATCTGAAGAGGTGAAGAGAACCTGGAAATAATCCATAAAAATTCCCATAATTTCCTCACTTTCCAGCCAAATAATGGAGTTGTCAAACAAGCCTTTAATTTTATTTTTCTCACGCCAGCCATTCGCACGGGTATGGAAGAAGGCAGTATTCTTATCCCCATGAGCGAACCAAAAGATGCACAAGCATTGAGCCCAATACATTTCCTGTGTATCAAAAAGACGATGATGCTCAAATTTATCTGCTGGGAAGGTCTCTTCATTGGTAGTGGAAAGGCGTCGATGGAGACAAGAATTTACTTGTTTATTTAGTTCAATAATGCGATCCGTGGAGGAACTTCACTGATATGATTGCCAGTCCTTGAGGTAAGAACCTACAACTTGTATTTTTTCCACGGCCGAACCATCAGTGGTTAACCAAGTTGTTTTAATAATGGATACACAGAGTTATTCACCCAACATCTCTCAAAACAAAAATGATCTTTATTAGGCAAAAAACGATCAATAGTTGCGTGATCGGTTTCCATAAGGATGAAACTGTGGTTATAATTTGCATGTTATTTAGAAGTTGCACGATTGTTAGTATGCATATTTAGCCAAGTTGTATTAGTTACAAAACGGTCAAGCCGTTCAAAAACGGGAGTATTTCGAGGGCTTGACTTGGTCCAAGTGAACCAACCTTTGACCGGTTTGTAATAAAAAAGATTATTGCGGGATAAGCAGTCCCTGAAATTTTCAATTTGTGAGCAAGCACGACGGCACCCGCTCTGTTTCTCATTGTCGGATAATATTTCATTTAAGTCTCCTCCAACAAGCAAAGCGAGATACGGGGAGGAGCGCAAAGTATCTATTAGGTCCCAAGTTTTAGTTTTGGCATTAGTTTTAGCATAACCATATATTTCAGAGAAATGAAAATGACATTTGGCGGTATGAACAATAACATCAATATACCGCACGGAGTATGAAATCAAATCAACATTTATATTTTCGTTCCAAAATAACATGATTCCAGAACATACTTGGTTGCTATCAACAGTAATACAACCGGTCATATAAAAAGAAATCTTCATTTTATCACTATGATGTTTATTTAGGTGAGTCTCGCTAAGGAAAAGTAAATCAGGACGAACTCTAGTGACAACCCATCCCAAAGCCTAAATTGCCTGAGGCTTACCTAGCCCCCGACAGTTCCAACATAGAAGCTTCATTTTCCATGGTGGGGTTAAACGTCAACCTCCGCCGCAGAGTTGTTTTTGTTGCTCATCCCAGATTTGTTATGTTTGGTACTTTTGGAAGTAGGGGGTGAAGGGCGTTGCCTCTTAATCCTGAGACCTCTGCAAGAGGTGATCATCGTTTGGTGGCACGGAGGACCAAGTCCACTTGCCCTTGTCTGGTAGGTGCTACAGGAGCTGCAGAAGATAACCAAGCATCGAAATCGGAGAGCAAAGATGATTGGGGCTTGCAAGTGGTAGCCTTACCATATTTCACAACACCTTTAGAAATAGCCGTAGCCAAATGGCTACTTTTTGATGTAGTGGCTTTAGATGCCGCATTCGGTGCAGGTATGTATGCAAGAGGGATTGCATCAATTGGGGGAGCATCAAAAGATATAACAACCAATGTGTCTATAACATGAGTAAGCGGTGGAATGGCCAACAAGGTCGCAGTAGTAGACGCCTTGGCATTCGATGGAACCGATATAGATAGTGGAGCAGAGGAGGGTTCAACATGTAAAACCTAATTTGATTTTGATATAACAAATTGTCTAATGACCTATTTGTAAAAGAAAATAAATTTCAAAGTCTCACAAATTGACAAGCAAATTTGAACCAAAAATGTTTTTAAGTCAAATAAATTGTTCAAACAAGATTTTTCTAAGTGTTATAGCCCAAAACATTCTTGTATGCTAAGGCGTATCAATACGCTATAGTCGTATCGATACATTTTTTTACGTTTTGGAATTTTAATCGACAAAAGCGTATCGATACAGTTATACCCATTGACGAGTGGCTAGTTTGGTCGATATTTTAGTTCTAATTATGTTAAAATGGATGAATTGTGGTGTTGAATTATGGTTTATCATATGATTTTGGTACAAGACTTTGTGGATGGGAAATGGACTGGAAAAGGCTGGATTTCACAGTTTTTCTGGATTCATGGCTGGATAAGTGGGCATGAACTGGGGCATGAAAATGCTGACTGAGCGCAACACGTCAACAGTACGAGAAGATGAAACATCAACATCATAGTTGGATGATGATGTCAGCAGCAGACAAAAGACCTTATCTAGATATTTTGATAGCTTATCAAGTTCATTGTCATAGCTTATCAAACAAACATTTGAATTTTAAATTTGGTGATTTATCTTTTGTATTTTATTTTTAGGATTTATCTTTAGGAATTATCTTTTTACCTTTTATCTTTAGTATTTAAATTTTAGAATTTTCTTTTGTATTTTTATGATTTTATCTCTTAGGTTTTTAGGGTTTTTGAGGGCTATAAATACCCCATTGGGGTAAGCCTCAAAGCATCTCATCATTTGTTCTTCACTTTGTTTCTACTTTGGGTTTTATAAATTTCCTTTTCTCTTCAATTTTTATTCTCTTATTTTTTACTTTATTTTCTTTTGGAAATTATGCTAAGCATGGTTAATTCAATAATCATGGAAAGATAAATTTTCCATATCCAAAGGCGGTAGCGATGACTCGATTTCAACGTGAGGAATGAAAAGCGCTTAAATAACTTCAGGTTTTACTTGTCTCTATTTTCAAAAGCTAAACTTTAAACCAAAACGATTTTCGAAACAAAAGATTGACTTTTATTGAAATATGGTTTTCAGTTGATATGTTGGAAGAAGGATCGGTTATTGAAGCACATTCGTCTTCCTGGAAACACACTTAGTAAATTGATTAATAAGGGAAAATTTAAGATCGAAACCGTTATTATTGAAATAACACCATTCGAGTCGGATTTTATTGTGCTTAAAACGACCATGGTTTTCAAAATTGTTGTTGATTAAGATTAAGTTCGGATATCGATATTAAAGATAGAACTTGGGTATTCGGTATACAAAGAGAAGTATCAAGGATTGAACCTTGTGGAAAAGTAACCGACGTAAATCCTAAAGTGAAAATCTTTCTCCAATGATCCAAAGAAATTGAGTCAAAGTGAAAGCCTGCATCTAGTTTTTAGATATCAAATATATTTACCTTCAACTACTTCAACATAATTTTTATTTATTATATTTCTTTAATCAACCACCCCCACCTAAAAACTCAATCCACTTTAAGGCTCATAGGTCAACAATCATAATCAGGAAGTTTCCTAAATCCTTGTGGGATCGACCCTTACTCTCACTATTATACTTTAATTTAATTTCTTTGTTTGAGTTTAAGGAATATTATTTTTGACGCGTAAACGACGCGTGTCAAATTGGCACCGTTGCCGGGGATTTCGGAAAAAAGTTCACTGATTATTTTTGTTCGTTTATGACCAAGAAGAATCCGGGAGAACTAGTAGACTACATCCTGGAGATTGAAGCATTCGTACGGCGTCAGAACGCACAAGCAAAACGCGAAAAGGAAAATAGATTGCTCCAAAAAAGGTTACAACAAATCTTAAGCTAGCATCCCAAACCGCAACACACTCTGAGAATATCAACGAAGAACAAATTCCAATGGCAGACGAACAAACAATCCAGAAACTGACTAGGGCACCGGATGATAATCAACCCCTGTGCATAACCTTCTCGAATGGTACAACGCCATTCCAATTGAAGACCGGTTTGATTCATCTTCTACCAAAATTTCACGGCTTGCCCTCTGAGACCCCTCACAAGCACCTTAAGGAGTTTCATATGGTTTGTCTAAGTACAAAACCGCAGGGAGTTTTAGAAGATCAAATTAAACTTTGAGCCTTTCCTTTTTCTTTATCTGATATTGCCAAAGATTGGCTATTTGATCTTTCTTCTAACTCTGTTACAACCTGGACCGATATGACTCGTTTATTTCTTTACATGTTCTTCCCAACAACTAAGGCGAGTGAGCTAAGGCGTAGTATCTTTAGTATCCGACAAAAGGATATTGAATCACTGTATGACTATTCAGAGCGTTTCAAAAAGCTATGCGCCAATTGTCCTCAACACGGTTTGTTTGAACAAACTCTTCTCCAGTACTTCTACGAGGGGTTTACGCATATGGACATGAAGGTAATTGATGCAGCAAGCGGAGGAGCACTTGTTAACATGACCCCAACTGCAGCTCAAAACTTAATAACGACTATGGCATCCAACTCGCAACGGTTTCACCATTCAATTGAACCGTCTCAGTGAGTCAATAAGGTAAGTTTTCTGGAAAATAAAATTGATAAGTTGGGTGACATAGTTCAATCTCTTGTTACAGATAAAAAATCCTAGCCAGGCTTTGTGGAATATGTACAAGCCAGAACATCCAACGAACTGTTGTCCAATGGTGCAAGAAGAAGACAATGCACAAGTGAATGTAATAGGGAACTTTCTGGGACCTTCACAAAGATAGTACAAATCAAACCCAGCTCGTATAATCCAAGATGGAGAGACCCTCCAAACTTCGGTTATGCGCAAAACCAAAGGCTCGCATATCAACCAAGGCAACCTCCACAACAATAGATGCAAAAGACATCATTGAAGGTGATAGTAGAAAAGCTAGCGATTTCCAAAGAAAAGCTGATCACATCCCAAGAAAAATTCCAAAGTCAAACTCAGGCACATCTGCAGGAGCTAGACAAACAAGTAAGCCAACTGACTCAAATTATGGGGAGAATAGAATCACAAGGAGGACTTCCTTCTCAAACGAAGTCAAATCCAAGAGAGAATGTTAGTGTTATCACCCTCCAAAGCGGAACAATTATAAACCTAGAAGTGCCAGAAAAGAATATCGAACAATCCGCGGAAGAGAAGGAAGCGCCACCCTCAAACTCCCTAGGTACGCCTTCTTCGCCACTACCTCCTCCTCCTCCTTCTCATGAAAGCGCATCACCATTCCCATCAAGGTTGGTGAGACGTGACAAAAGAGATGAAGAGAATGAAATCATATAAGTGTTCAAAAAGGTGCAAGTCAACATACCCCTCATAGAGGTAATCCGAAAAGTCCCAAGGTATGCCCGATTTTAAAGGAACTTTGCACCACAAAGAGAAAGCTGACGAGACATGTGAAGGTAAATTTAGGAGAGAATGTATCTGCAGTATTTCAAAGGAAACTACCGCCAAAAATGAAGGACCAAGGTATGTTCACTATACGTTGCAAAATAGGTCACATTTTAATTAACCGATCAATGTGTGATTTGGGAGCTTAATTAACGTTATGCCTCTTTCCGTTTATAAAATGATTACTAACGAACCTTTGAAGTAAACACATGTTACTATTCAGTTAGCCGATCGTTCAATCATATATCCAGAAGGATTGCTCGAAAATGTCTTAGTCATGGTAAACGAACTTATTTTTCCGACAGATTTTTATGTCATTGACATGAAAAATGACCGATCAAACACCTCTTTTGAAGTCCTACTTGGCCGTCCCTTCCTTAGTACAACAAATACAAAGATTGATATGAGAAACGGTATGTTAACAATAGAATCTAATGGTGAGGTCGTAGAATTTGATGTTTATAAGGAAATGGAACATCCATATTCTATGGAAAACGTTAGCTTTGTTGGTGTTTATGAACCTTTAGTTGATTATTTTGTGGAAACTAACTTATCTGATAATTTGTGCAGGAAATTGGAAGGGTGCGATGAAAAAATTAGGGAGTTGGAAAACACTTCATTTGTTAATCCCGATTTACACTTAACTCCCTCAAAAATTAAAAATTTCCCTTCCATTTTGCAGACACCGGATATCGAGTTAAAATTACCGCCGGATAAATTAAAGAGTAAAGGAGATATTTTTTTTAGAAAAAATAAAAGAACATCATGCTCGTAAAATTTCTCGTAGGGAAATTTTTAGTTGGATTAAGCGTATGAATTGGAAGCAGTATTTTTCGCAGTGCCTGTAGTCTGAATCAGGCTGTCGAGCTTAACGACGTTAAATAAAGCGCTAAATGGGAGGCAACTCATTGTTTTTATTTTGTTTATTTTCGTTATTTAATTTAGTGCATTTATTTACATTATTTAAATTGTTGCTTTTATTTATATTATTTTTTAGTTACCCAGGATTTTTTATCGAAAAAATCCCAACAGATCTTATATGCCATAGATAAGCAGTAAGGAAAATATTTCGGCGCATGTTAGCAAAGCCTATATCCCTTCCCTTTCAATTAAATTTATCCTTTTAATATAATAATAATAATAATAATAATAATAATAATAAACCCACGTGAGACCACATTAATATATATTTTAAGTTTTTAAATTTCAAATATATATTATTATTGTATTATTTATTTTAAACCCCCACCCGTGGGCCCCACCACATCTTTCAAATTCCTACTTATTTTAAACTCAAATTTTATCCTCACATTTATCTTATTAAAAAAATGGGTAAACTATCTGTTTGACCACCAATCTATTGGGAAAGTTTTAAAATGACCACTATAGAAAAAAATGCGTCATTTGACTACCCAAACTATTAAAATGGGATCAATTTGGCCACCGGCCGTTAAGAGGTTAACGAAAGGTGATGTGGCAGTTAAAAAATTAAAGGTATAATCACACATTTGATCCTTATTATTTACACATTTTTTCAATTTAGTCCTAATTTATATTAATAAAATAAATAAATTAAATAATTAGATAGTGACACGTGTCAACACCTTATTGGAGGACTTTAATTATTTATATTTGATTTAATTAATTTATTTCCCTCCTCCAATCAGGTGGTGACACGTGTCACCACCTGTTTAAAGGAGAAAATATAACTTCATGAAAATGCCTAACATGGGAATCGAACCCAGCCACTCATGTTTGAGTGGCAACGGTATAACCACTGCACCAAACTCAATCTTATGCTCAAATCTACTCAATTAGATATATATGTCTTATGCTCAAACCCTGTAACAAAATCCCATCAAACACCAAAGCCAGACATTTTAACAAACACCATACAATCATCCCCCAAAACTCCACCCATCATATTTTCTCAACAACCAAACAGATAAAACAACTCACATTGAAACCCAGAGCCTCTTTTTCTCCATCCAAACCAAGAAACTGTAAAGCTCTTGCCCCACTCTCCACAGCAAGGAATAGGCAACAAAACAACCAGCAACCTGAAAACAATAACGAGCAAGCATCGGAGCATAACCATGACCAGACACCGATTCTAGTTTACAGAGGAGAACATTCCAAGGTGAGCTTCGAATAATACTATCTTAGCGTTGACGTCTTAGTTGCTCTTATGATATTCTACGTTTGCACAATATGTATAGGTATCACATGAGAAGGCCGACGAGAATTCGAGGGATGAACAAAGTAAAAAGAGGAATCAAACTTTGTGTATCGAATTCGACTTCCCAAACCCTCCTAAGAAAGTAAAATGGATTCTTACTGATGCAGAAAATGATCACGAGTCTAATGTGCAGACATCAGTTGTAACACTTGGAGAACAGCAAACCGATGCTGAAAAACTGGTTCCAGAAACTATTCATTAGATTTGTTCATGCTTGCGTAGAATTAAAAAAAGAGTTGGAAAAGGGATTCAAACAGATTTGTCCAAGAGTAGGAATGTAAATTCAATAGGAGGTAAACACAAAATATAGAGCTAGTTCAGGTAATGCTACCTTTCCATTCAGAGTGGAGTTTTTTTATCTGTTTGGATGGAGAAAAAGGGGCTCTGGGTTTCAATGTGAGTTGTTTTATCTGTTTGGTTGCTGAGAAAATATGATGGGTGGAGTTTTGGGGGATGATTGTATGGTGTTTGTTAAAATGTCTGGCTTTGGTGTTTGATGGGATTTTGTTACAGGGTTTGAGCATAAGACATATATATCTAATTGAGTTGAATTGAGCATAAGATTGAGTTTGGTGCAGTGGTTATACTGTTGCCACTCAAACATGAGTGCTTGGGTTCGATTCTCATGTTAGGCATTTTCATGAAGTCATATTTTCTCCTTTAAACAGGTGGTGACACGTGTCACCACCTGATTGGAGGAGGGAAATAAATTAATTAAATCAAATATAAATAATTAAAGTCCTTACTATCTAATTATTTATTTTATTTATATAAATTAGGACTAAATTGAAAAAATGTATAAATAATAAGGACCAAATGTGTGATTATACCTTTAATTTTTTAACTGCCACGTCACCTTCCGTTAGCCTTTTAACGGCCGGTGGCCAAATTGATTCCATTTTAATAGTTTGGGTAGTCAAATGACACGTTTTTTTCTATGGTGGTCATTTTAAAACTTTCCCAATAGATTGGTGGTCAAACAAATAGTTTACCCTAAAAAAATTTACCCATGGACCCCACAAATATCCCATGTGCAGATTACCCTTATCTTTATCCACATTTTTTATTATGATGCATTAATATGATAGAGACATTAGGTTTAACCCCATTATTTTCCCACACCAATGCTTTGTATTGCCTTATTATTTAACCCACACCAATGTTGTTTTCCCCCTCTTTTTGTCATTCTATTTCAAGACAAAACTGTTTAAAAAAATAGATTCGAATCAAAACTGCAGAAAAAATGAAAACAGTTTCGAACAGTGCAGTCTAGCAGTGCAGAAAATACACTGCAGAAAATTAACTGCAGAAAATGGTTTGGATCTGCACATCAGAAAAAAAAAAGAATAAGCAGTGCAGTTTCACACTTTCGGTTCGAATGAAAAAAAAACCAGTTTCGAATAAGAATTTTGGGATGATTTTTGTCTTGAACTTTAACCCCTATTTTTCGGCCTTTATCCTACCCGAACCCTAGCCCCGTTACAACCCTTTTAAGACCTCTTGATTTTTGCATCATGTTCATACTAAGTAGTGGAGATTAGATTTAACCACAAGCCTATGGTAATGCTCTAATTAGTTTTGGCTCGAGTAATTTTCTCTACACTTAAACACTTTGAGTGACATGAGCAATTCCTTGTGAAGGTACTTGGTTTGCATCATTGTTGTTAATATGGTATTGGAATGTCATTTTTGCTAAAATTATTTCTAAGTCTTGTCATTTCTCTTTTGCTCCTTTATTTTCTTTCATGTTTAGATACTTAGTCATACCGAAAACTTTGAGACTTCGTGAAATTAAGGATGACAACTTGAGCTTAGATTTGTTTAATTTTGAGATACTTGAGGACAAGCATCGGATAAGTGAGGGGGAATTTGACGAGTGGCTAGTTTGGTCGATATTTTAGTGCTAATTACGTTAAAATGGATGAATTGTGGTGCTGAATTATGGTTTATCATATGATTTTGGTGTAGGACTTTGTGGATGGGAAATGGATTGAAAAGAGCTGGATTTCGTAATTTTTTTAGATTAATGGCTGGATTAGTGGGCATGAACTAGAGCATGAAAATGCTGAATGAGCGCAACACGTCAACAGATAACGTCAACAGTACGAGAAGATGACGACATCAACATCAGAGTTGGATGATGATGTCAGCAGCAGACAAAAGACCTTATCTAGATATTTTGATAGCTTATCAAGTTCATTGTCATAACTTATCAAACAAACATTTGAATTTTAAATTTGGTGATTTATCTTTTGTATTTTATTTTTAGGATTTATCTTCTCACCTTTTATCTTTAGGATTTATGTAACCCCCTCGTCCCGGTCTGGCCGGATGACCGGTCCGAGTGAGCTACACGGGGAAAACCGAGTGAAAACTCCCTGAGGAACTCTCCCTCGGTTAGCAACCCTATTTTTTTTCATTTTAATCTTGTCTAGATGAGAATTACATCCTAAGTGATCATACATCGGAACAATATTTTCAAAGCAATCAGACGAACCCAAACTAACACTTAAAAGCCCATTTTTAAAGTTAAACTGCAGGCGGTATCGATACCCTTAAGGGGGCATCGATACCCCTTTGACTAGGTCAACAGGGTTTGGTCAACCTGAGGAGACAGTATCGATACCCCAAATGAGGGTATCGATACCCTCCCCTAAAGTTGACTTCCCACGGTCAAAGCCAAGACAACGGTATCGATACCCTAGAGGCCAGTATCGATACCGAAATCGACAGTGGCTCCAGTGGCCAAAAAGGTATCGATACTCCCCTCGAGTATCGATACACGAGGCCTGAAACCACAGGGTAGTATCGATACCAGATTAACGGTATCGATACCCCAGCTACGAAACTGCAGGTTTGAGCTGATTTAGAGCACAAGGAGGCCCCATAAATCCCTCTAACACTTCAACCAACACACTATCATCAATCCCTAAGGCAAGCCAACCATAAAAGTATACATATTTAAGCCAAGGGAGTCAATCAAACATGGATTTAAGCATTCATACATAGCATTTTAGTTAAAGACCAATTCATGCAATATTGGCATTCTCAAACACAAAAGACCTTAAAAGGGACAAGACATCTTGAAAGGTTTGCATCCATACACTATGCAACCTAAACATTCTAAAACATGCCATCAAACATCAAACATTCATCATAGTGTAACATGCTTACAAACCATGATCAAACCAAAAGCAACATCAATCAAATGAGTCACACATGCTCATACAAAGACCCTTGCCACATTGCTAGCTATTACAAAATCGATAACCATACTTGAGCTACAAACTTGGAAGCCCTTCTTGCCTTGCCTCGAGCTAACACCACGCTAATGATCTGCATTGTTGAACATTGAGAGCGTAAGCTATAAGCTTAGTGAGGGTGCTCTAAAACGAAAAACATCAACAATGCAGGGTTCAAGCATGTAATCCTAATCTCACACATATCAAGCATTGCATATAATCAAGTAGACCTAGCTAGTCTTTCAAGTGGCAAATATGGTCTCTCAATCCTAGCAAGATTTAAACATCAATATAGATCATCATGCAACAACACCATATGCCTCAATCACATATCACCATCATATATCACAATACATGAACAAGTTAATTGGCCACTTTAATTACCCCGATTGTGCGGATTAAAACCTTGACAACACTTTACCTCGGTGGGATTCCACTCATCACCGGACCTTGCATGTGCGGGATTCCACTCATCGCCACATGCCCTACGGATGGGATTCCACTCATCATCCCGTAAAAATATAACAAGCTTCCGGTGGAATGCTACATCACCGTACTCCTCCTTGATGACTTAACGCCATCAAGGCCACGTACGTTTTGACTCAATTTGTGTGCACACTATCCTAATGATCGATCATTTACAACCGGTAATTATTTAGTGCCAATTATTATAACCACAACATGTATCACCAACCACATATCATCAACACATTCATGCTCAACACATATATCCACATCATGATATACATATACATGCACCATCTAATCACAAGCATTTGAGCATAGTCATCAAGCACATAGCATTCAAGGAAATTAGACTAAGTTAACTACTTGGATTAAAAGGAAGTGGCCTACCAAGCACACTTGCACACACACACACTACTCATGCTCGAACCAACTTTAAAACAAGTTTAGACCACTCACCGTCCTTCCTTAGCAAAACGAACAATCCTCCTACGTACCCGGATTCGGTCCAAAAGCTCCTTCAACGTTTCCCCTTGCTTCTAGCCAAGCAAAACACACTTATTACACCAAAAATCAATGCTAAAGCTCAACTACCAATTCCCTTCACAAACATGAACCAAATTTCACAAATTCCCCAAACCACAAAATCTCCCAAAACTCAATTTTCGTGCTTCGCAAAACTCTTGCTGAAAAACCCACTTCCAAACACCCAAATGGTTTCCAAAGCATCCCAAAACACTCTCATACCATAGGTAGACCAACAGCCCATCAATTTCAACACAAAACCCACCAAAAACTCAAGTTTTACAACCTTAAATCTAGCCCTAAGACCTTACTACGAATTTCTATCAAAATTCAACCAAATTAAAGTATATGGTGTATTTCATCATGCTTAAACAAACCCCCAACATAATTTAACAAAACAAATTAAAAAGCCCCATCAAAACCCCCAAATTTCATATGAACCCTAATTTTCAAAACCTACTATTCTTGAAATCCAAGACCATGGTTAGATAGGGGTTGAAGAGGAGAGTTAGAAAACATAATTACCTTTGAAAATGGTCTTGAAATTGAGTTGCAAATCAATGAAATAGTAACTTGGAACTTGGGAGGGTTTTGAAGATGGGGTTTGGGTTTTCACGTGGGAATGGGGGAGTGGGGAGAGAGTGAAGACAACTTTTTTTTTTAATTATTCAAAAAGTGTCATCCTTTTAAATTCTTTAGGGTTAAATTACATCTTTGGTCCCTCCCCTTTTATTTAATTTCAACTAACTCGTGTCATGACCAAAATGTTTTAATTAAATTTTTACCGACTCGAACCGCAACCCCATTAACTCCTAGGCCCAAAACACGAGTGTTACAACTCTCTCCCACTTAAGGAATTTCGTCCCCGAAATTACCTGACTGAAAGAGATACGGAAACTGCTTTTCCATATCCTCCTTCCTCTCCCAAGTGGCCTCGTCCACACCTCTACGTTGCCACCGCACCTTTACTAGCTCAATTGAGATACCCCTCAACACCTTACTGTCAGAAGCCAAGATCTCGACGGGCTCTTCCTCATAAGTCAAATCCGGATTCAATTCAATTTCTTCTACGGGTATAACATGTGATGGATCGGACCTATACTTACGAAGCATGGATACATGGAACACATCGTGTATCTTCTCTAACTCGGATGGCAAACGCAACTGATAGGCAACGGGACCAACTCTCTTCACAATCTCATACGGTCCTATGTACCTCGGACTCAACTTCCCCTTTCGGCCAAATCTCATCACTTTCTTCCACGGAGACACCTTCAAGAACACCTTCTCACCCACTGAGAACTCAACTTCCTTCCTCTTCAAATCGGCATAGGACTTCTGCCTATACGAAGCAGCCTTCAAGCGATCACAAATCAATTTTACCTTGTCGGTTGTCCCCTTGAGCAAATCCGGCATAGGTAACAGTTTCTGTCCTACCTCGGCCCAACACACTGGAGTCCTACACTTTCGACCATACAAGGCCTCATACGGAGCCATCTGAATGCTCGACTGAAAACTGTTGTTGTACGCAAACTCTACTAGAGGCAGATGCTTCTCCCAAGTACCCTGAAAGTCAATGATACAACATCGCAACATATCCTCTAAGATCTGAATAACCCTCTCTGACTGACCATCTGACTGAGGATGATAAGAAGTGCTGAAGTTCAAACGGGTACCCAAAGCTGTATGCAGACACTCCCAAAATCTCGAAGTAAACCGCGGATCTCTATCTGACACAATGGACTTCGGCACACCATGTAGCCTCACAATCTCGCCAATGTACAAATCGGCCAATCTATCTAAGGTGTAAGTAGTGTTGACTGCCAAGAAGTGAGCACACTTCGTAAAACGATCTACTATCACCCAAACTGAGTTCTTCTTCGTAGGTGTCAAAGGCAAACCCGAAACAAAATCCATGGTGATGTTCTCCCATTTCCATTCCGGAATTCTCAACGGCTGTAACAGACCTGAGGGAACTTGATGTTCCGCCTTCACTCTCTGACACACTAGGCACTTACTCACAAAGTCGGCTACATCCCTCTTCAAGCCAACCCAAAAGTACTCATTCTTCAAATCACGGTACATCTTCGTACTTCCTGGATGCATAGCAAACGGACTACTGTGGGCTTCAGTCAAGATCGTACGTCTCAAATCACTGTCTTCAGGCACAACTATTCTGTCCTTGAAACATAAGACCCCATCGGAACTGAAACTGTAGTCTGAAGATCTACCTTCAGCTATATCTTGCACGTGAGGTGCCAAAGATCTATCTAAGAGCTGTTTCTCTCGAATCATCTGACCTAGAGTAGGTCTAACCTGAAGCTCGGCTACTAAGCCACCATCTCCGGACAAACTCAATCTAGCAAACACGGCTCTCAAGTCCACGGCCACCTTCCTACTCAATGCATCGGCCACTACATTGGCTTACCCGGATGGTACTCAATAGTAAGATCATAGTCCTTTAGCAACTCTAACCATCTACGCTGTCTGAGATTCAAATCTCGCTGAGTCATAATGTACTTCAAACTCTTGTGGTCGGTGTATACTGTGCATTTCTCACCATACAAATAGTGCCTCCAAATCTTTAGAGCAAACACAACTGCAGCTAACTCTATGTCATGGGTCGGATAATTGCGTTCATGGGTCTTCAACTGTCTCGAGGCATAAGCCACTACTCTTCGGTCTTGCATCAAAACACATCCTAACCCTACATACGAGGCATCACTATAAATCACATAGTCCTTCCCGGACTCAGGCTGAATCAAGATCGGAGCTTGGGTCAAAGCTTCTTTCAATTTCTCAAAGGCTCTCTGTCTTGCATCTGTCCACTCAAACTGAACACTCTTCTGAAGTAACTGTGTCAATGGAGCGGCTAACTTAGAGAAACCTTCCACAAATCTTGTATAGTATCCGGCTAAGCCTAGGAAGCTACGTACTTCTGTCACTGACTTCGGTTGCTTCCACTCAACAATGGCTTCAATCTTCTTCAGATCAACTCTAATGCCTTCAGCTGACACTACATGTCCTAAGAAGACTACTTCCCGGATCCAGAATTCACACTTGTTGAGCTTCGCATACAACTGATGATCTAGCAAAGTCTTCAAAACAAGTCTCAAATGTCGGTCATGGTCTTCTTCAGTTCGCGAGTACACCAAGATGTCATCAATAAATACAACCACAAACTGATCTAGGTACTGATGAAAAATCCTATTCATCATGTCCATGAAAGCTGCCGGTGCATTAGTCAACCCAAATGGCATGACTAAAAACTCATAGTGTCCATACCTAGTCCTAAAGGCCGTCTTCGGTACATCAACCTCTCTAACCTTTAGCTGGTAGTAACCTGATCTCAAATCAATCTTCGAAAAGACAGACGCCCCTCTCAACTGATCAAACAAGTCATCAATTCTAGGCAACGAATATTTGTTCTTCACTGTCAACTGATTTAACTGTCTGTAATCTATGCACATTCTCATACTCCCATCTTTCTTCTTCACAAACAATACTGGTGCACCCCAAGGTGAAGAACTAGGCCTAATAAAACCTCTATCTGTCAATTCTTGCAACTGAGTCTTCAACTCTTTCAATTCTTTCGGTGCCATACGATACAGAGCAATCGAAACAGGAGCTGAATCAGAATAAGTCTCAATGCTGAACTCTACCTCTCTGTCCGATGGTAACCCTGGCAATTCTTCCGGAAACACACTAGGGAAATCACATACTATCCGGATGTCCTGAGGTCTAACCTCACTCATGTTAGGGTTCATCACATACGCTAAGTATGCTTCACACCCTAACTCAACTAACCTCTTAGCCTCTAACACTGAAACCACATTGGACAAGAACTTCACATTCTCACCCATCACAACAATCTCATAATCATCTGTGAGCTTCAAAGAAATCCGTTTAGTTTCAAAGTCTATCCTAGCTCTATGCTCCGTGAGCCAGTCCATACCCAGAATTACATCAAAACCATAGAAGGGAAGCTCCATCATATCCACTGGAAACACATGTCCCTGAACCATCAATGGACACCTTCGGTACATCTTCCTAACCACTACCGTGTCCCCAAAGGAACTAGTAACACTAACTCCTACCTCTAACAACTCACAAGGCAAATTCAAAGACTGTGCATGCTCACTCAATAAGTAGGAATGTGTAGACCCAGAGTCAATCAAAGAAAGCAAACCCAAAGACTGTATCGAGAAATTACCTGCGATCACATCAGTGTCATGCTGCTCCCCGCGCTGAGCGTAAACCCTAGCCTGTCCTCCGCCCTCCGGCTGGACTGCAACTACATGAGCTAAGTTTCTCTGACCATCGTTCCTCGGCTGGAAATTACCTCTACCACGTCCGCGGCCTCTCTGAAAGTCATTGGCTCTAGCAGGAGCCTGAGCTGGTGCCTGTCCCACCTGATGTGGACAGTCACGCCTAATGTGGTCTCTAGCACCACAACTCCAACAGGAATGATAATTTCCCCAACACTCACCGGTGTGGTTCCTCCCGCAAGTAGCACATGTGGGCAACTTCCCACCAGCTCCCTGGCCCTGGTGGCCCCTACCGTGGTTACTGCCACCACGCCTATGATCATACTGATGCCGGTTGTCCCGATGCCTCTTGGCATCTCCTCTATCAAAGTTGCTGGACCTCTTACCTGAACTAGATCCACCTGACCGACTGGTCAAACTCAAACTGTGCTCCAAGTCCTTGGCCCTCGAGACCAAGACATCAAAATCAAAGTAATCAGAAGCTAGAGTATAAGTCTTGATCTCCTCATTCAGCCCATATCGGAAGCGGTTACAACGCTCCACCTCAGTAGGTACAAGTTCAGGTGCATACTGACTCAGCCTGACAAATCGGATCTCATAATCAGTCACAGACATACTCCCCTGAAGAAATGCCATAAACTCTCTCTTCCTCTCATCGAGGTATCGCGGACCCAAATACTTCTTCCGGAAAGCTGTCTCAAAGAACCCCCAAGTGATCTCGGTCTCATCCATCCCCGAAGTAACGGTGACCCACCAGGTGTAGGCATCACCCTGTAGCAAGGACTCAACACAACCCAACATACGATCACCAGTGCACCCCATCTGAGCAAGGATACGAACGGTCTTCTCAAACCACATCTCTGACCTCTCCGGAGTAGCACCTCTAAACTCTTCGGCCCCAAGGCCCCGAAGTCTCTCTAATGGTAATCCGGTGCCCTCACCCTGATGATGAGCTGCCTGACCTCCAGCTACTGCAGCCTGGAACGCTCCAGCTATTGCCTGAACCAACGGAGCTAAGTCAATCCCGACCGGTCCTTGGCCACCTTGGCCTCCTTGTGGTCCCATTCCTCCGGGCCCGGCCTCGCCTCCCACTCCCGGTGGAGGAGGTGGTGGTGGTGGAGGTGGTGGAGGAGCTCCAACTCCAACCACTGGCTCTCCCACTTGAGCCTCAACTCTCACAACTGGCTCGACTCTCGGAGCCTCTGCCCGTGGTTCCGGTCGAACCATCCTAGGCCTCCCACGTGGTCTCATGGTTCAACTAGCAAGGTATAAACTACAACAAGAAACAATAGGATTACGTTAGCCAAAGCAAGGGTCCAATAGTGCTCAAGTATTCCTCTTTCAAAAATCCTTTTTAAATTAAGTAGTAGTAGCAATGGGCACACACTCACACGAGACACGACCATTCATGCATTCAAAACATCAAGGATTCATGGCAAATCATGCATCGAACAACACAAGCATTTAACACATTAATCTTACCTCACTTACCTGCCCGAGGTCTCGGTAACCTCAGGCTCTGATACCATCAAATGTAACCCCCTCGTCCTGGTCTGGCCGGATGACCGGTCTGAGTGAGCTACACGGGGAAAACCGAGTGAAAACTCCCTGAGGAACTCTCCCTCGGTTAGAAACCCTATTTTTTTTTCATTTTAATCTTGTCTAGATGATAATTACATCCTAAGTGATCATACAGCGGAACAATATTTTCAAAGCAATCAGACGAACCCAAACTAACACTTAAAAGCCCATTTTTAAAGTTAAACTGCAGGCGGTATCGATACCCTTAAGGGGGCATCGATACCCCTTTGACTAGGTCAACAGGGTTTGGTCAACCTGAGGAGACAATATCGATACCCCAAATGAGGGTATCGATACCCTCCCCTAAAGTTGACTTCCCACGGTCAAAGCCAAGACAACGGTATCGATACCCTAGAGGCCAGTATCGATACCAAAATCGACAGTGGCTCCAGTGGCCAAAAAGGTATCGATACTCCCCTCGAGTATCGATACACGAGGCCTGAAACCACAGGGTAGTATCGATACCAGATCAACGGTATCGATACCCCAGCTACGAAACTGCAGGTTTGAGCTGATTTAGAGCACAAGGAGGCCCCATAAATCCCTCTAACACTTCAACCAACACACTATCATCAATCCCTAAGGCAAGCCAACCATAAAAGCATACATATTTAAGCCAAGGGAGTCAATCAAACATGGATTTAAGCATTCATACATAGCATTTTAGTTAAAGACCAATTCATGCAATATTGGCATTCTCAAACACAAAAGACCTTAAAAGGGACAAGACATCTTGAAAGGTTTGCATCCATACACTATGCAACCTAAACATTCTAAAACATGCCATCAAACATCAAACATTCATCATAGTGTAACATGCTTACAAACCATGATCAAACCAAAAGCAACATCAATCAAATGAGTCACACATGCTCATACAAAGACCCTTGCCACATTGCTAGCTATTACAAAATCGATAACCATACTTGAGCTACAAACTTGGAAGCCCTTCTTGCCTTGCCTCGAGCTAACACCACGCTAATGATCTGCATTGTTGAACATTGAGAGCGTAAGCTATAAGCTTAGTGAGGGTGCTCTAAAACGAAAAACATCAACAATGCAGGGTTCAAGCATGTAATCCTAATCTCACACATATCAAGCATTGCATATAATCAAGTAGACCTAGCTAGTCTTTCAAGTGGCAAATATGGTCTCTCAATCCTAGCAAGATTTAAACATCAATATAGATCATCATGCAACAACACCATATGCCTCAATCACATATCACCATCATATATCACAATACATGAACAAGTTAATTGGCCACTTTAATTACCCCGATTGTGCGGATTAAAACCTTGACAACACTTTACCTCGGTGGGATTCCACTCATCACCGGACCTTGCATGTGCGGGATTCCACTCATCGCCACATGCCCTACGGATGGGATTCCACTCATCATCCCGTAAAAATATAACAAGCTTCCGGTGGAATGCTACATCACCGTACTCCTCCTTGATGACTTAACGCCATCAAGGCCACGTACGTTTTGACTCAATTTGTGTGCACACTATCCTAATGATCGATCATTTACAACCGGTAATTATTTAGTGCCAATTATTATAACCACAACATGTATCACCAACCACATATCATCAACACATTCATGCTCAACACATATATCCACATCATGATATACATATACATGCACCATCTAATCACAAGCATTTGAGCATAGTCATCAAGCACATAGCATTCAAGGAAATTAGACTAAGTTAACTACTTGGATTAAAAGGAAGTGGCCTACCAAGCACACTTGCACACACACACACACTACTCATGCTCGAACCAACTTTAAAACAAGTTTAGACCACTCACCGTCCTTCCTTAGCAAAACGAACAATCCTCCTACGTACCCGGATTCGGTCCAAAAGCTCCTTCAACGTTTCCCCTTGCTTCTAGCCAAGCAAAACACACTTATTACACCACAAATCAATGCTAAAGCTCAACTACCAATTCCCTTCACAAACATGAACCAAATTTCACAAATTCCCCAAACCACAAAATCTCCCAAAACTCAATTTTCGTGCTTCCCAAAACTCTTGCTGAAAAACCCACTTCCAAACACCCAAATGGTTTCCAAAGCATCCCAAAACACTCTCATACCATAGGTAGACCAACAGCCCATCAATTTCAACACAAAACCCACCAAAAACTCAAGTTTTACAACCTTAAATCTAGCCCTAAGACCTTACTACGAATTTCTATCAAAATTCAACCAAATTAAAGTATATGGTGTATTTCATCATGCTTAAACAAACCCCCAACATAATTTAACAAAACAAATTAAAAAGCCCCATCAAAAACCCCAAATTTCATATGAACCCTAATTTTCAAAACCTACTATTCTTGAAATCCAAGACCATGGTTAGATAGGGGTTGAAGAGGAGAGTTAGAAAACATAATTACCTTTGAAAATGGTCTTGAAATTGAGTTGCAAATCAATGAAATAGTAACTTGGAACTTGGGAGGGTTTTGAAGATGGGGTTTGGGTTTTCACGTGGGAATGGGGGAGTGGGGAGAGAGTGAAGACAACTTTTTTTTTTAATTATTCAAAAAGTGTCATCCTTTTAAATTCTTTAGGGTTAAATTACATCTTTGGTCCCTCCCCTTTTATTTAATTTCAACTAACTCGTGTCATGACCAAAATGTTTTAATTAAATTTTTACCGACTCGAACCGCAACCCCATTAACTCCTAGGCCCAAAACACGGGTGTTACAATTTAAATTTTAGAATTTTCTTTTGTATTTTTAGGATTTTATCTCTTGAATTTTTTATGGTTTTTGAGGGCTATAAATAGCCCATGGGGTAGCCTCAAAGCATCTCATCATTTGTTCTTCACTTTGTTTCTACTTTGGGTTTTATAAATTTCCTTTTCTCTTCAGTTTTTATTCTCTTATTGTTTACTTTATTTTCTTTTGAAAATTATGTTAATCATGATTAATTCAATAATTATACAAAGCTAAATTTTCCATAGCCAAAGGCGATAGCGATGACTCGATTTCAACGTGAGGAATGAAAAGCGCTGAAATAACTTCAGGTTTTATTTGTCTCTATTTTCAAAAGCTAAACTTTAAACCAAAACAATTTTCAAAACAAAAGATTGACTTTTATCGAAATATGGTTTTCAGTTGATATGTGGGAGGAAGGATCGGTTATTGAAGCACATTCGTCTTCCTGGGAACACACTTAGTAAATTGATTACTAAGGGAAAATTTGAGATCAAAATCGTTATTATTGAAATAACACCATTCGAGTCGGTTTTTATTGGGCTTAAAACAACCTTGGTCTTCAACATTGTTGTTGATTAAGATTAAGTTCAGATATCGATATCAAAGATAGAACTTAGGTAGTCGGTATACAAAGAGAAGCCTCAAGGATTGAACCTTGTGGACAAGTAACCGACGTAAATTTTAAAGTGAAAATCTTTTTCCAATGATCCAAAGAAATTGAGTCAAAGCGAAAGCCTGCGACTAGTTTTTAGATATCAAATATATTTACCTTCAACTACTTCAACACAATTTTTATTTATTACATTTCTTTAATCAACCACCCCACCTAAAAACTCAATCCACTTCAAGGCTCATAGGTCAACAATCATAATTACAAAGTTTCCTAAATCCATGTGGGATTGACCCTTACTCTCACTATTCTACTTTAATTTAATTTCTTTATTTAAGTTTAAGGAATATTATTTTGACGCGTAAATGACACGTGTCACCCGTATCGATGTGCTATTTTATTAAGGCTTAACTTTAAGGCATAGCGTACCGATACGATTGTACCCGTATCGATATAGTTTGATCTGATTTGAGAAATCTTTGCATTTAAAGTTTTTGATCATTTCTTGTCAATTATGATTTCAGAAAAATTT
The DNA here is from genome assembly GCA_958450335.1 of Hibiscus tridactylites. Lineage (NCBI taxonomy): Eukaryota > Viridiplantae > Streptophyta > Magnoliopsida > Malvales > Malvaceae > Hibiscus > Hibiscus tridactylites. Next base: position 22,991,177 of record OY288268.1, on the reverse strand, counting down.
CAATCGATCGTTGGACCGTACCGATACGCCCATATAGCGTATCGATACACTTTTTGCTAAAGTTTTCCTTAGGATTTCAGTAAGCAAAACCCGTATCGATACGGTCTTAGAGTATCGATACGCCCCTATTTTTACACTATAACGTGTCGATATGCCCTCTTAATGTGCACAATGGCTCTTTCTGTTTTGAGACAGGTATTGATACCCTTGTTCGAGTACTGATACGGTAGGTTGCAGAAGTGCATTTATTACGAGAAAAATGAAGCCCAACGGCTCTATTGATGATCTCAACCACCATAACTGTCACATCCCAAAAACTGGTCTAGTCGGAATTAAGTTCCGGTGATCGAGTATTTTATATCGATTGTATATTTTATTCGATCTTATTTAGATTATTCGAGTTAATTTATAGTTTATTATTATTATTATTATTATTATTATTATTATTATTATTAAAAAGAAGAGACGTGGCCATTCCTTCAATCGAAGGAATTGCCCAAATTGAGGGCACGCAAATAGGCCACTCGGCCATTTGAAAACTAGTGTGGCAATTGCCACTACACGTGGCGCAAGGTATGGTGGCACAATTGCCACTATGCGTGGCAATAAAATAAATAAAGTGGCAAGTATAGCCACTAACATGGCAAGTGAAGGGAAGGTGGCCATGCCACCAATTCACGTGTAAGTGAATTGAAAAGGGAAAAGGGGCGGTTTATACAAGTATAAATAGGGGGGCATTGTTCTTCAATTCATGGGATCAAGGGCCGAATATATATGTGGTGATTTTGCGTAGAAACATAAGGGAAATATTAGGAGGGAATAAATGGTTCAGTATTAGATTGGTAGCCCGCATTGTTTAGTTTAGCGATATCGAATCTCTGTCGACGTTAGGGTAAGCTCAAATTCTTGGTTAGTTTAAGTTTTGGGATCAAAATTAATTAATATTTTTGTATTAATTCGATACTGTTTAATCGATTCTAATCGATTCCTATTAATTAACCTAGCTCAAGAATTGGAAAGGAACAAAACGACATCTCCAACAAAAGCTAGGAAAAAAGGAATTGTTATCCGAGAAACGTAGGGTTGTCGAGGTGAGTGTAGTTGTGTCAAGGGATAGACTCGGTGCCGTCCCGTTGCATTATTTATGATTATGTTTGCATTTGTTAAGGGCTCACGTAGAGCAACTATGTTCGAATGACAAATTTGGTAAGTGCCTTGCATTACTTTGATATGTTCGAATATGACTATGATATGCTACATGTATGTGAAAAGAATACGAAATGCTACCTGATATGAAGCTACGGCTCATCTTGTTATTTGATATGATATGATCTGAAAAATCATGGACTATGTGAATTTGTGTGTATTTATAGACATTGGATACAATTGGCATGCCATAAGATTATTCGAGCTCCCCATGTAAGGGAGAACTACGGTCCAGGGCTACGGCCTATATATGGGAGATAAAAGGATGGATGTGTAAGGGATATATGGAGCTACGACTTATTTATCGATTTATGATATGGTGTACAGGGAATCCGCGTATCCAATGGTACCAATATAATATGTGTTTGATACGTTATGCCATGCTATGGTCATGATATGATATTATACTTTGTTATGAATATGAAGTATGCCATGTTATTGCATAATTAGCATTATGATCATTTTTGGAATCATGATACATGACATAATATGTTCATTTATTGTTATTGACTACCTTACTAGGCTATGTAAGCCTAACATTCGTGTGTCTCATGCATTTCAGGACCATAATGAATTTCGACTTTTGATCGTGTTGTTGCGGTTGCAAGTCACTCTTACGAATCACATGTATGTTAATTCTTGCCCTAAACTCTTAGTATGGTGGCATATGGTCTAGACATGTCATATGTGTGCTTTTTGATAGAATAAAGTTGTGCAAGAGTTAAATATGGTATTTATCATGTTCGAGAATGGTTAAAACTAATAAAATGAGCTTATACGTGCTAAAAGGTGAAAACTAGGTAAATTGATTCGAAATGTCTTAATACTTGACATGCTATTAGAAATATAGATTTTATACTTGCTGATAAAATTTGGTAAGATTCGGAATTCGTTTGATAGGTTAATTCGAATGGAAATTGTTTTGAACAATTTACAAAATAGTCACTAAATATTGTATCGTCTAATCGAATAGGTAAATGACCTCTGTTAGCAATGAAATTTCACATGATAATAATTAGTAAGTTTAATTTCAGTATGATAACACGAATTTCAGATAAGTACCCTTAATTTATAAAATTTATGTTCTAGTCCCTAAAACTTGTAAGATCGAATTAGATTGGTAAATGATATTGGAATAGTATGAAAACGTACGAGTATGCTGTTTATAAGTTGAACATTATGGTAGTAAGATTGATTTCAAAAAGGACCCCTAAAATATTGAAATTATAGTTTAGTCTCTAAATTTTGTAAAATTCTCAAAATGACTCTCAATGTTAATTCTGCGTTTTAATTCGAGTAAATTGGTTAAAGAATAATATCAGGTAATGTTTAAGAATGTATATTTTTATTAAAGCCTTAGTAAAGAGTTAAAATTTAGGCAATAAGTTTAAAATTTCATACCTCCGATTTCCGTTCTGTTTTCGATAACACTCTCTGATCCGGTTCTCGACCAGGCCGGGTAGGGGGTGTTACAATTGTGGTATCAGAGCTTAGGTTTAGTCGATTCTAGGACTAACCAGAGATCCATTATGTGTCTGTGTCTGGATATGCCACCTAGGAGTTTATTTGTATATGTTGTCCGTGACTTGCAACCAACACGATTTAATCTTTTCTGTTTGATTAAATTTAGGAATATCTGCGCCCAATGATAGACATATCATAATAAAATCACATCTCGATTTTACGCAATCCTTTATTAGGGAACCATTTATTGGGAAGTATACCTTAGTATTCAAACCTGTCACTTTTGAGATAGTCGTCTCTAACCCACTAGAAGATAGTGTGGTTGTACGTTTGATTTATAAAGCTTGTTCTCTGAGGTCCCAAAGGATCCTATTTCTGACTGATTTGATGGCCTTGCCTTTTTGTGAGTCTGATCTTATCGTAGGTCTTAATTGATTAGCTGAACATCAAACCTGGGTAAACCGTTTGAAAAAGAAGCTATATCTTCGTGGACTCATAAAGAAAGTATAACTTTGATGAAAACCAAACTCATGCCTAACAAGACTATCAAGTATGCAATATAGTCTAAAGAAAATTCCAAAACTCAAAAATGTGTAGATGATGAAAAATTCCCTGACGTATTCCCTGATGGACTTTCGGGATTCCCTCCCACCCGTAAAATAGAACTTGAAATAGGAATGCAACCTAAAACTATTACGGTTTCCATTTTGAATGGCTCCGGTAGAGTTAAAGGAATTAAAAGCTCAAATTGAAAACCTTCAAGATAAGGGACTCATCCGACCGAGATCCTTACCCTGGGGAGCTCCAGTTTTGTTTGTAAAAAAAGGTGAATCGGTACGTCTGTGCATTGACTATCGCTAGTTGAATAAAATAATGATTAAGAATAAGTATCTGTTACCGAGGATTGAAGATCTCTTTGATTAATTGAAAAATTTTAAGTATTTTCTAAGTTAGAATTGCGATCCGGGTACTATAAAATGTTAGTAAAGGAGTTTGATGTTTCAAGGACTATCTTTCGGACTAGACATGGTCATTGCGAATTTCTAGTGATGCCTTTTGGGCTCACAAACGCACCTACAACCTTCATAGATTTGATGAACTGCGTATTTCGGCCCTATCTGTGTGGTCGTGCTCAGAGAAAACATTCTGATCTATTCTAAAAATTCTACTTCTCATGAAGGACATCTCTGGATTGTACGTCAGACTCTCCGGGAGAAACAACTATACGCTAAATTCAGTAAATACGAATTTTAGCTATCTGAAATATCATTTTTGGGACATGTGATCTCTTTTGCGAGAATATAAGTTGACCCAAAGAAGACCCGTGCAATCCTTAATTGGATCTCTTTTAGCTGAACTAAGAGTTTAGCCAACCATTGTATCCCGAATCAAGGCACTCCAAGAATCCAACGAGGAGTTGCAAACTCTTATCGCTATGGACAAATCGAATCTTGACCTTGCTATGAATTCTGAAGGGTTATTGTGCTTTCGAAACCGTATTTGTGTTTCCGATAATGATGATCTTTGGAATCAAATTCTAAGTAAAGCCACTCTAGTCTATTTTCTGTTCATCCTGAAACTATCAAGATGTATAAGGATCTAAAGAAGTTATTCTAGTGGTCTGATATGAAAGGTAAAACATAGACTTTGTGGCTAGGTGTTTGACCTGCCAACGGGTTAAAGCCGAGCAGAAGGTGCCCAATGGTCTCTCGCAGCCCATGGAGCTTTCACAGTGGAAGTGGGAACATATTACGATGAATTTTGTAAGCGGTCTACCAATGACACCGGAGAAGAATAATGCTATTTGGGTCATTGTGGACCGATTCACCAAACTTACTCATTTTCTTCTAATAAGAATGTACTTTAGCTCACCTAAACTCGTTGAGTTGTATATTCGTGAAGTGACATTGTCCATTTGCACAGAGTTCGTATGTCCATTGTTTCCGAAGGTGAGCCCTGTTTCACGTCTCAGTTTTGGAGGACCTTGCATGAGACCTTGGGAACGCGAGTGCATCTTAGCACCGCTCTCCATCTTTAAATCGATGGCCAATCCAAAAGAGTTATTCAAGTAACTCTAAAATCCATTTTAAGTTAAATATGTAAATTTTTGGTAGCAACTCGATTCTTCCTTGTAAATTCTGGAAGATACGTTACGAGCCTGTGTTATCAATTTTGGAAATATGTGGAAGCAATCCCTGCCATTAATGGAGTTTGCATACAACAACAGTTACCAAGCTTCGATTAAAATGAATCCTTACAAAGCTCTTGATAGAAGAAAATGTAGAACCCCTCTTTGGACCAAGCTTGGTGAAGGAAAAATAATAGTCTTTGACTTATTTTAGGAAGCCGAAGAAAGGGTAACCATCATTCGTTATCGACTCAACGCTATATTTGATCGACAGAAAGCCTATGCAGATTTGAAAAGAACGGACATTCAGTATGACGTTGGTGAGAAAGCCTTCCTTAAAGTGTCTCCGTGGAAGAAGATCCTTCGTTTTGATAAAAAAAAAAGGTAAACTAAGTCCTCGTTTCATAGGCTCATTTGAAGTGCTTGAAAAAGTTGGACATGTTGCATACCGACTAGCTCTCCCCGAGAAGTTAAGTGAAATCCATAATGTTATTCACGTATCTATGCTACGGAAGTACCGATAAGACCCTTCCCATGTGATCGAGTCGGATTCCGTAAAAAATTCAGCCCGATCTGACTTACGAGAAAGAACCTATTCAAATCCTTGAATAAAAAGGCAAGAGATTTCGAAATAAATCTGTACCCTTTGCGAAAGCTTTACGGCGAAGTCATTCGGTTGAAAAGGCAACGTGAGAACCCGAGGAGACTATGCAGAAACAATATTCTCATCTACTCGCCTGAAGTGAAAATTCGAGGACGAATTTTCTTAAGGGGGGAGAGTTGTCACATCCCAAAAACTGGTCTAGTCGGAATTAGGTTCTGGTGACCGAGTATTTTATATCGATTGTATATTTTATTCGATCTTATTTAGATTATTCGAGTTAATTTATAGTTTTATTATTATTATTATTATTATTATTATTATTATTATTATTATTAAAATAGAGAGAGACGTGGCCATTCCTTCAATCGAAGGAATTGCCCAAATTGAGGGCACGCAAATAGGCCACTCGACCATTTGAAAACTAGTGTGGCAATTGCCACTACACGTGGCGCAAGGTATGGTGGCACAATTGCCACTATGCGTGGAAATAAAATAAATAAAGTGGCAAGTATAGCCACTAACGTGGCAAGTGAAGGGAAGGTGGCCATGCCACCAATTCACGTGTAAGTGAATTGAAAAGGGAAAAGGGGCGGTTTATACAAGTATAAATAGGGGACCATTGTTCTTCAATTCATGGGATCAAGGGGCCGAATATATATGTGGTGATTTTGCGTAGAAACATAAGGGAAATATTAGGAAGGAATAAATGGTTCAGTATTAGATTGGTAGCCCGCATTGTTTTGTTTAGCGATATCGAATCTCTGTCGACGTTAGGGTAAGTTTAAATTCTTTGTTAGTTTATGTTTTGGTATCAAAATTAATTAATATTTTCGTATTAATTCGATATTGTTTAATCGATTCTAACCGATTCCTATTAATTAACCTAGCTCAAGAATTGGAAAGGAACAAACCGACATCTCCAACAAAAGCTAGGAATAAGGGAATTGTTATCCGAGAAACGTAGGGTTGTCGAGGTGAGTGTAGTTGTGTCAAGGGATAGACTCAGTGCCGTCCCGTTGCATTATTTATGATTATGTTTGCATTTGTTAAGGGCTCACGTAGAGCAACTATGTTCGAATGACAAATTTGGTTAGTGCCTTGCATTACTTTGATATGTTCGAATATGACTATGATATGCTATATGTATGTGAAAATAATACGAAATACTACCTGATATGGAGCTACGGCTCATCTTGTTATTTGATATGATATGATCTGAAAATCATGGACTATGTGAATTTGTGTGTATTTATGGACATTGGATACAATTGGCATGCCATAGGATTATTCGAGCTCACCATGTAAGGGAGGACTACGGTCCAGGGCTACGACCTATATGTGGGAGATAAAAGGATGGATGTGTAAGGGATATATGGAGCTACGACTCATTTATCGATTTATGATATGGTGTATAGGGAATCCGCGTATCCAATGGTACCAATATAATATGTGTTTGATACGTTATGCCATGCTATGGTCATGATATTATATTATATTTTGTTATGAATATGAAGTATGCCATGTTATTGCATAATTAGCATTATGATCATTTTTGGAAGCATGCTACATGATATAATATGTTCATTTATTGTTATTGACTACCTCACTAGGCTATGTAAGCCTAACATTCGTGTGTCTCATGCATTTCAGGACCATAATGAATTTCGACCTTTGATCGTGTTGTTGCGGTTGCAAGTCACTCTTACGAATCACATGTATGTTAATTTCTGCCCTAAACTCCTAGTATGGTGGCATATGGTCTAGACATGTCATATGTGTGCTTTTTGATAGAATAATGTTGTGCAAGAGTTAAATATGGTATTTATCATGTTCGAGAATGGTTAAAACTAGTAAAATGAGCTTATACGTGCTAAAAGGTGAAAACTAGGTAAATTGATTTGAAATGTCTTAGTACTTGACATGCTATTAGAAATATAGATTTTATACTTGCTGATAAAATTTGGTAAGATTCAGAATTCGTTCGATAGGTTAATTCGAATGGAAACTATTTTGAACAATTTACAAAATAGTCACTAAATATTGTATCATCTAATCGGATAGGTAAATGACCTCTGTTAGCAATGAAATTTCACATGATAATAATTAGTAAGTTTAATTTCAGTATGATAACACGAATTTCAGATAAGTACCCTTAATTTATAAAATTTATGTTTTAGTCCCTAAAACTTGTAAGATCCAATTAGATTGATAAATGATATTGGAATAGTATGAAAACGTACGGGTATGCTGTTTATAAGTTGAACATTATGTTAGTAAGATTGATTTCAAAAAGGACCCCTAAAATACTGAAATTATAGTTTAGTCTCTAAATTTTGTAAAATTCCCAAAATGACCCTCAATGTTAATTCCGCGTTTTAATTCGAGTAAATTGGTTAAAGAATAATATTAGGTAATGTTTAAGAATGTATATTTTTATTAAAGCCTTAGTAAAGAGTTAAAATTTAGGCAATAAGTTTAAAATTTCATACCTCCGATTTCCGTTCTATTTTCGATAACACTCTCTGATCCGGTTCTCGACCAGGCCGGGTAGGGGGTGTTACAATAACATCTAGAAACCAATGCAAGGGTATATAAACAAGCCTCAAAAGCTACAACAACAACTATTGAACTAATTTGCAACAATCAAAGCATATATCCAAACCCTAGAGCTCATAAAGTCAAATTCTTGTACCCCACTTGTGTAATCTTCCATTGTATTATCTTATTTCAAGTGCGGGGAGTGTTTAAGTGTAATTGGGCAATCTACCAACCTTGTGAGAAGCATTTTTCAGATTGTTAATCTTCTTTGTATTTGAGAGAGTTTTTGGTTAATCTTTGGGTAGAAAGATTAACCGATTTGTAAGGTTTCCTCATAATCCGAGAAAATGGGACGAATTTCTAGTGAAATTGGTTGAAAATCCTTAGTGGGAGCTAAGTTAGTGGATGTAGAGCTTCTTCAAAGCTTGAACCACTATAAATTGCCTTGTCTTGAATTTTCCATTTTTCAATTTGCTCCTTTCAATTTTAAAAAGCACATTCTCCCCATATTGACCATTTTCGATTTGTTTAATCAACTTAATAATTAGTATTAGAGCCTAACTCTTGGAGGGACTCACATCCACAAGACAAGATCCTAGAAGAAGATCAATCAACCTTCGAATCAAGTCATGGCATATACCTCCGGCCAAAACTTCCTTGAGTCACAATGATCACCAAGTTGCCATTTTTCAATGAGGATAACTATCTCTATTGGAAAAATAGAATGAGGCTCTTCACCAAGTCTAATGACTATGTCCTTTGGGATGTAGTGAAAGATGGGCCAACAATTTCGATGAAGAGAGATGAAGAAGGAAGACTAGTTCCGAAAATAAGAGTAGAAATGATCGATGAAGATCGAAGAAGACTTAAAGTGAATGACAAGGCTCTTCACATCTTCTTTTGTGTACTTGGACCCGGCCCAGACGGTTGAACCGAATTAGGAAGTTTACACGGGGAAAACCAAAGTCAACCTTGATTAACGACCCTTTTTTGTTTTCTTTTTAATCTTGTCTAGATGCAAATTAATCCTAGATGTGATCATACAATCAGCATACTCAAAGATCATAACCATCAGAGAACATTCAGGGACCCAATTGCACAAAATAAGGAATTAGGGACCAAATTGTAAATTCTGAGAATTACAGGGACTTAACCCAATTAAAAGTTACCAATATGAAATTAGTCATGTTTCATGCTTCCCTGTCAAATTTCAGCTCAAACAGAAATATCAAACACAACCAATTGCAAAATCAAGATTCAGGACCAAAACGCAAAGGTTTCAAAACATTTAACCAACAATTTCAGTGCCCAACGGTCGAGTGTTTCGGAACAGGGAAGACCCGTTCCGAAACGCGGGACCGTTCCGAAACTGGTACCGAAACAGGGCCTGGCAGAGGCCAAACCGTTTCGGAACTGTTCCTTCCGTTTCGGAACGCCCAGGCCATTTCAGGCCCCCGTTCCGATACGGTAGCACCTGTTCCGAAACAGGCTGCCCATATTGCAGAAAAATTGCTGGTTTAACACACGATTGACCCATCAAACATGCTCCAAAGGCAACCAAATCATACCAGCAAGTTATTCAACACTCAAGGAACATAATCGCATCAAAATCAAGATACAATACCACCCCTAGGTGCACCAACTCATTCAACATATCCAACACTCAAACATGCTTTTAAAACAAGAAGCATAACATATTGACTTAAGCATAAGATGATTCAAATGTTGCAAGCGTTAAACCACATAGTTCAAAACCATAAACCGAACTTGTCCACATATACAATCTCATTAAACATCAACATAAGAGATTCTCCCCCCATTGCCTTTATTATCTATAGCTATTAACCGAGACATACATCTCAAGTGGAGCTTTCCTTGAATCCCTTGCTTCCCGCTGTTCCAACTTCAAATATCTGCATTGATGGACAAAAAGGAGCGTAAGCACATAATGCTTAGTGAGGAATGCTCAAAACCAAAACACCATCAATGCAGCGAATCATAAAACCACTTTTAAAAGCAAACTCGATTCGATAAACCAAAGCAATGTTTGAAAATCCTTTTCAACAACATGCTTAAAATCATGCATTGCTCAACATGAAAACCAACCCTTAGTTTAGAAAGCCAAGTAAACCTTTTCAAAGCACAAACTTGCAAAACCATCAATTTAACCATTCCATGCATGAACATCATATGCAAGGTTAAATACAAAATCCTTGGAAACACTTCCACTTCACATCATACCTTTCTCATACTTGAATATCATTTAAAGCAAGAAACCTTTAAAAACCAATTACTCATTCAATCTAACACGTGCATTAAACAAATGCAACATATGAACCACATCATCAATATTTGCATCACATGCCTTTAAAAACAAGTCTTCGCAAGACTTCAATGCACTAAAGAGATTTCATGCACACATGCACCATTCTCAATAGATAATCAACACTTGTTCAAGCTAATAAGTAATACATGCATTCATAGATCATTATACACTTCTCATGCATCCATGCATCATTTCAAGCATCTTATGCTTCATTACAATTAAGAACATTATATTGGCCTCCAAGTGATAAACCATATCCACTTTTCAACTCAACATCCAATCGGATACGCGGATCACAAGCGTTGTCCCTACGCTTCATACACACTACCAATCTCAAGGTCCCCAAATGGAATTTTAACCACCATTTTGACCTTACCATACACAAGGTCCTCATATGGAATTTTAACCACCATATGACCTTAACATTCACAAGGTCCTCATATGGAATTTTAACCACCATATGACCTTAACATTCACAAGGTCCTCATATGGAATTTTAACCACCATATGACCTTAACATTCACAAGGTCCTCATATGGAATTTTAACCACCATATGACCTTAACATCACCCATTGGTAGTTGTATAACATCACTAACGAGATCCGGGACATACTACACAAGATCCACACATGGACTTTACACCACCATTGTGATCTTAACAAGCACAAGGTCCTCAAATGGAATTTTAACCACCATTATAACCTTTGCTTACCCAAGGTCCTCAAATGGAATTTTAACCACCATTATGACCTTAACACAAGACCCACCCATGGAATTTTAGCCACCATGGTGTTCTTAACCATCTCGTTAGTGTACTTGGATGGAGTTACCGGTTCTCTCACAACCACTCCACATCCAAGGCGACTTTATTCACGGTGCACCCAATCCTATAGCCGGCTAACTATATCCGATTTAAGTAACCAAGAACCACTTACATCACTTGCCAATATAACCATCTTACCACATTAATCCATTGATTTACAAGCATAACCAAAATGCAAAAACCACCATTTACCATCATCAATCCACTGTTTTTGAAGCATTACACAAAGCCATTAAACAACATGCAACACTATGCATAAATTCCACAATTCCAATGTACAAAACCAAGGATCTCTTACCTTGAGCATCCCTCACACATGGCTTTCAAAACCAGCATTAAACCATGCTAAAATATGCTTTCAAAACAGAATTTAAAACATGCAAATCACATACATTGCATCCAACAATCACAAGTGCTTTAAAAACCATTTCATAACACAACCAAGAGAGAAATTCCATTTACTTACTCTTGAGCTTAGCTAAGTTGTTTAGACTTAAACTAAGCTCCCAAAACCTTCAAACCTTGGTTTAAAAGCTGAAAACCCAACTTCACTCACCGATACACAAAACAAGGCTAGCCAACAAGCCTTCCAAGCATCCAAAACCTTCCACACCACCTCTAATGCTCACGGATCAATCTCCCCTATTTCAAGCACACAATAACAGAGGATTAATGCATCATTATGCATTAAAAACACCAGCCACACAACTCAACACGCTGCTCCTTGCAAAAACAACAATTCGGCTACCAAACACAACCGAAATCACCTCCAAACACTTCCAAAACTTAACCCAGCCAAGATCCATCACTTCTAACCATTTATAAACATCAATTAACATTCAAAATAATCCCAAACACGTCCTTATACCTCCAGCTATAGCAGATCATCAAGATCACTCCAAAATCAACCAAAAACTCAAGTAAAACTTAGGAAAATCAACTTATTCGGGATTGCATTGATTAAACCTCAACTTCTCATCAATTTAACATTCATTTAACATCAAAAAGACACCTCAAAACCATGCCCAATCAGATCATACGAAAATTCATCAAAATCAACCAAATCTTGCATTTTAAAGCCAAGATCAAGAATACCTTGCAAAAACCTTTAACAAAACACAACTCAAGGATTGAGAACTTGGGAATTTCAGTAAAGAACTGAGAGTTTAGAGGAGAAGGACGTTCTTACCTCCAAACTTGAGTTTTCTCCCTTTTTGGAACCAAATTCTTGAAAATCCACTTAGCAAATGCAAAGGTTTTGTTGAAGAGATGATTAGAGATCAAAAGAGGATTGAAATGAGTTATTTAGGTGACAAAATCAGAGGGAAAAGCTCTGGAGAAAAGGTGTTTGGTTTGAGAGAAAAGATGAGAGAAAATGAAAATGGAAGATTTGAGAGAAAAGTTAGTTATGGCCAAAATATCTTCCCTCCACTTTTCTTTTATTTAAAAACCACTAATTAATCATTTAATAAATTAGAAAAATCTGGAGAAACTCCTATTGGGTAATTAGCTCCTTAAAGATTCAAAGTTTCAATCCTTTTTAAAACAGTCACACAGTTTTCAAAAATTACATTTTGGTCACTAACCCAAAATGTCACTCTTCCAAACCTCATTTTGTAAAATTGATTTCACCTTTCTCTTATATATAATAAAAGAGGATTTTAAGGCATTTTTCCATATTTTAATGCAACCCGAACTAGGCTTTCCTAAAAATCACCTTTTATATTTGAACCGCAACCCGACCGGTCCGGTCCAAACCCAAAACTTCTAAGCCCAAAATTGGGGTGTTACAGGAAAAATAGAATGAGGCTCTTCACCAAGTCTAATGACTATGTCCTTTGGGATGTAGTGAAAGATGGGCTAACAATTTCGATGAAGAGAGATGAAGAAGGAAGACTAGTTCCGAAAATAAGAGTAGAAATGATCGATGAAGATTGAAGAAGACTTAAAGTGAATGACAAGGCTCTTCACATCTTCTTTTGTGTACTTGGACCCGATATGTATACAAATATGTCATCTTTCACAAGTGTAAAGGAAATGTGGGACAAGCTAGAGACCACCTACGAGGGCACCAATGATGTAAAGGAGACCAAGATTGGGAGATGGAGTCGGATGAGAGCGTTTCAAAGATGTTTGATCGGTTCTCCCTTATTGTAAATGGTATCAGGGGATTTAGTGAGATCATTCCCAAAGACAAGCTAGTCCGGAAGCTTCTTTACTCTTTCCCCGAATCATGGGATGTGAAGAGAACCACAATCATCGAGGCTAATAACTTGAAGACCTTGAAGCTCGATGAGTTGGTGGGATCTCTCCTTACTCATGAGATCATGAAGCAAGGAAGGGAAGAAGAAAAGAAGATAGAAGAGAGAAGAGTGGAGAAGCAAGAGATAGAGATGAAGAAGCAAGGAATTGCTCTCATAGCATCTCAAGAGGAAAGCAATTCTAGTGAGGATGAGTTTGAGGAATTGGCTATGATAGCCAAGAGATTCTCTCGGTTCATGAAGTCTAACCAGGGAAGAAAGTTCCAAAGGAGAAAAGACTTCAAGAACAAGAACAAAGAAGAGGACAAGGATCAACGCATTTGTTATGAGTGCAAGAAGTCGGGGTACATAAGATCAGATTGTCCTCAACTCAAGAAAAAGGGCTTCGTTAGGAAGAAAAAGCAAAAAGCCCATGTTGACGGTTGGAGTGATGAAGAATCATCATCCGATGAAGAGGAGCACGAAGTGGCTAATCTTTGCCTCATGGCCATTGATGATGATTCTAAGGTAAACCCGAACTCATCTACTTTCAATTTTACATTTAATGAGCTTCAAGATGCATATGATGAGTTACAATAAGTTTACGATGAGTTGGTTGAAAAGTACAAGGAAACGATTTTGAAAAACAAGAAAATGATTTCTGATTTGAAAAACCAAAACGATTCCCTTTCCAAAACCAACTCGGAACTTGAAAAGATCATTTAGGTAAATTTGACGCAAAGAGTGATGAAACTATTTTCTTAGGATATTCTTTAAACTTTAAATCCTATCGAGTGTTTAACAAAAGAACCTTAGTTGTAGAAGAGTTTATTCATGTGGTTTTCGATGATAACCTCCTTTCGAGGAAGGATTCTTGTGATGATGATGATGTAGGGATCATTGAAGCCAATGATGGTGGACAATCATCAAAGGTGGATGAGGTTCCAACCAAAGAAGAAGAAGCAAAAGATCCTCCCATAGAGTTCTTGAAGGACATGAATCTTGGTGAAAAGGAAGTGAGCTACCCAAGGGAATTCAACTATGTCAAAGATAGTGAAATCTTGGGTGATACATCCAAGGGGGTAACCACTAGATTCTCTCTTAGATTGCTTAATAATGTTGCATTTATTTCATGCATTGAGCCTAAAAATATCAAAGAAGCATTAAAAGATGATTTTTGAATATTGGCCCTGCAAGAAAAACTTAATCAATTTGAGAGGAGTGAAGTTTGGACATTAGTTGATAGGCCTAGTAATAAGTCTACTATAAGAACTAAATGGGTCTTTAGAAACAAACTAGATGAGAGTGGTAACATAGTGGGGAACAAGGTTAGACTTGTTGCTCAATGTTATAATCAAGAGGAGGGAATTGATTTTGATGAAACCTTTGCACCTGTAGCTAGAATGGAAGCAATTAGGATGCTTCTTGCATTTTCATGTTATCATGAATTCAAGCTTTTTCAAATGTATGTTAAAATTGAGTTTTTAAATGGTTTTATAGATGAAGAAGTGTATGTTGAACAACCATCATGTTTTGAAGATCCAATTTACCCAAGCCATGTTTTTAAACTAACTAAAGCTTTATATGCTTTGAAACAAGCTCCTAGAGCTTGGTATGAAAGGCTTTCAAACTTTTTGGTTGAAAAAGGTTTTGAAAAAGAAAAGGTGGACACTACACTTTTCATTAAAAGAAATGGTAATGACATCTTAGCAGTACAAATTTATATTGATGATATTTTATTTGGTTCTACTAATGAATTTTATTGCCAACAATTTTCTAAGTTAATGCAAGGTGAGTTTGACATGAGCATGATCGGGGAGCTCTCATTCTTTTTAGGGCTCTAAATCAAGCAAAGGAAGGATGACATCTTCATCAATCAAGCTAAGTACATCAAGAATATGCTCAAGAAGTTTGGCTTGGAGAATGTGAAGCCTCAAGTCACTTCAATGAGTTCATCAATTATGCTTGACAAAGATGAAGGAGGTAAGTGTGTTGATTCTAAGCTTTATCGTTCTATGATTGGCTCTTTGCTTTACCTTACTGCAAGTAGACTCGATATCATGTTTAGTGTTTTGTTGTGTGCTAGGTTTCAAGCTAACCCTAGAGAATCACACCTTATAGCCATTAAGAGAATTTTTAGGTACCTTAGAGACATGCCTTGTTTAGGTCTTTGGTATCTTAGAGACTCTTCCTTTAGCCTTCATGCTTATTCCGATGCGAATTTTTGGGGTTGTAAGATAGATAGAAAAAGTACCTCCGACACTTGCCAATTCCTAAGTAGTATGCTCATATCTTGGTTCTCTAAGAAACAAAATAGTGTAGCCTTATCGACCATCGAAGCATAATACATATCGACCGGAAGTTGTTGTGCTCAAGTCCTTTAGATGAAGCAACAACTTCTAGACTATGGATTTGATGTAGGTACCATACCCCTTAAGTGTGACAACACTAGTGTCATATGTCTCACAAATAATCCCATCCAACATTCTAGAACCAAGCACATAAAGATAAGACACTATTTCATCAGGGACCATGTCCTCAAGAATGATGTTGTTCTAGAATATGTTGATACCTCAAGCCAACTAGCGGATATCTTTGCAAAGTCATTAGACAAAGAGCATTTTTGGACTCTTAGGAGAGAGTTAGGCCTAACTAGTCTATATTTGACCTTTTAGAGCCCTTAAATGTAAAAAAATTTCTTGAATTTGAATGATGATCTTGTTTATGCAATTTTGCCTCTTGATGCATCTATGTTTATTGCTAGGGAGAGTATGTATCTGTTTTAGTCCATAAATGTTGCCCATTCATCATACACATGCATTTAGGAACGTTTAAAATCCAATTTTTGAACTCAAATCAGCTCAAAAATGCATTCATTGTAAAAGGGTATCGACACAAGTTTCTTAATGGGAGTCGATACAGTTAAAATTGTATCGATATTGTCACGCGTATTGATATGATATAAAAACCGTACCGATACGTTGGATCGATACGGTGAGCCGTTGGAGCTTAAATGGGGAATTAAATGGGTGTTTCACTTTAATTAAAACTTATACCCTTTTTCTCTCAAAACCCTAGCCGATTTTCATATATAAAAACCTCATCAAACCCTTGATTTTTACACCAAACTCAAAATTTTGATGGTTTTTCATCAACACATCAAGGCTAAGCTTTGCTATCAATTTGGTGCATTCATCATCCTTCATTCATCCAAATCCATTACTCAAGGTATAAAACCCTTTTTCTTTCTTTTTAATTTTCGTTTAATTTTATTCATGTTTTCAACTAATTTTTGTGTTTCTAGTATATTTGTAGTATGGGTTTTGAAGTTTTTTCAAAAATTCTTTAAAATCTGAAAATTTTTGTTTCGAATATATAACCATATCGTATATTTTTGTAAACTATTTTTTCAAAATTCTTTTTACTAAAATTAATTTTTATACTTGTATATAATTTTAACATATAAAATATAGTATTTTTATCAATACTTTAAACTATTGAAATGTCTATTGGATCGAATGTGATGATAATTGCATACATTGTTTTCGAATGGTTTTGATATTTTTCAGGTTATTATGGGGCAAAAAAAGAGACAAAGGAAAGAATTGCCTTATAGTTCATCCAATCCCAATTTGGAAAATGAGGGTATTACTAAACCAAACCTTGGTTTTAATATTCAAAATAGTTTTCAATCCCTTTCAGCTATGGCCTATTATAAACAATACCAAGCTTTTTTAATTCGGGATGAAAGAGTTGTTTCAATCCCTTTTCTAAACACCAAAATGTTTTAAGTTCAAATATTTGAGGTTGTTACAACATTGGAAATTTATGACTTTTCTAAGTGTTCCCTCAATTTTGTACCAAAGTCTTGTTTTGATTTTCTTTGCTAATGCATGTTGCATCCTTGATCAAGCAAGGGAAAGTGTAATTGCCATTGAATCATATCTTATGGGCAAAAAAAATCGTATTGACCAAAGGTTTTTATGCAATGTTTTTGGGTTTGAAAATTTGGGAATTGATGATGAACAATCATTAGGGCATTCTCAACTTGGCTTTGTAACCGTTCTTGATGCTCATAACCATATCCACCATCTCATCATCTCTTGGTGGATCCGTCCTTCCGGTGGGAAATTCTCTACCATTCGCCAAGCTGATGCTTTTTGGCTCCGTTGTATCCAAGAGGGTAAGCGCCCAAACCTTTTCCAAATTATGTTTTCCGACTTGGTTTATCTTGTTCAACAGCGTTACAACGATCAAGTCAACTCCTCGGAGATCGATTGTTCCCATGATGCCATCGAGCCTCTAGGCAAGCCAATCGATGAACACTCACTTACTCATGCTCACTTTGAGTACATTGATCATGAGTGGGTTCGTGTTAATCGCCCTCCTTCACAAGATGATCAACCTCCTCTGGTCGCTCCAAAAGGTCATCAAGTTTAACAAGCTCAATCTTCCATGGATGGACTCTTGGCATATCTCAATGAGCAATTCACATCCTTAGAGAATAATATGGATGTGAAATTTGCGGTCACTGATACTCGCTTTACATTGTTGGAGGATCGAGTCATGGCCCTTGAACAATAACAAACTTCCATAAATGTCTCTCTCACCGCCTTTCATGGTGCTTTGCTCAATCATACTCGGAAATCTCAAGCCAACCGTGATGATGAAGATGAAGAGGACGAGGACGAAGAAAATATAGACGGGTAGTTTTTTAGCATATCATTACATATCATATTAGAATTTCCTTTTTATTATGCACCTTTATGTTAGGATTAAGTTTGGATTTAAGTTTGAAGTTATTTTGAGCTATTATTGCTTTGGATTTTAATTTGCACTTTAATGATATTATATTGCTTATTATGCTTTGATTATACCTTGTGCTTTGTTGTTATATCTCGTCTATATTCTTGAATTGTTGCATTGGTTTTGATCTAACAAAAGGGGGGAAGTGTAAAAACATAAATTTTTACAAACTTTTGAAAACCAATCTTAAATTAAAGGGGGGGGGGGGTAAAGTTTTCAAAATACTTAAAAATTTACTTTGGTTTTGTTAATATCAAAAGGGGGAGATTGTAAAACCTAATTTGATTTTGATATAACAAAGTGTCTAAGGGCCTATTTCTAAAAGAAAATAAATTTTTAAGTATTTCAAATTCTCACAAATTGACAAGAAAATTTGAACCAAAAATATTTCTAAGCCAAATAAATTGTTCAAACAATTTTTTAAGTGTTATAGCCCAAAACCTTCTTGTACGCTAAGGTGTATCGATACACTATACTCGTATTGATACGGTTTTTAGGTTCTAGAATTTTAATCGACAAAGCATACCGATACGATTATACCGGTATCGATACAATATTTTATCTGGGCCTAACTTTAAGGCGTAACGTACCGATACGGTTGTACCCGTATCAATATAGTTTGATCTGATTCGATAAATATTTGCATTTAAAGTTTTTGATTGTTGCTTGTCAGTTATGATTTCAGGAAAATTTCAAACGGTCGTTGGACTGTATCGATACGCCCATATGGCGTATCGATACACTTTTTGCTAAAGTTTTCCTCAGGATTCCAGTAAGCAAAATCCGTATCGATGCGGTCTTAGAGTATCGATACACCCCTCTTTTTACACTATACCCGTACCGATACGCTATTATAGCGTATCAATACGCCCTTTTAAATGTACACAACAGCTCTTTCTATTTTGAGACAGGTATCGATACCCTTGTTCGAGTATCGATACGGTAGGTTGCAGAAGTGCATTTATTGCTGGAAAAATGAAGCCCAACGGCTCTATTGATCATCTCAACTACTAGAACGACTAGAAATCAATGCAAGGGTATATAAACAAGCCTCAAAAGCTACAACAACAACTATTGAACTAATTTGCAACAATCCAAGCACATATGCAAACCCTAGAGCTCATAAAGTCTAATTCTTGTACCCCACTTGTGTAATCTTCCATTGTATTATCTTATTTCATGTTTGGGGAGTGTTTAAGTGTAATTGGGCAATCTATCAACCTTGTGAGAGGCATTTTTCAGATTGTCAATCTTCTTTGTATTTAAGAGAGTTTTTGGTTAATCTTTGGGTAGAAAGATTAACCGATTTGTAAGGTTTCCTCTTAATCCGAGAAAAGGGGACGAATTTATAGTGAAATTGGTTGAAAATCCTTAGTGTGAGCTAAGGTAGTGGATGTAGAACTTGTTCTAAGGTTGAACCACTATAAATTGCCTTGTCTTGAATTTTCCATTTTTCAATTTGCTCCTTTCAATTTTAAAAAGCCATTTCACCCCCTCTTGGCCATTTTCGATTCAATTGATTAACTTAACACAACAGCCGGTTTGGTCACGACAGGCTGTGGAGCATCCGCTGTTGATTTCTTAATTAAAGTAGGTGAACCAGTGGCCACCTCGGGTGCAGTAGCAGGAGCCACAGCGGGGGCTGTTGCAGCCAGTAGAACCGAAGGAGAGGGTTCAACATCTGCTTCGACTACAACATCAAGATCAGCTACAACCGGCAGTACATCATCCACGGTTTTCGACAGCACAGACAGCTCCCCATGACCAGCAGAAGTAGTAATATGGGCCTTATCCCCGAGCTTGGGAGTTTCAGTAATAGGTGTCGTGCTAAAGGATTCAGTGTCCATCAAATTATCATCAGGATTGTTATCCGGTACATGATTTCCTTTATCTGCAATTTGGAAGATGACGAAACATCATGATATCAAATTCGCCCTTTTGGTCATGAGGCACCTCCTTGAGGTTTTGGGGGAGTGAACTGCAGCCAATCACCGTATTGCAACTTTGTTGATGCAATGATTTTAATAGTTGGGCAAGATGCAACCAAATGACCTATAAATTCGTATTTGTGGCAGAGAACAAGTAGTCGTTCATATTGTAGTGGGCATAGTTTCAGAGTAAACCTCGAGCCTCCTAGCGCCACACAACGACACAATGGTTTGGTAACATCCATTATAATCTGTAGATTTTCCATAAGTTTTATATTTTGTACATATTCCTCCCCTTATTATTGTTGTTCTTAAGCTCATTTAGGCATATTTAGGTGCATTGATGCATTATAGCAATATCTTCTCTCACACCATGCTTTTATTGAATATTTTATATTTGATTGAGAAAAGTTATTGTTTTAGTTTAGTTTATATTTTCAGGTGCTATAACTAGGAGATGAGAATAGAGGACAAGACTGGACAAGAAAGCTGAAACTAAAGGAGTTGTACTGAAGCAGCTCAAGAGGCTGCCAAGGACGCTGCTGAAGCAGTTTTTCCGCCAAATGCCGCATGGGAAGGAGTTAAACCGACTTAGCCAAGATGGGTTACAATTTTCAGAGGGCAATTTCCTAAGCCCAATGAGCCCAGTCTTGCAATTTTCTGAAGCCTGTAGCGGCCGGTAGAGCTAATTCAAGACCGATAAGTAGGAGCACTTATCCTTACTTGCAGAAGAAGGCAACGTCCAAAGAGTCCATATTTAATTAATAAAGGAGTATGTATTTAATGTAATTTACTTTTCGAACTCCTACTTCAAGGATGACTCAAATTTAGGCCATGAGCCCTATATATACCCAATGTATGTAAGGGTATAGAGGCATGGTGAGGGTGAGGGGATACGAGCCTGAGTAGTCGCACAACGGAGATGTAGCTAGATAGGTTGGAGTTGTTGGGGGTCGCGGCCCAACTTTCCTAGGGTTTAGACGCGTGTATGTAAAGTGGCTTGAGGGAAACAATTGTATAGTTTTGAGTTGTTTTCAATAAAATTCTGAGTTTGCTTAATCTATGCTCCTTGTTCGTTCAATTAGTCTACAACAGTCAGTTGAAGAGAAAATCCATTTGTCGGGCACGAGAGTGCAAGGCTCACGAAAGGGTTAAGCATGGTCACAACTCACAAAGACGTGACTAACTTGGTTCCACACTAGTCCACAAGTTTCAGCGGCTAAAAGGGAGTACCAACCGAGTTGACTAATTTAGTTCCACACTAGTCCTCAAGTTAGCATCTCAAGTATCCTAACCTAGAAATAGGAGGGATCACTGTCGACTATCCTGCCAAACTTAGAATGTCTGCCAGACGAGCCGCCATGACTTCTTTCCGTTCCACCTGCTAAAACAGTACACACCCCTGCAGTGGAAGTGACCTGCTGCGACCACGTGACAAGGTCGTAGTTTGCTGCCCACCATACCCGCCGAGGCAACAACTCATGGCAACGCAAAACATACTCAGACTTTACAATGCAGTCCATATGCTACTAAGCTGCACCAGTCATACCCAGCTTATCGCCCAAATCTCTCCCTATCATCTCTCCCATCACTATCTTTATCTTTACTTGTGTTTTTATATTTCCACATCATGAGATTTAATGGCGCATTTACTAAATCTTTGTGCAGGAAACCATTCATAGGAGCTGCTCCAATCCCTATGGGAGACGATATCTTTTATACTATAACTTGACAAGAGTGTGCACTTGCGCTCATAAATGGAGAACACCTAAATGCTCTACAAGTTTTTGGCGCCGTTGTTGGGGATTGGCAACAACAACTATGTTTGAATTTCTGCACTCCTATTTAGTTTTTGCACATTAAATCTCTTTTTATTTATTTGCTTGAAAAAAAAGCCTCTTTATTTTCTTGGTGTATGTCCCGCCAGGGTAGCAAGGTTGGCAGCAACATCCACCTGAGTAGGGGAAGGACATGCCCAGACGTCTAGCCAAACACAAAGACCCTCAAGAAGTGGTTATGCTTGGGAAAAGCACAGCCCAACATAACCTAATTATTATTTTTATTTAAAATTTAGTTTTTATTTTTAATTTATTTTTAAGCATTAGGATTAAATTTAATTTTTATTTAATTTTTGTAGTTAATTTATTTCAGGTTTAGGAATGAAGGAAAGATCAAGGAAGATGAAAAAATAGGAAAGGCCCAACTAGCGGCCATGGCAAAAAAGCATAACGTCTAGTGGCTTCATAATGGCTAGCCGTAACGGCTATATTTGCCCCAGCAAGCGGAATGTATATCTGTATAACGGCTAGAACCCTGTTATTCACGCCGCAGTAATTGCCGCTCGTTGACAGCGTGCCTGCCAAGGTGTAGGGCATGTAGGTGTTCCCTTTTTGTAAGAGCGCAAGTGCACACTCCTGTCAAGTTATAGTATATAAGATGTCGAATCCCACGAGGATTGGACAGCTTGTCTCGTTCCTTAGTTCCTGCACAACGGTAAAGTAAAAACACAAGTGAATGATTGGTTGCGATTGAAGAGTAAATAAAATACAAATAATAAAGAAGATGAGAATCAGGTTGATAGAGCAGGCAGGGTTATGCTGCCACTTAGTGTGAAAACTGCATTGTAATAGGTATGGGTTATCCTTTGCTGCCACGATATGCTGCCTCGGTGGGTACGACGAGCAGCAAACTACAACTCTGTCACATAGCCGCAGCAGGTCACTACCACTGCAGGGGTGTGTACTGTCTTGGCAATTGGGATGGAAAGATGTCCTAGCGGCAAGTCTGGTAGATACTCCATGTTTGGCAGGATAGTCGACAGTGATCCCTCCTATTTCTAGTTTAGGATGCTCGAGATTAATAACTTGAGGACTAGTGTGGAACCAAGTCAATCAACTCGGTTAGTGATCCCTTTTAGCCACTGAAACTTGTGGACTAGTGTGGAACCAAGTTAGTCACGCCTCCCGTTGTGACCATACTTAACCCTTTCGTGAGCCTTGCACTTTCGTGCCCGACACATAGATTCTCTCAAACGATTGGTGTGGAAAGATTGAAAGAATGAAGAACAATGGATTAAGTAAACTTGCAATATTTTATTGAAGAAATAACTCAAAAACCTAAAACAACCGTTTCACTCTAGTTACAACATAATCCTAACCCAAGAGAATTTAGAACATAGCGGCAAAGAAGAACACAAGAAGAGTCTATAGAAAACCTAGGATGATTTAAACTAGAAGTACAGTGGGTATTTATAGACTCAAACTAGGTTAAGTCCTTCTCAAAGTAGAAGTCCTCTATAGTAGCTTTCTTTCTTTAATGTGGCTTTAAATGCTGACTTCTTTGCTTGGAATATGGACTCTTCCTCGTTTGCCTTCATCCGCAAGTAAGCTTGGGAATTTTGCTTCGGCAGCCCTAGCCGCTGCTACAGAGGTCAGGAAATCATATGAACACTGACGATAGATTCAGGAGTTTTTGCTCTACAAATCGCACTCCAAATCTCCCAACTTCCATAGTCAGCTGCCGAGGGCAGCAAGGTCGGCATCAGCTTTGCTCGGCAGCAACTTACTTTTGTTGGAACTGCTTTAGTACAGCACTTTGGTTTGCTTCTCAGCGTTGTGTCCTCCGTTCCTCAGTTCTCTCGTTCAGCTGTTAGTACTTACAAGCAAGAATATACTAAAACAATATCTCTTGTTCACCAAATGAATGATAAGTTATAAAAGCAAGGTAGAACATTGATATACTGTAAAATGTAATGCATGAGCCTAATTATGCCTAAAATGAGCTTAAAACAGTAATAATAAGAGTTGGAAAGTGCATGAAATATAGGACTTTTGGACACTTTACACACCCCCAAACTCGAACTATTTCTTGTCCTCAAGCAATGCAACCTAAAGTACTTGCTCTAATAATAGTAAAAAAGAAAAACATGTTTTTAACCTGATTTTCTGCCTCAAGGCCGTGACACCTATACATATATAAAACTTAATGAAGTGAAATAAACAAGAAAACAACTCAGAATTAAATTCCTAATGCATGTGTGATGTTTGCAAATCTGTAAACAAACTGAATATGCAGAATAAAGGATTAAACAAAGATATTGTTGTAATTTAAAGGTTGCTGCCAAGGCAACACAGTTAAGCATATGATTTTTAATCATGGCAGTGAGGGCTTCAGCTTATCACAACCACTCTTCTAGGTCTGATATTAAGATAGGAGTAAACTACATAACCTCGAACCTTTGGAGTAGGGTCATCTTGTGAAGGCTTTCAGATTCATAGAATTTGATAGCAGCAGAGTGTCCTCGCACATGATTCTCCCTAGAGCCTGTTGCGGGCACCTCTAGGGTAATACAACATTTTTTTCATTGTTTTTATTTTGCTGCCTTGGCAGTTCTGGATTTTTCTGTGTCTTTTGCCTGCCTTAGCGGCTACCTGCGATTATCGTTAGAATTTTGCAAAGAAAACAAGCAGGCAGTGTTCATCAAATATTCTAACACATTCAGTAAGTAACAGAGAATTTTAACCATTTTAGACAAAAATAAAAAAAATTCAAGTCATATTCATGCTTTTTCCCAAGATTAAGTTCAATTTTTAATTAGGTGCGAAAATAAAGTAATCGGCTATCCTATCATAGGCACAAGTCATAACAAAATTTTCTTTTCCGATTATTACTAAGGCAAGTACAATACAACCTATATGCAACTAAGAGTGCCTACAAATGATGCGAGAGCTATTCCCCCCCCCCCCCTCACCAAACTCGAGATTGGCATTGCCCTCAATGCACAAAATAGAAAAGTTAAGAAAATATACATGTTAAAGATAATAAAAAGAAAATAGAAAATAAAAATAAAAGAAAAGAAAATAAGTTAAAAGTTTGCTGAGGGTTGGGAGGAGGCTTGATTCTAGTTAGCTGAGGAGAATGAGGATGTTTGGACGATGAAACGGCGGCTGGCAGATGCCTTGGCCGCGGTTCTAGCAGGTGAGGTATTCGCTTTTCGTGGTGGCTGGATTCTCTTTGGCGTATGTTGTGGCTCTTTTGGAGGCTCGGTAGGGGGAACGAAGGGAGATGCATCGGTTTCTTCTAACTCGGTCTCGAGGTCCACATGTTCTTCTACTATTATGTGTCGCTTCCTCTTCCTTGTCCCTTTGTGGGTGCTGCCGGAGATATGAATGCCACTGGGATGGTTGTTGTTGCCACTACTACTTATATTTCTTGTTCCGACGGTGACTGCTCAATCTCCTCTGATGAAGAGGAGTCTGCTACTGTATTGGTTGTGCAGGATGGGGAGAGATTCTGTTGGTGCATCTTAAGGGAGTCTTCCACTATGTTTGATGGGGTGGCAGCTGAGTGATGCGGAGAATGCATATGAGAGGGCACCTGGCAGTCTGTCTGGCGGGCAGTGGTGGTCGGTGAAATTGTTTGTGCTCTTGCTGCTGCTACAAGCTCCTCAGGGAAGGGTGACATGGTGGGCACATGACCAGGGAATTTCTGCAGGAAATAAGCCACCAGGGATTCTTGGGCTTCCCCCACGTAGTTTATGAAGGCCAATTGCTGCTGCTCTATCCGTTTTTTGTGTTCGAGAAGTGTGTGGAGCAGCGAGATGACTTCTCTGTCTAGGGCAGCATCAGTACAGCCGGGCGGCTGGCATTTCAAACTGTGTGGCGGAGGACTAACTAGGTGTTGCTGGTTCTTTCTCTGCATCCTGCATCATCTGAATGCGGACCTTTTTGTCCAGCCCTCCTTGGCAGTTGTGAACTCATCTGTGGGCTCTGTCGGGACTCGAAAATTGGCACAGAGACCTGTGATGAAAGATGGGAAGTACAACATGCCTTTCTTTTTCTTGAAGCAGTTGTATATTTCCGTGCAAATGATTTCCCCTACGTTGATCATCTGGTTCATTAAAATACTGTGAATTAAGGCGAGGCGAGGCCGGTCAACTGTTGAGTTGTGTGATGTGGGCAACAGGCACCTTTTCACAAATGTGTTCCATAACATAGCCTCAGGCAGCAGGTGGAGGCGCTAGACAGATCCCACATGTTTGCCCCCAGCCATGGTGTGTTGGGCTTGCAGATTTTGGCCTTGATCTCCTCATAGTTGGCAGCATCAGTACTGTCGGGGCGACTGGCGTTTCAAACTATGTGGCGAAGGGCTGACTGGGTGTTGCTGGTTCTTTCTCCGCATCCTGCATCATCTGAATGCAGACCTTTTTGTCCAGCCCTCCTTGGCAGTTGTGAACTCATCTGTGAGCTCTGTCGGGACTCGAAAATTGGTGCAGAGTCCTGTGATGAGGGATGGGAAGTACAACCTGCCTTTCTTCTTCTTGAAGCAGTTGTATATTTTCGTGCAGATGATTTCCCCTACGTTGATCAGCCGATTTATCAAAATACTGTGAATTAAAGCGAGGCGCAGCCGGTCAACTGTTGAGTTGTGGGATGTGGACAACAGGCGCCTTTTCACAAACATGTTCCATAATATAGCCTTAGGCAGCAGGTGTGGGTTCTGGACAGATCCCACATGTTTGCCCCCCCAGCCATGGTGTGTTGGGCTTGCATATTCTAGCCTTGATCTCCTCATAGTGGGTAGTCGTTAGTGACTGCCTCCATTTCTCATGCGGGTTGTCGTTCATATCAAGGTCGTAATTGCTATTGATGACAGCAGGGTTGAGTTTGACCGCCTCCCCACAGATGTAGACGAATGGCTTGTCTGGGTAGGGCTGATGGGAGTAGAATTCCCTAACTATAGTGATGTTCGCTATATCGGGCTACTGAGCGAACATCTCCCATTTCTTGTAGTGGATGGTTTGGAACAAAGCGGGCTCTAGACCACAGTCTCCCGTTTGCTTCGTGTAATGGAAGCCTTGTTCCTCCCAGACGGTCTGCTTGGAGAATTGTGCTCTATATCTTTCCTCATCCGCCTTTCAGTAGAACCTTGTTTAGATGGGCTTTTGGGTTGATGTCGAGGCCATGTGAACGGTTGTAGTCTAACTGAAAATAGAAATGAAAGTTGTGAGAAATCAGGAGATTTAGATAGCAAATAGCAAGAAGGTGGAAGTAGAGTAAAATGAAGTGAGTGAGAGGTTTATATATAGACGTTGCCGAGAGGTGCCGAGGCGGCATTAAATGTTCAACGGTCTGATTTTCTCGCGCACGTTATAGATTTTTCTGCTCGTTATTTTCAGAACCGTTGGCAACTAGCCGTTATGCTTTGCTGTACTAGCTGCTGACTCGACAGAAGGGTGGGTGGGCTTTTTTCTGGTCTTCCTTTGTATTCCTGCTCTTTTATTCTTGATCCTAAAATAAAAATAAAAACAGAAATAATTAAATGACCACTGACAGATAAAATGCTGAAAATTAATCTAATCCTAAAACAAAATAAACTCTATTCTTAATGCATAAAAATAAAAATAATAAAATTAAAATTAAATTATGTTGAGAGTGCATTTGGGTTCATCTCCCAGACATAACCACTTCCTGAGGTGGTTTAGCTTTTTCTCCTCTCCTGGGGGTCCTCCTGTTCTTTCAGATGATGTGTAATGGGGTCCTTCAATCTGCCCTTAGGCCTGTCGCGGTAGCTGCTGCCCTGGCCTGTTTCTACACTTATCTTGACCGCTCTTTCATCCAAGCATTCCTTTCCTTCCTTTAAGGGTTGTAGCACATTCATCCTTATGCTTTGGTCCTCTACCCTCATTGTAAGCTCCTCGAGCTCCACATCTATCAGCGTTCTTCCCGTGGCCAAGAAGGGTCGCTCGAGAATTATGGGGGGTTTCTCATCGGCCTCACAATCCAAGATGAGGAAATCAGCTGGGAGAATTAAGCTTCCCACTTTGACCAGTATGTCTTCAATCTTTCCCTTCGGTTGCACAAATGAGTGATCAGCAAGTTTAAGTATTACAGAGGTTGGTTTGGCAGGTCCAATACCTAGTTTGTCGAAGACGGCCTTAGGCATCAGGTTTATACTGGCTCCCAAGTCACACAGTGCCCTGGTCTCGTGCTTGCTGCCAAGCTTCTATGGTATAACAAAGGGCCTTGGATCTGTCTGCTTGGGCGGTAGCTTATTATGAAGTATAGCCATGCATTCTTCGGTGACAGCCTCTGTCTCGAATTCCCCTATCTGTCTCTTCTTAGAAACTATATCTCTAAGAAACTTGGCATAGTTGGGCATGCTTTGTATAGCTTCTATTAGAGGTATGTTAATATGCACATGTTTCAAAATATCTAAGAATTTTCTGAATTGTTGCTCTTGCTGCTGTTGCTTGAGCTTTTGGGGGAATGGTGTTGGCAGGCGGATGTCCTCTATTTGTTCCTTGCTTGGGAGCTTAGTCCGGGGAGGATCATCTTTGCCAAGGCTGCCTTCATGTTCCGCTACTGGGGTGGTTGGAGTCGGTGTTGTTGTTGGGGCGGCTAATATTGGTACTGCTGGGGCAGGTTTACTTGTCTGTTCCGGCTGAGTTCCTAGTTGTTCTACCATCATAGGTTCATCCAGTTGCTTCCCACTTCTTGTAGTTATGGCCTTGCAATGTTCAAAAGTGGGGTTGGCTGCTTCTAGTGGGCTGCTGGATGATGCTCCCATGGTCCGGCTGTGGTAGATTTCGGTGAACTTCCCAAATTGGGTCTCAAGGTTCTTAATAGCAGCCTCCTGGTTGTTCATCTTCATCTCCGTCCTGTTCATAAAAGACTCAGATTTTTCAATAAATTTATTTGTATCAGCAATAAATTCACTAGTTTGTTTCATAAAGTTATTCAGAGTTGCTTCTAGTGAATTATTGTGTTGTGGTTGTTGAGTCTGCTGTCGGGACTGATTCTTCTGGTAGCCTCTATGTAGCTGTTTTGGATTTGCAGCTGTCTTTGGGTTGCTCCACGAGAAGTTGGGATGGTTTCTCCAGTTAGGATTGTATGTGTCTGGGCTGACCTGTTATTCCTCTCATATCCTCCCATGTAGTTTGCAGATGCTGTGCATTCAGAGGAATCGTGGTTGGCCCCACATTAGTCACAGAAGGGCTCAACAGCTTTTACTTCATGGACCTTCCCTGAGGATTGCACCATCT
Organism: Hibiscus tridactylites; assembly: GCA_958450335.1. Taxonomy (NCBI): domain Eukaryota; kingdom Viridiplantae; phylum Streptophyta; class Magnoliopsida; order Malvales; family Malvaceae; genus Hibiscus; species Hibiscus tridactylites. The sequence goes on along the minus strand of OY288268.1, from coordinate 22,962,070 downwards.
TCATCACCAGCTCCGTCAGAGTGTCGAGGCAGGCATTAAAAGATTCAGAGGCTTCTACCTCATTTACAGTAGTTGGCCGCATTGTGTTGCCTCGACGGGCTATCGGGTATTTATAATCGTTTTTAGCTGCTATGTTGAGCAGCCGTAGTGCTTCCTCTAGAGGTCTTTCTAGGATGATCTCGTTGACTGAGGCATCTATCAACATCCGAGTTGGGTAGTTAACCCCATTGCAGAATATAGATACCTGAGTCTAAGCCGGTAAACTGTGAAGCGGACAATTGTTCAGCATTTGTTGGTACCACTCCCATGCCTCGTACATTGGCTCTTCATCCCCTTGTCTAAAGGCTATGATCTCATTCCGCAGCCTATCGGTGACATTGGACAGGCTGAATCGGTCTAGAAAGACCTTACAGAGCTCCGCCCATGAATTGAAAGATCTGGCTGGCTGGTTATTCAACCATTGTTTCACCCTATCCCTCAGTGAATAGGGAAATAGCCTTAGCCGTAATACGTCCTGATGTACTCCATGTATCTTGAATGCTCGGAAAATGTCTAGGAATCCTCGTAGATGCTGCCGAGCATCTTCTGTGGCAGTCCCTCCGAAATGCCCAAGTGTGTTTAGCATGTTGAACATGACGGGCTTCAGTTCAAAATGAATTGCCCCTATCTCTGGTTCCGTCACTATTGGCTCGAAACTTTGGAAGTCATGTTCAAGGTAGTCTCTAGTTGTTTGCCTTTGGGGTGGATCGGGGGGCCTGCCTCTATTGTACTTGTGGTCCTCTGGGCGGAAAATCTTGCTTCCCGCCCTTACAATTGATGGCATCAATTGGAGGGTCCTCGTTTACCATGGTCTCTTCCTTTGCTTTGCCCTTGTCTTTGTTCTTTAAGGCTTGTAGAGCGTTTAAGTGTTCTCCTTTTATGAGCGCAAGTGCACACTCTTGTCAAGTTATAGTATAAAAGATATCGTCTCCCACAGGGATTGGAGCAGCTCCTATGAATGGTTTCATGCACAAAGATTTAGCAAATGCGACATTAAACCTCATAATGTGGAAATATAAAAACACAAGTAAAGATAAAGATAGTGAGGAGTGATATGGAGAGATTGGGCGATAAGCTGGGTAAGACAAGTGCAGCTTAGTAGCTTGTAGACTACATTGTAGAGTCTTAAGTATGTTTTGCGCTGCCATGATTTGTTGCCTCGGCGGATACGGCGGGCAGCAAACTACAACCCCGTCACGCGATTGCAGCAGGTCACTGCCATTACAGGGGTGTGTAATGTCTCGGCAGGTGGAACGGAAAGAAGTCTTGGCGGCAAGTCTGGCAGACATTCTGAGTTCGGAAGGATAGTCGACAGTGATCCCTTTTAGCCAACTCGAGGACTAGTGTGGAACCAAATTAGACAACTCGGTTGGTAATCCCTTTTAGCCGCTGAAACTTGTGGACTAGTGTGGAACCAAGTTTGTCACGCCTTTGTGAGTTGTGACCGTGCTTAACCCTTTCGTGAGCCTTGCACTTTCATGCCCGACAAATAGATTTTTTCTTCAATTGACTAGTGTAGACTAATTGAAGAAACAAGAAGCATAGATTAAGCAAACTCAGAACTTTATTGAAAAAACCCCAAAACTATACAATCGTTTCCACAAATTACTTTACATACACGCGCCTAAACCCTAGGAGAGTTTGGTCGCGACCCCTAACACTCCAACTTATCTAGCTAACCTCCCATTCCCACTCTCATCGGCAGATGTCGTTGGTGCCTTGATCCCTCTACGAGATGCCCTTATACCCTTACATACATTGGGTATATATAGAGCTCATAACCTAGGTTGAGTCCTCTTTGAAGTAGGAGTTCTAAAAGTGAATTATATTAAATACAGACTCATTTATGCTTTAAATACAGACTCTTTGGTCTTTGCCTTCTTCCGCAAGTAAGGATAAGTGCTCCTACTTATCGATCTTGAATTAACTCTATCGATCGCTACAGACTTCAGGAAATTGCAAGACTGAGCTCAATGGGCTTAGGAAATTATCCTCTTGAAATCGCAACCCATCTTGGCTAAGTCGGTGTAACTCCTGCCTGGGCGGCTCTTGGTGGCAGTACTGCTTCGGTAGTGTCCTTGGCGGCATCTTAAGCTGCTTCAGTACAGCTTCTTTGGTTCCATCTTTCTTGCATGGTTTTTTCCTTTCCTTTCCTTTCCTAGCTATAGCACCTGAAAATATAAACTAAAATAAAACAATAACTTTTTTCAACCAAATATGAAATATTCAATAAAAGATGGTATAAGAGAAGTTATGCTATAATGCATGCAATGCACCTAAATATGCCTAAATGAACTTAAGAACAGAAATAATAAGGGCGGGAATGTGTACAAAATATAGAACTCATGGACACTCTACACATCCCCAAACTCAAATTATTGCTTGTCCTCAAGCAATACAACCTAACTAGTAAATCTGCCCTTAGCACAAAATTAATAGAAACAATAGCCTTCAACTTGATTTCTTACCTCAAGGCTGTGGCACCTATATAATGTCAGTGATAGGGAATGACATGAAATAACTTAGATTTAATTTTCTTAATGTCAGTGCAATGTGTGCGGGTCTGTGTTTATGCTAAACATGTTGAAGTTTCCAAGTTAACAAGTCTGTCTATAATTATTAAGTTACTGGAAAGGATACGAGTTGCTGCCTTGGCATCACAGTTGGGCACTTTTGTTTTCTTTTTATGATCATGGCTTTAAGGGCTTCATCTCATCACAACTATTCTCCAGGTTTGAAGCTAAGATATGTGCACTCTACAAAAGTCTGAACCCTTTGAATAGAGTCATCTTGTGAAGACTTTCATTCACTCTTGCTAATTTATCTGTCACTTGGCTTAGTTTCATGAACTTTTGATAGCAGCGGAGTGTCCTTGCTCATGATCCTTCCTAGAACCTGTTTCGGGCACCTCTAGGGTTTTCATCTTCTTTCTGCCTAGAGCCTGTTTCGGGCACCTCTAGAATTTTCATCTTCTTTGTTGTGCTGCCCTGTGCTGCCGTGGCGGCATACCTGTATTCAATCAAGAAACTTTTATTAAGTAAGGCAGGCAATGTTAAACTTAGAACTTAAGCTAAATTCAACATTTAACAGATAAGTGTAAGGATAATTGGCAAAAAGAAAATTTTTCTAAGTATTTTTCATGCTTCTTCCCATAGTTATATTTAAAATTTTTAGAATGGTGTGAATATAAGTAATCGGCTAAGCTATCATAGGCACAAGTTTTGAACTAAAGATTCTATTTTATTAAGTGCTAGGGGGCAAAATTTACATATGCATCTAAATTCTATGAACTTAAAACAAAGATGACTAATTCCTCCCAAACTCAAGGTTGGAATTGTCCTCAATGCCTCTACAAAACAAAAATTAAAAACAGAACATTAAAAAATTAAAAAGATAAAGTACAAACAGAAAAATAAAATATAAAATAAAACACAAATATTAAAAAGAAAAGGAAAAAATGTGCTATAAACTGAGGGAGTTGCCCTCTGTTGTTGCCGTGTTAGCGGAGGAATCTAGGAGGCAGGCAAGACAAGACGGCGTGTAGCAGATGGCTTTTCTATTGGGCTCTTCTTTGAGCTACGTGGCAGCTGGATGCAGCTGGGGGTGGCTTTCGTGGTTTATCGTTCAGCTTCTCCACCCTAGGGATCTGGTGCTGGCCGCTTTCTCTTTTTGGCTGCCTCTGCCGGCTCATCATCAAAGGAGTCGGAAATCTCCAAGTCAGAGTAGCTATTATCCTTGGCATCAATCATTTTGGCTACTAGGGAGGCAGTAGTTGTCTCCTCTTCCTTCTCTGATTCTAAGGGGGAGGTGAGGTCATATGGCTGGATGGGGGTCAGGGAGGTTCTTCTTTTGGGGCGGTAATGTGGTCCCTTGCTGACGTCGGCGGCTAGAGCAGCAGCGGGTCTTGGAGTGATGTGGACTGGTTTGGATGCTGCTAGCTCCGTTGGAAAGGCGAGCAGTTGTGGTCCGACGTCTTGGTATTTGTCCAGCAAGTAAGCCACAAAGGTCTCCTGCACGTTTGCTACATAATTGGTGAAGATCACCTGCTTGTGCTCAATCCTCTGACAGCTTTTCACTAGGTTGCATAGTAAAGGGATTGAGACAGACGTAAGGGCAGCGTCAGTACTGCCTGCTGCGGCTGGGGTGGTGGTAGCTTAGGACGTCGGCTGGGCGGTGAAAGGTGTCTCTGGCTCTGCACTATGCATCATTTGTTGACGTGCTCTTCTTGTCCATCCTTCCTTGGCAAGAAGAATTTTATCTTTCGGGTGCAGCGGCACGCCAAAACTGGCACACAGGCCAGTGATGAGTGTAGGAAAGAAGAGTGGACCCTTGACGGTTGGATTTTCTACGTGAGCGTAAATCTTCTTTAGTATTACATTGCCAACGTTGATTTGTCGCCCCTTCATAATATTGCTGATAAGGGCGAGTCGCGGCCTGTTTACTGTTGATCTGTGCGAGGTTGGCATCAGGCGGCGATGGACGAAGTAGCTCCAAAGGACTGCCTCTGGCAGCAAGTCTCTGCGGTTGACTGACCCATTATTTTTGCATGTCATCTATTTGGTGTTTGGCCGACAAAGCTCCTTCTTGATTTTGTTGTAGTCAGCCCCTGTCTGATATGATTCCCACTCTCCATGCTGATCGCTGCTGACTTCTATGTTGTAGAAGTTGTTGATCATGTCAGCAGTCAACTTAACACCTTCACCCCGGACGTAGACAAAAGGGCTTTATGGGTTTGGCCGGTGGGCATAAAACTGTCGCACATGGTTACTGTTGATCCCTTCTGGCTGCCATGTGAATTGGTCCCAACCCATATTATGTATTATTTCGAACAGAGAAGGTTCCAACCCAAAATCTCCATCAGGCTGGGTGTAGTGGAAGCCCATATCTTCCCATAGTTGCATGTCTTTGTAAAACTGGTTGTTGGTCTCCTCGACAGCAGGTTTCAAGAACCTCTTGTATTGGGTTTTGGAGGTGGCGGCGGGTTTCTGTGATAAGGCCATCGTTTGTGGAACGGTTGTTTTCCTAAAGAAGAAAAGAACATGAAAGAAAAATAAAGCAAAGAAATCTTGGAAGCAAAGACTGTAGAAAGAATTTAGAGAAAAGAGAGAGCAAAGTGAAGAAAGGGTGGTAGAATATTTGGCCTTATATAGTTGTTTCTCTCCACTGCCTTTGTGGGCACGCTGTCAACGGGCGGCAATTATTGCGGCGCGAATAACGGTATTCTAGTCATTACACAAATATCTATTCCGCTCGTTGGGGCAAATATAGACGTTGCATCTAGCCGTTATGAACCCACTAGCCGTTATGCTTATCTGCCTTGGCCGCTAGTTCGGCCTCTCCTTTGTTCTTTCATCTTTCTTGGTCCTTCCTTCCTTCCTAACCTGAAATAAAATAAATACAAGAATTAAATAAAAATTAAATCTAATCATAATACATAAAATAAAAATAATAATTAGGTTATGTTGGGATGCGTTTTTCCCAAGCATAACTGTTGAGTGTGTAAAAGTTCTATTATTTACACCCTTTTTAACCCATATTTCTGCTGCATTCAAGCATCATTGCATTGCATTTAGGTTAGTTTATAGCAAAACATCACAAATATAGTAAAGGCACAGATTCTACTAAAAGATGGCTGACTTTGCAGGTTGCTACCATAGTAGACGGAGAAGGCGGGCGCAGGGCAGAAAAGCAGAAGAGCTGAACTGGACAAGCAGACAAAGAGGACGATGCTGCCATGGTGCTGCCGTGACAGCAGAGGACGACAACAAATTAGTGGAGAAAAAGTAAAGTGGACCTCGATAGATAGAGAAAATTATGCTCGTCTGTCGTGGGAAAACCATATATTTTTCCAAGCCCCGGATCAAAAGATATGTCAAGCCAAAGCTCAAGGAGAGGAAATCCCTAGAAACAAGGAGGACGACTGAAAAGTAGGATACTTGAAGATTAAGTCTTTATTAGAATCTTACTTTTAATTAAAGTTGTAATCCTTGTTAACTTAGAATACTTGAGCCCAAAGCTTATATAAGGGCATATATTTTAACCTAGGAGAAGATGAAAAATCCCATACCCCATAACCGACAACAAAAACCCCTCCGCCGTTTACCCACCGTCGATATGTTCTAAATCCCCCCTAGGGCCACGGGTTGATTTGTAAAGTAGTTGCAAGGGTTGCTTTGTTTTAGGATTTTTCTAGTTCAATAAAATAAACTTCAAGTTCTCTTATTTTGGTTATTAATATCTTGCAAGAGCATCGTGAGAGCATTGTGAGGTTATCCATTTACTTAGCATCGGGAGAGTTAAGTATACGAAAGAAATAAGAGCAAGTTCTCTAGTTTATAGTTGAACTATCTTGTGCCTAGGGATAGGGCAAGGTTAAGTGGCTAAAGAAGAATTCATACACATCAGTGTTCATCCTTCGATTCACGCCAGGAGGTATCATCAAAGACGTGATCATCGACAGACTTGGACCTAGGGATAGGCCAAGGCAGATCTGGGATTCTTGCCAAGCTTGAAGTACTGAGTTGGTGTGTTTGCTCCGCGACGACCAACGGACAGCTGCCGCGACAGGTGCTGCCGCGACAGGCGCAACGACAGAACTGGAGTTCCTAAGCATTGAGATACCTGCACTACTGAGCAATTCAATACCAGCCCATTCTCTGTATCTTTATAACTCAATTCTTTTATTTGCGTTTTTTCCTTATTATTCTCGTGACAATTCTCTCAATTATTCCTTTACTTCGTGCAGTGAATTAAGGTGAAGCTATTAGCCCAATCCCTGTGGAGACGATATTCGATACTTCGTATCACTTACTACTTGCGTCGTGTACACTTGCACTACAATTGCGATAGACTCTTTTACACGCAACAAGTTTTTGGCGCCGTTGCTGGGGATTGGCAACATAACTCTACCTTTCTTTTATTGCACTTTTCGTTTTTGTTTTTCTTTTAATTTTTCTTTTTCTATTTTTCGTTGGTGTGTTCAACTCTTGCTTTTCACGAGGTTTTCTTGTTTATGTGCAGATCTAAAAGAGGTGAAGATCCTGAGTATCCATTAGATCCGGAAATTGAACGTTCCTTCAATCTCAAGAAACAACTTCGTCACCTTTTAGCCAGGAACGAGTACCTTGAGGAACAGCTAGAGAAGATGGCACATGTCCCGCCCGCTGGTGGTGGTATACCGCCTGTCGGCGACCCGCCTGCCGCCGATGGACGATGGTCCTGCCGTGACTACATGCTGAACGATCATGTAGAGCTGGAGACCACGCTGCCGGATATTGATGTTGATAACTTCGAGCTTAAACCTGTCATGTTTAGTATGATCAACAATGTCGGGCAGTTTAGTGGTGCTGTGACAGAGGATGCTAGGGAGCATCTCAAAACGTTCCAGGAGATCTGTGGTTCGTTTAGACTGCCAGGAGTTAATCCGGAGATACTGAGGCTTCGGTTATTTCCCCATTCATTAAGGGACAGAGCTAAAACTTGGTGGAATAAACTTACGCCGGGTTCAATCATAACTTGGGCAGATTTATCTCGTGAATTCTTATCTCGTTTTAATCCTTCGCATTTATCTGAGCGACCCCAACACTCCAACTTATCTAGCTAAACCCCCATCCCCACTCTCATAGGTAGATGTCGTTGATGCCCTGATCCCTCTACGAGATGCCCCTATACCCTTACATACATTGGGTATATATAGAGCTCATGACCTAGGTTGAGTCCTCTTTGAAGTAGGAGTTCTAAAAGTAAATTACATTAAATACAAACTCTTTTATGCTTTAAATACACTCTTTGGACTTTGCCTTCTTTCGCAAGTAAGGATAAGTGATCCTACTTATCGATCTTGAATTAACTCTACCGGCCGCTACAGGCTTCAGGAAATTGCAAGACTGGCCTCAATGGGCTTAGAAAATTGTCCTCTTAAAATTGCAACCCATTTTGGCTAAGTCAGTGTAACTCCTGCCTGGGCGGCTCTTGACGGCAGCGCTGCTTCGGTAGTGTCCTTGGCGGCATCTTAAGCTGCTTCAGTACAACTTCTTTTGTTCCAGCTTTCTTGCTTGGTCCTGTTCTTTCCTTTCCTTTCCTAGCTATAGCACCTGAAAATATAAAATAAACTAAAACAATAACTTTTCTCAACCAAATATGAAATATTCAATAAAAGCATGGTATAAGAGAAGATACTGCTATAATGCATGAAATGCACCTAAATATGCCTAAATAAACTTAAGAACATCAATAATAAAGGCGGGAATATGTACAAAATATATAACTCATGGACACTCTACAAGGCTTCCCTGAGTTCTTCTTGATCCGTCTAGTTTCACGCTCAAGATCGTCGTAAATAATGAAGTTTCCTTTAGGGTTAGCTCTGGTCATACACTTGCAAAGGGCACGGTAATTTTTTTAAGTAAATAAAAATAAAAAGTAAATGGAAGGTTCATAAATTGAAAAATGAAATTTGCTATTACCAATCCCCGGTAACGGCGCCAAAAACTTGTAGGGCGTGTAGGTGTTCCCTTTTTGTAAGTGCGCAAGTGCACAGTCCTATCAAGTTATAGTATATAAGATGTCGAATCCCACGAGGATTGGACTGATTGTCTCGTTCCTTAGTTCCTGCACAATGGTAAAGTAAAAACACAAGTGAATGATTGGTTACGATTGAAGAGTAAATAAAACACAAATAATAAAGAAGAGGAGAATCAGGTTGCCACTTAGAGTGAAATTTGCGTTGTAATAGGTATGAGTTATCCTTTGCTGCCACGATATGTTGCCTCGGTGGGTACGGCGGGCGGCAAACTACGACCTTGTCATGCAGCCGCAGTAGGTCACTGCCACTACAAGGGTGTGTACTGTCTCGGCAGGTGGGATGGAAAGATGTCATGGCGGCAAGTCTGGCAGATACTCTAAGTTCGGCAGGATAGTCGACAGTGATCCCTTCTATTTCTAGGTTAGGATGCTCGAGATTGATAACTTGATGACTAGTGTGCAACAAATTCAATCAACTCGGTTAGTGACCCTTTTACCGCTGAAACTTGTGGACTAGTGTGGAACCAAGTTAGTCATGCCTCCCGTTGTGACCGTACTTAACCCTTTCGTGAGCCTTGCACTTTCGTGCCCGACAAATAGATTCTCTGAAACGAATGGTGTAGAAAGATTGAAACATTGAAGAACAATGGATTACAATGAAATGCTGTAAAATGTTATGCATGGGCCTAATTATGCCTAAAATAAGCTTAAAAAGTAATAATAAGAGTTGGAAAGTGCATGAAATATAGGACTTTTGGACACTTTACACAAGGCAGTGGAGAGAAGCGGCTATATAAGGCCAACTATTCTCCCACTCTATTCTTCACTTTGCTCTCTACTTTACTCTGAATTCTTTCTATAATCTTTACTTCCAAGATTTATTTGTTTTATTTTCTTTCACATTCTTTTTTATTTCTTTAGGATAAACAACAGTCCCACAAACTATGGCCTCATCACAGCAACCCGCCACCACTTCCAAGACTTCATACAAAAGGTTCTTCAAACCTGCTGTCGAGGAGACCTACAACAAGATCTACAGAGAAAGGAAACTATGGGAAGAGATGGGCTTCCAATACACCAAATCTGATGGTGATTTTGGGTTCGAACCCTTCCTGTTCGAGAGGATCCACAATATGGGTTGGGACCAATTCGCACTGCAGCCAGAAGGGATCAACAGCAACCATGTGTGAGAATTATGCCCTCGGCCAAACCCAGAGAACCCTTTCGTCTATGTTCGGGGCAGCAAGGTCGACAGCAGCTTTGCTCGGCCGGTGCTCGGCAGCAACTTACTTTTGTTGGAAATGCTTCAGTATAGCTCCTGGGTTTGCTTCTCAGCGTTGTGTCCTCCGTTCCTCGGTTCCCTCGTTCAGCTGTTAGTGCCTACAAGCAAGAATACACTAAAACAATATGTCTTGTTTACCAAATGAATGATAAGTTATAAAAGCAAGGTAGAACAATGAAATGCTGTAAAATATTATGCATTGGCCTAATTATGCCTAAAATAAGCTTAAAAAGTAACAATAAGAGTTGGAAAGTGCATGAAATATAGGACTTTTGGACACTTTACACAAGGTAGTAGAGAGGAGCGGCTATATAAGGCCAAATATTCTCCCACTCTGTTCTTCACTTTGCTCTCTACTTTACTCTGAATTCTTTCTACAATCTTTACTTCCAAGATTTCTTTGTTTTATTTTCTTTCACATTCTTTTTTATTTCTTTAGGATAAACAACTGTCCCACAAACTATGGCCTCATCACAGCAACCCTCCGCCACCTCCAAGACTTCATACAAAAGGTTCTTGAAACCTACTGTCGAGGAGACCTACAACAAGTTCTATAGAGAAAGGCAACTATGGGAAGGGATGGGCTTCCAATACACCAAATATGATGGTGATTTTGGGTTCAAACCCTTCCTGTTTGAGAGGATCCACAATATGGGTTGGGACCAATTCGCACTGCAGCCAGAAGGGATCAACAACAGCCATGTGCAAGAATTATGCCCACCGGCCAAACCCAGAGAGCCCTTTCGTCTAAGTCCGGGGCAGCAAGGTCGACAACAGCTTTGCTCGGCCGGTGCTCGGTAGCAACTTACTTTTGTTGGAACTGCTTCAGTATAGCTCCTGGGTTTGCTTCTCAGCGTTGTGTCCTCCGTTCCTCGGTTCCCTCGTTCAGCTGTTAGTACCTACAAGCAAGAATACACTAAAACAATATCTCTTGTTCACCAAATGAATGATAAGTTATAAAAGCAAGGTAGAACAATGAAATGCTGTAAAATGTTATGCATGGGCCTAATTATGTCTAAAATAAGCTTAAAAGGTAATAATTAGAGTTGGAAAGTGCATGAAATATAGGACTTTTGGACACTTTACACAAGGCAATGGAGAGAAGCGGCTATATAAGGCCAACTATTCTCCCACTCTGTTCTTCACTTTACTCTTTACTTTACTCTGAATTCTTTCTATAATCTTTACTTCCAAGATTTCTTGGTTTTATTTTCTTTCACATTCGTTTTTATTTCTTTAGGATAAACAATCGTCCCACAAACTATGGCCTCATCACAGCAACCTGCCGCCACCTCCAAGACTTCATACAAAAGTTTCTTGAAACCTGCTGTCGAGGAGACCTACAACAAGTTCTACAGAGAAAGGCAACTATGGGAAGAGATGGGCTTCCAATACACCAAATCTGATGGTGATTTTGGGTTCGAACCCTTATTGTTCGAGAGGATCCACAATATGGGTTGAGACCAATTCGCACTGCAGCCAGAAGGGATCAACAGCAACCATGTGTGAGAATTATGCCCACCGGCCAAACCCAGAGAGCCCTTTCGTCTACGTCCGGGGCAGCAAGGTCGACAGCAGCTTTGCTCGGCCGGTGCTCGGCAACAACTTACATTTGTTGGAACTGCTTCAGTATAGCTCTTGGGTTTGCTTCTCAGCATTGTGTCCTCTGTTCCTCGGTTCCCTCGTTCAGCTGTTAGTACCTACAAGCAAGAATACACTAAAACAATATGTCTTGTTCACCAAATGAATGATAAGTTATAAAAGCAAGGTAGAACAATGAAATGCTGTAGAATGTTATGCATGGGCCTAGTTATGCCTAAAATAAGCTTAAAAAGTAACAATAAGAGTTGGAAAGTGCATGAAATATAGGACTTTTGGACACTTTACACAAGGCAGTAGAGAGAAGGGGCTATATAAGGCCAACTATTCTCCCACTATGTTCTTCACTTTGCTCTCTACTTTACTCTAAATTCTTTCTACAATCTTTACTTCCAACATTACTTTGTTTTATTTTCTTTCACATTCTTTTTTATTTCTTTAGGATAAACAATCGTCCCACAAACTATGGCCTCATCACAGCAACCTGCCGCCACCTCCAAGACTTCATACAAAAGGTTCTTGAAACCTACTGTCGAGGAGACCTACAACAAGTTCTACAGATAAAGGCAACTATGGGAAGAGATGGGCTTCCAATACACCAAATCTAATGGTGATTTTGGGTTCGAACCCTCCCTGTTTGAGAGGATCCACAATATGGGTTGGGACCAATTTGCACTGAAGCCAGAAGGGATCAACAGCAGCCATGTGCGAGAATTATTCCCACCGGCCAAACCCAGAGAGCCCTTTCGTCTACGTCTGGGGCAGCAAGGTCGACAGCAGCTTTGCTCGGCCGGTGCTCGGCAGCAACTTACTTTTGTTGGAACTGCTTCAGTATAGCTCCTGGGTTTGCTTCTCAGCGTTGTGTCCTCCATTCCTCGGTTCCCTCGTTCAGCTGTTAGTACCTACAAGCAAGAATACACTAAAACAATATCTCTTGTTCACCAAATGAATGATAAGTTATAAAAGCAAGGTAGAACAATGAAATGCTGTAAAATGTTATGCATGAGCCTTATTATTCCTAAAATAAGCTTAAAATGTAATAATAAGAGTTGGAAAGTGCATGAAATATAGGACTTTTGGACACTTTACACAAGGCAGTGGAGAGAAGCGGCTATATAAGGTCAACTATTCTCCCACTCTGTTCTTCACTTTGCTCTCTACTTTACTCTGAATTCTTTCTTCAATCTTTACTTCCAAGATTTCTTTGTTTTATTTTCTTTCACATTCTTTTTTATTTCATTAGGATAAACAACCGTCCCACAAACTATGGCCTCATCACAGCAACCCGTCGCCACCTCCATGACTTCATACAAAAGGTTCTTGAAACCTGTTGTCGAGGAGACCTACAACAAGTTCTATAGAGAAAGGCAACTATGGGAAGAGATGGGCTTCCAATACACCAAATCTAATGGTGATTTTGGGGTCGAACCCTTCATGTTCGAGAGGATCCATAATATGTGGTGGGACCAATTCGCACTGCAGCTAGAAGGGATCAACAGCAACCATGTGTGAGAATTATGCCCACCGGTCAAACCCAAAGAGCCCTTTCGTCTACGTCCGAGGAGAAGGTGTCAAGTTCACTGCTGACATGATCAACAACTTTTACAGCATATAGATCAACGACGGTCCGCACGGAGAGTGGGAATCATATTTGACATGGGCTGACTACAACAAGGTAGAAAGGAGTTATGTAAGCCAAACACCAAATTGCTGACAGACAAAAACAATGGGTCAGTCAACTGCCGAGACTTGCTGCCAGAGGCAGCCCTTTGGAGTTACTTTCTCCAACGCTGCCTGATGCCCACCTCGCATGGAACAACAGTAAACAGGCCATGGCTCTCCCTTATCAACAGTATTTTGAAGGGGTGACATATCAACGTTGACGAAGTAATACGAAAGGAGATCTACGCCCACGCAGAGAAGTCAAACATCAAAGGTCCACTCTTCTTCGTTGCACTCATCACTGGCTTGTGTGCCAATTTTAGCGTGCAGCTGCACCCAAAAGATAAAATCCTTCATGCCAAGGAAGGATGGACTAGAAGGGCACGCCAATAGATGATGCATAGCGCGGAGCCAGACACACCTTCCACCGCCCAGCCGTCGTCCCAAGCTGCTGCCACCCCATCCACAGCAGGCAGTACTGATGTTGCCCTCTCGCCCGAGGTAATCCCTTTACTGCGTGGCCTAGTGGAAAGCTACAAGAGGATTGAGCACAAACAGGTGATATTCACCAAATATGTAGCGAACGTGCAGGAGGCCTTCGTGGCCTACCTGCTGGACAAATACCATGACGCTGAACCACAATTGCCCGCCATTCCTACGGAGTTAGCAGCTTCGAAGCCAATCCAGATCACTCCAAGACCAGTTGTTGCTCCTACCGCCGATGATAGCAAAGGGCTGCACCGCTGCCCCAAGAAAAGAACCTCTCCAACCCCTATCCAACCATACGACCTCTCCTCCTCATCTAAATCAAAGAAGGAGGAAGAAACCACTGTTGCCTCCCTAGTAGCCAAAATGACCGATGCCAAGGACACCGGCTACTCAGACATGGAGATTTTAGACTCCCTTAATGACGAATCGGCAGAGGCAGCCAAAAAAAGAAAACGGCCAGCAGTAGATCCCTAGGGTGGAGAAGCTGACAGACAAACCAAGAAAGCCACCCCCATCCGCATCCATTCGCCGCGTAGCTTGAAGAAGAGCCCAACAGAAAGACCATCCGCTATGCGCCGCCTCGTCCTGCCTGCCTTCTTATAATCTTCCCCTAACGCAACAACAATAGAGGGGAACTCCCCCAGTTTATAGCACTATTTTCTTTTCTTTTTAATTTTTCTGTTTTGTTTTATTTTCTTCTTATGTTTAATTTTTATGTTTTTAGTTTTCTTCCTTTTATATTTTATGTTTTGTTTTTGTTCTGTAGAGGCATTGATGACAATGCCAACATTGAGTTGGGGGGACTAGTCCTCTTTGTTTTAGGTTCATAGCATTTAGATGCATTTGTAAATCCTGCCTCCTAGCACTTATTGAAATAGAATTCTTTAGCTTAAAACTTGTGCCTATGATAGCTTAGCCGATTACATATATTCGCATCATTAATTTTTTAACCTAACTATGGGAAGAAGCATGAAAAATACCTAGAAAAGTTTCCTTTTTGCCAATTATCTTTACACTTGTCTGTTAAAAGCTGATTTTTTGCTTTAGTTTTGAGTTTAACACTGCCTGCCTTACTTAATAAAAGTTTCTTGATTGAATACATGTATGCCACCACGGCAGCACAACAAAGAAGATGAAAACCCTAGAGGTGCCCGAAATAGGCTCTAGGAAGGATCATGAGCAAGGACACTCCGCTGCTATCAAAGTCCATGAATCTAAGCCAAGTGAAAGACAAATTAGCAAGAGCGAATGAAAGTCTTCTCGGGATGACTCTATTCAAAGGGTTCAGAGTTTGTAGAGTGCACCTATATTAGCTTCAAACCCAGAGAATAGTTGTGATGAGCTGAAGCCCTTAAGCCATGATCAGAAAAAAGAGAATAAAAGTGCCCAACTGTGCTGCCAAGGCAGTAACTCGTATCCTTTCCGGTAACTTAATTATTTTAGGCATACTTTGTTAAATTGGTAACTTCAACATGTTTAACAGGGACACGAACTTGCACACACTACACTGGTATTAGGAAAAATTAATCTAAGTTATTTCATGACATTCTCTATCACTAACATTAAATAGGTGCCACGACCTTGAGGTAAGAAATCAAGTTGAAGGCTATTGTTTCTATTAACTTTATGCTAAGGGCGGATTTACATGTTAGATTACATTGCTTGAGGACAAGCAATAGTTTGAGTTTGGGGGTGTGTTGAGTGTCCATAAGTTCTATATTTTGTACACATTCATGCCCTTATTATTGTTGTTCTTAAGCTCATTTAGGCATATTTAGGTGCATTGCATGCATTATAGCAATATCTTCTCTTACACCATGCTTTTATTGAATATTTTACATTTGCTTGAGAAAAGTTACTGTTTTAGTTTAGTTTATATTTTCAGGTGCTATAACTAGGAGAGGACAGGACAGGACCGGACAAAAAAGCTGGAATTAAAGGAGTTGTACTGAAGCAGCTCAAGATGCCTCCAAGGACGCTGCCGAAGCAGTTTTGTCGTCAAATGCTGCCCAGGCAGGAGTTACACCGACTTAGCCAAGATGGGTCGCAATTTCAATAGGGCAATTTCCTAAGCCCAGTGAGCCCAGTCTTGTAATTTTCTGAAGCCTGTAGCGGCCGGTAGAGCTGATTCAAGACCGATAAATAGGAGCACTTATCCTTACTTGCAGAAGAATGCAACATCCAAAGAGTTCATATTTAAGTAATAAAGGAGTCTGTATTTAATGTAATTTACTTTTAGAACTCCTACTTCAAGGAAGACTCAAATTTAGGCCATGAGCCCTATATATTCCCAATGTATGTAAGGGTATAGGGGCATGTTGAGGGTGAGGGGAAGCGAGCCTGAGTAGCTGCACAATAGAGTTGTAGCTAGATAGGTTGGAGTTGTTGGGGGTCGCGACTCAACTTTCCTAGGGTTTAGACGCGTGTATGTAAAGTAGTTTGAAGGAAACAGTTGTATAGTTTTGAGTTGTTTTCAATAAAATTATGAGTTTCCTTAATCTACGCTCCTTATTCGTTCAATTATTCTACACCAGTCGGTTGAAGAGAAAATCCATTTGTCGGGCACGAGAGTGCAAGGCTCGCGAAAGGGTTAAGCACGGTCACAACTCACAAAAGCGTGACTAACTTGGTTTCACACTAGTCCGCAAGTTTCAGTGGCTAAAAGGGAGTACCAATCGGGTTGACTAATTTGGTTCCACACTAGTCCTCAAGTTAGCATCTCGAGCATCCTAAGCTAGAAATAGGAGGGATCATTGTCGACTGTCCTGCCGAACTTAGAATGTCTGCCAGACGAGCCACCAGGACTTCCTTTCGTTCCACCTACCGAGACAGTACACACCCCTGCAGTGGTAGTGACCTGCTGCGGTCGCGTGACAGGGTCGTAGTTTGCCGCCCGCCATACCCGCCAAGGTAGCAACTCATGGCAGCGCAAAACATACTCAGACTTTACAATGCAGTCCACACGCTACTAAGTTGCACCAGTCTTACCCAGCTTATCGCCCAAATATATCCCTATCATCTCTCCCATCACTATCTTTATCTTTACTTGTGTTTTTATATTTCCATGTCATGAGATTTAATGGTGCATTTACTAAATCTTTGTGCAGGAAACCATTCATAGGAGCTGCTCCAATCCCTATGGGAGACGATATCTTTTATATTAGAACTTGACAAGAGTGTGCACTTGCGCTCATAAATAGAGAACACCTAAATGATATACATAATCCAAACACGAAGATAGTCCACCATGTTCCCGTCAATGAAGTGGGTGTCTTTCCCGACAATTGTTCCAATGAATGACCCTAGGGATCGTCCGACGTTGTCTGCCATTTGATCTTTTGCAACCAAAATGGTCAGAATGCTATGGATTCTAACCCAGATATGCATCTGGGTGAAAGAGTACTCATCAATGGAAAACTTTGGATCAAATGGAAGCAGAGCAAGCCATTCATTCTTGTATGTCCAAGGCCCTCGCTTCAAGATTTCATTCCGCTTTGCAGCCGAGGAAAACTTGATACAGAAGTAATTGGTCTTTAACACTGAGATGAAAATTACTTTTTCTTTTTCCAAATATTTTGAAAGACTCGAATTAAAGCTTGACTATCAATGTTTTTGGTGGAAACAATCTTTCCAATGAGAATTAAGTCATCATCCTCAGTAGGGGATTCCCAATTGAAAGAGTGAGTGAAGATCACTCCTTGTTCTTCCTATGTGAAACTTAGGTCTCCCAATTGTTGAATAAAGGATCCAGGGGCCATTGCTAGTGGAAGGGGGTGACACGAGATTAAGGAGAAGGGAGAAGGAAAAGAGTAATGTAGACACGAGCTAGCACAAGTATAAATAAAAAGAAGAATGGGGGAGATGATTAAGAAATATTTAATATTGGCGAAAAAATAAATAAAGGTAGTAGAATTAGGAAAAATCACCCTAGTAAGGGAAGTCAAAACTAATAAGGGTTTAGTTTTAATTTGTTTCAAAAAAAGTAATGTAGAGAAAGGAAATAGACATCAAATTTGGATTAATGGTGGTTGAAAATAAAAGTATAATTAGAGTAGGTATAAGTGAAGTTATTAATATAAATGTGGAGAGATGAAAAGGGACAATACACCCTTACATGAGATGGAATCGAAAGAAAAGATAGGGAACACAAATTTTGAGTGGTGTAAATGTTGGCCAAGATTAAAGTGGTGAATTAAGAAAGTAGAAGAGATAATAAGAGGGGGAAAAGTTCCAGGTGAGTCAATTGTGGACAAATAGGTGAAGAATAGAGAGATGAGAGCTTTAATTGCTCTATTGATTTCAAAATTAGAACCATGTGTAAATAATTTTATCCAACAAGGACAAGAAAGAGTGGGGAATTGATTAGTAATTGATTCATAAAAGGAATGTTAAATAGGAAATTTAAATTAGGGAAGCTGGTGGGAAAATCATAAGGAAATAAGTTCATCCAATATGTAAGTTGAATTTCGAAGGGAGTGTTTAATATGATTTTAATGGAGGGTAAAGGGAATAACAAACAGATGGCAAAGAAAAGGAGGTAGATTGGAAGTCACTCGAAGTAATGATAGGAGTATATTCACTATAAATGGAGGTGAAAATGATTTTAATAATAAAGGAACAAGGGGAAATCCTCCACCAAATATGTAGTTTCCAAAGTTGATTAGAAGGCATGCTATATTAGAATAATTCATATGGAAAGATCTTGTAAACTGAAATCCAAGATGGTTAATTAAGGATACAAATAAGAAAGTTACCGATTGGAAGCTAATAAAGGAAGAATTAGCCTCAATAGAGCCAATTAAGGGAATATAAATGTTAATGATAAAATTGAATTTGAAAAAGATATTGAATCTAATTCTCTCATAGTCAATTATGAATAAATGAATTATAATTAAAATGGAGAAAAATAGTAATTATTATTGAAAGATTGAGTAATAATACCATCATTGAATGTGGCGTATTTAGATTGATATAAGGATATTGTCACGTCCCTAGAATTCTGACCCGTCAGACGTGCGGCCTTAGGCACATTTGTGCTTGCGTGGAGCCTAAGTTAGCCTGACGATCTAGACGAGAGTGCCTAGATCCGTGCAGAAGACGATTTAACCCTAAGGGTGATGGCCGAAGAAAAGTGATGTGGGGTAAAGCCGAGCGAATACCCAACACCTTTTATTAGAGTGTTTTAACAAAAATATGGCTCAAAGCCAAAGAATAACTGAAAAGATGAATAATGAGGTGGGGATAAGCCTCCTTAAATAACCCCTCTAGTCCTAATCCTACTCTAACTAGGATAAACTATTGTCATACTCCCTCAAGAAGATGTAATCCTTGTCCCAAAAGTATTCGTGGCCCCTAACCTCAAGGAAGGCCTTGTTTGTGCGGAGACTAGGCCAAAGGCCCTGTGTGTGGACCCTAGGGTGCATCTGGATGGCCATGTCCAGCCCCTCTGTGCGCGCTATCATCGGGACCCTAGGGTGCGGCGTGATCAGCTTGACCGGTCCTGAGCGTCGCCCGCTGTCGGGACCCTAGGGTGCGTCGGACTCAGTCTGCTCGGTTCCTCGGTGCGGGCTGCTGTCGGCACCCTAGTGTGCGTATGCATCGGACCCTATGGTGCGGCCCTAGACCCCCACGGCGTGCACCCGTGGGGCCGGCCCTTAGGCCCTTCGGTATGCACCCTTGGTGCTGGCCCGTAGGCCCCTTGGTGTGCACCCTTGTTGCCGGCCCGTAGGCCCCTTGGTACTGGCCCTTAGGCCCCTTGGTGTGCACCTCTGTCTGTCCCTTGGGGTGCGGCGGGCTCGCCCTGTTCGGTTCCGTGGCCCGTGCGTTCAGTCCCTTGGTCTGCACACCCAATCCCGTGGGTTGCGGACGCTTCTCGTCGGTGTGGTGGAATGTACTTACGAGGTGTGGCCCTCTCGGTTTTCCCCGTGCTACGCCCCTCGGTTGTTGTCCCTTTGCTCCGTCCCTTGGTGAGCACACACTCGGCCCCTTGATGTGTGGCTTGATTGGGTCGAAAAAATTGGTACGTGACATTCTCCCCCACTAGATTCAGCGACACCCTCGTCGCTCGGTTAAGATGGTAATGACTCCTTTGTTTCTTAAACTTCCATACGGCCTTGGCTAGTTCCCAACTCCCTTTGCTGCCGGGAAGTCCTTTCCATAGGACGAAGTACTCATGACTCGGTCGTTGTCCCGGTCGTTTCTGCTTGGATGTCTCCAATTTCATCAGCGAAGGAGACCTTTACCTTGCTGAGTGCTTGGTGTGACTTGCTTTGTGCTTCACCCATCTTACCCGGGTGGTACGGCCTGAGTGAACTGACGCTAAACTCTCGATGCGTCTAGATGGTCGGTGGTAGCTCTAATTGGTAGGTGTTTCCTTCCTACTTGTTTAGAAACTTTAAATGGACCCTCGTACCTTCGCACAAGCCTTTTTTCGGAGGTCGGATGGTGTGATACTCCGGTTAACCTGGCTAGGACCAAGTCTCCTACTTGGAAGTTCTTGTCCCGACGCTTCTTGTTTTCCCGGTTCCTAGCTCGCCTCTTTGTCTTATGTGAACATGCTCGAGCGGGTGGACTTGTCATTGGCACAAGCTCAATCTTGGGCTCAACCTCTCGCTTTGTTGGGAAAGTCCTCGGGTGTTCAAGTGAAACTCGTCTCATTTCGGTCGGCTTCTCATGTGCCCTTGTTCTCCGGGGCGTTGGCACTTTCTTACGTCCCTCTTCGTGGAACTGAATGGTTGACACCATCTTGGCTCTAACTTCGGGTTGTCGCTTTGTCCTCACCGCGCATGGGCGCTTAGGGTCAAGTATGTACAAGCAATTGCAAAACGGAACAGGGAATGCCTTGATTCGGTCAAGGAAATCGATGCCGATTACTACATCAAAGTCGTCAAGGGGAATTACTTTGATGGTTTCTTTGCCCGACCAGTCGCCGATGTTGAGTTTGACTCCTTTTGCTATCCCGGTGATAGGAGTCGATGGACAATTCACGATTTTAATAAATCCTTTTGCCTTCTCAATCCGAAGGCCAAGTCCTTCGGCGGTGTGTTCTGACACAAATAATTCTGAGGCGCCTGTGTCTATTAGTGCGTTTAGTTCTTGGCCTGCCAAGGTGATGTCCACGAACATCTGTCCCTTCTCTTTGGAACCCTTCATAGTCTCCATGGAACTGATAATGGCATTTATTTTAGTGGGTTTTGGTTCGTCTTCGCTATCATCTCCTTGGATGGTTGCCGCTTTCTCGAGTTCGGGACAATCCTTTTTCATGTGATTTCCTCCGCAATTGTAACAACTAAAGTTGTTGTTGTTCCTTACCCACGGCTTACAGAGTTTGAAATCTCCGTTTGATGGTTTCTTGGGTTCACCTTTGGGTTGTTCATCCCGATCTTCCTCGTCGTTGTCTTCGTACTTCGACTTTTGCCTTGGCTTTTCTGACTTCTTGTGTTGAAATTCTACAAGGGAGTCGGCTGCGTCCAATGCTTTGGAAAGACCTTGGATTCCCATTCGATGTAACTCAATTTTTGCCCAACGTTGTAGCCCGTTTTTAAAGATAAAGAGAGCGTCGGCTTCAATCATGTTGTGAATTTGGAGCCTGAGTTCGGTGAATTTATTGGCGTACTCCCGAATTGAGCCGTCGTGCTTTAATCGATGAAGCTTCTCCCGATCTTCTTCTTGAGCGTTCTTTGGGTAAAAGTGCTCTTTGAATTCGAATTGAAATTCTTTCCATGTTTTGATGGGGATCGCCCCACCTTTGGGTTGATAACACTTGTGACGCCACCATAGGAGAGCCGCATCAACTAAGTAAACGGAAGCGGTGTTTACCTTGGTGTCTTCATCGTCGATGCTGGAGAGTCGGAAGTAATTTTCCAAGTTCGAAATGAAGTTGTCCACTTCTTAAGCATCCCTTGCTCCTTTGAACTCCTTCGGTTTTGGTACGTCGATCCTGGGTTTGGTCTCTACTGTTTTGCCCACCATGCCGGTTAGCACGGCATCCTTATAGAGGGATAATTCAACACTGAGTTTCTTAATTTCCCCTAACAACTCTCCCCTTGTTGTCTCCATCGCAACTTGAAGGGAAACGTCTTGTCGGTTCAATCTCTCATATGCTTCGTCGAGAAGTTTTTCAACTTTTTCTGTGACTTTATCTTTGAGGGGGCCGACTTTGGTTTTTAATCTTTCCAAGCGATCGTTGACAGCGTCGAGGGATTCAACCGCCTCCTTTGCCCTGGTCTCGAGTCGTTCTATCTTGTCCTCAAGTGTTGTCAATCGATCCTTCGAAGCGGCCCGTTTCTTGTCGGTATTCTTATCAGTTGCCTTGTCGGTTACTTAGGCTTCCATGCCCTTTGATGTTGTCGCGGCTTCGTCTTTCTTGGCCATCCCGAGCAAACTCATTTGCTTTGATACCACTTGTCACGTCCCTAGAATTTTGACCCGTCGGACGTGCGGCCTTAGGCACCTTTGTGCTTGCGTGGAGCCTAAGTTACCCTGACGATCTAGACGAGAGTGCCTAGATCCGTGCGGAAGACGATTTAACCCTAAGGGTGATGGCCGAAGAAAAATGATGTGGGGTAAAGCCGGGCGAATGCCCGTCACCTTTTATTAGAGTGTTTTAACGAAAATATGGCTCAAAGCCAAAGAACAACTGAAAAGATGAATAATGAGGTGGGGGTAAGCCACCTTAAATAGCCCTTCTAGTCCTAATCCTACTCTAACTAGGATAACTGATGTCCTACTCCCTCAAGGAGATGTAATCCTTGTCCCAAAAGGATTCGTGGCCCCTAACCTCAAGGAAGGCCTTGTTTGTGCGGAGACTAGGCCCAAGGCCCCGTGTGCGAACCCTAGGGTGCGTCTGGCTAGCATTGTCCAGCCCCTCCGTGTGTGCTGTCGTCGGGACCCTAGGGTGCGGCGTGATCGGCTTGCTCGGTCCTGAGCGTCGGCCGCTGTCGGGACCCTAGAGTGCGGCGTGATCGGCTTGCCCGGTCCTTGGGCGTCGGCCGCTGTCAGGACCCTAGAGTGCGGCGTGATCGGCTTGCCCGGTCCTTGGGCGTCGGTCGCTGTCGAGACCCTAGGGTGCGTCGGATTCGGTCTGCTCGGTTCCTCGGTGCGGGCTGCTGTCGGCACCCTAGTGTGCGTATGCATCAGACCCTATGGTGCGGCCCTAGACCCCCACGGTGTGCACCCGTAGTGCCGGCCCTTAGGCCCTTTGGTGTGCACCCTTGGTGCCAGCCCGTAGGCCCCTTGGTGTGCACCTCTGTCTGTCCCTTGGGGTGCGGCGGGCTCGCCCTGCTCGGTTCCGTGGCCCGTGCGTTCAGTCCCTTGTTCTGCACACCCAATCCCGTGGGTTGCGGACGCTTCTCGTCGGTGGGGTGGAATGTACTTACGAGGTGTGGCCCTCTCGGTTTTCCCCGTGCTACGCCCCTCGGTTGTTGTCCCTTTGCTCCGTCCCTTGGTGAGCACACACTCGGCCCCTTGATGTGCGGCTTGATTGGGTCGAAAAGATTGGTACGTGACAATATGCTTGAAAAGGGTAGTAACCGAAAATTATAGGGTGAAGAGAAGCACCAGATAGCTATTTTGAAAGAGCTTGCCTGCACTATAAGTGGCCCTCTTACTCACTTAAAAATCAGCATCACTGTTTTTTTCTCGCAATACCAGATTTGGCTAGTTTATCTGCAGTTGAATTGGTGTCCCTCGAAATAGCAACAATTGACCACAAGAATTCAACACTTAGTCCCAAACATTCTTCTATGATCGGCCTGAAAGTGTGTGGAGCCACATTTGGACGCTCAAACCATTCCACCAGCACTCTACAATCGATCTCAATAATTAGTTGTAGGGAATGAAGCCTTTTTAACCTTTTGAACAGCACGCAAGCCTCTTTTACCGCCAATATCTCTGTTGAAGTAGCATCTAGCGTTCCGATTGGTTTAGAGAACATAATTAAGGTGACATTCTCCTCATTTTTCAAGAGTCCACCAATTCCAGCCTTACCATATCCACCTTTCGTTGCACCGTCCATGTTGAATTTTAGGAACTCCGGTGGCGGTTTTATCCAAGCACATGGGATGTTATGCTTCTGTTTTGTATCCAAGTCATTCAGACTAAAGGGACATAGCAACACCATTTCTGCAGAACTGATGGAAGTTGACCAATTTGCCTTACACCACCATCCTTAGCGTGAAACGCTTATATCAAAAAGCTGTTTTTCGTCAACTGAGATACCCTTAAAGATTACCTCATTTCTATAAAGTCAAATGGACCAAACAGTACACAAAAAGGAAAGCTGCCAAATGTCTTTTGACTGTAGTATTAACTTATATCTGAGAAGAAAAGGTATAGATTATATAATGAAAAGTAAGGGAATAAGTGAGGATGGTAATCTGGAGATAATTACATTGGAGTGTAATTTTGAATTAAATTTATATCCGAAAAGGAAGTTTTTAGAGTATATAATTATGAGAGTATGCAAGGAAGGTTTAAATTTGCTTAAAAGAGTGAATAATCGGTTATTAAGAATGATTGAAAGAGAAAATATCTCATCGTAATTAAATTTGTATAATGCTCTCCATAAATTTAGTTGTAACCGAAAATTAGGTGTTGATTGTAAAATTAATTTATATCCAATAAAGAGATATGCTGAGCGCATAATTTTATGTAAATCGATAATTATAGAAATCCGGGGTAATTACGTTGGAGTTTAATATTGAATTAATTAAGAAATTCACTTGTTTACACAACTCTACTTTTAAAGTTATGAATTTAAATTATAACATTGTGAATAGAACAAATTAGATTAGGAGGGTCTACTGAATCAAATGAATGTTGATAATTATTTAAAGAATTGAATAAAACTTAAATCAAATCTGAAATTCATATTTCTAACCGAATCAAATTTAAATAAATGTATACAATGTTAATATCATATAAGAACTAACACCAAACCTGATTTAACTTTCGAATCATCTCTATAAATCAAAGAAAGAAGGTCTAAAATAAAGTAGGCTCTCAAGTTGGAAAAACATATCAAAGAAGAAGGTAGGCATATGATCTTTAGCCCGTTTTATGGGTGGTTAAAGCTTTCGACTAGATCTTCTAATGGGCCATGATTGTGATTTTAACACATTCAAGGGCTAGCTATTAGTTACATACTCCAAACAAAATCAGAAATTTCAGTTTTTCCTTAATATTTCCCTTTTCCTTTAAAAATATTATATTTTTGGATAGGAAAATTCTACAACGTGCGACGAACATCGATGAACACCACTAATGATGAATACCGATGAACATCATTAAAATAATTAATAAAAATTTAAAATTTTAAGGACCTATCATACAATTAATAATTATTTTAAAAATTCAATTAAATTATTCTTTATATAGATTAAAATTTTATTTTTTTAATAAGGGTAAACTATATATTTAGTACCTCACTTATTTCCGTATTTTTATTGAACCCTCATTATTTAAATATTATTTCAATTTGACCCTATTCTTTATAAAAATATAATTTAACCATTAACCTAAAACCCTCAACTATTAAACTTAAACCCTTAAACTCTTAAACATATACCCTAAACCATATACCATTAAAAATAATTTCACCATCATTGATTTAATTCAATTCAACGAATCATTGAATTCTTCTAAAAAATGTAATTAAATTATTTTTATATATATCAAAATTAATTAAACTACTGAAAATGATGAACATGATACATATGCGGAAATATCTGATTCGAGTGCGAGTTCCTACGACAACGATGACCGGAGAAATGAAAGGAGGGAGAAAAAGGTGAGCAGTTCCAAAGGGAAAGGATCTAGGGGGAGAAATGTAAAGAAACCACATGGTGAGAGAGTGAAGCAGGGGAGTAATGACCAAGTTAATGTGGATCACATTGGGAACCTGAGTGGTGTGTCAATGGTGCCGGAGGGTGTGCTAACTGCGGAATCAAGCGAAAGTCGGATGGCAAATAATGGAAGGAATCAAATAAAACGAGGAACTAAGGTTTTTGGAAAGTTGGATTTGAATGGGGAGTTTAGGAACGAGGCGGAAGAGTCGATGGGAGGGAGGAGTAAAGGAAATTATGCTGGAAACGAGGAGGATAACAATGAAGGGAATGGTTTTTTTGAGGGTCTAGATGAAATTTTTGGTAGTTTAATTAATTTTGATATATATAAAAAAATAATTTAATTAAATTTTTAGAAGAATTCAACGATTCATTGAATTGAATTGAATCGATGATGGTGAAATTATTTTTAATGGTATATGGTTTAGGGTATATGTTTAAGGGTTTAAGGGTTTAAGGTTTAATAGTTTAGGGTTTTAGGTTAAGGGTTAAATTATTTTTTATAAAGAATAGGGTCAAATTGAAATAATATTTAAATAATGAGGGTTCAATAAAAATACGAAAATAAGTGAGGTACTAAATATATAGTTTACCCTTATTAGAAAAATAAAATTTTAATGTATATAAAAAATAATTTAATTGAATTTTTAAAATAATTATTAATTGTATGATGGGTCCTTGAAATTTTAAATCTTTTTAATTAATTTAATGGTGTTCATCGGTGTTCATCATTAGTGATGCTCATCGATGTTCGTCGCACGTGGTAGACTCATCCTTTTTGGATATATATTTTTTAAACAAGGTTTAAAATTAAAACTCATATATCAAAGGATAATACACGTTTAAAATTATATCCTTTCAGATGTTACAACAATAATTAGGATGGGAATATTTTTTAATGCAATAATATGTACTCTTTTTTCTCCATAGATGATAGGGAGATTTTTTAACGACAACGATATTAGTGCTCAACATCAATAAAATCACATTTTCAAAAAAAAATGCAATAATATATATGTTATAATCCCAACAGTATATATAAAGAAAAACAAAACCTTATTAGTGTCGTGAACAATAGTAGTACTCAATGATGGGCTAATTCCAAATGATATGATCAATAATTGGCCTAGGGACAGGAATTTTACCCGACCCGGTTTTTTAATTTATTTTTTTTAAATCGAGTTCGAGTTGGGTTTTTTATGAGGGTAAAATCGGGTCGGATTTATGTTCGGGTTTAAGGTGAAAAAATTGACCTGACCTGACTCGACCTGAGACTAATTGTGTAATTCGTCCCTAAATTTTTAGGAATATTTATAATAATACCTTCTCTTTATATTTTTATAATTAGGTCCTTAAAATTAAATTTTTATTTTCATTTTAGTCCTTAAATTATTATTTGTTACAATTCAGTCTCATAAAATTATTTTTTTACAATTAGATCCCTAAAATTGATTTTTTTCTATAGGTTGGGTCTAGTTTATGGTATTTATTTTCGGGTCGAGTTTAGGGTAATTATTTTCGGTTCGATGGGCCAAAAACCCAACCCGACCCTTGCCCATCCCTAATAATTACCTTATTCTATGTACTTATCTCTTTCTTATTTTAATCTATTAACAAGTTAGGAAGCCTCCTTCAAATTTCCTTCAAGTATATATTGGAAATATGCATAAACCCTAAATGACTAGAGAAATTATTATGATGATGATGATTAAGTAGAGATGTAAATATTTCAAGGTAAATGTTATGAGTCAGATTCATATAAGATAGGGCAACATGAGCATCTTTGACCACCCAGTCAATTAATAAATCTCTTAATTTTAGAAGCAAGGATACACATATTTTAGACATTTAAGAGGAATATATGTAAATATTTTTAAATTTAAATTTTGTTTGATAAATCGAAATATTTGAATATTGAAAAATTAAATATTTAATTTTTAGCATTGAAATTGAACACTGGTGAAGTTATATAGTAAATCTATTTGGTATATTAATACAAATTTAAAAAATATTATTATGTTGTTCGATTATTGTAAATCTTAAATTTTATTTTATTTATGATTTTAATGTAATAAGACAACAATTTATATTATTTTAGATACTTTTAGATAAAGGTTTAAATTAATATTTTCAAGAAATAATGATAAATTTAACATTCAACTTTTATATATTTTTTCCAATTTAGTCTTCAATATTCTTTCTAATTAAATTTGGGTCCTAACTCCCAACTTTTTTAAAATAGTCAAATTTGATTCACTACCTTTTTAAAATAGTGAAATCTCTATTTTTAAAATAATTCTTATTAAAACATTAATTTTTAACGGCGTTGACATAACAACCTACAAGAGAATCAAATGTACTTTATGTTATTTTTTATTTTTAATATTTTTAAATTTAACTCATTTAAATATGAAATTGAAAGCGTTGTTTTTGATGTATTGAAAATAAGCTCGATTTATATTGTAACTAAACCTCATGTGTATCTTAACCTAATAAATCGAACACATTGAACCTAAAAGATGGATAACAATGCACAACGACAAAGTTGCTGTTGTTATTATTAATAATTTCTTGTTAGTATGGAGGAACATTCCCCAGCTTGATATCCTCTATAAAATAAAACATACAAAACGACATAAATTTAATCTAATTATTGAATCGGTCACACTTGATTGGACTAAAAAATTCATTGTCTGTTTCAACTACATGATTGTTTTTTTTTTAAATTATAATTTCATGGACAAAAAAGAAGATAATCTATTTACCCATTTTTCATATCTAGGTTTGATTTATGTTGACAAAAAGATGAGAACCCTTTTGAGAAAAAGAAGAAGAAGAAAGAAATGTTAATTTCCCTTCAAATACGAACGTTTTAATGTCACCTTCCGATGGAACACATTGGGATGGCACGATAAGACATACTTATGAGTTAGTGTTTTTTTTTTTACAAATTCCAAGGCCTACACAAAACAACATTACAAATACTATAAATTTGGAAATTTCTTAAACGGGTATCCTATGTCACTTCTTAGATCATTTTCTAATTATAATCTGTTGTGATATCTTTTCGGTACTAGCTTAGTTATATAATGATTTTTAAAAAAATATATATTAGAAAATTTAAAAACCTATCAACGTTCTTTAGGGTTAATAGTAATCACAGTACTTGTTTATGACATTGTATTTTGGCAAGTCAGATTTTGGATTATAATATAACTTTATTTTATTTTTAGGTAAATTACGTAAATCAATTTTACTTTCAAACCTATTTTAGTCATTAAAGTGTCAAAACGTTTAATTTACTCACTGAAGTTGAGATATTGAACGTTTTTGGTACTCCTCCATTAACTTTTTAATGACGTCCATTTACTGGCGAACGAAGAAACTTCTCTAAAATTTGAATGATGGAAACTTCATGGGCATTAAAGAAGCAACATATTGAGAAATGAGCTTCATTCGACATTGGAGGAGGAGGATCGACGAGAGAGAAACCAAAAGATTTTTGATCGATTCGTAAACTTCAGAGCACTTTCCGGCAAAATAGAGATCAAATTTAGACTCAGGGGGCCAAGTGAAGTGACTGGTGAAATTGGGCCCCGAGCGACCACCATCTACTACCGTTTGAGGTTTAAGAGTGACCAAAAGCGTTCAATATCAAAACTTTAGTGACAAAAAACATTCGACGTCTAAACTTCAGTGAATAAATTGAACGTTTTAATACTTCATTGAGCAAAATAAGTTAAGAGTAAAGTTTAATGATGATTTACGTAATTTACCTATTATTTTTTAAGTTTCGATTCGATTTGCATTCAGGCCGCTTCACTTTTTATACATAATACTTTTATTATATAATTTAAGTTTAAATCAGATTAATTTGTGATAAAATTAATTATCCAAACCCTGTCTCAACAAAACGGAATACTTTATTGATAAATCTATTTCTTTTTCGTTTATGATAGGTGTGATTGCATCTAAAATTTAATAATTAAGAAATTGAAAATTCAACTAAAAAGGATAGTTTTAACAATAGATTATAATTTTGCCACGTTATTCACCGAATTAAAAAAAATGTTGATACATAAAAGTGTTGGCAAAAACAAACAAATTCATAATTAAAATCCAATAATGGAGTGCGTGGCGAAGCCGCAAAGGGCCGAAGACAAAATCGTGGTTTGACTCGAAGGGATTTGGTATGGGTTGGGGTCCACAACTAGGTATGGACAAAATCCGACCGCCTCTGACACGTGGATGAAAAACACGTATGAAGTCGACTAGCTGCAAGCTTGACAAATCACGTTGATGCATCCAAGACGGTGTTATTATTATGATTAATATCATATACACTGGCGGTGAAATTTTTTTGTTTTTACAAGCGCCTCAATTATAGGGTTTAAGGTTATGGTTTAGAGTTTAGAGTTTAG
Source organism: Hibiscus tridactylites (assembly GCA_958450335.1). Lineage (NCBI taxonomy): Eukaryota > Viridiplantae > Streptophyta > Magnoliopsida > Malvales > Malvaceae > Hibiscus > Hibiscus tridactylites. The sequence goes on along the minus strand of OY288268.1, from coordinate 22,932,212 downwards.
AGGTTTTAATGTACATGTTTAGAATTTAGGGTTCAAGTTTAGAATTTAGGATTTAGGATTAGAATTTAAGGTGTAGGGTTAGGGTTTAGTTTTACGGTAATATAGGTAGGGATTTGAGTTTTAACCTATAAACCCTAAATTTTAACCCTAAACCCAAAATTCTATCAACAATCCCTAAATTCAAAACTACTACATTTATACCCTAAACTTTAAACCCTAATCTGAGTCTATAACCCTTAAAACTAAGACGCTTGTGTAAAAAAGTTTCCACAAGCGCTTGTGTATAGAACAATTACCCTTATTATTATTATTATTATTATTATTATTATTATTATTATTATTATTATTATTATTATTAGGATAAATATTCTATACACAGGCGGTGAAAACTGAAAGTTTCCACAAGCGCCTTAGTTTTAGGGTATAGAGACTTAATTTAGGGTATATGGCTTAGGGGTTTAAGTGTAGGGGGTTAGAATTTAGGGATAGTTGTTTCAATTTAAGGTTTAGGGTTATAATTTAGGGTTTATAGGTTAAAACCTAAATCCTCACCATATTACCCTAAAAACTAAACCCTAACCTATAAACCCTAAATTATAACCCTAAACTTTAAATTGAAACAACTATCCCTAAATTCTAAACCCCTACACATAAACCCCTAAACCCTATACCCTAAACTAATTCACTATACCCTAAAACTAAGGCGCTTGTGGAAACTTTCAGTTTCCACCGCCAGTGTATAGGATATTAATCCTTATTATTATTATTATTATTAACATCAATCTATAAATTTTGATGAAATGCTGAATGGAGGCTGTTCTATTATCGTAAAACCCACATGTTATCATTTATTGAATTTTGAAATCTAATGATGTGCTGGTTTTTTATTGATAATTCATGATTTATTATATTCGAAAGAAGTAGTAAAGTATTACTGTATTTATAAAGCAGGCAAATTTAAATCAAAAACTTTTTTATTATTATTTAAAGAAATAACCCCGCGGACCTATATTTGAAAAAATGACTCCAAATCTGTCACGTATGAAGAATTCATTTCTTGGGAATAGCGAGACCCAACATCGCTTTCTGCAGAGAGCGAGTTCTTCATACGTAGCAACGCTTTTCAGAATAACTGACTTAACAGGAACTCGCTTTCCCCGAAAATTTGAAGAGCCGGCTTAATTTATCGCGGGCAAATCGCTTTATGGAGAAAGCGAGTTTTTTTGTAAATCGGGCTGGCAGACCAAGCGTCCATAGGCATGTACGAGCAATATTTCGGGGTTATTAATCGTATAATTTTAGTAAACGTTGAGTTTAGGTACGTAGTATTGGAACTTGTCTTTCATTTGAAACCAACATGGGCAAGTTCGGTGCATTTTAAACCGAGTAAAATTCGCGTTGAAAACGGATCCATAACTTGTTTTTATGAATGCTTTTTCTTTTAAAAGGCGTGATAGGCTTGTTTGGTTTATTAATCGAATAATGTAGGTTGTTGTTTATCCAAAAAAACAAAAATAAATATAAAATCTAAAAACTATGTAAAAAAAATAAGGCAGAATAAAATATTGGTAATTATAAAATTAGAAATAAAGTCTTGCATAAACATAATTAATTTTTTTAGACATCCCCCTCGTCCTAATGACGCCTATGTCCACCCGTTCCGTAGCTGGGTGCACGACGATCCCGTGGCGGATTCCTCCGAACGTCATGTGCTTCATCGGTGTCCTCATCAGCAGTGTCATCATCATCGGCACCATGATCGTCCTCGAAACGCGAACTACCGCTGGCACCGGGGCCAATGTAGAACAAGCTCTGCGACGGCGTTTGCTCGATAATGTTGTAGTCGAACTGTACTGCCAACAGTGGAACATCAAACAACGGAGGAACATATGTTGAATGCATCGGCATGAAGAGACGAAAGGCGTTCGTAAAGCAGAATTCGGGTGGAGGCCTCATATTTTGAAACGTCTTAGGACCACTCATCTGCAGAAACGATGACGAAGCGGAATGCATGAATGTCAGTCCTGATACTTGTAATCACTAATTTTGTCCGGGCTAATCTCTTTTTATTTCATTTTATAATAATGGGCTTATATGGGCTATTGTTTAATCGTTAACTATATAAATGTGTTTTCAAAATCCAAAAGCAAAAATATTACTAGTATGTGTTTTATTATATTTTTCATATGTGATTATTATTATTATTATTATTATTATTATTATTATTATTATTATTATTATGTAATTTAATATAAAATCCTCTAAATATTACTACTGGCACTATATAATTATATGTGTTTTGTATACCCCATAATATTATAGGTTTATTAGTTCGATCTCCTATCATTATTATATCATTAGTATTAACAACGAAAACAAAACCAACAACCACCCGATAGCATTAACAAGCACAAAATAAAGAAACGCGCGACACCCCTTCCTTAGCCAATGCATTAGCTAAGCCATTCGCCTCCCAGAAAATATGCGAAAAACACACTGACTGCAAACTAGTACAACTGCTGTCAATCTCATGAAACACCTCCCAATAACGCCACGGCCGCTTATCCACATGTAGCACCCAACTAATGGCAACCATGGAATCTGACTCCACCACCAAGGGATACGATGACCAAGCCGACTACCGAAAGAAAGTTAACGCAAAAGCAATCGCCCGCAATTCAGCCTCGTTAGATTCAATACTACCAAACGGGCCAGAGAACAAAGCCATTATCCTACCTTGCTCATCACGTAACACACCCCCGAAACCTGCAGGACCCGGCTTGCCACGTGCGGACCCATCCACAGAAAACTTCAACGTCCCTACCATCGGGGCTTCCCAACTAATATCGTTACGCACCGGTCGCGAATTCGGGGATTCAGTATAGAAACTTGGGCAGTCCCACCACAACGCCTCACCAATGCAAAGGTCAGCCCGTAATGTCCGCATCCAATAATACGAACGTAATTTAATTGAAAAACATACCTCCGCTATCGGTAACGACTTCTTATTAAACACCATCTCGTTTCACGCAAGCCATACTGACCACAACAAAGCTGCCACGCACGATACCCACAAGCATCGAAGAATGCCCGAAAACGAGCAATGGAAGTCCGGTAAGAAAAATTCTGACAAGTTCTTCGGCAACGGTAAACATACTCTCCACCTACTTCGAAACCAGTCTCAAATGCGTTGAACCAACGGACAAGAATACAATAAATGGTCAACATCCTCCTCTCGCTCCTTACACCAAATGCACAACGTGCTTTGTTCCTCAAACACAATACCCCGACGTCTCAAATATTCAAACGTGGGCAAACGACGCAACCAAACAAACCATATGAAAGCTTGTACCTTAGGTGGAACCAGAATTTTCCACGTGAAACACGCCCCGAAATCACTTTCACCCGCTCGATCAAGCATCAATATCTGTGAAATAGCTTTAACTGTAAACATACCTTGCGCATCCGGGGACCAAATCAGCTTGTCACGGAAGCCAACATGTAAACGAATATCACCCACTACAGCCCACAATTCACGTAGCTGCCCTACCTCAAAAGGACGAAGGGAACGGCAAAAAAAAATCAGCCCATCTTGAATGACGAAGTCCCCCCTGCACCGAATAATCCACAACCAAAGCAAGACGATTACGAGCACAAGAAAATAATCACGGAAATATGTCCTTCAATGGCTTTTCCGTACACCATGTATCGAACCAGAAGAGGACACGACTCCTATTCCCCAATTGCCACAGCAATTTCTCATGCAAATTCCGTTGCACTTCGGACGAACAAGCTGTTTGCACTATTTGCTTCCATACAATCGACATCGCGTGTTGACGAGACGAATTAAAACGCCACCATTGGGAAACCTCTCCATACTTTGCCACTATAATATCCCTTCATAACGAAGATGCATCAGTGGCATATCGCCACGACCATTTAGCTAACATAGCAGTATTACGCACTTGTAGATCCGCCACCCCCAAACCGCCCAAGTGACGCGGCCTACACACCATCTTCCAGCTCACTCGACTCATCTTTCGATGCAAATTTACACCACCCTAAAGAAAAACATGTCTCAGCTTATCAATTGGCGCAATGACACCTTTCGGAATACGAAACACACCCATATAGTAAATTGGAAGTGAAGAAAGCATAGAATTCACCAAAGTAACCCGTGCCGCAAAAGACATCGAGCTACGCTTCCACCTAGCAAGTTTCCGTCGAACATTAGCAAGAACAGGTTCCCAGGCCGCCATGCTTCGAGGATTAGATCCTAACGGCATCCCCAGGTAAATAAACGGAAAAGAACCACGTCGACAACCCAAGGCTTTGGCATACGACTCAACAATAACCTCCTCAACACCAATAGAAAATAGCGATGACTTACTAAAGTTTATTTGCAAACCTTAACAGACTTGGAAACAGCTGAGCAATCGTCGAATAGAATCAGCACATCCAGGCGAAGCTTCGAAGAACAAGATAGTGTCGTCCGCGAACTGCAAATGTGAAATTGTCACCCCCGGTGCAACACATACCCCCTGTATCAAACCTGCCGCCTCGGCCTGAACCAACAAACTATGCAACGCCTCTACCACAATAACAAATAACAAAGGTGACAATGGACATCCCTGTCTTAACCCACGCCCCAACGGAAATTCTTTCGTAGCACATCCGTTTAACAACACTGACATACGGACAGTAGTCACACATTCCAATATCCAATGACGCCACACCTTACATAAACCCATGCTAGTGAGCATATAATCCAAAAAATCCCACCTCACACAATCATAAGCTTTAGCAAAATCTAACTTGAGTACAAAGCTGCCCGTAGAACTCTTGCGCAAAGAATGTATTACCTCATTTGCCAGTAGAATGCCATCAAAAATTTGTCGTCCACGAATAAATGCCGATTGATGCTCGCTTATCAGCGAACCCAACACCTCCTGCAATCTCTTAGCGAGAAGCTTCGCAAGAATTTTATAAACAGAATTCACAAGGCTTATCGGTCGATAGTCACTGAGAGCCTTTGGTGAGTCGATCTTCGGAATCAATACTAAAAAGGTACAGTTCACACCCGGAGGCAACTTACCCGCTGCATGAAATTCTCCTAGATACCGTAGCATATCTCCTTGGACTATACTCCAACCTATTTTGAAAAACGCCATACTATACCATCTGGTCCCGGTGATTTCAAGCCTTCACACCCGCGTACCACCTCCCAAACCTCCTCTTTACTAAACGGCGCTACCAAGGCTTCGTTTGCCGTTCTATCAACCTGACCAAACTCTCCCACAATGCTCCAAACACATAGCCGTTCAATGGCCTCAAAATGTGTAGAAAAAGCCGCCACAATGTAATTAAGTAACCGATATACATCCGTTTCCCAACGGCCATTGATCAACAACCCCGTATTTGAGTTCCGCACAGCTCTAAGTTTTGCCGCACGATGAAAGAATGTTGTATTACGATCCCCTAAACGTAACCAGTTCGCCCTCGATTTTTGTCTCCAAAGGGATTCTTTACGCCTGGTTGCCTGCCATAACCGTTGTATCCACTCCCTTTTCCTCTCTATCAGTTCTTCTTCAGATTCACACTAATCCCCCTTCATTCCCGCAGCATCTTTACCCTCCAGCTTTGCTTGAATCGACTGAATTTCTAGCTCAATGTCACCGAAAACAGTACGATTCCAGCTACACAAAAACATCTTCATAGATCTAAGCTTAACCATTATATTTTCAGTTCCAACCCCCCGTTCCGACAACCGACACCACTCTTCAGCCATTTCATGGACATGTTTCTTATCCTCCAACCAGCAATTAATAAAGCGAAAAGGTCGAGGCCTCCAATCCTGTTCATCGCATAGCAATAATAACAGTGTATGACCAGATACCTCTCTAGGCAAAGAATGCTGAACAATGTTGGTAAAAACATCTACCCATGCAGACGATAACAAAAATCTATCTATAGGACTCCACCTAAATCCCCTAACTGTTTTTGTGCCACCACATCGCATGGAGCATAGACATTCAACATGCAACACTGCATCTCTTCCGCGCACCACTTCCCCCTTATAAAGATAAAATTCTGATCCACCTCCAGTAAAACAACGCTGAAACGTGATCCCTCCCATATCGTAATCAACCCCCCTGAAGCACCGATCGAAGGTGAAAAAATAAATTCATATCCATCTGATACCCATAAGCTTGCAACCACTAACGACGATACATCCTCTAACTTTGATTCTTGCAACATCACCATATCCACACGTTGTTTTTTATGACTTCGCCCACCGCCCTACGCTTCAAAGAAGAGCCTAACCCCCTGACATTCCATGAAACCACACGCATCCTTACTGACTTCGCCTTTCTCCGGAAAAAAACCCGTTTGAGATCCTTTATAATGTCTGCTTCACACCCCACGGTTCTAACTCCCACGATACTACCCAATGCCAATGTCGCCTCTATTTCCTTAGATAATAGTTGCTGACGATTCTAAAAATCTGAATCCAAGAGTGAAGCATTCACAACCTGTGTCGAAACTTGCTGGCGTAGCACCTGTTTTCGCGGTCTGCCCCTTCCAACTTTTTGCGTCGAAATCACTCCTGAGAGAAGGTTTATTGACTTTGTTTTTCTACCGTTAATCCAAAGCAAAGAATTATGGTTTGCATTGTCTGAAACAGAAAATTTCTCCTCTATCTTATCTGTTATCCTCTCAATATTTGAATAAGAATTATCCTCCAAAGCCACTGTAGTTGAGATTGGTTCAACCATCTCCACGTTATTTGCGTCCAAATCCACAGAATTCGATTGTGTTTGAACTACCTCGAGTTGGTTAGCTACTGCAGGACTCTTCCCAGCCTCGCCCGTCGCCCTCCCGGAGATTTGCTCCTCCATCGGACCAGCCACACCACCACCTTCCCGCGTCTTAATCAAATCCGGCAACCCCTTCGATCCAACCTCATCATGGGAGGTTGCAACGTGATCCATCCTGTGTTCCCACAAATTATTGCATCGCCACAACCTTGTCTCCTCTGTGTGACCATGGTCCCCGATCGGTTCCACATGCCCCATTATCTTCATTTGATGATCGTCGCCCGTGTATGGTATCCCTCAATCCGAACCATGTGTCGACGGATCAGTGTCCTCGTCATCAGACTGCATCATCGTACACTCGCATTCCATCCAAGGGCCAAAGGAAAATTCTTGAACTTGTAATGAGAAAAACACACCGTCCACCTCCAATTTCACCTTTGCATCTATGCATGACATGAATGCTATTTCTATTTGCATTCATCTACATTCAAACGATTGGGGAGAATTAGTAGAGTCCGCTAAACGAACCAAGTTCCCCCAAATTTTGGCGATACTTTCGAATGACTATTGCGACCACACATGGATTGGTAGGCTCTTTATCGATACCCAAACTCGTCTCATTTCTGAACCTATCTCCGGTGACCACCATTCTAGCCTTGTGAAACACCCTCGTACTGATTCCAACAGCATCACCTTATCACGTGTTGAAGGGTCCTTGAACATGAGCAGTATCATTGAGCCTGCTATACGCAGAATCGACAAACCTTCCACCGCCGTTAAGTGCAATTTTGCTGCCAGCTCCTTGATACTCCATGGTTGCTTGCACCACCCCACTACACAATTTTGCAGGATTTCCAGTTTATCCACTGCCACAAACCCCTGCACTGAATAATCAAATGTGTCGCCGTGATTAACCTCCTCCTCCGATCACTGCTTCAACGACACTTTTGGTTTTGAATTCCCTGCCTGTGCCGACTGTTCTGTGCTGTTTTTGGCATGTTTCCGTCTCAATAACGAGTCGCGATCTCCATACTTCGCTTGGAACACAGAAATCCGTGAACCATAAATCCATTTACCATGCAAACGTTCTATCACCCGTGTTGCGTGTAAAAGTGTCTATCGCAATTGTAATGCAAGTGTACACGACACAAGTAGTAAAGTGATACGGAAGTATCGGATATCGTCTCCACATGGACTGGGCTAATAGCTTCACCTTGAATTACTACGTGAGAGTAAAGAAAATATTTAAGATGTTTGTCACGAAAATAATAAAGAAAACTTAAATAAAAGAGTAGAGAAATCAAGATAGAGAGAATGGGCTGGTATTGAATTGCTCAGTAGTGTAGGTATTGCTAAGTCTAGGAAATCCAGTTCTGTCATCGTCCTCGTCGCGGCAGCACCTGTCGCGGCAGCGAACACTCAACTCCGTACTTCAAGTTTGGCAAGAATCCATGATGTGCCTTGGCCTATCCCTAGGTCCAAGTCTGTCGATGAACACATCTTTGATGATACCTCCCGGCGTGAATCGAAGGATGAACACCGATGTTGTTGAATTCTTCTTTAGCCACTTAACCTCGTCCTATCCCTAGGTCCGAGATAGTTCAACTATAAACTAGAGAACCCGCACTTATTCCTTTCGTATACTTAACTCTCCCGATATTAAGTAAATAGATAACCTCACAATGCTCTCCCGATACTCTTGCAAGATGTTAATAACCAGAATAAGAGAACTTGAAGTTTATTTGATTGAACTGAAAATTCCTAAAACAAAAGCAACCCTTGCAACTACTTTACAAAACAACATGTGGCCCTAAGGGGAATTTAGAACATGTTGAGAGGATGAAAAACGGCTAGGGTTTTTGGGAAGAAGGCTAGAGATAGATGATGTCCCTCCTAAGTCGAAATACATGCCCTTATATAGGCTTTGGGTCCAAGTTTTCTAAAATAACAAGAATACAAGTTTAAATTAAAGTACAACTCTAATAAAGACTAAATCTTCAGAGAATCTAACTTTAAATCGTCCTCATTCTTGCTTGGGATTTTCTCTCCTTAAACTTTGGGCTTGGCATTCCTTCTAATCTAGGGCTTAGAAAAATATACTGGTTTTCCACGACAGACGGGCTTAATTTTCTCTTTCTGTCGAGGTCCACTTTGCTTCTTCTCCTCAAAACTGCTGTCGTCCTCTGCTGTCACGGCGGCAACCATGGCAGCATCGTCCTCCTTGACTACTTGTTCAGTTCCAGCTCTTCTGCTTCACTGCCCAGCGCCTGCTTCTCCATCTGCTACAGCAGCAACCTGCAAAAGCAACCAATTTTAGTAGAAACTGTGCTATTTAATATATTTGTGATGTCTAACTGTAAACTGACCTAAATGCAATGGATTATGCTTGAATGCGGCAGAAATATGGGTTAAATAGGGGGTAAATAATAGAACTTTTACACACTCAACACACCCCCAAACTCAATTTTTTGCTTGCCCTCAAGCAATTCAGACCTAAAAGAAAAATAAAATATTTTTGGTTTTGGCTTAAAACAGTGAACTTTCCCTTACCCTCCATTCGTTCTCTGTGACGGCAGCACCCCATCGAATAACTTAGGATTTGTCCGGAGTCTCACTATAGTCCTCGTGCAGTGTGTGCATGCTTGTGAACAGTTATATGCCAAGACTCTCTTAGTTTCACTAGAATATTTCAGCCCTTAACTTGAATTTTTATGCCAAAGTTTATCCTTTTGAAGGCATTTCTTATGCTCCTTTGATTTTTTTGTTTTAACTCGTTTTCATCTATTTTTTAAGTTAAAGTTTCACTAGATCCGATTTCGGGCACCTCTAGCTAACTTCCTAGAGCCAGTTTCGGGCACCTCTAGCTAACTTCCTAGAGCCAGTTTCGGGCACCTCTATCTAACTTCCTAGAGCCAGTTTTGGGCACCTCTAGGGCTGCTGAGTCTCTTTTGCTAAACTTCTTTCCTAGAGCCAGTGTTAGGCACCTCTAGGGGCTATTCAAGCGCTAAGCTTCCTATTCTAGTTGACTAAAAGAGTTCTAAGTAGTATAACAGTCACAAATAGTGTTTAAGTTTTCAAAACTATAGAAAGGCTCTAAACTGCTCCTAAAACTATCCTAAAGGCACTGCCACGACATAGCTGTCACGCCAGGTAAGTTCAGTTCACAGACTTAAGCCAAAATTTTCAATTTTTTTAGAACTTAAAATAAACTAAGTAAAGAAACAATTTTAAAACTAATATAGACTCCATTAATGGAGGGATGCCACCCCCAAACTCGAGGGTTGCATTGCTCTCAATGCAAATGACAAGATAAAAAATAAAAATAGTACATCACAAAATATATAAGCAGACAACAAAATAAGTTAAGAAACTCAAATTTTTAATCATTGTCATCACTGCTGCTGCTGACTCTGATCTGGCGGCGGGCACGAGCTTTTGGAACTGGCTGGCGGATGGGGGAGGCAGATGTGTTCTTCGTTTTGGCCTCCCTCGGTGGTTGAATCCTGGTTGGGGAGATATGAGGAGGTTTCTCCACAACCTGGACTTCTGAGCTGCTGCTGCCTTCACCACTGCTGCTGTCACTGCTGCTGCTACCGCTGGCTTTCATGTTGTTTTTATCTGCCATTCTCTTAACAGAGATTCCTCTTAACAGAGGGTTCATTGTCGCATGCGGCCCAAACGGAGGAGGAAGAAAAACCGGCAATGAAGGCGTCAAGCTCTTCTGAGGGCATTCTGCGTTTCGTTCCACGGGCAGACGTCTCAGCACGGTTGCTGCCAGCGGCTGTTGGGGCAGGGGATGGTGTTGATGCGGCAGAGGGTGTCCGTGGTGTGGCAGCAGGTGTCGGGGTGTGGGCAGGGGTGGGTACAACAAAATAATGTGCAGGAAAGGTAGGAAATAGGACATCAGGGAAATTTAAAGAGTTTTGGATAAAATGTACCGTAGATGCAGTAAATTCCCTGATGAAGCTCATCAGACCGAGCTGTCGTTCCTCCATCTTCTGGATAGCAGCAAGTATCTGGGAGGAGGAGTCGGTCGGGGCTGCTGCTGCTAGTTGCTGCCTGGCTGCTGTGGCAGCAGGTTCAGTCTTCGGCTGCTCTGTCGTGTTTGCTGTCGTGGCAGTTGGATCGAATGATGACAGAGGGGTGGCAACAGTCAGCTCCATTAAGCTGAGTATGTTCTTGTCCGTCCATCCCTTCCCTTGGACTCGAAGGTCGGTGGTAGCTTCAGGTACGCCATGGCCGCAGCAGAGGGCTGTGATGAGGTATGGGAGGTAGAGCGGTCCCGTCGGCCGGTGTGCACACTCCAGAATGCTCTCACGGATATAGTTGCCCACGTTAATGGGTCTCTCATGTAAAATGGAGTGAATTAAGGCTAACCTTGGCTGATCAACAGTGGTATTGTGTGACGACGGCATGATGTGCTTTTTGATAAACGCGTTCCATAACTTGGCTTCCGGCAGGAGTTGAGTCCTCTTTACCGTCCTTGGGTTCTTGCAGCTGGTGTTCCACTGTGTTCCTTCATCAGTCAGCTCTGCCATGACAGCATCATAGGCAGCAGGGTCAAGGGTGTTGAGGAACTGTTGGTGGGCGTCGTCGTTGCTGCCGACGTAGAGTCCGTACAGTGTGTTAATGTATTCAGCTTCGAACGACACTTCCCTTCCTCGTACGATCACTGCTGTCGCCGTCCTGCTGTTAATGGCAGCGTAGAAATCTCGCACTAATGAGACGTTCATCTCCTCAGGTTGTTCGGCAAAGATCTGCCACTGTAGAGCTTGAATTTTTCGGGCAATGAACGGCTTTAGGCCCAAATTTCCCTCCTTTGAATTGTAAATGAATCCCTTTTCTTCCCACATATCTTTGATCTGAAATGAGCGTGGGGTGGTTGCTGTCGGGGTGGAGCTGGAGGCAACATTCCTACGGGTATTCCTAGAAGACATTGTTGCAAGGGTTGTGAAAATGAAAATGAAAGCAAATAAAATTTAGAGGAAGCAAGTAAAAAGAGTAGAAGTGAGAGAAAATGAAATATGAAACGGGGTTTATATAGAGAAGGATTTGCTGCCCGTTGGAGCTGCAACGGCAGGCGCGAATAACGGGGCCAGCTGTTACGCGTTAGCGTGTCTGATGCGTCTGTCACGCTTTTCCGTGTCTGCTACGCGTCTGTTACGCGTTTCCGTGTCTGTCGCGACAGCGTGTTGACAACTTGTATTTTTCGCGTCTATCGCAGCAGCTGTAATGACAGGCTCCAAAATTTGGCTTGTTGGGCTGGTGGAAGGATGGTGGGCTGAATTCACTTCTCTTGTTCTTCTTGACTCCTTTATTTCCTAAAAACAATTAAAATAAAAACATTATTTAAAAATAAAATAAATCTAATTTCCTAATAAATAATAAATAATACTAAAACTAAAAATAAAAAATTAGGTTAAATTAGGGATGCCAGGTGGGGCATCTCCTAAGGTAACCACTTCCTGCATTCCTGGGGCTCCAGTCCCCTGATAATGCTTCAAGCGCTATCCGTTGACTTTGAATTGGTGCCCATCTTTTAAAGATCTGATCGTGATGGTACCATGGGGAAAATCCTGTACAACTTGGAACGGGCCAGACCATCTAAATTTCAGTTTCCATGGGAAGAGTTTCAATCTAGAATTGAATAGCAATACAAGCTGCCCTGGGCAGAACTGTCGTGGCAGCAACTTCTTGTCATGCCACTTCTTAGTTTTATCCTTGTAGATTCGTGCATTGTCATAGGCCATTGTCCGGATTTCTTCAATTTTGTTCAGATCCAATAGCCTTTTCTGCCCTGCCTTGTCCAAGTCCATATTCACTGCCTTGATTGCCCAGTATGCTTTGTGCTCTATCTCGACAGGTAGATGACATGTTGTCCCATAAATCAATCGGTAAGGAGACATTCCCAATGGAGTTTTAAAAGCTGTCCTATAAGCCCATAATGCATCATTAAGGAGTAAAGACCAATCTTTCCTAGTTGGCTTGACCATCTTCTCAAGAATGTTCTTAACTTCCCTGTTAGATATTTCAGCTTGTCTATTAGTTTGAGGGTGATATGCTGTTGCGATCCGATGCTTGACACCATACTTCTTCAAGGCAGCAGCAATAACCCTGTTGTCGAAATGTCTCCCTTCATCATTGATGATCGCCTTAGGGATGCCAAACCTAAAAAAGATGTTTTTGTGTAAAAACCTTTGAACTGTCTTGGCATCATTCTTTTGAGTGGCGATAGCTTCAACCCACTTAGATACATAATCTACTACCAGGAGGATGTATAGATTCCCACATGAAGATGGGAATGGTCCCATAAAATCAATCTCCCAAACATCGAAGATCTCGACTTCAAGAATGTTCTGCAGCGGCATCTCGTGTCTCCTTGAGATGTTTCCTGTTTGTTGGCACTTGTCACAACTCTTGTAGAAGATTTGAGCATCTTTATATAGTGACGGCCAATAAAACCCTGACTGCAGCACCTTGGCAGCAGTTTTGTTGCCTCCTAAGTGTCCTCCATACTGTGAAGCATGACAGTGATGAAGTATGTCTTCTTGCTCATCTTGTGGTACGCATCTCCTTATAACCTGATTTGCACAGATTTTGAAAAGAAGAGGTTCGTCCCAATAATAATGCTTAACATCATTTTGGAACCTCTTTCTGGCTTGATAATTATGGTCAGGGGGAATTATTCCGCTTACTAAGAAATTAACGAAATCAGCATACCAGGGGAGTTCAGAAGACTTACCTGCCGCCATGGCTGTCGCGGCAGTGACTGCGGCAGCAAAGAGCTGCTCATCTAGGAAGGTCTTCAATATGTTTATCTCATATGTCGGTAGACTCTTTCCCTTCTCCAACCTTGACAAGTGATCTACCACTTGATTTTCTGTCCCCTTTTTGTCCTTGATTTCAAGGTCGAATTCTTGCAATAGCAGGATCCAACGTATAAGTCGAGGCTTTGCATCCTTTTTCGTGAACAGATATTTCAATGCAGAGTGGTTTGTGTGCACTACGACCTTCGTTCCAAGTATATAAGAGCGAAACTTGTCAATGGAGAATACCACAGCTAATAACTCCTTCTCTGTAGTGGTGTAGTTCACTTGGGCATCGTTCAGTGTTTTGCTCGCATAATATATGACCTGAAAAAGTTTGTCTCTCCGCTGCCCAAGTGCTGCCCCGACAGCATAGTCACTAGCATCACACATGATCTCAAATGGCTGTGTCCAGACTGGTGGCTGTACTATTGGGGCTGTTACCAATTTTTCCTTCAGAACCTTGAATGCTTCAGTACATTCATCGTTAAAGTCGAAGCGTCGGTTCTGCTCCAGAAGATGGCATAAGGGCTTGGTGATTTTTGAAAAATTCGCAATGAACCTTCGATAAAAACTAGCATGTCCTAAGAAACTTCTGATTCCCTTGACTGTGGTGGGCGGCGGCAGCTTTTCCATCACTTCTATCTTAGCTCTATCGACTTCTATGCCACAACAGCTAATCTTATGGCCAATGACTATCCCTTCATCCACCATGAAGTGACATTTTTCCCAGTTCAATACTAAGTTTTCTTTTTCACATCTTTCAAGTACCTTTTGTAGGTTGCCTAGGCAACTTTCAAATTCGTCTCCAAAGACTGAAAAATCATCCATAAAAATCTCTAGGAAGTCCTCCACCATATCGGAGAATATGGCCATCATGCACCTTTGAAAGGTGGCTGGTGCATTGCATAGTCCAAATGACATTCTCCTAAAAGCGTATGTTCCGTAGGGGCATGTGAATGTCGTCTTTTCTTGATCTTCCGGTGCAATAGCTATTTGATTGTAACCTGAATAACCATCAAGAAAAAAATAATAAGGTTTACCCGCTAGTCTATCAAGCATTTGATCAATAAAGGGTAAAGGAAAGTGGTCCTTTCGGGTAGCTTTGTTAAGCTTCCGATAGTCCATACAAACCCTCCAACCGGTCACAGTCCTGGTTGGGATTAACTCATTGTTTTCGTTGGTCACCACGGTCATTCCTTCTTTCTTGGGAACACATTGCACCAGGCTCACCCATTTGTTGTCCAAGATGGCGTAGATTATTCCAGCATCTAGCCATTTGATTATCTCTTTTCGTACCACCTCTTTCATTGCATGGTTCAGCCGCCTTTGAGCATCTATAGTCGGCTTATGATCATCCTCTAAAAGGATTTTATGCATACATAAGGCCGGACTAATGCCTTGAATATCAGCTATCGTCCATCCAATTGCCTTTTTGTGCTGCTGCAACATCTCTATTAACTGTTGTTCCTGTTCCTGCATCAACTTGGAAGAGATGATTACGGGCAACATATCATTTAAACCAAGAAAAGCATATTTTAGCTGCCCTGGCAGAGGCTTAAGATCTAAAACAGGGGGCTCAACAGTTGATGGCTTTTGGATTGCATGGTTATCCGAGGTATAATTTAAAGGCTCGAATAACTTACCTAGACGATCGCCTATCCAGTTTACCTCCTCCTGATCTTCAGTATCTGATGTATCGAATTATGAGGAGTTGCTGTCGTCGATGCTGTCGTGACAGTATTCTAAGTGGATGCCGAGGTAGTGACCAATGTTGATGTCGTAACAGCCCGACCTGATGCAGGGTTGGTTAAGGGTAACTTCAGTGATAACCTTGCATTCTTCTTCTGCATCAACATGCTTCATAGCTTGGAGAACATTCAACTTTATTTCTTGATCGTTCACTCTCATGGTGAGTTCTCCTTTTTCCACATCAATCAGTGATCTTCCCGTGGCTAAGAAGGGTCGCCCCAGGATGATTGGTGCGTTTTCATCTGCTTCACAATCTAAAACAAGAAAGTCAGCAGGAAAAATAAATTTATCCACTCTTACCAGAATATCTTCGATTTTTCCTTCCGGATGAACGTAAGAGCGGTCTGCCAGCTGTAGAATTACTGTTGTGGGTCGAGCTTTTCCAATACCAAATTTCTGAAAAATAGATTTTGGCATTAAATTTATACTAGCACCAAGATTACAAAGTGCCTTACCCACATATTTATCTCCGATTACACAAGGTATGATGAAGCTCCCCAGATCCTTCTTTTTCTGGGGTGGATGCTTGTGCAGAATACTCATGCATCCTTCTGTCATCTTAACCGTTTCAAATTCCCCAAGTCTAGATTTCTTCGACATGGCATCCTTGAGAAATTTGGCATAACCGGGCATCTCCCTAACGGCATCTAACAGTGGGATGTTGATATGAACCTGCTTAAAAATATCATAAATCTTTTTAAGCTGTGATTCTTGCTTGAATTTCTGTAACCGTTGAGGAAAAGGAGGTGGGAGACGATAATCAACAATACGTCCTTCCCATTGCATACGGATCTGAGGAGGTTTGGGTTCATCATCTTTCTCCTCTATCGCTTCTGCTGTCGTGACGGGCTCATCAGCAGCAGGCTGTTTGTTACCTGTCGGGGCAACTTCCTCGGCAGGTGATTCCAAGGCTGGTTTCTTCATTATTTCAACTTCCTTCTTTGGCCCTGGTAGTTTCTTTCCACTCCTAGTAGTAATGGCTTTACACTGCTCATGTGTGGGCTGCCTAGCATTTTCAGTATTGCTAGGAAATCCGCCAGTCTGCCTTGGGTTGATATGCTGGGAAACCTGACCCATCTGTGTCTCCAAAGATTTCAGAGTAGCTTCATGATTTTTCATCCGCATCTCTGTTTTATCCATGAATGTCTCCGTCTTTTTGACAAATTGATTCATGTTCTCAATATAAGTTCCTGTCTGAGACATAAATGTAGCAGAGTCTATTCCAGTATATTGTTTGTGGCAGCTGGTGGTTGTTGTTGCTGCTGCTGCGGTTGCAATTGCTGTCGAGTCAGCAATCTAGGTCCTCCCTGATTCTGATTATTGTGTGCTTGAGGATTCAGGGCATTATTAGGATTACTCCAAGAAAACTTGGGATCCTTTCTCCAGCTAGGATTGTAGTTGTTGGAGTTGTAAATCTGCTTATTGTAGTTTCCAACATACTTTCCCTCTTCTAACTGTATAGGACATTCATCCGAACTGTGATTTCCTTCACAAATTTCACATACCTCTTCGACAACAAAAACAGGCTGTGAATCATCGTTCAAGAGCTTTTTCATTGCCTTAGTAAGGTATGCCACTCGTGATTTCATTGTGCTGTCGGCCTCATAATCCCTAACAGCTAGGACTCGTTTACCCCCTCTTCTTGCCGTCGGAAACTGCTCCTCATTCTTAGCCAGATTTTTTAATACTTGCATTGCCTCATCTGGGTCTTTGTCCAGTAGTAATCCGTTTGCTGCTGAATCAATTCGAATACGAGTTTGTAAATTGGCAGCATTATAAAACTTGGTAACCTGGTTCCAGACGGGGAATCCATGCATTGGGCAGTTCCGTAGAAGAGTGGTAAATCTGTCCCAGGCCTCGTGCATCGGCTCGTCATCTTCTTGTTGAAAAGTAGCAATTTCATTACGTAATCGCTCAGATAAGTGTGAAGGATTAAAACGAGATAAAAATTCACGAGACAAATCTGCCCAAGTTCTAATTGAACCCGGCGTAAGTTTATTCCACCAAGTCTTTGCTATGCCCTCAATGAATGGGGAAATAACTGAAGCCTCAGTATCTCCGGATTAACTCCTGGCAGCCTAAACGAACCACAGATTTCCTGGAACGTTTTCAGATGCTCCCTAGCATCCTCTGTAGCAGCACCACTAAATTAACCGGCGTTGTTGATCATGCTAAACATAACAGGTTTCAGCTCGAAGTTGTCAACATCTATATCCGGTAGCGTGGTTTCTAGTTCTACATGATCATTCAACATGTAGTCTCGACAGGACCGTCGTGCGGCAGCGGCAGGCGGGTCGCCGACAGGAGGGATAATCGCTCCATCTCTGGCAGGATTATCAACCTGGGGGTTCCCTTGGTTTTGCATCGTCTCTAACTGTTCCTCAAGGTACTCGTTCCTGGCTAGTACGTGACGAAGTCGGTTCTTAAGATTGAACGAACGTTCGATTTCATGATCTAATGGATACTCAGGTTCTTTTCCTCGTCTCGATCTGTGCATAAACAAGAAACCTTGTGAAAAGCAAAAGTTAAACAAACCAAATTAAAACAAAAAAAAACGAAAAGTGCAGTAAAAGAAAAGGTAGAGTTATGTTGCCAGTCCCTGGCAACGGCGCCAAAAACTTGTTGCATGTAAAAGTGTCTATCGCAATTGTAGTGCAAGTGTACACGACGCAAGTAGTAAAGTGATACGGAAGTATCGGATATCGTCTCCACAGGCACTGGGCTAATAGCTTCACCTTGAATTACTGCACGAGAGTAAAGAAAATATTTAAGATGTTTGTCACGAAAATAATAAAGAAAACTTAAATAAAAGAGTAGAGAAATCAAGATAGAGAGAATGGGCTGGTATTGAATTGCTCAGTAGTGTACGTATTGCTAAGTCTAGGAAATCCAGTTCTGTAGTCGTCCCCGTCGCGGCAGCACCTGTCGCGGCAGCAGTCTGTTGCTTGTCGCGGCAGTGAACACTCAACTCCGTACTTCAAGTTTGGCAAGAATCCCTGCTGTGCCTTGGCCTATCCCTAGGTCCAAGTCTGTCGATAAACACGTCTTTGATAATACCTCTCGGCGTGAATCGAAGGATGAACACCGATGTTGTTGAATTCTTCTTTAGCCACTTAACCTCGTCCTATCCCTAGGTCCGAGATAGTTCAACTATAAACTAGAGATCCCACACTTATTCCTTTCGTATACTTAACTCTCCCGATATTAAGTAAATAGATAACCTCACAATGCTCTCCCGATACTCTTACAAGATGTTAATAATCAGAATAAGAGAACTTGAAGTTTATTTTATTGAACTGAAAATTCCTAAAACAAAAGCAACCCTTGCAACTACTTTACAAAACAACCAGTGGCCCTAAGGGGAATTTAGAACATGCTGAGAGGATGAAAAACGGCTAGGGTTTTTGGGAAGAAGGCTAGAGATAGATGATGTCCCTCCTAAGTCAAAATACATGCCCTTATATAGGCTTTGGGTCCAAGTTTTCTAAAATAGCAAGAATACAAGTTTAAATTAAAGTACAACTCTAATAAAGACTAAATCTTCAGAGAATCTAACTTTAAATCGTCTTCCTTCTTGCTTGGGATTTTCTCTCCTTGAACTTTGGGCTTGGCATTCCTTCTGATCTAGGGCTTGGAAAAATATACTGGTTTTCCACGACAGACGGGCTTAATTTTCTCTTTCTGTCGAGGTCCACTTTGCTTCTTCTCCTCAAAACTGCTGTCGTCCTCTGCTGTCACGGCGGCAACCATGGCAGCATCTTCCTCCTTGACTGCTTGTCTAGTTCCAGCTCTTCTGCTTCACTGCCTAGCGTCTGCTTCTCCATCTGCTACAGCAGCAACCTGCAAAAGCAACCAATTTCAGTAGAAACTGTGCTATTTAATATATTTGTGATGTCTAACTGTAAACTGACCTAAATGCAATGGATTATGCTTGAATGCAGCAGAAATATAGGTTAAATAGGGGTAAATAATAGAACTTTTACACACTCAACAACCCGCTCAGCATCCTCTCGACTACTCTTCCTCAGAAACCCAAATCTGGATCCGTTTCTAGCTAATTTCCGGGGGATGAACACATCCACCTCCACCCCGTGACGATCAAACACCTGTCATACCCCTTTCCAGTGAATGGATGTAGAGAGATTTCGCACAAAAACTGTTCATACCTTCCGGTTACCAAACTCCGACAACATACCCCTTTAGCTCTATGTTATTATGAGTTTAGAAATTTGATTCTGTATTTGAGCTTATTATTATTATTATTATTATTATTATAATTATTATTAAGCTAAATATAAAAAGCCAAAAAAGATTATTATATATTAAATTAAACAAATCAAAGCCCATATAAATAATTAATCCACAACCAGATAAATAATGCAAGCCCAAGTATCTTATTACAGTCCATTTACAAATAAATAATAATAATACAACAAGCCCAAATAAGTAACTAAATTACAAAAGCCCAAATTTGCTCTAGCCCTAAATGAAAAACCCTAATATGGTATTTTTATCCTTGCTGCCGACCTAATCTCAACCCTTGGATCAAGATGGAAACGGGCGGCCAAGATCAGGAACGGGTGACCCTTCAGCTTCTCACGCGCCCCACGCACGACCGTTTGGATACCCCACGCCCGAGAGGTCACCACGTACAAACTCTCTAGATCCTTCTGGTGGTTGGATGTCGGCAACATGGCTTTGGAGGTACGAGTCTGAATCGTCCGTGCTGAAGTCATCCCAGCCGTTGATCCGATCTCCACCAACAGCCCAGATTCTGCCACCTCGGCTCTCCTCTGGTCCTCTCTCTCCAGCAACAACGCATGCAGCAACAAAAACAGAAAATCAAACTATGACAAAAACTACATATGAATCGCGATAAAAAGGACAAGGGAAAACACAGCCAATAGGAGATTTTAGCTCTTTCTTCTTTTATATTAAAAATTGAAATTCGGTTATATAAAGCCCGAAACCAAACGATTGTAAAAGGGGGGGTTGATTCGAGCAATAAAAGGAAGAAAAGAAAGAATTTCAGATATATCTCCGATTTTCTTGCATTCGAGAGTATTCAAAGTGGTTTAGGTTTTTTACCTTCGGTTTGCGAACTCCCTTTCCAGTCGGCCCTACTTCAGACGTTTCGTCTTCTATGTGATCGACGCTGCTCTTCGTCGCCGATGAGCTTTTTGGCTCTCTCAAGGCTGTAAATGGGGAGACGGATGAAGTGGTAACCGAAAGGGTTTTGGTTTTCTTGAAATGGAGGGGTATTTCGGTTTTGAGGGGAAAAGAAGGGCCAGATCTGGTTTGAGATCGAAAAAAGGCTTGCTTTTGGTGTTTTGAGTTTGCCGGTCGCCGGGAAATGGCTACCGACGCGGTGGCTTTCAGCAGATGAGAGGAGAAAGGGGAGGTTTCTTTGGCTTTTCAAGAATTGGGTAAGAAAAAAACTCTAATTTTGGCTTAAAATTGTATCTTATACCTTTTTATTTTTTAAATGGAAAAATCACGTTTTAAGGACCTCTGCCCTGCTTTAATAACACTCAAAGTGTTTTCGTACTCCTAAATCACATGTTTCGTCCCTTCGCGTGGGTAAATCACACTCCTGGCCATCGAGATCTTGAAATGATTTTCAATCTCGTCCCTTTTTACTTAAGTCTCTGTTTTTGATTAATTTAGCCCTTAAATTTTGTTTCTTTACATTTTGGTCCTTTCCAATATTTAGATCCCTCTTTTATCATGCATGTTTATTTTTTATTTCGCATCCTTAAATTTCCAGTTGTTATTTTCTGTTGATATTACTTGTTTATTTCATTTCTGATGTGGTCGTGGTTTTATATAATATGTGTTTTTATGATACGTGGTGTATTATATGATATGTAGTTTATAATATGTACAACGTTTCTTAGAATATAATATATGTTTTTATATTTTAATGATATGAAATATATGATATTTTTATATATAATATATAGTTTACAAAGTATTTCATATAGTCTTTTTTTATAAAAGTTTACAATATATACCATTAGTATGATATCTTCATAATATGCGTATATATACTTATATTTGGGTTGAGCTCAATTTAGTAATTTGGGCCTTGCTATGTTTTAGGCTTGTTTTGGGCTTTGTGATTTGGGCCTTTATAGGTTAGGTATTGGGGTGGGCCTTGTGTATTTACATTTATACCTTTGTTTACCATCCTTTAATTGTCATACATGAAGCCCATTTGCTTGTTAATTAATTAATTTAAACCTTTAAAATGAGGTATTCATTAACCCCGATATTTGTGTCGGAACAATCCTAACTCAATAGATGTTGGCCAATATTTGGGTTAATCCTTACCGTCTAAAGGTAAACGACAACTAAAAAGGACGAGACTACGACATCATATCTAAATGCTTGCATCATGCATAAAGGTGACGTACGAGATCCAAACCCTAAACTAACACGACAGTCAGTCTTATATGATGTCGATTTATTCTACGGTCCGGTGAACCGTCATCCTTTTTAACTAAAAGGTCAATTAATGCTAAAGCCCCAATTTGATAAAGCCCGTACCATTTAAGTCAAAATTTTTAGTTAAGAACATCAAATTAAATTCACTTTAAATCTTAAATAATTTCTATCGATTAAAGGCAACCAATATTGTGGTACCGATTTTTAGGTGTGATGGGGTGCTAACCCTTCCCCACACGTAACCAACCCCGAACCCCTTTTAAATTGAATCTTTGGTTTTTGTGTTGTCCGACCTACCTTAGTGGCCGGTGGCGACTCCAAATTTTTTATTATTTTCCAAACTCGAATTTTTAAAAGAGAATCCCCTTTTAATTGATTTCCTAAAAAAAGTGGGACACCTAAAGGTTTTTCTATAAAAGAGGTCGTTACAGTTTGGCGACTCCGTTGGGGACAAATTTTTGTTTTTACAAAACAAAAAAGAGAGTTATGCCAATAAAACACTTGTTGCCTTTAATCGATGGAAACTATTTAAAACTTAAAGTGAATTTAATAAGTTTGTTCTTCCTTGAAATATGACTTAAATGGTACGGGCTTTGAAAATTTGTGGCATTCGAATTAATTCCTCATTTAATTTCTAAGGAGTCACCGACATGTGCTGCATCATGATCATTAAGCTTCATACCCGAGCTATACCCTTTAAGTGGGAGTGAAACGCCCATACCCACGTAAGTATCCCTCCACGGGTCGGTAATTCACTTCCGAAATCTACGCCTTTGACACGTGAGCAGCCCTCCACATCATTAGGTCATGCTTTCCCTCGAACCGAAACCAATTCGCAAGTCTGTAATGGGCTAGAATTGGGGTTCTTGTCACCTTAGTAGGTGATAAGATAGGTTCGGGTACCCTTGTTAGAACCGAACTCATGTGTGAGAATATAAGAAGTCCACCCCATTAGAGCCATGCGGATAACCATAGAGCTTAGAATGGCTAGGGTCGTCTTGTTAATTGCTTGACTTCTTTATTTTGTTTGTATTTAATTTTCCTTGCTTTCTAATTTACGTTTATCTTGTAACTAACGCGTTTTCTTTTTTATTCTTTCCCCTTTATTTTGCATATTTCATCATGACATAAAGAGCACATTGAGTTGGAAATAGTTTGAAATTAAAGACTTGATCAGTGGGAAATCTGGTCCGCAACAATAAAGAGAAGGATCTCAACATACAAATATAGCCATAAGGAGAGCAACTACATGATTGGGTTTTTGAGACAAGAAAGGCTTTCAAAGGCAAAAAAAGGCCACCTCACATATTTGTTAGACGTTCCAGGCAAGTGACCAATACTTCAAATCTTGGAGTTCAACCTACATTTCTTCTATGATTGGCAGCTTTGATTTGACTACAACAGTTGGGAAATACCGAGTCTTGCAAGGAAATTAACGAGAACCACACCAAACAAGAACTAAGCTTTCCGGGGTAAGATCAAAAGTTTCTTGGGCACTTTGCCATCTTGGGTCGAAAATCAAGTCTCAACCTAGAAAAAAAACTAAAAGTCAGAGGGAATTCTGACCTCAGCTCTGATACGCCTTGAAGGTGGGGTTCATTGAGACCCTTTCAAAGAGCAAGTCAAGAGTACCAAGCATCGACAATGGATCAATCATAATTCGTCGCCTACACCACTTGGGGGTAGGGCCGAGAGTTGGAATATTTGTTAACGTAGATATGAGAGAACGCCCGATTCCTAGCGAAAGATCCTTCCAAGAAAGAAGGAGGGATTGTGTGAATCTTGAAGAAAATCGTCGACCTAGATGCTAGCTTGAGAACCATATATAGTGGGTTTCATTCGATCATTGTAACAGACCAAGGTTCCCATCGATACAAGTCATTTAATGAGGATATTTGCTGAACTCAGTGTCGCTCTTTGCATACATTCATATGTTCATAAGTAGCATTATTTGTGACGTGTTTAATTTCGATTTCTTGTCCTGTTCAATTCTCTTTATGCATATTCATAGCACTTTGCATATGAAATGTTGATTCGAGAACAGTTCGAAATTTAAGACTTTCATAACGGGACAAAGGATCTATAACGATGAACAAATGAATCTCAAAGCCTAGGGTTGATCACAAGATGAGCAAAGGCAAACTCACCTATCGGCGAAGAAGGAACTCGAGTTTCAATTATGCCTTGTATCGAAATTACTTTTCTTTTCTTGTCGTGACGAGACCCGATCTTCGTTATGAAAGTTATTAAATGAGAATGTTCGTTAAATTAATGCACCTTTGCATTCAATTATACCTTTTGATTGATTACCTTTAACCATGTGTTTCGTTGTACATACAACACATTCATTCATTCATAAAACAAATAAAATTAATGTCCATCAAATCAATGCATATTTGCATTCAATTGTACATGTCTGTCCGATTACCTTTAATCATCTATCCTTGTTGTGCATACAACACATTACATGCATTATTCTTTGCATACTTGTTTTTAAGTTATCTCATTTTCATACATATGATACATTGCATACATTAATCAATCATGGAATTAATTGCGAGAAATATCATGGTAAAAAGTGAAAGTTTAATCTGCAATCATTCCTCATTCATACGTTACCCGTTTGCAAACCTGAGCAATGGAAGAGAGATTGGCCAAGGTAGAGAAAGGGCAGAAGGACCTCGAAACTCGTTTGGATGGAGTCAGTAAGAATATCAGTAGCCAAATTACGCAACCGCAAGCTTCTATTATTTCTCAGATGACTGACCTGTTATTGAAGATGAAAAGTGAGGAAATAGTTTTTATGGATAGCTCAAGCTTTGAAGAACACGAGGGTACTGCATCCCATGTGAAGGATCAACCAGAAGTACCAAATCCCGAAAAAACAGTCTACGCTAATCTCACATGAGTTTCTTCCAATCCTGCTATCGGGGCACCTGTTAGCTGCCACGGAGGAACCTCAACGAATTAGATCATCGACTTAGGGGCAGGGTATGAGGATGAAGTGGATAGGATTAAGGTCGAGATGGAAGAGAAGCGTGCATAGAGGTTCCGTTTCTTTGAAGAAAGATTCAAGATCTTACAAGGGGCGGATGAGCAAATGAATGATGCCAGTGATTTGAGCCTTGTAACGGATTTAGTCCTTCCGCCAAAATTCAAAGTTCCCGATTTTGAGAAGTACGACGGAACAACTTGCCCTTTAGCGCACATTGCTATGTACTTGCGAAGGATGACAGCTTTTATAAAAGATGAGAAGCTACTCATTCACTGTTTTTAGGACAGTTTAACTGGTTCCGCAATCCGTTGGTATACTCATCTTAGTCGAGTCGACATCAAGTCATGGAGATATCTTTCAAAAGCCTTCATCGGTCAGTACAAGCATGTAACTAATATAATTCCAAATCGGCTCATGCTACAAGGTTTGGAGCAAAAGCACAATGAGAGTTTCCGTGAGTATGCCCAGCGTTGGCGAGACGTGGCAGCTCAGGTGCAGCCCTCACTTCCAGAAGATGAAATCATTCCTATGTTTGTAGACACTCTAAAAGGAGTCTTGTTTGGTCGCTTGATCAGCAATCCCGCCAATAGCTTTGTGGACATGGTCATGACGGGAGAACATATTGAGGATGCTATTGAGAAAGGGAAGATATTGGATCCCCATAGCACAACCGCCCACAAGGGGCACGAGTCCCAAGTTCATTTGGTGGGCTCTCACCCAAACAACCAGTCTTATGGCCGCTACCATAATCAAGCATCATGGTATGCAAAGCCTCCAAGGGTTCTTCACCCGGTTTCTATGTCGTACACCGATTTTCTCCCAATGCTTATTGAGAAGAAGCTTCTGACCCCAGTTCAGTCCAAACCAAAGGATACTCCCTATCCTGAAGGTTATAATGTGAATTCCGTATGTGACTACCATGTGGGAAGCACGGGCCACACCACGGAGAATTGTGGAGCACTAAAAAACAAAGTTCAGGGACTGATCGAGGACGGTCTGTTGAAGTTTTGAAAAGAAAGAAGGATGAGCATGACTTTTGGGAGGTGTTGTTTCCCGATTATTCAGGAGCTCATGTGTTTCGGTTTTCTTTCATGTTGCATTTTCTCTTGAAGTAATGCATCGAACAAACATTGATATCATTTGCCCGAAGATAGCAATGATCTTTTTAAGGGCACTTGTTATGTTTGCGGATTTTCTTTCTAATGAAAATGCATTTTGCTTAAAATACAATGACCTTGAAATCATATATATGTATATCCCTCCTTACCTCCGTAGGTCCTCGGATATCACACGCATGATGCGACATTGATTCTAATGAAAGAGATCGATCGAATGCTGTAATAATGATAAAATGTGATTTCTCGCTCCGTCCGCTTTGGTCGGTAAAACGAGAGAAGCGAGATTACTATTCCTTCGATGATGTTCGGTGATAAGAAAGTCTCCTAGGAAAGCCCAAATAGAGTTGCTTGAATGTGCCTAAAAAGGATCATTTCAAAATAACAAACATTAACAAAAAGCACTCAAATGTTCGAAACCTGGTAATAGGAATTTTCGGATATGAGAATGGAATTTTATGGGCACTCCACTGAAGCCTGAAACTCTTCGCTTCATGAGTGATGGTAATATTTTCAAATCATGACTATACCGAGTAACTTGGGGTATCGTTGTATGCTCCATCTTTATTCTCGAGCCAAAGGATTGTGACGAGTTGAATTCCCCTAAGAAAAAGAAATGAATGAACAAATTGAATAAGTCCCGGAGAGGAATCCTTGAGGACACTGGCACAAAATCAATGGTAATCATAAGCGCACATGTTCCATGGGATAAACAAAATTTGAAAGTTTAAACATACACATGAGTGGAGAAACATGATGAGAACTACAAAGGATAGTAATCGAGCTGATCAAGCAACTACCATAATCATGAGGATGAACCGAGCGATTTGGGAGGAGTTTCAGAACTTCAAATATCGCCACAACATTCAAAGTCTTCGTAAACACAAGCTATGCTTGAAGTGATCATCAGAAAGTTGAATCTAAGACGCTCTTGCATTTGATATCTGGGGCATCCTATTCTGTTTTTCTTTTAATTGGAACTTTGGCTTCAAGGTCCTGTATGTTAATCTGAAAATCCATTCTTCGTTAGAATGACGACCAACAAATTGATATATTTTAAACAAAGAAATTTCCTTGTATTACTTCAGAGATAAATGCATCGCCGTCAGTGAGGACCAAAATTGAGGGGCACTACAGGATGTATGATGATGGAGGACCATTGGGGCATCTTTGTCCCTAGGACAACGAGGGTTTTTGCACATAGGATTTCGAATCAGAATAAATAGGAGGTGACATACGGCTTGGAATTACTTGGTTAATGATTCTGATTGCGACTAAGGTCATTGGACTTAGGAAATGAGCAACACAAGTTGAGGGCAAATTTTGTCAGGACATGTGACTGATGTGTGGTCGTGGCCCCAAGATGATAACCACCAACCCTGGAAAACAGAAACGAGCTAAAGCCATGCATCTTTGCATTCTCATGGCCACACATATCTTTGCGTCATGAAATATGCTCATGCATCATTGATAGTTAGACAACCCTATGTTAGGAGCATGCTAACTCATACCATCATAGCATTTTGTTCATTTTGAACAGGTATTTGAAGATTGGTAAAAGGATGGATCTACGGCTTCACGAGAGGAGAAATAGATCTCATAAGAGCCAGGAGTCCGTTGACCGGTATTAAGATTTTTAATCCCTGATGATGTTTTTCTTAAAATTTTATCCTTCTTAAAGGATGTTTTTCTTAAAATTTAAAATTTCTCAATATTATCCTTCCTAAAGGATGTGTTTTTCTTAAAATTCAAATTTCTCAATGCTATCCTTCCTGAGGGATATTTTTCTCAAAATTCAAATTCCTCAATTTATTCCTTCCAATAGGACATCATTTCTTAAAATTTAAAATTTCACAATTTTATCCTTCCTAAAGGATGTTTTCTTAAAATTCCAATTTCTCAATGTTATCCTTCTTAAAAAATGTTTTTCTCAAAACTCTATTTCTCAATTTATTCCTTCCAAAAAGATATTTTTCTCAGAAATTTAAATTCCTAAATTTGGTCATTTCAAAAAGGACGTTTTCCTCAAAATTCAAATTTCTCAATTTTATCCCCCTTAGAATGTTTTTTTTAATTCAGGTTTCCTAATTTTTAAATTAAAAGAAGAGGAAAAAGAAAAAAAGAGAAAAAAGAAATGAGAGAAAAGAAAAGAATGAGAGGAAAGAAGAAGAGAGGAAGAGAAAAAAACTAAGAGAGAGAAAGAAGAACAAAGAAGGAAGGAAAAGAAAAAAAGGAGAAAAGAGAAAAAAGGAAAAAAAGAAAAGAAGAAAAAGAAAAAAGAAAAAGACAGAGGAGAAGAAAGAAGAAAAGAAGAAGAAAAAGAAAAGGAAAAAAAAGAAAAAAAAGAGGAGAAGAAAAGAAGAAGAAAGAAGAAAGAAAAACGAGGAAGAAGAGAAGAAGAAGAAGAAAGCAAGAAATTGTGAGGATCGACTGATCAGAGAAAATAATCGAACAAATCTGAGATGTTGCAGTTCATGAGAAAAGATTTTGAACCACGACTCCCTATTTGAAGAAACTAACCTCAGCAAGATTAAAGAGCTCCTAATAAGAAGAGCTCGATCGACAAAGGTCAAAGAGCTTATAGCGAGAAGTACTCGCTCAAGAAGAAATAAAAAAATTCATAGAGAGAAAAATTTGCCATTCTTTCAAGGACTTCAGGCGAAGGATTTCAAACTCACCGCATCAGGATTTCAGAGCAAAAGAGGCAGATACTCATAGCTCAAGACTTTGGGCGAAGGAATTCAGACTCGCCACATCAGATTTTCCGAGCAAGAGAGGCATATACTCATAGTTTAAGGTGAAGAATTTCAGATTCACCATAAATCAGGACTTTAGAGCAAAAGAAGCAGATACTCATAGCTCAAAACTTCGGGCAAAGAATTTTAGACTCGCCACACCATATTTTTTCGAGCAAAAGAGGCAGATACTCAAAGCTCGAGGATTTCAGACAAAGGATTTCGAATTCGCCATGTTAAGGTTTTTAAAGCAAATGAGGTAGATACTCGAAGCTCGAGGACTTCGAGGAACAAAGGGCAAATGCTCATAGCCCCGACTATCGAGGCATAAGGGGCAGATACTCAAAGCTCGAGGATTTAAAGCAAAAGAACGGGTGACCCTTCAGCTTCTCACGTGCCCCACGCACAACCGTTTGGATACCTCATGCGCGAGTGGTCTCCACGCACCAACTCTCTAGATCTTTCTGGTTATTGGATGCCAGCCACGTGACTTTGGAGGTACGAGTCTGAATCGTCTGTTCGCAAGTCATCCCAGTCGCTGATATGATCTCCACCAATGGCCATGATTCTGCCGCCTCGACTCTCCTCTGGTCCCCTCTCTCCAGCAACAACGCATGCAGCAACAAAAATAGAAAATCAAACCATGACAAAAACGATAGATGAATCACGACAAAAAGGACAAGGGAAAACACAGTCAATAGGAGATTTTAGCTCTTTTCTTCTTTTATTGTAAAAATAGAAATTCAGCTATATAAAGCCCGAAACCAAACGATTGTAAAAAGGGGATTGATTCGAGCAATAAAAGGAAGAAAAGAAAGAATTTCAGATATATCTCCACTTTTCTTGCATTCGAGAGTATTCAAAGTGGTTTTGGTTTTTTTACCTTCGGTTTGCGAACTCCCTTTTGTGTCGGCCCCTCTTCAGACGTTTCGTCTTCTATGTGATCGACGCTGCTCTTCATCGCTAATGAGCTTTCCGACTCTCTCAAGGCTGCAGATGGGGAGACGGATGAAGCGGTAACCAAAAGGGTTTTGGTTTTCTTGGAAATGAGGGGTATTTTGGTTTTGAGGGAAAAAGAAGGGCCAGATCTAGTTTAAGATCGAAAAAAGGGCTTGCTTTCGGTGTTTTGAGTTTGCCGGTCGCCGGGGAACGGCTGCCGACGCGGTGGCTTTCAGCAGACAAGAGGAGAAAGGGGAGGTTTCTCTGGTTTTTGAAGAATTGGGTAAGAAAAAACTCTAATTTTGGCTTAAAATTGTATCTTATACCTTTATTATTTTTTAAATGGAAAAATCACGTTTTAAGGACCTCTGCCTTGCCTTAATTACACTTGTAGGGATTCCGCACTCCTAAACCACAAGTTTAGTCCTTCCGCTTGGGTAAATCACACTCATAGCCATTGAAATCTTAAAATGATTTTCAATCTCGTCCCTTTTTACTTAAGTCTCTATTTTTGATTAATTTAGCCCTTAAATTTTGTTTCTTTACATTTTGGTCCTTTCCAGTATTTAGATCCCTCTTTTATCATGCATGTTTATTTTTTATTTCGCATCCTTAAATTTCCAGTTGTTATTTTCTGTTGATATTACTTGTTTATTTCATTTCATATGTGGTTGTGGTTTTATATAATATGTGTTTTTATGATACACAGTGTATCATACGATATGTAGTTTATAATATGTACTACGTTTCTTAGAATATAATATATGTTTTTATATTTTAATGATATGAAATATATGATATTTTTATATATAATATATAGTTTACAAAGTATGCCATATATTGTCTTTTTATAAAAATTTACAATATATACCATTAGTATGATATCTTCATAATACGTGTATATATACTTATATTTGGGTTGAGCTCAATTTAGTAATTTGGGCCTTGCTATGCTTTAGGCTTGTTTTGGGCTTTGTGATTTGGGCCTTTATTGGTTAAGTCTTGGGGTGGGCCTTGTGTATTTACCTTTATACCTTTGTTTACCATCCTTTAATTGTCATGCATGAAGCCCGTTTGCTTGTTAATTAATTAATTTAAACCTTCAAAAGGAGGTATTCATTAACCCCGATATTTGTGTCAAAACAGTCCTAACTCAATGGATGTTGGCCAATATTTGAATTAATCCTTACCGTCTAAAGGTAAACAACAACTAAAAAAGGACAAGACCACAACATCATATCTAAATGCTTGCATCATGCATAAAGGTGACGTACGAGATCCAAACCCTAAACTAACATGACAGTCAGTCTCTAGGAATTACTTTTCCCGCATTCAAAATATGTATATTGTGAAGAAGACTATTTGTCTTTACCTTTTTTTTTCTTTTTTCAATCTAAATTGGATTAAATTGGAGGGGTGTAATTATATTCCTATTGTCAGATTTAAATGTCACAGAATAGGTTCGGATTTAAATGTCACAGAATGGGTTTTGTTATATGATGTCAATTTAGTCTACGGTCCGGTGAACCGTCATTCTTTTTAATTAAATGCTCAATTAATTCTAAAGCCCCAATTTGATAAAGCTCGTACCATTCAAGTCAAATTTTCAGTTAAGAACATCAAATTAAATTCACTTTAAATCTTAAATAATTTCTATCGATTAAAGGTAACAAGTATTTTGGTACCGATTTTCGGGCATGATGGGGGTGCTAACCCTTCCCCACACGTAACCAACTCTCGAACCCTTTTTAAATTGAATCTCTGGTTTTTGTCGTGTCCGGCCTACCTTAGTGGCCGGTGGCGACTCAAAATTTTTTATTATTTTCCAAACTCGAATTTTTAAAAGAAAATCCCCTTTTAATTGATTTCCTAAAAAAAGTGAGACACCTAAAGGTTTTTCTAGAAAAAAGGTCGTTACAATGCTGGTGTCGAACGTTGTTCTACGGACTGGTCTACTACTTGCGTTGTTCAAGACGACTAGGCCCCTGCAGTGTGAGTTCACCGTCTCTGGCTTTCATGCCCCATTCTAGTACCGCGTTGCGTCGGCTGGCTCTGGGTGGCTTGACGTTGTGCGCAGGGGGGGAAGACACCTCAATTTCTCACTCGCACTCCTCCGATGTTAGTATATGTGGCTTCCCATTTTGGTGGTACCACTGCACATAGTCGAATTTGACGTCTTGGTTCACAATGGGTTCACAGATGGGCGGCCGCTTGCCATACCTTGTAATCCATTGCCCGACCCAGTTAGCGTGATGATGGCTCCAATGGACTTTTGTCTTCCCATGCCGCGTCAACCGATGTAATTCGTCCAAATTGGATGGCGGCTTCGGAACCCCATGGACGTAGCCAAACTGTCTCAGAACCCGGTCGGTATGATGCCACTCGATAATTTCGTAATTGATTAGTGGCACTATTAGCAGCCAGACGTGAGAGGTGTCCATAATGTCCTGCATAATACATTCCCGAATCGGAGGAGCAGTGAACGGAGTCCACGGGAACTACAATTTTTTTGAACGTGAGTTATATAAAGTTTGATTAGAAAAAAGAATTTGAGGAACTAAAAAAATGGTCCGAATTCCTGACCTCGTCTTGTATCTTGTCGATCAGCAATCTATAGTCTCGCTGTGTATCTGGCAGTCCCTGGTGAGTGAGTGGAAGGCACCACCTGTCATTAATGAAAAAAAATAAAAAAAAATTGTAATAGTTTAAAAAATATTTATAAAATAAATTAAATTAAATAGTTTTAATAGTACCTCCGAATAAGTGAGAATAGGTACGAGGTCGGGTGTCTAGGTCGCGGGCTTAAAAACGACATCGGAAACCAAGCTCAAGACTGCAGCAGTAAAAGACATACTTCGATTGCGGCTTTGTCAAGGTCGACAGTTCTGCAATGCTCTTTAAACAGAAAGGCCAAGACCGCTGGTCTGTAACATTTTTTTCTTGATCGGTGCGATAAAATTTCAATTTATAATCAATACTTGAACAATGTTATACAATAATACATTAAAAATATGCATCTTAGTCCAATTAATCCATTATGAAAAAATAATTAATCATTTAGGACCAATTCTTAACTATTAAAAGTTTTAGGGACTAAACTATAAGTCTGATAAATTAGAGGTCCATTGATGCAATTGATTATACTACAATGAAATTCAATACAATAGTAGCAAGTCTGTGAATTTTCATACTATTCAGAGTTCATTTACTAATCCAATTGAATCATTCTAAATTTAGTGACTAATTTGTGATCAATGCAAACCTTCAATCTAGGCCTTTTAACCAACTTAACTAACCCTGTATCAAAACACCTTGATGTCGTTTCGATACAGGTGTACGATGGTCAACCTGGGTTGACTTTGCCCATTACCCGTATCGATACAGGTAAGCCATGTTTTGGTACTGGTTGACTTTCATTAACTTTGACTCGTTCTGATATAGGTTAGCCTCGTATCTAAACAAGAAATTCCAGTGGAAAACGTTTTGATAAAGCTCCAAACCGTATCAATATGCCATGTTTCTTAGGTTCAATTATGCTTAATCGAATCGATACACCATTACCCTGTATCGATACAGCCTGACCTATAATGACAGAATTTTACTGGTTTTTAATCAAATTGACTTATCATATAGTGTTCAAATGCAATGAAACTTTACCAACAAGGTTATAACCATTTAATCTACAACCATGCCAAATTATAGCCATTCGAATCTATTTACTAGGTTTTCATCTTTTTAAGCCAAACATGCATATTAGACCATTTTAAGCAACCTTTAACAAGCCATTTAGGGTATTTAACTCAGTTACAAACCACAAACTACTTATACATCACGGAAGGGCTAAAAGCAACTTATCAAACTACTTTGTCATCATTCTAGGAGTTCAAAAAGTTAATGTACATTACTCTTAGCTTGGACGTGACTTGACAAAACACCAACTAGTCCCGATCTCGATCCGTTAGTCTTATCAACCTGAAACATATGAACATTGAATGCATTAGACTTATGTGTCTAAGTGAGGTACCCATAAACAATGAATGAATATATCATGTAATGCAACATGACTCACAATCATCAATAATATTATGTCATGAACATAAACATCATTTATATGCTCAATAACAACAATAAATGTCATAACATTAATATTCAATGTAATAGCACGAATGGTCAATAACAATAATCAATATTTTCCTTGGATCGATTCAACCGTATTTGGATACACGAATTCCACCACAACACCAACAATAACAATAATGGTCGTGTCATATTCCCTCCACCACAACAATTGACCAACACACAACACATCCTTACGCCGCATCAATGGCCGAAGCCCAATACACGTACCAATGAGCTCATGAATTCTATGACATGCCAATTGTATCCAATACTCTCGAATCCAAGTTTCAATAATCGATAGTCCAATTACAATATTTCAATAGCAATATATCAATAACAATAGCAATGATTCAACGTAATATCCAATGACAACAATATCAATGCTACGAAAAATGATTCGATGCAATACTTACCAAGACTTATCAATATAGCCATATATGATGTCCTTATGCAATAACCTCAATACAAAGTGTTAACAATACAATATACGATATTCATCTTGGTGCCTTTTTCTCAGATTTGGTCGACCCACTATTCTTGTGAGCCTTTTGAGCACATTCAGTAGCTTTGACTCCATTCACAAGGTTTTGAAAATTGGTGATGCACAAAGCCGTGAATATAAGGCGTAATTCATCGTTCAAACTGTTGATGAACATTCTACACTTCTCTTCTTCTTTCTTAATATATCCAGCCCCATATCGGAAGTACTTGCAAAAGTCGTGAATATACTGCTCGATAGGTCGATCACCTTGCTTTAGATGAAGGAAGATATCACGTCTTTCAGCAAGGTAGTATTCACTAATGTATTTCTTTCGAAATTCTTGTAGGAAGAACTCCCAGTTCATCACCTATGCTTTCTTTCCACAACCTCATTCTGTTAGGAGGTATGTGGGCAAGTAATCCTGTGATTAATTTCCAATGAGTCAACAGATTAGACAAGTTTCTGAACTCTCATCCCCAGTCACTCTGAACTTCTCTCACAGTACCTTCAAACTTAGTTTGCACCAGCTTAAGAAACTGTTGAAATGCAACAATGGCTTGAGACTTATTTTTAAGTAACTAGACCCATGTATGCCTAGTAAATGCATCAACAAATGCAACATAATAAGAAAAACCAGCAGAGGAGACATGTGTAAGACCCCAAATATCTGTAAATATCAATTGGAAAGGAACTTTATACTCTGTAGTAGACTGATGAAACATTAACATGTGACTCTTGCCCATTTGACATGCTGAACAAATTATCAAATAAATTTTATTCAAATATGTTGGTAAAACAACGGTGAATAGTTTACAAATGTTTAACAAGGTATCATGGGCTGGATGCCTCAATCTCCTATGCCAAAGTTTATACTCTCTAGCTTTGGCATTTACTAGACATGAGTCTCCACTATCAACATTATTCAACTCAACAGGATTACATGTTCCTAAATTGATAAAGAAATCAAACTTGTACAAGCCATCCACTTTAGTTCTCTGTAGTAAAAGATCTCCAGTCCCTTCATCTCGAATCTGACACATATGTGCATGAAACTCAAGATACACCCCATTATCTCTAGCAAGCTTAGACACCGAAAGAAATTTTTTAGTAATATGAGGAACATGCAACAGATTATTAAGACCTAAAGTTCGAGAAGAGGTTGCTAAACAAGACTGCCCTACTCTAGAAATATGTAACTGCATACCATTTCCAACAGTAAGTTTACCTGGTCCTGCATATTTTGACCCAATCACCACATTAGTTCCCTCAGGAGTAACATGGTGAGTTGCTCCTGAGTCAAGAAACCATTGACCTCGAGCAGTAGTAACATGAGCTTGTGTTGCATCTTCATTGATGTAACCCCCTAGACCCGCCTATGCGTTACAACGGATCCTAGGAAGTCACATTAGGGTCACAAGAGCGACCCACGGTGAAAATACACATGAAAACATTTTTTTCTTTCTCAAAACACTTATTAAACTGAAAAAAAAATCAACTTCTGTTTAAAATACAATTTCAGGAAATCATTTAAACACATAACAAAAATTTCAGAAAAGTATTTTACAGACACTGACATGAAACCATACATGACCTACAAGCCCCCTAACTATACAGTACCGTACTCCAAAGGCAACACCGAGGGAACTCCGAACACTAATGTCAACATTTTGTCATGCTATATTCTTTTAACCTGCGATAGTAAAAATAACGTGAGCTTGGAAAAGCTCAGTAATATAGAACTACCAAAAGATGCTATAAGCTCATGTAGACATAGTGTAGGCATAACATTTTTATGATGTTCCAGGCAATACTTGTCTCCATTTATGTTTCGCTAATTTAGTGAAGCACTATTCTTGAGGACAACAAGGTTTGTTCTTTCTATGTTACTGAGTATTAAAAGAGAGCTTATTGTTAAGAGAATCAACAAAGTGGCTGGTTGGAGAAGTTAAACCACGAAGCCTAGTGTGTTTTAATAAGTTGCAAATCAAGCATACATAAGTACTTAACATCATATCATATGAGCACATAACAGATTAAATGCAAATGTTCAATGTTCATACAGAAGTTTACAAGAACTACCCTCCAACCTTACACCAATATGCAGTCCCCCAGAACTGCATACAGAAGGTCTTACCCTAGGCCTGAGGCGTAGGAGCCTACCTAAGGGAATGCCTTAGGTCCAGAAAGACTTACCCTAGGCCTGTGGGCGTAGGAGCTTAACAGAAGGGTTTACCAGCTGGATCAGGGCTGTACCTGCAGACACTTCAAATCATATCCCTAGAATGTACCCCCCAAGCAGTACAATTTTGTTCAATATACATAGGCATCAGAATTCAGATGGCAGACATATGTTTAATCACATCAACTAGAATCAGATATTTCAATTCCAGATCAGACATGGGGCATGCTATCAGATGTAACACATCTATGTTCTCAAACAACAATCATGCTTTCAACAGAATAGTCATGCTTTCAACATAATATTCATGCTTTCATCAGTAATATAATCATGCTTTAACAAAAAGGGTAGTCGTGTCCTTAGTTCAGAAATTATCTCATAGATCATACATTTTCATATCTATGATCAAATAAGTGCATTCAAGTGAACAAGCAAAACAGAAATGTAGCACACACGGAACACACTAGGTGGGACAGATAATTTCTTGGAGATACTTAGCATTTACGGAAGGGGACATATTGAACTTTTGACAACTTGAACGGATTTCTGAAACGTGGCCCCTCTTAGAAGGGGTTCATACTAACGGTTTAACCCAGATATTCAGGATGTGATACATCAAGATCTTTGAGAGTTTAGACGCATCATGAGTTATTTAGTCATTTAAGCCTACAAGGGCATTATGGTCATTTTATCACATATGGACATTTTAGTAATTTATACCAACAAAGCATAAACAGTTGCTCAGAAAATTTTATATGCTTATTAGGCTTCCAATCAGGCATTCAGAGATTTCTATGTCAAGGTCTGTCACGATATCGGATACATTCAGGGTTATCTTAATTATTTTGGCCAACGAGGGCATTTTAGTCTTTTTATTATCAGGGGTGATTAACATACATGAATGTGCTTCCTAACACTTAGGGGCACTTTAGCCCTTAAAGTCTTATTAGAGATCTCAGAATTTCATCAAATGCATAACTGCTTGTTTAACTTAAGAGGTCATTTCAGTTATTTTAGAAATTGGGATAAATCCACCATTTTCGTCAAATTTTACTATTTAGCACCTCCATCGTTTACGTACCCGATACAGATTAAGTCGTCCTACCTCTCTGGCCCTTTACAGACGATTCATTCTTTACAGAACTTGAGGGTATAACATCATTCAAATTAATCAGACATTTCGGTGCTCGAGGGCATTCCCGTCTTTTTGGTCATTACGAACATTCTCATTTAATTCACGCATTACTGTCATAAGGATCGACTTAGGATTTCAACAATATTTCCAGAGAATTCTCATTCATGTGTTATACAGAGTTTGAGGGATTATCCAAGTTTGTATTACACGTATTGCATAATGATGCCGAAGTCTTTCCATTAAAACATACCTCTTAGGTGGTGTAAATTGCATAATCAGGTCGAATGCCGACTTTAGGTCATTTCCTTTATTAGAGGGGTAGTTTAGTCATACTTATACTCCAAGGGCATTTTTGTAATTTCATAATTAATATCTCTCACTCCGTATCATGGGCCTCGATTCTTACACACTATTGATTGAGTTGCGGATTAACTGAATTTAACTATTAGAACTTCTGATACTGTTAGCCCATTAGTAATCTTATTCGGATAATTTGGTCTTATTAGTATCCATACTTATTGCTCGAATCTGATTCAATTTAAGCAGAATTTACAGTATACGTCATCATAAGCATGCATGCGTTAACCGAATATCAGCATGTTCATAAAGCATACAAGGGGTAGTAGTGTATTACCTTAGTTCCGAGCTATAACAGTTGATTCATGACACCTCATTCGATCGCACTCGATCCCAAGATTCGACGGCCCCCAACATCTCAAATTCAAGGGTACCTTGATACCTTCAACGACATAAATTCACATTTCAGTCCTTATTCAGAGAGCTCATAACTAAAATTAAATACATATAAGCAATCTCGGATTCAAGGTCAGATTCGGAGGCTTTCGGGTTGGAGTTTTGCAAAACGGGCTTCAAAAACGGACTCGGAACGTTGAAAACATAAAATAGGAGTTTTCGGAAACTTTGACTTTTTGGTCAACGGTCAAAGTCAACGATGACGTCAGCAGGTCAACAGTCAACGGGGTCAGAGTCAACACTGACGTCAGCAGGTCAATGCTGACATCAGCAGTCAACTGATAAGGGTCAACTGAGTTGACTCGGGCTGACTCGGGCGAGTTGACTCGGCTGACTCGGGCGAGTTGACTCGGTTGACTCGGGTTGACTCGGTTCAGATTTTCAGATCGGTTAGACGGGTTGGGTTAACGGGTACGGTTTGGGTCAGACTCGGGTTGGCCGGTTCAGGTCTGGTTCACAGGCCGACCGATCTAGCCGATTCAGACCGGTCCAATTACCATGCGAATTTGCTTCGTCGGCAGGTCACCTGAGATAGTCGTCGGAGACGTTGGTTTGCGTCGAAACTGCCGGAATAGAGCGTTTATCAGGCCCAAAAATAAAACCCATACATCAAAAACATAAAATAGGCCGGAATCATGTCGGAAATTACCGAAAATGCCAAAATCTCGTCGGAAAGCTTAAAGCTCCGATGAGCATCTTACCGGCGTCGAACGGATGATCGGTTGACTGGGTTTTATCCGTCGTGACGTGGGGAACCCAGATCTGGTGGCCGTGACACGAACGGGCGGCGAGGATGGCCGAAAATGGCGAAAAAGAAAGGCGACGCTTGGGTTTTGACGGACTTCAACCGGTTCTCCACGGCGAATGGCGGCACATCACTGCGCGTGGAGGGCTGGGTCACGATCGGAGCAGGGTGACGGTCACGCCGGTGCTGGCGGTGCACGCCACGGCCCGGCGGTGGCGGAGTGACAGATCGAAGATGGGTTGATGGGGTTAGGGAGAATTTTTTCTGGAATTTTCTCAAAAAAATTCCAGATTCGAATCATTTTCCAGGGGTAGGTGAAGGGTTGGGTTATAAAGTCTGATTCATATCTTTTAGGCTTAACTCTAATAGCCAAACTAGATAACCCTTGACAGAAATGAGTCATTGACTCAACGGTTTAAGCAAAAGGACATTTAAGGGGGTGAGGTCTTGGGTTCAAACCCTCATACAATCACCATTCTCTTCTTTTTCTTTGTATTATTTTAATTAAAAAACGGAGTGTTACAATTGACCTCTGCAACCATCTTTTCTGAGCAGCTGCACCCTCCATCACACAGATTAACATTCTCAGACTTCAGCTTCACCTCAGACTTGTTACTAGAGGCAGTCACCCCAGGAAAAGACTAGTCAAACTGATACCAGCACCTATCAACTAAGTGACCAGGTTCCCCACACAACTGACACAGTAAACGAGACCTCCCTCTACCTCTACCACCTGGATAGGTGGAGAACCGACATGGGGGTTGAGTAGAGAAGCCCCTATCACCATTAGAATTACCATTCCATAAAGAAACCACATGTGCAACATTTGCACTAACAGACCCCCCCCCCCCCCCCCAAACTGATCATACATGTTTTGTTGTGCTTTAGCATCAACTAAAACAGAAATAACCCCACCTAAAGTAAATTGTTCCCTTCTAGCACTTATCACGGCAACAAAGGGTTTATAATCAATGGGTAAGCCATTTAGTATAGTAGCAATTTTCTCAATGTCCAAAATCGGGCTCCCACAAGCAGCAAGAGAATCGCAAATTTCTTTTGCTTGAGCAATATAAGTCTTCATCCCTAAATCCCCTTTTCTAAGAGAACGCAACCGACAATGCAAATTCATAACAGTAGTAGTAGATTTACTATCAAAGAATTCTGTAACAGTCTTCCAAACATCAGCTGTAGTTTCTACACCCACAAATTGAGGTAAAAGATTAGAAACTTACAGTGGACAAAAGCCAGGACGCGAGTGCATTGTCTTGCACAATGAATTCTTCATACTCCTCATTTTCAACCATGTGGCCATCAGCATCACGAACCATCTCCGGAGGTGCTTTGAGTTTCCCTTTCAACAGCTTTTCAAGTTTGTGATTGCGAACCGTGAGAAGAATCTGCTGCTTCCATAGAAGGAAATTGCTCTCGTCAAGAACAAGATTGATCCGCTTGTTTGTGAATGATTTAACCTTCTTGGAGGAAAAAACAGTCGAATCCTCCCTATCAGCTTCAATAATCGAACCGGGAGCCATCGAATTGAATCGTCAAGCAACGATGAGACCAAAAAAGGAAAGAACAAGAAAAACCCACGAATTGAAGAAGAAATGACAAGGAAAAATCAAAGCGAATCGAAGCAATTAAAGCCCACGAACCTCGGCGACTAATACCATGATGAATTAGTGTTTGATTCTAAGTAGAAAATGAAGAAGAAGAAGAAGAACGATAACCAAAGAAGGTTAATCTGAAGGAGTAAGAGTAATCTGAAGAAAAGAAAGGCTATCGTTTTATTCATACTTTTAACAAAGGTCATACATCACTTATATAGTCCATAAGTAACTAATAGACTAACAGCCCAAGGAGATTACAAAAGGGGTTACAACAGACTTAACAAATTTATTCTCTTCAACTAACAGGTCAACCAAGGTTGACTTTTATTCTCAACACCCAACAATAGAAAGAGTGAGAATCAAAGGATTCAAAATTGGTCAAGCATGACAAGCTTATCCTCAAATTGATCAAGAGTTTGAGGAAATTACTTTCAATTACCTCTCACGAGAAGAAAACCAAATAATTGATGTTCTAGCTACTTTAGATGCAATGTTTAAAGACAATAAAGAAACTCACATAATATCAATCAAAATAAGCTTTAACGAATCACCAACTTATTGTTATAGTATTGAAGAGAAATAAGATGATATTATATGCTGATATAGGTTGCTAGAGAGAATAATCTTATATAATGCTTTAAATTTGAATAATGAATGCTGAAAGAAGTATTAAGAACAATTCGACACCTTGTCGTTCAAAGATGAATGATGCAGTAGAAGTGACCAACAAAAACATCAAGAAAATTGTTCAAAAAACGTTTCAAACTTATAAAGATTGACATAAATATATATATATATATATATATATATATATATATATATATATATATATATATATTTGTATTCATATCTTACCTCTGCACCTACATCTGCATGGACGACCCATTTTCCCTTAGTTTATGGGATAAAGGTCATCTTGTCAATCGAAATTGAAATCTCATCTCTCCGAGTTTTGATGAGGCAGTAAGTAGAAGTTGAATGAGTTCATGTTAGATATGATCCACTGAATCTGATAGAAGAAAGGAGAATGATAAAAAATTAATCATACAAGAAGGTTCAATCAAGAAAATTTTGTAAGGGGACTAGTGTTAAGGAAGATTCTTCTCATCCAAAAAAAAATTGTCGAGGAAAATTGATGTCAAATTAGGAATGAATAGGGGTGTGCGTTCGATTGATTTGAGCCGAGTCAAAAAATTCTGAGTTATTCGAGTTGACGTGTCATATTTTACAACTTAAACTTTATTTAAAAAAATTTCGATTCGAGTCGAGTTTTTGAGTTCCTATACAAATTTAATTGTAATTATTTATCATTTTATAGTACAATTTGAATCTAATTTAAATGAATTTCTCTATTCGTATAATATATGCATTTATATTTCTTCATATTTTTCATATGTAGCATATATTTCTTTATATCGGTATATATATACAAGAAAAAATTGATAGACTTGACTGGAACTTAAAAATCAATCCACTAATTTCTAAAAATTTCGAGTTATTCGAATTTCCATTTTACAACTCAAACTTTATTTGAAAATTTTTCAAGTTGAGTTTATCAAATTTCGAATCGAGTCAAGACGAGTCAGATTTTTCGCCTCGAATTCAGTCAAAAAATTTAATTTTTCGAGTTAAGTCAAGTTTTGTTCACCCGTAAAAATGATCTTATGTTGTGAAAATGTTTTCTTTTGAGCAGCCTTGGTATTAACTGAGTTGGACGAAAATGAGCTTTCTGATCATGTAAACTAATATTTTTTAGGTTCATGATTTTAGGTAGATTTTAAAAAATAGTTAGTTTTTCCTTTATTTTTTATATTGATTATAATAATCCCAAAATCTGTTTGACTAACATAAACACAA
Source organism: Hibiscus tridactylites (assembly GCA_958450335.1). Lineage (NCBI taxonomy): Eukaryota > Viridiplantae > Streptophyta > Magnoliopsida > Malvales > Malvaceae > Hibiscus > Hibiscus tridactylites. The sequence continues at coordinate 22,889,729 of OY288268.1, read as the reverse complement.
TTTAAAAATATAAAATTATAACAAATATTTTTTTTAAGTATATGGAAATTTACTTATTTTTTTAATAATTTTAAGGTGGGCACAAGGTAATATCGGTTTAAAAATTATTTATTTTTCAGTTATTTTTACTTACTATTTTTGTATAATGATGTGGTAATTTTTTAAGAAATTTGGTTTAATCTAAAGTTTATAACTAGTATAATTAATTTGATTTCGAATTTAAGTTTTTTTTGTTCTATATCAAATGGGATTGTGTGGTGTAGTGTGGTTAAGCATTTGGTGGATTTTTCGGACCTAGACTCCGAAGTCCAACCGTCCAAATTCAATCTTTTATTTTTTTTAGGGTAAACTACTTATTTGGTACCACATTTTTACACGTGTTTCTGTTTTACTATCTCAAGATTATTTTTTTGGCAAAATCATACTTAACTTTACGTTTTGGTTCTATTTTGCTACCCTACCGTTAAAAAATTCATGGCATGCTAACTAGGAGAGAGAAAATAATGTGGTAGCTTGTCACGTGTGATTTTCTCTCTCCTAGTTAGTTTGTCAATTTTTAATGGTAGGGTACCAAAATAGAAAGAAAAATATAACATTAGATACCATTTTGCCAGAAAAAATAGGTGGAGTACTAAAACAGAAACAAAGTAATAGGTTGGGTACGTTTACCCCTTTTTCAACAAAGTAAATGGTGACATATGTCATCATATTATGTTGACACGTGTCACTAACATAAATTATCACAAATGACTAAAATGAAAACATAAGCTAATATTGATGTGTAAAATAATTTTTTAAAAGATTTATGACCAAAATGAAATCTTTTTAAAGTTAGCAACCACTAATATAGTTTACCCTAAATTTTACTTTCATCGCACCTACAGAAAAAAAAAGATAAACACCACAATCCTGCTATGCCCAAAAACAACCCCTAGAGTGGGTCACGAGCGTCACTCACGCGTCACTATTATCGAATCCACTTTTCTTTTTTCATTGCCAATATTAATATTATTTAATAAGAAAAATGAAATTCCAGTTCCAAAAATGAAATCCAAAATTTTGGTTTTAAATTAAAGTTGATAGATGAAATGGACCCGTCATGTTATAAAGAACAAAAAGGATGGGTACGACATATTATTATGACTAAAGTAACTTTTAATGTTTATTCATTCTTGATTTTTACATCCTATCTGTAATAATAATAATAATAATAATAATAATAATAATAATAATAATAATAATAATAATAATAATAATAATAATAATAATAATAATAATAATAATAATGATGATGATAATGATAATAATAGTAGTAGTAGATTGTCCAATTTTCGATTTAATATATGATACTATTTAGTATTTAACCTATACATCTTTACTCTTATGTTACTCTTATATACATGGGTAGAATAATAAAATATTTTAAAAAGTAGATGTAAAAATATATGAGTAATTGACAATCTGAAAGGAAATAAAAGTTAAAAAGAAAACAACTCAATTACATAAATTATTTTAGATAATGTTTATGAACTATTTAAATTTCTTCACCCTTAAATTATATGATAGTGTTTAAACACGATTGAACTCACTTTTTGAATGTTGAAATAGTAATTATGTTAACTGAATTAAGATTCGGATGGTGATAATATAATTATTTTAAAGGTTTAATGGCCCTTTTGGCCTATGAAGTATACACAAAATACCGAACTGCCTATTAAAGTATTCTTTGGGACATTTTACCCCCTAAACTTTTTTTGCTCGGCGAAAGAAGTATGATTTATTAATGTAGACATCATACAATCACAACCCAGTTGTAGACCTCGTTAGAAAACTCTCTAAACCTAAATGGAGGAAAATAGTACACCACAACCGGGTAAAAACAAGAAAAAAAATACTAGAACACGATCACTGCAATATAGCACGGAGACAAAAACAAGGCCTAACCCCACCACCCAGCAAAGCATGGCCGACTGCACCAACACACAACCAACAACAAAGCAAACCAAAGTCATAAATCACTTAAACTACCAAAACTAAACTTCTTCCGGTGTAACAGACCAAACATAGACAAAGCAACCAGACATATAGACGTAACTCAGATCAAAGACAAGCTCAAAATAATGCCGCACAATCAACACCTTTCTTTGCCAACACATTCACAAGAGCATTAGCCTCCCGAAAAATATGGTGAAAACATGCATTCGGCAAAGAAGCACACAGAGAATCGATATGCACAAAAATATCTCATAGTCTCCATGGGCGTCGATGTGAATGCAAAATACATCTGATAGCAACGCTAGAATCCGACTCAACAATCAAAGGTCGATCAGACCACCCAGACTCAGACACCATAGATAAGGAAAAATTGATAGCCTTTAATTCAACCACTGTCAAATCCAAAATGCCAAGAGGGCCAGAAAACAACGCTAAAATCTTCCTCGAGTCATCCCAAAGCACTCCACCATAACCAGCCGGTTCAGGTTTTCCTCTCGCCGAACCATCCACATTAAACTTTAGTGATCTACAAGCCGGCAACTCCCATTGTACATCACATTGCGAAGACCGAGCAGCCCCCAAAACAACACAATCTCTTGGACATCGCCACCAAGCCGCCTCCACAACATTTAACTTCTCATTCAGGACTCTCACCCAAAAGAATGAGCGCAACTTAATCAAGAAAAAAATTTCTTCACATGTCATATGCTTCTTGTTAAACACCAATTCATTACGCGCTAACCATAATGACCATAACAACTATGCCACACTCCAAAGCCACTACTTATGCTTCTTACCCGAAAAAGAACAAAGACAATCTGAAGCTAAAAACTCTGATAGAAATTAAGGAAACACCAAGCTAACCCCCCACCACTCCACGAACTAGCACCAAATTGAGTGTACAAATGGACAACAATACAAGATATACTATATCCCGTCCTCGCTCAAAACATAAGGACCCTGATTCGCCGATAAAACTATGCCCGATGACGTAAAAAAATAAAACATAGGTAATCATTGTAACTAAACAAACCACAAAAAGCCTGCACATGTGGCGGGACAGACACCTTCCACGCAAAACAAGTTCCAACAGCATCGTCACCAACCTTATCAAGCAATAAAAGATGCGACAAAGTTTTTATTGAAAAACATCCATGACAATCTAGTTTCCAAATCAAAGTATCAACCACAGAAGCTTGCAACACTGTCGCTGACACCAATTGCACCAAAGCAGCAAGTTGGCAAGATTCAAATACCCATAAGTCTCGGTAAAAAAACATGTGCCAATTAAAACGAGACAAAGAACCAGCGGTAGCATAACCACAAACCAACGCAAGCTTGTTAATGGCGATGGAAAATAAACGCGGGAAAGAATCCTTCAAAGGTAACTCAGAACACCACGGATCAAGTCAAAACAGAACATTCACTCCACTCCCCACCTTCCCAATGTAACTTGATTCACCCATATGAGAAACAATACCCTCACTCATAGAAGTAGCCACGATTTGTCTTCAAATGACAGACATCGAAGACCGATGAGTGGTGTTACTAAAAAACAAAAAAAATCAGATGACTTATTTTAAAAGGGTAAATTGTTGATCAATCAGAACATGCCACGCATCACTAATAAACAAAAAAATCAGCTGACTTATTTTAAAAACGTAAATTGCACGCTAAGTCTGTAAAGTTTTTATTCTTGTTCAATTTAATCCTAAAAATCTTTATTTAACCCGAATTGACCCAAATTTCTTTTTAATTTTTATAAATTAGTCTAATATTTTTAATATGTTGATATTTTTGTTCAATTTAGTCCTCAAAATCTTTATTTAACCTACAATTGACCCCTACTACTTTATATTTTTTTATAAATTAGTCCAATATTTTTAATATGCTATTATTTTTATTCAATTTTGTCATCAAAATCTTTATTTAACCCATAATTGATTCATACTACTTTATAATTTTGTCTAATATTTTAAATATAAGTATATTATTTGTTCAATCTAGTCCTAAAATCTCTATTTAACCCGAAATTGACTCATATTTCTTTATAATTTTTATAATTTAGTCTAATATTTTAAATATAATCACATTTTTGTTCAATTTAGCAAAAAAATCATTTATAACCTGAAATTAACCCCAATTTTTCTAATTTTTATAATTTAATCTAGTATTTTAATTATAATTATATTTTTGTTCAATTCAGTCCAAAAAATCTTTATTTAACCCAAAATTAACCTCAATTTCTTACTAATTTTTATAGATTAGTCCAATATTTTTAATATACTACTATTTTTGTTCAATTTAGTCCTCAAAATCTTTATTTAACCCACAAATGACCCCTACCAGTTTATAATTTTTAAAATTGATTTTAATATTTTAAGTATAGTTATATTTATTGTTCAATTTAGTCCTAAAATATATATTTAACCCAAAATTGACCCATGTTTCTTTATAATTTTTATAATTCATTCCAAAATTTTAAATATAATCATTTTTTTTCAATTTGATCCAGTAAGGGTCAATTTCGGGTTAAATATATATTTTAGGACTAAATAGAACAAAAATATAACTATATTTAAAATATTGGACTAAATAGAACAAAAATATAACTATATTTAAAATATTGGACTAAATTATAAAAATTATAAAGTAGTAGGAGTCAATTGTGGGTTAAATAAAGATTTTGAGGAATAAATTGAACAAAAATAGTAGTATATTAAACATATTAGACTAATTTATAAAATTTAGTAAGAAATTGAGGTTAATTTCGGGTTAAATAAAGATTTTTTGGATTGAATTGAACAAAAATATAATTATAATTAAAATACTGGACTAAATTATAAAAATTAGAAAAATTTGGGTTCATTTCAGGTTATAAATGATTTTTTTACTAAATTGAACAAAATTATGATTTTATTTAAAATATTAAACTAAATTATAAAAATTATAAAGAAATATGGGTTTTAGGACTAGATTGAGCAAATAATATAATTATAATTAAAATATTAGACTAAATTATAAAAATTATAAAGTAGTAGGAATCAATTGTGGGTTAAATAAAGATTTTGATCAACTCTTATCATGGCCGTTGGAGCAACTGGAGCGTCTGGAGCTTATGGAGCATCGGTACAGAAGAACGGCGGCCATGAGAAGACAAGATTCGTCCGCAATCAAAAGAGCAAGGAATCAGGCTGTAATGTATTCGTAAACTACATAAGCAAAATGATACACCAATCCACCTTGAGAGAAGCCTTCGCAGAGTATGGACAGGTCCTGAGCACGTACATCGCCTATCGAAATCCTAAGCGAGTCAACTGCAATCACACCTTCAGATTTGTTAGGTTCGCAAAACAGCAGGAGGCCGAAAGAGCTATAGCAAGAGGCAACAACAGGAGGATGGATAAGTTTTTCATCGAAGTGTTTATGGAGAAAAAATCCGAAAAGACTGCTCGTTTGGCCAGTGATGGAATAGCTAAAGGCCAAAAAGCGCTTGATGCCCAGAAGACAACTAGGATTTTCGGCTCCAAGGTAACTACAGACAGATCCTTTAAAGACGCTGTTAGAACTTGTATAAGGAGGAGAGAAAACAGAATAGAGAAGATAGATTAGAGAGAAAATTGTTTCATAGGTTCAACCCCCCTTGCTTTACAAGCCAACACATTATTTATGCTAGGTAATACTTAGAAAAAGACAAAATCTGTTAATGCTTTAGGGACCCTCCTCTCTCTGATTCCTCTTGGCAGCACCTGCACATTCTCTGAAGTTTTGTCCTCAACCGTTGCCTCACATTGCTGACTCACCCTGGACTCTCCAGCCACCAAATCCTTGACATTGCCTTCCCCTAAAATGGGAACCTTGTCCTCAAGGTTCTGCTTAGGCCCTTCCTCATTAGCTTCTCCTTGGTTGAATAAGAGTGGTAATGGTGTGACCTGCTGCAGTGGTTGCCCTTTACATGGCTTGAGCTGGGACACGTGGAAAACAGAGTGGATTCGTGTAGACTCAGGCAAATCCAACTTGTATGCCACTGGTCCAACGCGTTTCAGAATCTGATACGGCCCGAAGAACCGCGGACCAAGTTTCTGATGGTGTCGCAGTCTCAGTGAGAGTTGACGATATGGCTGTAAACGAACAAAAACCCAACTCCCTTCCTCCAATTCCACTTCCCGACGATGCTTATCGGCTTGATTCTTCATTCTTACTTGTGCTCGGTTCAGATTTCTCTTCAATTCTCGCAGCAACGCGTCCCTTTCATGTAATTCCCTGCCCACATGATCGTTGATAGAACTTCCTTCCAAGTAATCAACGATGGTTGGGGGGTCTCGACCATATAACACCTTGAATGGTGTCATTCCCGCGGAGGCTTGGTATGCCGTGTTGTACCAATATTCTGCCCATGCCAAATAACGTTCCCATTGACTAGGTTCATCCCCTGCCAAGCAGCGCAAATACATCTCCAAACATCGATTTAGTGCTTCGGTTTGACCGTCGGTTTGGGGATGGTAAGCTGAACTCATGCGCAAATCAGTTCCCTGCAGTCTTGCCATTTCCGTCCACAATTCACTTACAAAAATTCTATCTCGATCGCTAACAATAGAGCGTGGTATACCATGCAATTTAATGACACCTTGTACCATTATCTTGGCCACAGATGCACTGTCATAATGTCGAGGAAGAGCAAAGAAATGCCCATACTTGGTGAGCCGATCCACCACAACTAAGATCGCTTCTTTACCGTTAGACTTTGGCAGTCCGGTAATGAAGTCCAATGAAATATCTTCGAACACTTGATTCGGTATGGGAAGGGGCTGGAGTAGGCCTGCAGGTGCCAAACTATCGTTCTTCATTCGCTGGCACACTTGGCACTCGCTCACCAACTTCCGCACATCTTTTCTCATGTTTTTCCAGTAAAAATTAGCCGACAAACGGTGAAAAGTGCGGAGTATGCCTGCATGCCCTCCTACAATCGAGTTGTGGAACTCTTGAAGTAGCCTTGAACGTAGTTCATTATCTTTTGGTACCATGACTCTGCCGCGAAACAACATCACACCTTCATGCTCACTGTACCCTTGACCTTCAATGGTTCCTTCTCTTAGCTGTTTTTGTAACATTGTTAGCTCCGGATCTCTCTTGCTAGCCATCTGTATCTCATCAATAATCCCAAAAGTAGCTCGTGTGAAAGCCAATAAGATTGCCTCTTCCTCTCTAGACAAAGCATCCGCTGCGGAATTTAATTTCCCTGGGCGATAGCGAATCTCAAAGTCGTAGCCTATCAACTTTGATAACCACCGTTGCTGCTCAGGGGTCTGGATAGTCTGCTGTGTTAATTCCCTCAAGGATTTTTGATCGGTGAGAATAACAAATTTACGACCTAAGAGGTACTGCCTCCATTTTCCCACGGCTTGCGTGATAGCAAACATTTCTCGATGATACGTCGAGGCCCCCTGCATTCGCAAGCTAAGCTTTTGGCTGAAGTACGCCAATGGACGATTCTCCTGTGTCAACACAGCTCCGATTCCCACACCAGAAGCATCTGTTTCTACAAAGAAAGTCTTATCGAAACATGGTAATCCAAGAACCGGTGTTGAACTTAGAAGTTCCTTTAACCTTTCGAAAGCCGATTGCGCTGCATCATTCCATACAAAGGTGTCTCCCTTGCGTAATAAGTCAGTCAACGGAGCTGCCAAAGTTGCAAATCCTCGGATAAACCATCGATAATACCCTGCGATGCCAAGGAACCCACGCACCCCTTTAACATTCATGGGAATCGGCCACTCTCGAATGGCTCTCACCTTATCCGGGTCCACCGCTAGTCCTTCCCTAGTCACCATATGCCCCAAATACTCGACTCTCTCTTTGCCGAAACTACATTTCGACCTCTTAGCCACTAGCCCATGTTCTTGTAGCACTTGTAGAACCTGTCTAATATGTACTAGATGCTCCTGCCAACTCTTGCTAAATATCAAAATATCATCCAAGAAGACTAACACAAATTTTCTCAAGAATGGCCTGAATAATTCATTCATGGTCGCTTGAAAAGTAGATGGAGCATTGGTCAAGCCGAAAGGCATGACTAGAAACTCGTAGTGTCCCTCATGAGTGCGAAATGCTGTTTTCGGCACGTCTTCAACCTTAACTCTTATCTGATGATACCCGGATAACAGGTCCAATTTAGAGAAATATTTTGCACCGCCCAATTCATCAAACAATTCATCAGCAGTGGGAATAGGAAACTTATCTTTGATGGTGATCGCATTAAGTGCACGGTAGTCGACGCAAAACCGCCACGTTCCGTCTTTCTTTTTAACCAAGAGCACCGGTGACGAGAATGGACTGTTGCTCTTGCGAATCAGTTGATTGTCGAGCATCTGCCGAACTTGCCGTTCAATTTCCCCCTTCTGAAAATGAGGATACCTATACGGCTTCACATTTACTGGCTTTTTTTCAGGTTCAAGATGAATGGCGTGATCCGTCGGCCTTGTTGGAGGTAACCCTTGTTGTGGTGCAAAGACCTCGGCAAACTCTTAAAGCAACTGTAATATTTCCTCCCTATCCTCCTTGCCCTCTAATTCAGTGTCTAATTGCATCTGCAACCGGAAGAACCCTGCAATTCCCTTTGTGTCATTCATTTGTCGCAAGGCATGAAGTTGCACCGATTGTGGCCCCGTTTTTGTTTCGCCTTGCCATCGATGCTCTTTCTCGTCTTGTCGGAATGTGAAAGTCAGCTTCGAGAAATCCATAGTAACTGGTCCCAATGTAGCCATCCAGGCTACCCCAAGCACCATCTCCGTTCCCTCCAACGGCAGAACATAGAAGTTTGTAGTCAAGTCTGTCCCTTGAACTTGAACCTTCAAATCTCGCACACACCCTTCATTCTTCAATTTTTCCCCATTACCGACCAACACCCTGAAATATGGTGCAGCTGCGACAGTCAAACCCAAGTGTTTTGCGACCCGCGTTTGAATAAAATTATGAGTACTCCCTCCATCAATTAGAATTTGAATCTCTCGCCCTTGTATTCGACCTACCACTCGAAGCGTATTCGGGATATAGCAACCGGCGAGGGCATTGAATGATACTAGCGGTTATTCTGTCGGTGACTCTTCTCGTAGCAGCTCCACCTCATCATCTTGTCGAGGCTCCAAATCGTTAGTTTCATCGTCCAGTAAAAACAATTGTGGATCCTTGCATTTGTGTCCCGGAGTAAACTTTGCATCACAATAATAACACAGCCCTTTTTGTCGTCGTGCTTGTGCTTCAGCGGCTGTGAGTTTACGAGGGAATGTGGAGCTGGGGTTTTGGAATGTTTCAGATGGTGGTGGCCTCCCTGGCAACCCTTTTGGTCCTAGTGTGGGGGTTGTGGGCGTGGGCAGCAGAGGTGGTAACTTGGACCCCGAGCTGCGGCCCAATACATGTCTGCCATTAGTGGCCTTGGCTTCATGAAATCGAGCCAATGATAGAACCCCTTGCATCGTGGTGGGTTGTTGGGATAGAACCTCATTCTTAATATCCGACCTTAACCCAGAAATAAAGCATTGGGTCATGAATGTTTCAGAAAGATTAGTGGTTCTTAAAGCCATCTCTTCAAACTTAGTCTGATAGTCTTCCACCGTCCCTGTCTGCACTAGCTTAGTGAGTTGCCCCTCCGGCGATTCGATTTCGGTGATAGCAAATCTTTTCCGTATGGCGTCCACCAGATGGTTCCACCCTGCTAACTGCTGACGGCGTTGCATCCATCGAAACCATCGTTTGGCTATTCCGTCCATCCTAAACGATGCCATTGTCACACGGTGGTGATCTTCGGTCCCGTAGAAATCAAAGAAGTCTTGGGCAGAAGCAACCCACTCCTCAGGATCTTTTCCGGTGAATAAGGGAAGCTCCACGTAAACTGGTTTCGGGGGAAATGGAAACCCATCGTCTATTTCTTCCCGGATCTTCCCTTTTCCTCGGTTCATTCTTGCTTCACTCGACACATCCTGATCCACGGTCGACTGTGATGGCTGTCCCAACTGGAGCGAGATGGATTGCAACTGTCGCAACACATCCTGAAGTGACTGCTTGTTCTCAGCAGCGGTAGTCTGAAGCGCGGCCAAGGACTGTTCATGTCGGGCAGAAGCTTCCTGTAGTGTTTTAATGGCCTCGGTGTTGTTAACCATAGCTCAACTCTCAATGAAAGCACCAATTGTTAGAACTTGTATAAGGAGGAGAGAAAACAGAATAGAGAAGATAGATTAGAGAGAAAATTGTTTCATAGGTTCAACCCCCCTTGCTTTACAAGCCAACACATTATTTATGCTAGGTAATACTTAGAAAAGGACAAAATCTGTTAATGCTTTAGGGACCCTCCTCTCTCTGATTCCTCTTGGCAGCACCTGCACATTCTCTGAAGTTTTGTCCTCAACCGTCGCCTCACATTGCTGACTCACCCTGGACTCTCCAGCCACCAAATCCTTGACAGACGCCTTGTTAAACGTCCATCAGTTGGAAGAAAATGGGGGATACAATCCTGATAAGACTAACAAGAAAACCAATGAGAATCCAGAAGGAGTAGATATTAAACTTCAAATTCCTTTCTCTCCATCGGAGTCGAAATGGTTAAGGCAAAGCTTTATTGACCAAGTTAAAGGAATGTTCAACGCAGATTTTGTCCAAGGTGCCTTGCTTTCTGAAGGTTTCAACGTCAAAGTCAACATCTGGTCAGGGTTTTACATTATAATCCAATGTTTGGAAGCTGAACAGGTTGAAATTATGTGGGACTTGAAAGAATCCCTCTTGGCAACATGGCTAGATGATCTTGAAAAAATCGATAATTTCTTAGCCAAAAAAAAGCTAGAAGTCTGGGTTAATATTGAAGGTTTAACACTGTTTGCTTGGCATGAGTCTGTCATCGTGTCCATTGCCAGCAAATGGGGAAAGATTATAAAAGTTGATGAAGATACGGTAAACAAAAACAGATTCAATTACGCCCGAGTCCTTCTTGGCGTGTCCTCTTTAGCGGACATTCCCATCTCTGCTACTGTTTCTCTGAATGGTGACAAGTTCCTTATCAAAATGACTACTTCTGACTACTCATCAGATCGGTGGATGAAGCTGATAGTTGTTGCTTCGAAGATTACGCACCCGCATTGAATAAGCAGACCGCGCCGCCTTTTACCGAGACAGGGAGGTTTAATGAGCATGTCGAACACGTGGGTTTTGAAGGGTCCCTAGCTGTCGAAGTAACTAATGGCGCCAATGATATTGCGGGCCTCGCCCACTCATTCACTAAACATTCGGAACGGACTGATATATTAGGGAACCTCAAAAACGTTCCCATTGCCGTTGGGCCTGAGACCTCAGAATCCCCATCGAGCCCAAGCGATCAATCCAACCCAGTCTATGATGAAAGAACTAGACTGTATTCAATTAAGCCCAAAACTTTAAGAATCCCAGAAAATATATCTCTACTGTTAATCAGACCATGTATGGGGAAGAGGATGAATTGGATTTCACAAAATCTGTCGCGAAAGTCTACATCAGGGGTTAAGACAAGGGAAACCAACAAGTTCATTGGGGCTCCGTTTTCCTCTGCAAATTAAAACAATCTCCAAACAAGTCCAGCTCCTACGCCCCCCGTCAATCTAGAAGACACTGCCATTAACCCACTTGGCGGCAAGGAATTCACAACAGAAAGTCGTAAACCCAAAAATGACTCGGAGGAGGAAGCCCTTAATTGCCTTCAGGTTTGCAAATCCGCTGGCTTGTTCTTTAAAGCTTCTGACACGGAAGTTTGCGACCGGCTCATGGCGATGGAGGAGGCAAAACAACGAGACTCTCAACCGAGGTAATCACGACCTCTCTAGACAATTTCTACTGTAATTTTAATTCACTTATGAATTAGACAGTTTGTATTACTTGGAATGTGAGAGGTCTAGGGAGTTTAGAGAAGAAAGCATCAACCAAAAGATTAATTCGTTGCAGCAAAACTAGTGTTTTGTTCATTCAAGAAACCAAAATTCAGAAGTGTGATGATTGGGTTATCAGGCAAATAGTGGGTTCGTCCGGAACATTCAGATGGGCTTTTGCCCCAATGGTAGGACTATCTAGAGGTCTTTTAACAATTTGGGACCCGAAAGTTTTCGAGTGTCAAACTCAGGTTACCCAGAGAAACTACATCATACTTGTTGGCTGCCTAAATGTGCAAAATACCAAACTACAATGCACCCTGATTAATGTGTATGGACCCAATAGGGCGACCGAAAGAAGGATGGTTTTCAATGCAATGTGTGAGACTCTAACTAATCTACAATTATCCATATTAATGGGAGGTGATTTCAACATAGTTTGACGAATAGAGGAGAAACTGGGAGCTAGCGAAAGAAAAGGCGAAATGAAGGATTTTGGGAACTTTATTAATTCATTACAATTGAAGGGCATTCCACTAGAAGGAGGGTCATTTACATGGTCTAATTATAGAGACAAACCTTCAATGAGTATATTGGATAGATTTCTCCTCTCCCCGGAAGTGCTGCAAGCTTGGCCGAATCTGGTGCAAAAGCTGATGGCAAAAAATATCTCCGATCATAATCCAGTTGCTCTTACTCTAGCTCAAGAGAACTGGGGACCCAAGCCATTCCATTGGTTTGACCATTGGGCAGAAGAAGTTACAATGGTAGAATCAATCAATAAAATTTGCCTTAACATGAGTGGTTCGGGGATTAGTGATCTATTCAAACAGTACAAAGAAAAGGCAAAAGAGTGGTTCAAAAGCAAAGACGTTTGTAGTCAAACCTCAATCACAGAATTGGAAATTAAAGTGGCAACCTTAGAGGCGGAACTAGCCAAATAAAATCAAGATCTCAATCTGAAGAAGGAGATTAATTCCACCTATGTTCATCTGTGGAAAACAATAAGACAAAACGAAAGGGAATGACTTCAAAAATCGAGGCTTATATGGTTCAAGGAGGGGGACAGAAATTCAAAGTTTAGGCAGATTAAACTGGCTATTCAGGAACACTTTAGGCAGTTCTACAACGAATCCAATACTCTTCAGGTGGATCGTTTAGAAAGTCTACAAAACCTGGTAGATCCTGTCACAACACTTAAATTAGAGGAAAAATTCACAGCCGAAGAAATTTGCTCTGCTCACTCTTGCATAGACGACTCAAGAGCCCCGGGGTCGGATGGATTTAACATGAACTTTCTTAAGAAGTTCTGGCCCAAACTAAAAGATAATATCTGCAATTTTTGAAGATTTTTACCAAGGGAACGTCAGAGATCGAAATTACAATCACTTCATTTATTGTGCTCATACCAAAAGTCAACAATCCGACCACCATGGAGGACTTTCGCCCTATCAGTCTCGTAGGTTGCATCTACAAATTATTGGCCAAAGTAATGGCTTTACACATGAGAAGGATTGCACATATGGTTATTGGTGATACGCAGTTCGCATTCTGTCCTGGGAAACAGATAATAGATTGTTCTCTGATCGCTAATGAAATAATTGATCTCAAGAGGAGAAAAGGATTACCAGGAGTAGTGTTCAAAGTTGATTTTTCGAAAGCCTACGACTCCGTCGACTGGCAATTCCTATTATTTGTTCTCAAGGAGATGGGCTTTGGCAGTAGATGGTGTGGGTGGATTAAGGAATGCCTTGAAACAGCAAGAATCTCTGTACTCGTCAATGGATCTCACACACAAACATTCCCTATCTCTAAGGGCCTAAGGCAAGGTTGTCCGATGTCACCTTTCTTATTCAATGTGGTAGCCGAAGCTCTAAGCTCCTTATTAAATAAGGCGGTTTCGAAGGGACTCTTCACTAGCTTCCGGGTGGGAGCTAAGGGCTTGGATTGTCTCACCTACAATTCGCAGACGACCTCATCATCTTTTGTGGGGACAACGAAGTTCAAATAAGAAACGTGGTCCGTATTTTGAAAGGGTTCGAGTTAGCATCCGGTCTCCAAATCAACCTGAACAAATCCAATCTCCTTGGGATAAATGTGGAGGATACCAGAATAGAACTTTGGGCATTTATACTCTACTGTAAAAGTGAGAAATTCCCAACCATGTACCTTGGCCTGCCGTTGGGATTTCAGAAAAATACTAAAGCCTTGTGGTCACCTTTGGTGAAAAAATTCAGCAAAAAGTTTGCAGGGTGGAAATCAAAAACCTTATCATTTGGAGGGAAAATAACCCTAGTTAAATCGGTGCTTTCCAGCCTTCCAACCTACTTCATGTCACTTTTTCTGATGCCAGCCTCTATTTGTAACTCCTTATCTAGACCGATTGCCAAATTTTTGTGGGATTCCCTGGATAGTTATGCCATTCACTGGATTAAACAAGAATTACTTTGCTATCCAAAAGCCAAAGGTGGACTTGGACTAGTTGATTTCAGGATTCGCAACAAGGCTTTACGGTGCAAGTGGCTCTGGCGCTACGGCACTGAACTTAATAGCTTATGGCACCAAACAGTCTCGACCATCTATGAACCTAATTCGAATTCTCTACCACCTACCTCACGATCAAACTCCAAAAAGTCATGGTTATGGAGAAGTATCACTGCTCAACTCTTCAAAGAAAATTCCCTCTTTATGGCTAATGCCTGGATCAAAGTGGGTGATGGTAAGCATGTCCAATTTTGGACCGATCACTGGATTGGTAATAGAGCATTGAAAGATGCCTTTCCCAGAGTTTTTGCCCTCACCACCAACAAAAAAGGAGTAATAGCAGACTTTGGATATTTCCAGGACAAGATTTGGCATTGGAAAATTGAGCTTCGTAGGCAAGTCTTGGATTATGAACAAACTATGTGGGAAAATTTCCTCAGGCTCATTAACGACAGCAACATTAATCCATCTACAAACGACTCTCTTGTCTGGACGGCCAACTCGAATGTGATGTTCAGCGTTAGTTCGTATTGCAAAATATGTGCAAACGACAATGGAGTTGAGGACGAAGTTTGGGAACTGGTCTGGAGTGGCTTATCACCCCCTAATGTAGAAGCCTTTACATGGAAACTTATTCATAGCAAAATCCCTACAAAAGTGGAATTACTAAAAAGAGGAGTTATCGACCAAAATAATGACCGATGTCCGTTGTGCCAAGCAAGTGCAGAATTTGTTTCACATATGTTTTGCCATTGCTACTTTGTGTGGTCATTGTGGTCCAAATGGTGCAACCTATGGCATGTGCACTTTATTATGCCTTCAAATGTCCGAGAGTTGATGATTCTTTGGCATGAGGTGATTCCAATGTTCTTCAACGGTCAGGTATGGATTCTGAGTTTTTACAGTATCATCTGGACTGTTTGGAAATGCAGAAATGAAATCGTTTTCAAGGGTAGCAAACCTGGTTTCGATCAATTGTTTGATTTATGCATTTTGAGACTGGCTTGGTGGTGCAAAGCTCGTTGGCCGGAAGGGAATTGGGCTATCACTGACATTGTTGCAGATCCTACAAGTGTGCAAAGCTCAAATCTATTCAGATCCGAACCAAGCAGCCAAAACCAACAAAGTGGACAGCTTCAGGAAGGAGATTGCTCAAATTTAACACCGACGGTGCAGTTCATGGAAGCTTTGGATTGGCAGGAATTGAGGGTGCATTAAGAGATGAGAATTCAAAGGTCCTCGTGTACTTTTCCAAAGTTGTGGGACAATGCGATGTAATGACAGCTGAGTTACTAGCGATTTCAGAAGCATTAAGCCTGTTCGGAAAATCAAAATGGAGAAATGGTTATGAAGTTATCTTCGAAAGTGATAACCAGTTGGGCATAGAGTGGTTGACGCATCCACAAAATTCCCCGGCTCAATTCAAGAAAATGATCGAGTCTTGTGTAAAGTCAAGCAGGATGCTGTGCTGCAGATTTAGTTTCGCGCCAAGAGAATGTAACGCTTTTGCAGATGGCCTAGCCAAGAGAGGTATATGATTGATGAGTTGATTGTGTTCGAACCTTCCTAGATTTGTTGTCGATTTAACTGTGATTTAAGAGGGATGCTAGTCAATCCCGTGTGTCTGTACTGTTCTAGTAGGAGTCCTTAAGCTAAATCAGGCAAGTACTTGTAAATTCCGTGCAACTACATTGAGCACTCTTTTTCCTACAAATAAGATTATGAAGGTTTTTTAATGAGGCCAATGTGGTTGCTGAAACATAAGTCTCAATAAATCCCTCATTCAAAAAAAAATAAAGATTTTGATGACAAAATTGAATAAAAATAATAGCATATTAAAAATATTAGACTAATTTATAAAAAAATATAAAGTAGTATGGGTTAATGTGGGTTAAATAAAGATTTTGAGGAATAAATTGAACAAAAACATCAGCATATTAAAAATATTGGACTAATTTATAAAAATTAAAAAAAATTGGGTCAATTCGGGTTAAATAAAGATTTTTAGGATTAAATTGAACAAAAATAAAAACTTTACAGACTTAGCATGCAATTTACCCCTTTAAAATAAGTCAGCTGATTTTTTTTTGTTTATTAGTGACATGTGGCATGTTCTGATTGGTTAGCAATTTTTTTAAACGAAGGATAAGGACATGGGCCAACTAATGTCACGATTTAAAGTTTAAGGGCAAAATGTCTCAAAAAATCTTTAAATGACAGTTCGGTATTTTGTGTATACTCCAAGGGCCAGACGAGCCATTAAATCTATTTTAAACATGTAAGTTTTAAAAGAATTCAATTAAATAATTAATTTTAAAACTAATTAAATATTAGCTTAATTGACATTGACGCTACTGAAATAATTTGAAAACTATTTCATTCAATTTAAAATTATATTGTCATAAAAATGACGACTCTTAGTATATTTTATATATGTGAATAATATTTACTAATTTTTTGATGAAAAAATTAATATTTTATTTTAATTTTTAAAGGATCTCAATAAGGGTTAAGAGTGTGAGATACATACATACAATAATATATGAACACAAAACTTTGTTTGCACAAAAAAGAACACACAAAACTTTGTAACATGGAAAAATACAAATGGATATATTTACATATGGAGCAGTAAAAAACAAAAAGTAAAAGTGAAAGAAAGGGATTGGAGATGAAAAAGGAGTGGAGGGGAGCGTCAAAGATCGAGTCAACATCCGGCTCTGTTACATAGTTGGCAATGGCATGCGCGGTTTTCTCTTTCTTTTCGGTTCGGCTCTCGAGAATCTCGGTTTTCTTTAAACAAATACAGTATACTATATATATATATATATTTACCTTTCGTGAGATATTGGAGTCCTTACGATATTTTAAGTTCGTCAACGCTTTTGGTTTTATGTAGTTTGGTTCCCGAAACAATGAATTTTCTTCGTTTGAATCATTTGTTGTATTCTTTTAAACCAGATAGTTAATTATTTAGGGCATATATTTATTAAATATTTTTATTTTGTGTTGGTTTAACATTTCAAATGGTGTCGTATATATCTAAATAATACTTTAATATTTAATATTTTTTAATAGTTTATGGTGTTTCCAAGGTTTTATGTGTGCAACATTAATCCAAAATAAAATTATAATTATAAAATTATAACTCGTCAAATCAAATTATTTTCTCTTGATTTAATCCAATACTCACTCAATATATCCTAATCATGATTGTTAGAGGAAGTAGACTTAATCAGTTTTAGTCTAACTTCTGGATGAGTTGTAACCGAAATGGGCTCTGGTTGTAACTAATTTTGGTTAAGTCATTGGGTTTCATTGGACGGTTATCAGGACCTATTTATTTGTTGTAATTGGACTTAATAACAATGATAATTTAATGTTAATTCTTCGGATAATATTCTTCACTCTCCATATCTAGAACTTTCTAACAATTGTCACGCTTCATCTTTTAGCTCAATTCATCATTTTCTGGGTATACTCTCTGTTATTTTACACCAAAACACATTTTAAATAAATATCTAGAAAAATGGCCTTCACAGACTATTATTTAGAAAAATGACCCTCAAATCTGCCACGTATGAAGAACTCGCGTTTAGGGGATCACGAGACACGACCTCGCGCTACGCAGAGAGCGAGTTCCACATATGTGGCAACACTTTTCAGAATAACGAACTTTACGGAAACTCGCATTCAGCGAAACGAAAGTTCCCCGAAAATTTGAAGAGGCGGCTGAATTTATCGCGGGAAACTCTCTTTCTGCAGAAAGCGAGTTATTTGCAACTCGAGCAACCAGAACAAGCTTCGATAGGCATGTTCGAGCATTATTTAAGGCTTATTAATCGTATATTTTTGGTAAACATTCAGTTTGGGTTCGTAGTAATGCAACGTGTCTTTCATTTGACACCAATATGGCTCAGTTCGGTCCGTTTTAAACCGACTAAAATTCGCGTCGAAAACGGTATCGTAGCTTGTTTTGTGAATGTATGAAAGTATAAAATAGCCTCATAGGCTCTTTCTGCAAGAACGACAAGCGGGAAAAAAGAATTTTTAAAACGAATAAGACTAAATTTTAAAACGAATAAGACTTAGTTAATATGAGGGCCCAAGCGAGTAGGACACTTGTTCTTTGTGTGTCCAGGATTTTTACATATACTGCAATGTTTTTTTGTCCAGTTTTTTCTCTATGTTCGACCAGATCCTTGGCACAGTAAATTCGTGTCGATCGTGCACGTCCCTTTTTTCTTATTAGTGTTAGATCTGGGCGTATGGTCGGTTCAGTGTCAATGGCATAAGGATCAATTTCATTTCCGATGGGAGGAAACTCTTTTTCGTAAACCTTGAATACCGTTTCGAGTAAGTATATCGGATCAAGCAGTCTCATGTAGTTAATCCATTCGTTTGAACAAGCAGCAATGGCGTGTGCGCACGAGTATTTGAATGTTTGGAATACTTCGCAGTCGCAGGTTCTTTTCCTAAGATCTACCACGTACGCATTGTGATGTATGCCTTCCAACGGCCTGGAAAATTCTGAAACACGAAACATATGTCCTTCTCACGAGAAGAGAGTTGCAGTCATCTCATTTGAATGGCGCACTTAAATTTGCAATTTTTTTCCGAAAGTCCGGGTGGACTTTGTGGCCACCTGTCATGTACTCAGTTACTTGCCTTCCCAAGTTTGCAAATAGGGTAGCCAAACGATAGTAGGTCGCTTTGACAACGAAAGTGATAGGCAAATGCCACACTCCCTTGAGTGCTAAGTTGACCGCCTCAACCAAGTTCGTTGTCATGTGACCATATCGTTTACCCCTGTCATATGATCTAAGCCATTTTCCCTCGAGATTTTGTCAAGGTAGTCCGCGCCATCTTTATTTCTAGCTCTTAGTTCTTGGAACAGGTCTTCTACCTTCTGTACGTAATGCGAGTTGCCTAGGGAATGACAGCTGAATAGTTAGGGGTGAACAACACATGCAAAGATATCGTAAATGAAAATAACCTAAAAGACGTACCCATTTGAAGCACAAGAGCACGTTCATTATGGTTCTTGAACTGCTACAAGTAGTTCACCACAATGTGTCGCAAGCAGTAATGGTGGTAAATGTAGGGAGGCTTCCAAGAATCGCCCAAACGTTCTATTGCCCACAAGATCACTGTGCCTCTTTCGGAAATAAGATATATCCCATCGTCCCTTGCCCGCATTATAGGAGAAAGAACATGTTTCCGTAGGTTTTTAAGGAATAACACCCAAGACTCGAGATCCTCATTTTTTTACAATTGTGAATGCTACAGGCATGGTTTTCCGATTGTCGTCTTGTGTAACCGCCAGAAGTAGGACCTGTGTATATTTCCCGTACAACCATGTACCGTCGATTTGAACCATCGGTTTGCAGTGCTTGAATGCATTAATGCACTGGAGGAATGTCCAAAATAGCTGGAGGAATTGACAAGCACCTCGGACGACACAATCATTTTCATATGTCGGAACGATATGAAGTTCGACAACCGTTCCAGGTATGTGTTTCTGCATCAGGTTTAGCCACGGGCGCAACTCATTGTAAGATTCCTCCTATTGGCCAAACAGATTTTCTACGGCTCGGTTCTTTGCATACCATGCTTTATGGTATTGAGGATAGTAGTGGTGGATCTGTTGAGCTGTAGCCTAGCAGACGTGAATCGTGACCCGAGGATTTTCTTTTACTAGTGGCATGAAGGTGTTGCAGAGGACGTGCACATCGAGGTTCTTGTGATCCTGACTTAGGCTAGTAACAGTGCATGTATGGGGCCCTTCCAGTTTTATGATTATCCAAAGGCCGCCCGCCTTCTTCAATTGAGATATACGAATTTTCCACTTACATCCTTGATTCTTGTGGGCGCACACCGCCTTGTAGAAACTCGCTTGGGTTTTCTCCACATTTGTCGTATTAGTCCAGCGAATGTTGTACTACTTAATTGCGGCCACCGCCAGTTCTTTTGTAAGGAACATCATCCCAATGGCCAGTTCACCATCATCACAGTTGATTCTACCGCCAATAGTTTGGTATTGGTATTGTGAAAATTCTGGAACGTCCAACACATCCATATCAACCGCCGTGAAGCGGGATGGTTGCTGGTAATAAGAAATAGATGTAGCTGATACTTGAACGTTGCTTTTTGTTGGGTGTTCTTCGTTGCCTTCCAACGCATCCATATTGTTTAGTTGTGTGGGGCTCGATTCGTTCAACCGATGTTGCTCACCAAGTGGTTGAGAGGTGGATTTTTGGGTGGAATGGTTGTGGAAGCTAAAAAGATAATTGACACAATGAATTATAGTGGTTCAACCTTCTAACCAAGGTCTACATCCACTACCTTAGCTCCCCACTAAGGATTTCCAATCAATCCACTATTGATTCGTCCCCTTTTCTAGGCTTAGAAGGAAACCCTTTACACCGATCAAGCTTTCTACCCAAAGCCTTGATCAAAACCCTCTTTTACAAAGAGAAACAATAAGCAAACTTGAATCCCTCTAATAGGTATTTTTTTGCACAATTTAGCACTCACCCAAAACCTAAAACACTTGAGCAAATTTGACAATTTTGGCTCACTAGTGTTTGTCTATACAAGAATTGACAATTTAAGTACAAAGACACTTTTTGATCATTTGTTGATTGACAATATGAGCATTAGCCTTTACTTGATGCTTGGAGGTCCCTTTTATACTCCTTGATAGTTTATAGTCGTTGCTAGCCGTTGGGATTGAATTGGAGCCGTTGAGGACTTTAATTCCCACCATAAATGCAGTTCTGTAGCTCTCCGTTTCGAAACGCTCGAACCCGTTTCGAAACAGCCTTTAAGTAGAAAGAGCCGTTGCAGTCTAACGTGGACCCGTATCGAAACGCTTTAGTCCGTTTCGAAACACCCATTTCGAAACGCCTGTCCCCGAATCGAAATGACCTGCATTTAAAAGTTAGTTGGGAAATAGTCGTTGGGGTTTATGACCGTTGTGGTCAATGCCACGTAGGCGTATCGAAACGACATAGCCCGTTTCGAAACGCTGGGAAAAAATCTCATCCAGGGAAAGCCCGTTTCGATACTTGTATGAAACGTTTTTGCTACTAGAATCCCCTGTTTTAAAACGCCCTAAGGTGTTTCGAAACGCCTGGACAGTTTTGTGAAATTTGACTTCGAAAAAAATGTAAAACCTTTTAAAAACATCCCTAAAAATAGTTTCAAGCTATTTGGACTTTGGAAATTGTTTTAAATACTTTTTAAATCAGTCCATAACATTTTTCAATTATTATATCAAAACATTAGTTCTACACATATCAATTGTTGGAATGATCACGTCTTCTGGTTTTTCATAGAAGGGCCCTTGCTCGTCGCCTTCGGGTCCAGGTTCCCTAAGAGGTTCTTCGTCTGAATTATCCCCCTCGAACCGGTATAGTTCAGCGTCGTCGGTCGCTACCCTTTCAGGTGAGCACGTTGGTTGTCGATCGCGAGACTGCTCATGAGATCGCTAATGAACCGTATTTCCAAGATCAAATTCGAGAGCATCAACACAAGAATGTTTCCCCATAGATGGTTGAACGTACTATGTACTAGGGACATACAATGAGTATCGTCCATATGAGGTTTCATCGAAGGAGTTGAATGCTTCAAGGTTGTACCTCATTTGGGATGATGACACTACCTCCCCCATAGTATACTGACTGTACGGATTGTACGTTGTAGGTCTTGGCGCATCGAATTCATCGTTCGGGGGCTAGTTCAAGTCAAACCTGAAACTAGCTACGCACGAATGTCTTGGCACAACAGACAACGATGCACCGAACTTGTTGCGTGGACTGTATGTAGTTAGCAGGTTGAAATCATTTCGTAAACTGGCCGTCGGGCTTGGTAAATCTTGCAACAAAGTGCATGTCATATGGTTGTATCATCTAATTAATTTTGCGGAATCAAGAGCAAAATGTTGGGGAGCAGCGGTCTTGGGCTTTCTGTTCAAGAAGCTTTGCAGAACCATCGACCCTGACAGAAAAGCAATCGGAGGATGTTTTTTGCTACTTCAGTCTTGGGCTTTGTTTCGGATGCCATTTTTAAGCCCGCAGCCTAGACAGCCCACCCTTTACATATTTCCACTTCTTTGGAGGTACTATTAAAATTATTTAATTGAATATATTTTTTGAATAATTTTTTAACGATTTTATTTATTTTCCATTAATAACAGGTGGGGCGGTGCACTCACCCACCAAGGACTGCCAACCAATCAGCGAGACTACATGCTTGTAATCGACAAGATGCGCCACGATATGGTAATCTGAAAATTTATTTGTAGTTCCTCTTATTGTTTCTCTAATCAAATTTCATATAATAACGTTCAAATAATTTTTTTCAATTTGTGTGGACTTCGTACGCTAGTCTTGTGATTCGCCAGATTACTCCGCTAGACATTGTGCAATCCTCTCACATATGGTTGCTGCGAGTGCCACTCATAACTATGAAATTGTCGAGTGGCATCCTACAGACCAGGTTCTGCGACAATTTGGGTACATCCAAAGGGTTCCGCATCTGCCGCCTATTTTGTACAAATTACATCGGTTGACGCGTTAGAGGAAGACATAAATTCATTGGGCCATCATCACGCTGACTGGGTCTAGCAATGGATGGACCGATATGCCAGTCGGCCGCCCATCCTCACACCCATTGTGGATTGGGCCATGTCCGTCACTTTTGATTATTTTCAGTGGTACCTCCATAATGGGAAGCTATATATACTTACTCCGGAGGAGCGCGAGCGAGAAATTGAGGTGCCTCCCTAAAACCGCCCACGCCCCCAACGTTGACCCAACCAGAGCCAGTCGAGGCAGCATGATCTGAGACCGCGAATTGACACTGAAGGGGCATCATCTTTTGGAACAGCGTTTCATAATTTCACTAGTCCTTCCACGTTTCAGCAGATGAGGCCTCCACCCGAGTTCAGCTTCTCAGATGCCTATCGTCCCTCCATGCCGATGAGTGGTTCTTCGGTGATCGATGTTCCACCATTGGCATCATAGTTCGACTACAGCATTGTCCAGCATACGCCGTTGGCCAACTTGTTCTCCACCCGGTCCCAGCATGAGTTCGTATTTCGAGGACATCTTTGGAGCCGATGATGATGTTGTTGTTCCTGCTGCTGATGGTGATGATGAGAATGAACCTAGAGCACATGACATTCGGAGGAATCCTCCATGGGATTGTCGTGCACCCCGCTGCGGAACGAGTGGACATAGACATCATTAGGGCCTTTTTTTCAAATTTATATTTAATTATGTTTTAATTATATTTATGAAAGACATTACTTTTTTTAATTTGTAATTACTGAATTTTAATTTTCTTTAGTAATTTCTTTTTTATACTTTTTCTAATTTATATTTAGTTTCGTTTTTATTACTATTATTCGATTAATAAACCAAGTCTATCACGTCTTTTTAAAGGCAAATTCATTCAAAAAAATAAACTAGGATACCGTTTTCTAAGTGAATTTAGGTCGGTTTAGAATGGTCAGAAATTACCCATATTGGTGCCATATGAAAGAGAATTTCCAGTACTACGAACCCAAATTGAATGTTTACTAAAAATATACGATTAATAAGCTCGAAATATTGCTCGAACACGCCTATCAACACATGTTCTTCCACCCAGATTTGCAAAGAACTCTCTTTCTGCAGAAAGCGATGTGAAACCGATAAATTGATTTTGATATAACTAAAGAATTTAAGGACTAAATTGAAAATGTGAAAACGAATTTTTAAGTCCTCAAACCTCTCTATATGTTTAAAGGAAAATGCCTAAGTTAAAAACTTATATTGTCAAAAATTTTCTAAGTGTTCTTGAAGCCAAAACAGTGTTTTTCGAGTCACTGTTTCAGAATGGCCTAAGGCGTTTCGAAACACTTTTGAAACTGTGAACTCATGTTTCGGAACGGGTATCGAAACAGTTTTGATACTGTGAACCCTTGTTTTGAAACGAGTTTCGAAACGGCTTACGAACATCGAGACACCGTATCAAAACGACATCCAACGTTTCGAAACGGTATTCAAGTCAGATTTAAAAAATATGACCGTTGAAAGTTTTTAACTGATTTTACACAAGTCATTAAGGCGTATCAAAACGATTTCAAGCCATTTCGGTACAGGCCTTGACAATAGCTAAAATGTTTCGAAACGAGTTTCGAAACGACTCTTAGTGTATCGAAACAAGCTTAACCGTTTCGATACGTGCTCTTTAATGCACCCCAATGGCTCTTTCTATTTTGGTCTGTTTCGAAACAGGGTCGGACGTTTCGAAACGGTTGGTTGCAGACTGCATTTATGGAGGGAAGATAACATCCCCAACGGCTCTATTGATGAATGCAACAACCACAACGGCTAGAATTCAATGAGAAGGTATAAAAGGGACCTCTAAAAGCTTCAGCAACAACTATTGATCCAAAAGCAAACATCCAAACATCAAATCCAAGCATTGTGCCTAAATCCCATTATTGTCTTGTAACCCCATTTGTATTTTTCATTCTTATCATTTCAATTGGGTTGAGTGCTTGTAATTGGGCTACATTATGTATTGAGAGATACTTGTTTTAGCCAACAACTTCTTTGTTTCTATTGTGTGAGGATTGGGTCAAATTTTGGGTAGAAAATTTAACCAAAACTGTAACGGTTACCTCCTTAGCCTAGAAAAGGGGAAGAGCAATTAGTGGAATTGTTGAAAATCCTTAGTGAAGCTAAGGTAGTGGATGTATAGTTCGATTGGAACTTGAACCACTCTAAAATTCCTTGTCTACCATTTTTATTTGTCAATTCCACTTCCAAAAACTTTAAAAACCCAATTCACCCCCTCTTGGTTTATTTCGATCATTCGATCCACTCAACAAGCGAGTTCCCCGCGATAAATTCAGCCGCCTCTTCAAATTATCGGGCAACTCGCGTTTCGTAGAACGCGAGTTTCCGTAAAGTTCATTATTCTGAAAAGTGTTGCCACGTATGTGGAACTTGCTCTCTGCGTAGCGCGAGTTCGTGTCTCGCGATCCCCAAAATGCGATTTCTTCATACGTGACAGATTTGGGGGTCATTTTTCTACATAATAGTCTGTAGGGGCCATTTTTCTAGATATTTATTCAAAATGAGTTTTTGGTGTAATATAGCCTATACTCTTCATTCGTCGATCTCTATATTTTCAGTCAATCACCATTTTTAACATAGTATTAGAGCTTCGATATGAACTCTGAGCACATTATGGACCACTGTTGCAGTCTTTCTAGTCAATGACAACTATTGAATTATTTGAATCTGACATTTCAATCTCAAATGTCATGCATCCTTCAATCGTTGGACATGGTGATGAATATGATGATTTCGAGATCCTTCAAGTTGTTGATGATCAGATGATGCAAGTATTCACCAACAAGTATATGAACGTTCGAATCGATGACGAAAATTTCCTCTTTTGAAAACAACATGTCACTATGATGATATGAAGTCCAGGACTTGAACATTACCTTGACGATTCAACAACAGTTATTGACATGTAGCTTAAATGATTACTTTTTTATCTTTAATTATGTCTTTAATGGTTAGTTCATTGTGCTGATTTGGATGTTTTTTTGCGTTTTTTATGCATGACTTCAATTTTGTAAATTACACTCAAAAGGTAAAGTTCTGCAGTTTTATTTTCTAGAATCAAGGCTAGGCTAGTGGGCCTCTGGGCATGAAGTTTGACGTGGCATCCAGTCAGCAGCTTCTAGAAGATCAAGTTAGCAGCTTCCATAAGGTCAAGTCGGCAAGAGCTGGTAAGCAGGATCGGTTGCGTCTTAAATTTCAAACTTGGAATTATCTTTTTTAGGATTTAATTTGAATATTTTTAAGATTTATCTTTCATCATTTCTAGGTTATTTTTAGGGTTTAGAATACTATAAATACCCATTCGGGTTAAGCTAGAGGATATCTCTCATTATTATTTTGTTCTTGCTTTTGAAGTTTTATAAAATCCACTTTTCTCCACGTTCTTATTTCAAAGCTTTTATTTATTTTCTTTTAAAATCCTAAGTATGATTTTCACCATAATCATGCTTAGTTAATTTTCCAATTAGCCGAAGGCTTAAAGCGATGTCTCAATTCATTTTGTGAGAATGGAAAAACACTTAATATCTTCGGATAACATTCTCAATTTTCTGGAAACTGAGATTGGCAATCGACCTTTCTTTTAAAAATCTTTACACTTTCATTTCAAAAAGCGTGTGTTGGTTTGAATGTTGTTCTGATTTAAAGTTGGGAAGAAGGATCGACTTGTAGCATATTCGACTTCCTATGAATAAAATTAGCGATGGATTCGCCAAGGGAAATTGAGATTCCATTTTATTCTCATTGAGACAACATAATCCGAGTTGGGCTTTTCTAACACTTAAACTACATTGGCGCTAGCGACGATAGTTATGTCTAGTCCAAGTAAGAACCGAATTCCAAAGATTGCCTTAGGATTGTTGGTTACAAAAGTGAAAAGTAAGTTACAAGGGTTGTGCCTTGTAGACTGTAATTGGCATGTATCCGGTGAAAAGATCTTTTTTGATGATCAATTTGAATTAAGGCTAAGCTGAGCTTGAGGCTATTCCATTTAGTTAGTTTTCTCTTCAAAATTTACTTTCATCGTTTTCACTATTACTCTACATTTATTTTTTACTTTCTTGATCAAACCCCCCCATTTACTTTATTTTCTCACAAAAGTCAGAACCAAGACCTCTCGATATCAGAAGTTCCTTAGTCCCCACGGATCAAACCTTCTTCTCTTTACTATGTCTTTAATTTATTTATTTGAGATTAAGGATTATTTTATTTGACAATTACGACATTTGTTAGTTCCAACTAAGTTCTTGACAACTATAGTTGAGCAAATCTTAAATCCTGCATATCTTCGCTTTGTAAGCAGGTAACTCTTTAGCTTCATGGTTGTTTTCTACCGTTAACCCTACAATTTTCCACAATTTGTGGTTGCGAAAACATCGATATCAATTTGGAACTCATTCTTAAGCTATACTCAAAACTATTGACAACAAAAGTGATGTATCTCCACCGCAGACTCTAATCCATGAAGAAGGGAAACCTATCAATGAGGGAGTACCTGATGCAAATAAAAGAGGTTTGTGATCTATTGGTTATTTGTGGGCATTCAGTTTTAAAAGTTAAGCAGATTGCAAGCATTCTGAACGGATTACCCCATGAGTCTTATCCATTCGTAAAAGTAATTATTGCATGTCACAACTCCCTTCACACTAGATGAGGTCTCTTTACTCAATGCTTTATGATGTTAAAGCACGAATTTTAGATTCGATACAACTTTCAATGAGTATTTACTCCACTCAGTGTAATAGTCAACCGCATGGTGATTCAGGTAAAATGAATTCACTCAAGTTATTAATCATGTGGTTCCAACTATAGGTATTACACTAGATGAAGATTAAAAGGGAGGTCTAAACCTCAGTGTCAGCTAAGTAGGAAATTGGGGCACATGGTTGGTCGTTGTTGGAATAGGTTTGATGAAAACTTTAAAGGTGTTACCTATCAACAAACCAAACAATCTGATGAGACTCAAGCCAACACTTATTATTGTAACATCCCAAAAAACGAGCCTAGTCAGAATTGGGTTCCAGGGATCGGAAACCCTACGCCGAAAAGGCCCAAATATTGTGTCGATTTTGACTATGAGGTCAATTGCATTGACATTAGACTTTAAATGAGTCAATTTATTTATCTTGGACCCCTAATGAATATATTGAAAACCCTTTTAGTGACCATATTGTGAAAATTGAAAGTTTGAGGTGCAAAGTATAGAGTGCTAAAGGTTGAGGGACTAACCTTGCGATTAGTCCCTCCTCAATTACAACCACCACATATATTGAAAACCCTTTAGTTTATTGCTATCGAAACGTTGTTATCGATCGGGTAAGTCATTTTCCTCAAACTACTATTGAAATCCATGGATATATTGAGCTTAATAATAAGTTAGGGTTCGACTACATATGGTAACTTAGGTATTTCAAGTTATAATCCATGGATATACTTTAGCTAATAGCTATAATGAAATTAGAATTTGATTTTGATATCGATATGTGGATTTTGATATCATATTGGTGATTCTAATAATTTCTCTATTGATTTTCCTAGCTCAAGAAGTGGAAAGAGATCATCCACCATCGCCAACAAAATCTAGGAACAAGGGGATTATTATTCGAGAGCCTTGAAAGCTTTGGATTATCAAGGTGAGTGTAGTCGGAGTCTCGGGACTAAGCTAGGTGCTTTTCTTGATTTCATTGTCATTGAAATTATCATTTCTAACCCTATTGTGAAGGGAATTTGTATCGAATCAATTAGTGAGTACATTGGTAAGTATCGGTAAGCATATCATAGAACATTGGATATCAATATTGTTATTGCCATTGAACCATCGCCATTGCTATAGTCATTGCTATTAAGCGTAGATATTGTCATTGTTATTTTTATTGAAACATTGTGAGTGAACCATCGATCGTCGGTATTAATATTGAGGTCATTGTCATTGTCATCGAATCATAGAAATATAGAAAATGGTCATTGCTACTATCATTGATATTGCCATTGAACATGAATATTGAACCATTGCTTATTAATAAAGTCATTGCAAACATTAGACACTGCTATTTCTATTGAACACCGGTCATTGATATTTTTATCGGACCTTGGATTCGAAGGACATTGGATACAATTGAGATGCCATAGAATTCATGAGCTCAGTGTACGGGTGGAATACGGTCCTAGGGCTACGACCTATATTGATTTGGCGAGGTGGAGGGATGTGTTGTGGTTTTGGTCATATTGGCGAGGCGGAGGGACTATACCATTCATTGATTTGGCGAGGCGTAGGAATTCGCGTATCCACTATCCGGAATCGATCCAAGGGTTATTGTTAAAATATACTCCCTCCGTCCCACTAAAACTGTCACATGTTGACTTTTTTTGGTCAAATTTTTTTAACTTTGACTATAATTTATTTAAATATTTTAATTAACTAAAAATTATAAAAAATATATTTAAAAACTAGTTGATTCAAAGTTTTTAAAATATATTTTTTCATATTTTTATCAATAATAAATTTTAAATTATAAGAGGTCAAAGTTGAAAAAGTTTGACTCAAAAAAGTCAACATGTGACAGTTTTAGTGGGACAGAGGGAGTAGAATATAAGTGATAAATATGATCATTGCATTGATATTAATAGCTCATTGTATTATTATTGTCATCACCTGAATTGTAATGCATTGTCATAGTTATCGTTTTGGCTACCTCACTAGGCAATATATGCCTAATGTATTGCATTTCAACCTTTTCAGGTTAAGAGATTCACCGTTGGAGATCGGAGAAGTTGTTGTGTTGCACAAGTCACAAGCAGGCCTAAAGTAATGTATATCGAACATATGAACTCCTAGTAGGGTGGAAAAGTACTTGAACTAGTCCAATAAGGCTCTTTTGTTATGTATATTTTATGCTTGTGGTGTAAAAGTGTTTAAGGCTCTAGATGGTCTCTTTGTGGGCTAAAAAGGACTAAAAATGGCATAATTGGCTACTAAAGGTGGAAACATAGTGAACGTAGTCGAACAATCATGAAACTTGGCATGCTAGTAGTCCATAACATTGAAATATTGTGTGTAGAGTTTCATTATATTTGGATGTGGTTTGGTAGGTCAAATCGAATAAAAACTAGCACAAATTTGTCATTACAGGGTAGGGCATATCGATACAAGTGATAGAGTATCGATACAGCCTTGCATTTTTGGTCAATCGCCGTTGATCAAATGGGGAGTATCGATACAGTTTAAGCGTATTGGTACGGATTTTGGGGGTAAAAATGGTATCGATACGGGGTCAAGGCGTATCGATAGGAAGTCAACATGGTCAACCAATATCGGTACAATTGATAACCGTATCGATACGGTCTTACTACTCATGAATTTAGAAATAGGCTTAGCGTACCGATACGACCTTAGGGGTATCGGTATGGTGATAGTTAATTCGGTTAAAAGCTATAGAACACACATTTGCATTGTTTTCAAAAAGGTCACTGAATCTTGCATAGTCTAATTGGGAAGGTAAATGAACTCCGATTAACCCAAAATTTTGCATGGCCATTATTTGAATGATGAATTTCATTTTAGTAAGGTTAATTTAATAGAAGGACCACTAAAACACCGAAATTACTATTTAGTCCCTAAAACTTGAAAATGTTCAAAATTGATCCTAATATGGTAATCGTAGGCTCGTAATGAACTAAATGGAATTGTGGCATTGTCTAATATCGTTTGTTAAGTCTGGTAACATAGGTTAACGTTTGAAATTATCGTACTAATCATCTTCTATCTCTCTGGTAGCATACTCTAACTCGATTCTCGACTAGGCCGAAAAGGGGTGTTACAATTATTGTACACAAGAACAACTTGATTTCACTTATGATCCATTTGTTGGTGTCTCTGTAGGTCTAAAAATTGGTAAAATTGAACCAAATGTTGAGGAGGCCATTATTAATTTTCTTGGTGGGACAGAGCTATACACCGTATAGTCTTTGGTACTTAGACTCAGGTGTTACGCATCATGTAACCAATTGCATATGCTTGCAATTACAACAAATTTGTTATTTGTATCTCGTTTCTCCCAAGACAAGAATGTTGTTTTGAGTTTCACTCCACTGGTTGTTGTGTAAAGGATAAATACACTAATAAAGTGTTGTTTATACTAGAGACTAAAAAGGATTATACAAACTTAATACTCTTAGTTCTTTTGCAACTACTTACCACACCACAACACTCAATAGTAACTATTGGTTATGGCATAGGAGGTTGGGGTACCCCTCGGCAGAAGTTCTTAAAAATATTCTCAATAAAGAAGCGTTTGTTGATAAAAGTATTATATTTATAGTGCATGCCAACATGGCAAGAACCATGTTTTTATCTTTTCCCATTTTAGCACAATTTATAATAAACTCTTTGAATTAGTCGAGTTCAATGTCTGGGGACCAGCTCCACTTACGTCAAATGGTTACACTTACTATGTTTCACTCATTGATTTGTATAACAGAAATAACTACCCAAGTCATTCATCAGCTTAATGACAAGTTTTCCTTGATGGATCATGATAACATAGAACACTTTCTAAGAATCAAAGTCAAGAAAGTTCCCGATGGTGTCTTCTTAACACAAAGAAAGTATATAAAAGTGTTCCTTGACAAAACTAATTTCATAGATGGCAAGTCTTTTCCAACTTCCATAGTTGTGACTCCAAAGCTTACCAAGTTTGATGGTGATTTATTTGATAATTACAAACTATATCGCAGTACAGTTGGGGCACACATGACTCGACGTTTCTTTTGCTGTGAACAAGGTTGCACAATTTATGCAACAACCGACTAGTGTTCATTAGGAAGCAGTGAAAAGAATACTCTAATACTTGAGAGGTACCATCAACTCATCAACCAAGTTTCTTTCTCCGATGCAGACTGAGAAGTGATGTAGATGACAGAAAATCTACATCTGGATATTGTGTATACTACGTACCCATCTTCTCATTCTAAAATGATTTTGACAAAATTTATATCCAATGTCTTAGGAAGATTCTATGGAAGGGCCCCTTAAATGACGGCTAAATGAAGGTTGACTGGGCAATCGGGTAAAATTTTGTACACAAATTCTTACGAGCCTTGTACATAATTCCTTACAAAAACAGTAAGAAAACCGGTATATACATAAAACATTACAACGTAAGGATTTGTGCACATATACAATTTCTTACGAGAAAATCTAATTTGCTACACAAACTATAAGGATTTGTGCATATACCGAAATTAGTACAAAATGTACGAAAAACCTTACAATATTAGTAGGAAAACAGTATATACCAAAATTCTTACAAAGTTTCACCAAAGGCCAAAAGGGCTGAACTTAGTGTAATAATTTATGTACATACATAATTTCCTACGAGAATACCTAATTTGCTACACAAACTGTAAGGTTTTGTGTATATACCGAAATTACTACAAAAAAATACGAAAAACCTTACAATATTAGTAGGAAAAAAGGTATGTACCGAAATTCTTACAAAGTTTCACCAAAGGCCAAAAGAGTTCAACTTAGTGTAAGAATTTGTGTACATACACAATTTACTTAGAGAAAACTTAATTTGCTACACAAAGTGTTAGGTTTTGTGTATATACCGAAATTACTACAAAACGTTTGGAAAACCTTACAATATTAGTAGGAAAAACGATATGTACCGAAATTCTTACAAAGTTTCACCAAAGGCCAAAATGATTCAACTTAGTGTAAGAATTTGTGTACATACACAATTTCCTATAAGAAAACCTAATTTTCTACAAGAAGTATAAGGTTTTGTGTATATACCAAAATTACTACAAAACGTACGAAAAACCTTACAATATTAGTAGGAAAAACGGCATATACTGAAATCCTTACAAAGTTTCACCAAAGGCCAAAATGGCTCAAATTAGTGTAAGAATTTGTGTACATACACAATTTCCTACGAGAAAACCTAATTTACTACACAAAGTGTAAGGTTTTGTGTATATACCAAAATTACTACAAAACGTACGGAAATCCTTACAATATTAGTAGGAAAACGGTATGTACCGAAATCCTTACAAAGTTTCACCAAAGGCCAAAATGGCTCAACTTAGTGTAAAAATTTGTGTACACACAAAATTTCCTACGAGAAAAACCTAATTTGCCACACAAAGTGTAAGGCTTTATGTATATACTGAAATTACTACAAAAAGTACGGTAAACCTTACAATATTAGTAGGAAAAACGGTATGTACCTAAATTCTTACAAAAATTGAACTTAGTGTAAGCATTTGTGTATATACACAACTTCCTACCCGAAAACCTTTTCTACTACAAGTGTTGTATAGGTGGTTTAGAAACCCCAATTGTGGTTTCGAAACTCCTACGTTGGCGTCTATGTACACATTCTACTACGAAAAGTACTAGATTTACCATAAGTTTTGTAAGAAAAAAAGTATGTACCGAATTTTCTACATCGTTACACCAAAGGCAAGGGAGCTGAACCTTGGGTAAGGATTGGTGTATAAACACAACTTCCTCCCCCTAAAATCTTTTCTACTACAATATCTGATTGGGAAGTTTCTAAACCACCATTGTTGGTTTCGATACCTCCGGGTAAACATTGATTTAATGGCACACTGCCAAAGTGGTTCCGAAACCACAATTAGGGTTTCAAACCCCTAGTTTGACGTGTATGTACACATTTTACTACGAAATGAACCTGTAACCTCCTCATCTTGGCCTAGCCAACAGACCGAACCGAACGGGTTACACGGAGAAAACCGAAGCGAAACCCGTTAAGGTCTCCCTCCGATTAGAAACCCTATTTTTTCGTTTTATTTATCTTATCTAAATATCACCTTTAGTCCTATACGTGAAGGCAACATCGGAAAAGCGAAAGTTGCATGCGAACCAATCAGAGGGCATGCGATAATTTAAACTTACCAAGTAGTTATTAGTCAAGTTTCATGCTCACGAGGCAAAACCA
Organism: Hibiscus tridactylites; assembly: GCA_958450335.1. Lineage (NCBI taxonomy): Eukaryota > Viridiplantae > Streptophyta > Magnoliopsida > Malvales > Malvaceae > Hibiscus > Hibiscus tridactylites. Next base: position 22,855,772 of record OY288268.1, on the reverse strand, counting down.
TCTCAAAAGGGCACCTATGACTCAATTAGGAAGCATACGAGCATTAGAGACTAAAACAAAACATTTGGAAACCCTTGAAGATGCCTTTTAACCGTTTTAACTACCTACGTTTTGAAACAGGCCTGCCCGTTCCGAAATGCGGGCTTTACACAAAAAGTAAAACCAAGTTGTTCCGGAACGGTCCCACCTTGTTCCTGAAACGGGAGCCTCCAGTGGCCAAACATATCGGAAAAGCCCTACACGGTTCCGAAACAGGAACCTCCAGTGGCAAATTGTACCAAAACGGCACCTCCCCCGTTCCGCTACGGGTACCCCTGGAGCTCGACCGTTTCGAAATCATACCAGGCGTTCCGAAACACTTGGACACGGTTTGGCCCAAAAACACATTTTGGCATCTCCAAACGCTCCCAAACTTACCCTGAAACATCACAAACCACATGGCAACTTATTATATAAACAATCTAGAGGCAAACACCCTAATCACGACTTCAAACATGCATACACGCAACAAAATGGACCTCAAGCCCAAAGCTCATAAGAACATGTTAGCTCAAAAACACCAACAAGGCAAAACACATAGCAATTTATCCAAGGCCACAACAAACCTCAACATAACATGGTATCAACATTCAAAACATGCTAGCAACTTAAACAAAGCCAAAGATAGGAGTTTGAACACCAACTCCCTAACACAAAAGTCTAGTATTCCCATCGTCTAAGCATTATTACAACCACAAAACCATACTTTGAGCTTAGCAAGAACTCCAAGAACTCTTCCCTTTCCCACTTGCCTCCCAGAGCCTCTAACGATATGCATTGTTGGAAAAAGAGAGCGTAAGCTTAAAAGCTTAGTGAGCGGAGCTCTAAAACACAACAACAATGCAGTTCAAAACATGAATCTTGGATTTAAAAGCAAAACCATTTAAGAAGAGATACAATGAAATGAAAACATAGACGAAACATGGTTTGCACATGCACAACCATCCCGATGGGACTACACATCATCGTACACAACGAATTAGCATTTTTTCGATGGGACTACACATCATCGTACTCATCTACTAGTTACAACTGGTGGGACTACACATCACCGTATACAACGATTAACCATCACGTGAGGCTTGAAATCAACTACGACTACACAACAACATTAGAATGGAGAGTAAAGACAATCCACATATCACACATCAACACAAATATCCGTACACACTAACACTTAATGAAACAAGGTAAATTAGGCAACTTACACTTGGGTTTAGGTTAGCCTTTAAGGCTCCACCCAAACCCCCAAGAAACCACTTTGAATCATTTTAAACTTCAAAACGTTACCACTCACCGATAGAGCCCAAATGAAAGCCGATACACACATCTCAAGCCTCCGTAACACTCGGTATCGCGTCCAAAGGACCCAAACTCGTTTCCCTTGTTTCTAATCAACCAAAAACAAAGTATTACTCCCCTACTCTTCCATAAATTCACTGAAAAGCAACAGTCCATCAATCGACACATTTACTCAATCAAAACAAAGTCGAAATCAATCGAAACGTTGCCAAAACATCATCCAAACACAATCTGACTTTACCCAACATTTTTAACCTTCAAAATCCACCAATTGACATCTAAAAACTCTCATTCTAGGTCCGTATACCTCCAACCCTCGTTTTACCCCAAAACTAAGCCGAAAACACCATTTTTCACCTTCAAAACTTACCCACTACATCTAGTTTCGAGTTTTATGGGTTTAAGATTCTTATTAACATTATTTAGCAACCAAAAATAGTTCAAAAACATCGCACCAAGAACCCATTAAAAACCCATACGAAAATTTCACAAATCCATCTCTTTTCCATCAAAACTTTGGAACCCAAAGTGAAAAATCAATACTTTTCTAGGTTTTCAAAAAGATAAGATTCAATAAATAAAAGCCAAGGTAAAAACGTTGATTACCTTTGAAAATATTCTATGGAAGAGGTGGTGGAGAGCTTTTATTTGAAAGTTTAAGCTTTTAGGTTTCTTTTTGAAATGAAGATGACTCTTCAATCTCAAAATCCCCTTTTCAAATTTCATTAACGACGTTATTGTAAATAATGACATTTTTTTTATAAAATTAGCATTTTAATCTAAATTTATCCCGAAACTAGTCCTAGATCAAAACCGATAACTCCCGAGCTCTAAACCGGGCGTTACAACTCTCCCCCACTTAAGGAATTTCGTCATCGAAATTACCTGACGGAAAGAGATATGGAAACTGTCTTTCCATGTCTTCCTCTCCCAAGTTGCCTCTTCCACCCCTCGGTATCTCCACAAAACTTTGACTAACTCGATAGATCTCTCACGCAACACTTTCTTATCCGTAGTAAGAATTTCAACTGACTCTTCATCATACGACAGGTCGGGGTTCAACTCGATCTCTTCCACTGGCATTACATGAGATGGATTCGATCTATACTTCCGAAGCATCGAAACGTGGAACACACCATGAATCTTCATCATACTACCTTATAAAGACCAATGAATATCAGGCTCAACTTACCTTTCCTACCAAACTTCAACACCTTCTTCCAAGGTGAGACTTTCAAAAACACTTTGTCTCCCACAACATACTCTACCTCCTTTCTTTTCAAATCGGCATACGATTTTTGTCGGTCTGAAGCTGCCTTCAAGCAATCACATATCAGTTTTACCTTCTCGGTAGTGCCGTTGGGCAAGTCTGGTATCGGTACAAGCTTCTATCCAGCCTCGGCCCAACAAATACGTGTTTTACACCTCCTACCATACAGAGTTTCATACGGTGCCATCTGAATACTAGCCTGATAACTGTTGTTGTATGCAAACTCCACTAACGGTAGGTGTTTCTCCCAAGAACCCTAAAAGTCGAAGATGCAACACCTCAACATGTCCTTCAACACCTGAATAACTCTCTCTGACTGAGGGTGATACGAAGTGCTGAGGTTCAACCAAGTACCCAAGGAACGATGCAAACACTCCCAAAATCTAGCTGTAAACCTCGGATCTCGGTCTGATACAATCAATTTCGGTACCCCGTGCAATCTCACTATCTCACTGATGTATAGATCGGCCAACTTATCTAAGGTGTAGGTAGTATGAACATGTATAAAATGGGAACACTTAGTGAATCTGTCAACTATCACCCACACTGAATTCTTCTTCGAAGGAGTCAACGGTAAACACGACACAAAGTCCATGGTAATACGTTCCCACTTCCATTCCGGAATCTTCAACGGTTGTAACAAACCTGAAGGAAACTGATGTTCGGCCTTAACTCGCTGACATACCATACACTTACTCACAAACTCGGCCACATCCTTCTTCAACCCAATCCAGTAGTACTCTTCTTTTAACCTACGGTACATTTTCGTACTACCCGTATGCATAGCAAAAAGACTGTTATGAGCTTCATTCAAGATAGTACGCCTCAACTCGGCGTCATCTGGGACTACTATCCTATCCTTGAAACATAGGATCCCGTTCTCACCAAAGCATAAATTTTTGGGTCTACCCTCGGCTATATCTTGCACGTGAGGTGCCAAGGACTCGTCTTGCAACTATTTTTCTCGAATCAACTGAATAGACGAGGGTTTAACCTGTAACTCAGCTATCAAACTGCCATCCTATGACACACTCAATCTCGTAACGTGGCTCACAATTCAACTGCCACTTTTCTACTCAAAGCATCGGCCACTACGTTTGCCTTACCTGGATGGTACTCTATCTTAAGGTCATAGTTCTTAAGAAGTTCTATCCACCTACGTTGTCTAAGGTTCATCTCTCTCTAAGTCATTAAGTACTTCAAACTCTTGTGGTCGGTGTAAACTGTGCACTTCTCACCATAAAGGTGGTGTCTCCAAATCTTCAAAGCAAACACTATTGTGGCTAACTCTATATCATGAGTGGGGTAGTTCTTCTCGTGAACCTTCAACTGTCTCGAAGCATAAGCTACAACCTTACCCTCTTGCATAAGCACACAACTAAACCTACATACGATGCATCACTGTAAATCACAAACTCTTTCCCCGGTTCAGGCTGAATCAAAATATGAGCTTCGGTCAAAGCTTTCTTCAACTTCTCAAACGCTTGTTGTCTTGCATCAGACTACTCATATGGAACATTCTTCTGAAGCAATTTAGTCAAGGGTGCTGAAATCTTTGAAAATCCTTCGACAAATCTTCGATAATACCCCGTCAAGCCTAGAAAACTACATATTTCTGTCACTAACTTCGGTTGTTTCCAACTCACTATAGCTTCAATCTTCTTGGGGTCCACACTAATTACATTGGCCGATATCACATGACCTAGGAAGACCACCTCCTTAATCCAAAACTCGCACTTACTCAACTTGGCGTACAACTGATTTTCAAGCAAGGTCCGAAGCACTAGCCGCAAGTGCTCGTCATGCTTTTCCTCAGTCCTAGAGTACACTAAGATATCATCTATGAACACTACCACAAACCTGTCCAAAAACTCGTGGAACACTCGATTCATCATATCCATAAATGCAGTTGGTGCATTAGTCAACCCGAAAGGCATTACCAAGAACTCATAGTGCCCATAACGTGTACGGAAAGCGGTCTTCGATATGTCCACATCTTTCACCTTCAACTGATAGTAATCGGATCTCAAATCAATCTTCGAAAACACTGAAGCACCTCTCAACTGATCAACCAAATCATCTATCTGTGGCAAGGGATACTTGTTCTTTACTGTTACCTTGTTCAACTGCCTATAGTCTATACACATCCTCATATTGTCGTCCTTTTTCTTCACAAACAAGACCGGAGCACCCCACGGAGAAATACTAGGCCTAATGAAACCTCTATCTGATAGTTCTTGAAGTTGTGTCTTCAACTCTTTCGGTGCCATTCTATACAGAACAATAGACACGGGTGCAGAATCAGAATACGTCTCAATAGCAAACTCAACTTCCCTATCTGGAGGCAAACCCGACAACTCTTCCAGAAAAACACTTGGAAAATCACAAACTTTTCTGATGTCTTGCGGTCTAACCTCACTCATATTCGGATTCATCACATAAGCCAAATACGTCTGACAACCTGAATCTATCAATCTCTGAGCTTCTAAAGCAGAAACAACATTGGACAAGAACTTAATGTTCTCGCCCACCACTACAACTTCAAAATCATCCAAAAGCCTGAAGGAGACTCTCTTGGTCTCAAAGTCTACCCTATCTCTATGCTCTACGAGTCAATCCATACCCAAAATCACATCAAAACCATAGAACGACAATTCCATCATGTCAACCGGAAACACATGGCCCTGAATCATCAAAGGACGCCTCCTATACATCTTCCTAACTACCATGGTCTCACCGAAGGAACTAGTAACATTAACACCTACCTCTAACCACTCATACGGTAAACCTAGAGACCTTGCATGTTCACCCAAAATGTACGAATGTGTCAAACCCGAATCTATCAAAGAAAGCAAAGTCAAAGACTGTAACGAGAAATTACATGCGATGACATCCGTGTCATTCCCAGCCTCTCGTTGTGCATACACCCTAGCTGGTCCTCCACCCTCGGGCTGAACTGCCACCACATGAGCTAAGTTCCTCTGACCATCGTTCCTCGGCTGAAAATTTCCTCGACCGCGCCCATGGCCTCTATGATGCTCAAACCCCCTAGCTGGAGCCGGTCTGCCCCTAGCCGGGTGTGGACAGCTAAGCCTCAAATGATCTCGAAAACCACAGTTCCAACATACCCCAAAGGTACCCATACACTCGCCCAAATCGCGTCTTCTGCATCTAGTGCACTCAAGAGTGTGAAAATAGCTCATTGGCCTTGATGGCCCCGTCCATGGTTACCGCCCCTATGTCTCGGGTTGGGCTGATACCTCCTATCTCTGTGTCTCTTGGCATGATCTTTGTCCCAATCTGCGTGTCTCTTCCCAGAATCAGAACCGCTAGCACGAGTACTCGAGCCTAAGTTCTGCTCAATATCTTTGGCCCTAAAGACCAAAACATTAAACTCGGTGTAATCAGAAGCGAGCATATAAGTCTTCACATCCCTAGTCAAACCATAACGGAAACGCTCACACCGTTCCCTCTAACTGGGAACCAACTCGAGTGCATACTGGCTCAACCTCACAAACTAAACCTCGTACTATAACACGATCTTACTACCCTGAGCCAAGGCCATAAATTCCCTCTTCTTTTTATCTTGATATCGGACTCCAAGATAATTGTTATTAAAGGTTGTTCTGAAGTATTCCCAAGTGACATATGCTTCTGCCATACCCAAAGTAACGGTAGTCCACCAAGCATACGCATCTCCCTGAAGCAAGGAGACGACACAACCCAACTTACGAGTGTTTGAGCACTCCATCTGGCCTAAGATTCGTATAGTACTCTCGAGCCAAGCCTTTGAACCCTCGGGAGTCAAACCGCGGAACTCAACTTCACCCAAACTATGAAGTCTCTCAAGGGGTAAACATGTCCCCGCACCCTGAGGTGGTGCTGCAGCATGCATACCGACCAAAGCTGTCTGAAAAGACCCGACTATAGTCTGAATCAAATGAGTCATGTCCGCTCCTGCCGGACCCTGACCCGTCTAAGCTCCATCACCTCCAACATTTGCACCGGCCTGAGGTCCATTACCATCACCTCCAACATTTGCACTGGCCTGGGGTCCATTACCATCACCTCCAACATTTGCACCGGCCTGAGGCACATTACCTTCGCCACCCACCCTATTACCATCGGGAGCATGAGGAACATGAGGCAAATCCTCGGGTGCCTGGTCACCCGCTCTAGGTCGTCCCCTCGGTCTTACCATAACGAAGATAAAATCTAAAACAACAAACACATTACACACAAGAAAACATGAGGTTAGCAAGGGCAATGATCCAAATTCTAAAGCTTTTTAAACCAAAACCATTTTCCAATAACAATACCTAGCAATGGGAACACTCGACTAAACTTCAACCAATAACAAGAACAATAAAACATGCTTTCACATACCGCACAATGGCAAACAAAACAGACAAACCAACTTACTTGGCTTACATTCCTGAGAGACCTCGTAACCGAGGCTCTGATACCACCAAATGTAACCCCCTCGTCCCGGCCTAGCCAACAAACCGAACCGAACAGGTTATACGGGGAAAACCGAAGCGAAACCTCTTAAGTTCTCCCTTCGATTAGCAACCCTATTTTTTGATTTGATTTATCTTGTCTAAATATCACCTTTAGTCCTATGCGTGAAGGCAACAGCGGAAAAGCGAAAGCTGCATGCGAACCAATCAGAGGGCATGCGATAATTTAAACTTACCAAGTAGTTATTAGTCAAGTTTCATGCTCACGAGGCAAAACCATCACAAAGGGGCACCTATGACTCAATTAGGAAGCATACGAGCATTAGGGACTAAAACAAAACATTTGGAAACCCTCGAAGATGCCCTTTAACCGTTTTAACTGCATGAATTTCGAAACAGGCCTGCTTGTTCCGAAATGTGGGCTTCACACAAAAAGTAAAACCAAGCCATTCCGGAACGGTCCCACCTTGTTCTGGAACGGGAGCCTCTAGTGGCCAAACGTACCAGAACGACCCTACATGGTTCCGAAACAGGAACCTCCAGTGGCAAATTGTACCGAAACACCTGGACATAGTTTGGCCCGAAAACACATTTTGACATCTTCAAACGCTCCCAAACTTGCCCTGAAACATCACAAACCACATGGAAAGTTATTATACAAACAATCTAGAGGCAAACACCCTAAACACGACTTCAAACAAGCATACACGCAACAAAATGGATCTCAAGCCCAAAGCACGTAAGAACATGTTAGCTCAAAAACACCAATAAGGCAAAACGCATAGCAATTCATCCTAGGCCACAACAAACCTCAACATAACATGGTATCAACATTCAAAACATGCTAGCAACTTAAACAAAGCCAAACATAGGAGTTTGAACACCAACTCCCTAACCTAAAAGTCTAGTATTCCCATTGTCTAAGAATTATTACAACCACAAAACCACACTTTGAGCTTAACAAGAACTCCAAGAACTCCTCCCTTGCCCACTTGCCTCCCGAAGCCTCTAACGATATGCATTGTTGGAAAAAGAGAGTGCAAGCTTAAAAGCTTAGTGAGCAGAGCTCTAAAACAAAACAACAATGCAGTTCAAAACATGAATCTTGGATTTAAAAGTAAAACCATTTAAGAAGAGATACAATGAAATGGAAACATAGACGAAACATGGTTTGCACATGGACAACCATCCCGGTGGGACTACACATCACCGTACACAACAACTTGCATTTTTTCCAAGGGACTACACATCACCGTACTCATCTACTAGTCACTACCGGTGGAACTACACATCACCGTATACAACGACTAACCATCACGTGAGGCTTGACATCAACTACGACTACACAACAACATTAGAACGAAGAGTAAAGGCAATCCACATATAGCACATCAACATAAATATCCGCACACACTAACACTTAACGAAACAAGGTAAATTAGGCAACTTACACTTGGGTTTAGGTTAGCCCTTAAGGCTCCACTCAAACCCCAAGAAACCACTTTGAATCATTTTAAACTTCAAAACATTACCACTCACCGATAGAGCCCAAATGAAAGCCGAAACACTGATCTCAAGCCTCCGTAACACCCGGTATCGCGTCCAAAGGACCCAAACTCGTTTCCCTTGTTTATAATGAACCAAAAACAAAGTATTACTCCCCTACTCTTCCATAAATTCACTGAAAAGCAACAGTCCATCAATCGACACATTTACTTAATCAAAACAAAACAGAAATCAACCGAAACGTTGCCAAAACATCATCCAAACACAATCTGACTTTACCCAACATTTTTAACCTTCAAAATCCACCAATTGACATCTAAAAATACCCATCCTAGGTCTCTATACCTCCAGCCCTCATTTTACCCCAAAACTAAGCCAAAAACACCATTTTTCACCTTCAAAACTTACCCATTGCATCTAGTTTCGGGTTTTATGGGTTTAAGCTACTTATTAAAATTATTTAGCACCAAAAATAGTTCAAAAACATCCCACCAATCACCCACTAAAAATCCATACGAAAATTTCACAAACCCATCTCCTTTCCATCAAAACTTTGGAACCCAAAGTGAAAAATCAATGCTTTTCTAGGTTTTCAAAAAGATGAGATTCAATAAATAAAAGCCAAGGTAAAAGTGATGATTACCTTTGAAAATCTTCTATGGAAAAACCTTTGAGCCAAGGAAGAGGTGGTGGAGAGCTTTTCGGAGAAAGTTTAAGCTTTTAGGTTTCTTTTTGAAATGAAGATGACTCTTCAATCTCAAAACCCCCTTTTCAAATTTCATTAATGGCGTTATTGTAAATAATGATTTTTTTATAAATTAGCATTTTAATCTAAATTTATCCTAAAACTAGTCCTAGATCAAAACTGATAACTCCTGGGCCCTAAACCGGGGCGTTACTGTACCAGATTTGTCATAATTTTTGTAAGAAAAAGAGTATGTACCGAATTTCCTACATCTCTACACCAAAGGCAAGGGAGTTGAACCTTGGGTAAGGATTGGTGTATATACACAACTTAATATAGGGGTTTTGAAACTGGCCTAGTAGTTTTGGTACCTGTGTGACAGATTCAAAATAAAGCCAAACTTTGTATAGGGGTTTCGAAACTGTCCTACTAGTTTTGGTACCCGGGTTTACAAGTAGAGTGTATGTACACAAATTACTACCAAAAGGTATATACACAACTTTTTACCCGAAACCTTTTCTACTACAAGTGTTGTGGGGGTGGTTTCGAAACCGCAATTGTTGGTTTCGAAACCTCTAGAGTAAACATGGATTTAATGGCATACTGCGGAAGTGGTTCCGAAACCACAATGGTGGTTTCGAAACCCCTACTTTGACGTGTATGTACACATTTTACTACAAAATGTACTGAATTTCCTTATAGCATATCAATTTAAGCAAAATTTGTACTTAGTGTAAGTAGTGGTTTCGAAACCACAAAAGGGGTTTCGAAACCACCTGCCTAAATATGATTTTGAGGCATTCTGTCATACTAGTTTCAAAACCAGCAAGAGGGATTCGAAACCTCGCGCGTTAATGTGATTTCTGAGCCATTCTACCATACTTGTTCCGAAACCACTAATGGGGTTTCGAAACCTCATGCCTTAATCTGATTTTGAGGCATTTTGCCATACTGGTTCAGAAAATATATGTTTTGCAATTTAAATTTAAAAGATATTTAATTTGTTGTTAAATATTTCTTCAATTATCTGAAATTGTTCAGTTATTTTTTGTTATACTAAAAATGAGAGAAATATAATTATGCACGAATCCATCAAGAAAACAAAGGCGTTTACCAATGATCCAACTACGTTCATAAAGCAAAGAAGTAAATCAAGATAAGTCCAAAATACAATAGCATAAAGTCATAATACAGCGCATAAAAGCCTAAGCATTTGTCGCATTATTAGGCGATGTAGGTGGAAAGAGATGACCACGAACTTCATGTGTGTCCTGAAGAATTTCTTTAGAAGCTCCTCGTATTTCTTTCTCATTGCACCAACCCCTACAACATTAGCATTGTACTCGGCCATTGCTATTTGAATTGCTTCTTCATGAGCCTCCCTCAATGCCACCTAGGACCATCAGGATTAGAATTGTTAAAAAAATCTATCAAAATAGCCACACAACAATAACGATAAAAAACAAATTACTTACTTCCTCGGGTGGCTTTGTAGGGTCAAAACTTGAATATCATTTGAAAACTCTAGAAAAGTGTTTATGTATGGTTAAGTCAAAGGAATACTTAATCTACATCAAAACCATTTGCAGCTGAGAAAACATTGATAAAGCGAGGGAACTAAGAAAGGAAATGTAAGTGAAGTGAAGGTGCTGCAAGACATGATGAGGTAGAGTTCGATGGAAAGTGAAAGGATTAAAAAATTGTTGGATATCCTACTTAAAGCTGACAGCTATAAGACATATTGATGTTTAACTTCAAAACAAATTGTGCAGAGACAGACGAGAATAATGAAACTCATACCTTCAGATGCAGACATGCTATCTTTGCAAAACTGGCATACTAATCAGTGTGCATGCTCGAGAGCAAAATCAAGATGTAGTGCAAGAACGAATACCAATGATGAACCTGCATAAGGAAACATCTGAACATAGTTGCTGCTAAGGCAAAGCAAGAGAAAACTATGTCCAATCCTATCCTATATAGGATCTTGTCCAACAAGCAGTTAGTTACAACATTATAGAAGTTACAACAAGTTAGTCGACTATGAACTTGAATCGAAAACCACAACAAAGATTAAAAGTTAATTTTCTACCACTACAACAGCCCACGGGGCAGTTTGTGATAAATATATTATATTTCTATTCATAAAGTAAATCTTCAAACCAACATTGACAACATCAATATGCTGAACAAAAAAATGAAATGTTAAGCTTAATACAAATATCGTAAAAGAAAGCATTTGAGATTCAAAATCAGGAAAATAAGTAACGCACAATATAGAATAACATGCTAAAAATCGATTTATGTTCTCTTGATTTGCTGCAATGAACTCATTTCAGGACATCAGAAAAAAGAATACACAATGACATGTTGGCTAATAGCTTCATATGTCAAAGCATTCTCACTGAAAATTACGAAAAATGAACTCTTGTAACAGTTCTAAATTTTTATAATCACGATTCTCTGATCAACAAAAAAAATTCAGTTAAGTGAACGAAGATCGAACTTGTAATTGCTTCCTACAAATAGAGTTTAAATATAAACAAACAAAAATCAACAATCCTACAAATTCTAAACCCTACAAATTCCCCTTATTATAAACCTCATACCGCCATTACTTCCTTCAACAATCCGAACTCAAATCACACAACCCACCATTACTTCCTTCCAAACCATTGAATACTAACGTATAATCACATAAATTTTGAACCAAAACTAAAAACATCGATCTTACCTCAACACCGTTCTTCCTCCGTCGCTCCTTAGCTTCCAATCCAATCTCTGCGTTCAGATGAAGGGGCTTGGGTTTGAGAGTATCTAAACCCTATCTGCTTTTTCCCTCTATCGCGCGATATGGGTTTTTAAAATTTTTTGTAGGTTAGTAAATAACCCGCTCATTTTAAGGTTACCGATTTATCGGGTAACATGTTTTTTTTTTCAATCTTATGGTTCACAATGAACCGGCTTGATCCAATGGCCTCTATTGAATGGCCTGCATTTAGTTGGTACTTAAGCCGTTTATTTTTAGAATTGTCCAATGTCTTACCATTACACTTGTCAAATATATTTAATATATAACTAAAAATGAATAATTTTATAAAAATATATTTAATTAATATAATTTTATAAAGTTAATATCGAAGCCAGTTATAGATGATTGTTGATAAAACTTAAAAGAGAAAAGGGAAATAAAATTTGTTTCAATAATGAACAAATAATACTTAATTAGTAAAATGAAAGAAATGACCATATGTCTAATGTTTGTACTATTAACCTAGTCCCTGACGTGCTTAATTAGTTAATTATTTGGTGGTACTTTGTCCAGCTGTAAAGTGTATTATTATTATTAGTTTTTTTTTTGTTTTTGGTTTCGGTTGTCCTAATACAAAATTTAATGATGAGCAAGTTTAGTGGAATCAACTTAAAATCACGTCTTAAAACACACAGAATTTAACATTGATTCCCTCTCTATGTTTCTAGCATTGTCTTGTATGAGATGTAAGAAAAAAAATACTAATTTTAAGCATTGTATTCCTGCGAAGTTTTTTTTAACAGGTATTCTTTCAAAGTTAAAACTATCTATAACAAATGTTGCATATCAATATGCACTATTAATATGAAATATAAATTATTAATTAAGTAATTATATGATTACAACCATTAGATTAATTAAAGTTTGAGTAAAATACATAAATAGACCTCCGACTATATGACATATTTTTGTTAAGTTCCCGACTATGAAAAATTACAAAATGGTTAATGTGCTTTAAAAGTAATAAATTAGTACTTTGTTGTTAATTTTACAATCTTTCAATTAAATTATTGTTCAATTAATAAGTGCCGCCAACTCAACCAAAAACATTATATATAACGGTAAACTACATAAATGACCATCTAACTATGAGGTTAGTGTAGATATGACCAATATATTTTTAATTTTGGTAAATATACCACTAAACTATTTAATTGGTTCCAATCAGGTCACCAACCGTTAAAAAAACGGAAATGTTAATGTGGTTGTTAAATAAAATTAGTATAATCACACTTTTGGTCTCCGTTATTTACACAATATATCAATTTGGTCCTAATTTTAAATTAATAAAATAAACTAATTATTTAATAAAGTGGTGACACATGTCAAGCACCAATTGGGTTTATGCGAAATCAAACTTGGGTACCAAGGGTGAATGTGGCGTGGCTTTGCCACTAGGCTAAGCAGACTTTTGTGATATGGAATACAAATATTTTATATATGTCTTAGTTTGTTGTTTATGTCAATGAAATGCAAATAAATATGAATTAAGGGGATTCGAATATGACACACTTATAATGCATAAAAACATCTGAATCAATAAAATAAATCTAATAATTAAATTAAAGTTAACAACTTTTTGTATATATTCGAACATAATTCAAACGAATTGATATTTTTAAAATTTTAATTTTTTAATATATTTTCATTCGAGTTATATATAACTAAATAAATTTAATTAAATTTAATTAAATTAATATATATATATAGGTGAGATTATATTAAAATTTTAAGATTATATAAAAATATATTAAAAATTTTAAAATTTTAAAAATATCAATTCATTTGAATTATGTTCGAATATATATAAAATTAAAAATGACGGGACCAAATTAATATAGTCTTGAAACTCAACTTTTGTTGGGATAAAATATTTAAGGTTTTCTAGTAATTGGTATAGACCACCTTGAGACAATAATATAATAGGGTAATTAGCCAGAGTAAAAAAAGCCATTCATGAGTAATTCAATCTCTTGTATTAAATTCCAGGAAATAATGTCATGAAAATTGTCATGTTGAAGTACTAAGAAATGACAAAGTGAGTGCAATTTGACTTTAAAAAAGTGGAAGCAATGGTAAACAATTGCAGAAGCAACAGTCCCAATTAATAGCCCACGATGAGAAGGAACCAACCGCGGCCATGTTTGGCTCTCAAAATCTCGGGAAATATGTGAAAGTACGTGGAAAAGAATCCTTTTGCTTCAACCAGCGCACTTCTCGCCAATCCTGTGACTTCCCTCGTCAGCCGTCCCCACCCTCTTTCTTTTTGCACTCCTATAATTTGGTTTCAAATTTAAAATTTTCTAATTGGATCCTTAAAGGATTAGTACCATATAAATTATGTTCTTCTACAAGCTTAGTTATTAGGTTTGGGGTTAAAAGGTTAATTCACATATGACTATAAGATATTTAAAATATTTAGATTAAATTACCAACAACTAGTTGGTCTATCAAAATGAGGCGTTGGGTTTCTTAAGCAATGTTAGGAGTTTGATTTTAGTGATATGAATGGGGAAATTTGAGTTGGGAAGGTCGCCCCCATAGTAGACCTCTGTGGAACCCGATTTGTTGAGTTTTATGGTGCTCAATTTCCTTCAACCGATGTGTTTGCCAAGTTTGGAGAAGATTGGATTTTTGGGTGTTAAAGTGGAAGCTAAAAGATTGGAATTGGACACAAGGATTTATAGTTGTTTGACATTCTAACAAGCACCTACATCCACTATCTTAGCTCCCCACTAAGGATTTCAACCAAATTCACTAAGAATTTCGTCCCCTTTTCTAGGGTAAGGAGGCAACCTTTACAACCCTCAAAGCTTTCTACCCAAAGCTTGAGTAAACCCTCTTTACAAGAGAAATTCTAAGCAAACTTCAAATCCCTCTAATAGGTATTTGTTTGCACTATTTAGCTCTCACCCAAAACCTAAACACTTGAGCAAATTTAACAATGTTTAGCTCACTAGTGTTGTCTATACAAGAAAATGGACAATTAAGCTCTAAGAAAAAATCTTAATCATAGTGTCGTTGACAATTGAAGCATTAGTCTTCTCTTGATGCTTGGAGGTCTCTTTTATACTCCCAAATGAGTTTGTAGCCGTTGAGGACCGTTGGGGATATTTTGGAGCCGTTGGAGACTTTATTTCCCACATTAATTACAATTCTGGTGCTGTCCGTTTCGAAACAGTCGAGCCCGTATCGGGACAGCCTTCTTCAGAACTAGTTGTTGAAGTCTGATGCAGTAGGCCGTATCGAAACGCCTATGGCCGTTTCGAAACCCTTCTGGACGTATCGAAACGGTTACAACCCATTTCGGTACGATTGACAATTACGCTGCAAATTAAATTACCGTTGAGAAATAGCCGTTGGGGATTTGACCGTTGGGGAAATATTCGTATCAAAACGGTGAAGCCCGTACCGAAACGGTGTGTAAAACACTCACCCAAATTAAAGCTCGTTTCGAAACAGACAAGGTTGTATCGAAATGTTTTGTCTCTGTGAATGGTCATTTCGAAACGCCTAAGGGTGTTTCAAAACACCTGGTGGTTTTGTAAAGTTTGGCTTTAGAAAACACTTCAAAACCTCTTTAAAAAAATCATCAAACATATTTTTAAGTTGTTTGGACTTAAAGGCACTTTTTAAATCTTTTCAATTTAGTCCAAAACTACTTTTCAATTTAGTCCAAAACTATTTTTCAATTATTATATCAAAATATTAGTTCTTCAATCTCCCCTTTTTGATATAATAAAACCAATCTTGAAAAATTGTTTGGGATTCTCCCTTTTGTAAAATACATTTTGAATAAGAGAATTGAAGTTCAAAATCAATTAAGGCTCCCCATTTCTCATTTGAAAAATCAATTTTTCAAACCATTTCTCCCCTTTTTTGTTATATCAAAAAGACTTCAAATAACTTTAAGTTCAAAATAACTTAGGAGGTTTAAAAAATGACAAAAATAAGAATTTTGGTTTTAAAATTGGCTCCCCCTTACTCAAAGCATCATCAAGGAATGATAGTCCAACATATATGATTAAACTAGTTGAATTAAAAGAGATAAAAACTAAATAAAAAAATTCAACTAATTTTACCAACACTTGAATCCAATGGAGGATGTGAACCCTTCCTCTTCAAGTGTCTTTCTTTGTGTGCATGGAGCTCACCCTCATTGATTGGACTTGTTGAACACCTCCATCACACCTAATCAAGACAATCATACAAATTTTGGTATCTAAATTGTTTTGGATCTATAAATGTTAGTTGCAAAAAAATTAGTCCCCTTAGGAATCCATTTTTCATTTTCATCCATTTTATTTTAAGTGATTAGTTCTTTTGGAACCCAAACACTTCTAAAACATTTTCCATTTAAAAATCTAGGGGCGTTAGATTGTCTTTGGTAAAAAAATTTATTTTCCAAAATCATTTTTCTTTTCTCGTTCCTTGGAAATCAAAATCTTTTCTTTCTTAAGATCATCAACTTCTTTTTGATGATCTTTTTCCATTGTTTGAAGCAAGTTTTGTAAACTAGAAACTTGTTGCTCAAAATCCTTCAATTTTGCTTCAAACTCAAAATTGGTTTTCAAAAGCAAATCATTTTCATTTTTCAACTTTGAAATCATCTATTTGTTTTTTGAAAATGAAGCATTGAATTCGAAAACCAACTCATCATAGGCTTCTTGTAACTCATCAAAAGTATAAGAATTTGAAATGGAAGAGTTAGAAGTTACCTCTCCCTCATTGAGGGCCATCAAACATAGGTGGGCTACCTCATCATCGGTGGAGTCTTCATTACTCCATGTGTCCACATATGCTTGCTTTGAAGATGACCCCTTCTTTTTGGACTTGTGGGGTTCCTTCATCTTCTTCTTTGATTCATGATAAGATCTTTCCATTTCATTCTTCATGAACCGTGTGAATTTCTTAAAGAGATAGGCCATCTCTTCGTCTTCACTTTCATCCTCACTTGATTTAACATGTCAACATTTGGAGGATTTAAGAGCAACGACACTCTCGTTGATGCCTAGCTCTTTGACTTTCTTCTCCCCCATCTTCTTTATCTTTTCATTTTTCTTCTTCTATTCTCTTCCTTTCTTCACGATTTCGTGTATGAGGAGAGATCCAATGAGTTCATCGAGCTTTAAGGATTTGAGATCTTTAGCTTCGATGATGGCCGTCTTCTTTGAGTCCCAAGACTCGAGAAGAGAGTAGACGAGTTTGCAGATAAGTTTGTCTTCCAGAATGATTTCTCCATACCCTTTGAGTCCATTGGCGATGGTGGAGAATCTATCGAACATCTTCGTAATGTCCTCATCTGGTTCCATCTTGAAGTTTTCATACTCTAGGTTGAGGAGCATGATCTTGGTCTCATTTACTTCGTTTGTCCCCTCGTATGTAACTTCAAGCTTGTCCCATACCTCCTTGGCATCTTCACAAGAAGACATCTTCTCGTAGATGTTGGGGCTCAATGCACAAAAGATGATGTGCAAGGCTTTGCAATTGAGCTCCATCTTCATGCGATCATCCGCGTTCCAATCCGCCTTCCTTCGTTGTGGCACGAACGAACCATCTTCTACTATGTCCCAAAGCTTGTAGTCCTTGGACTTTATGAAAAACATCATTCTTGTCTTCTAATGGGCATAGTGTGTTCCGTCGAAGAATAATGGCTTGTCGATGGATTGCACCATTTGATCGATTGGTTGATATGTTGTATCGAGCTTCCCAGATCACCTCAATAGGGTGTTAATCCTCTTCGATTGAGCCTTGCTCTGATACTAATTGTTGGGTTTTATGGTGCTCAATTTCCTTCAACTGATGTGTTTGCCAAGTTTGGAGAAGGTTGGATTTTTAGGTGTTAAAGTGGAAGCTAAAAGATTGGAATTGGACACAATGATTTATAGTGGTTCGGCCTTCTAACAAGCACCTACATCCACTACCTTAGCTCCCCACTAAGGATTTCAACCAAATTCACTAAGAATTTCGTCCCCTTTTCTAGGCTAAGGAGGCAACCTTTACAACCCTCAAAACTTTCTACCCAAAGCTTAAGTAAACCCTATTTACAAGAGAAATTCCAAGAAAACTTGAAATCTCTCTAATAGGTATTTGTTTGCACTATTTAGCTCTCACCTAAAACCTAAACACTTGAGCAAATTTAACAATGTTTAGCTCACTAGTGTTATCTATACAAGAAAATGGACAATTAAGCTCTAAGACAAAATCTTAATCATAGTGTTGTTGACAATTGAAGCATTAGTCTTCTCTTGATGCTTGAAGGTCCCTTTTATACTCCCAAATGGGTTTGTAGCCGTTGAGGACCATTGGGGATGTTTTGGAGCCGTTGGAGACTTTATTTCCCACATTAATTGCAGTTCTAATGCTATCCGTTTTGGAACAGTCGAGCCCGTATCAGAACGGCCTTCTTCAGAACTAACTATTGAAGTATGATGCAGCAGGCCGTTTCGAAACCCTTCTGGACGTATCGAAACGGTTACAACCCGTTTCAGTATGATTGATAGTTAGGCTGCAAATTAAATTACTATTGGGAAATAGTCGTTGGGGATTTGACCGTTGGGGAAATATCCGTATTGAAACGGTGAAGCCCGTATCGAAACGGTGTGTAAAACACTCACCCAAATTAAAGCCCGTTTCGAAATAGACAAGGTTGTATCGAAACATTCTGTGAATGGTCGTTTCGTAATGCCTAAGGGTATTTCGAAACACATTTGTGGTTTTGTATAGTTTGGCTTTAGAAAACACTTCAAAACCTCTTTAAAAATCCTCAAACATATTTTTAAGTTGTTTGGACTTAAATGCACTTTTTAAATCTTTTCAATTTAGTCCAAAACAATTTTTCAATTATTATATCAAAACATTAGTTCTTCACGATTCATATTAATCAACCAATAAGTTGGATACTAATGGTTAAACAAAACATATATCTACTTTATAGATACTTTAGATTAGACATGTTAAATAAAAGTAGTACTCCAAAATTCTATCACTTTCTATTTTTTTAACATATTGGATTTAAGTTGTCAAATTTATTTGTTTTTTAACAGTCTTAAGGTGATTACATTGTAGTATATGTTCATACATAATCTTAACCTTTGACAAAGTACACACACCTTGCAGCCAAAGTGATTCGAACCCGGTTCTCCTAAAATAAACATCATCCTCTTTTCCACTAGGGCCACTTGTTGAGTTCAAATCTTAAATTTCATACCTATATACAAGCTTAACATTTGAGACACGTCATTTAAATATACTCATTGTTATATATGACCTGACATCCAATAGTCTAGATTGAGAGAATAACCTAATTGATACGATAATGATATTTACAATTCAATTACAACATTTTAAGGTTTGAGAATTAATTTTAAAAAATCCCTCTCTAACTCTTCCGTGTTCTTCCTCCTCTCTTCACAAAAGCTTTAAATTTTTCGTGTCTTCGTGTCTTCGTGTCTTCGACAACCAACTGCTCATCCTTTGGCAACTGGCCTCCCTCTCCAGCATCTTTCTTTCATTTCCTTTAAGTTTTCACTTTTTTCTTTCTTTCTTTGGTTGTTTCGATGAGAACAATCTTCTCCGACAACCATGGCTCATGCTTGGATCTCTTTTTACGAGGTGGATGATTGACTATTCCTGAAGAACATGGTTAAGAAAGATCTGATGGAGGGTTTAAAATTTTATCGTTTTCTTCTCTCATGCTCTTTTTGGAGTTGGTTTTTGTTTCATCCTCTCTCTCTTTTTTCCCGGAGATATGATGGTCAGGAAAATGGTTGAAGATTTTCTCCGCCTCCCCTTTGTCGGTAATTCGTTCATGGTTTGTAGGCTTTGCCCCTCCTTCAAAGTCTCTCTCAAAAGATCCAAACGTTGGAGTATACCCAAAGACCAATCATAAGATGATTGTAAAAGACATACTTATTTTATCTTGTTTATTAATATAAAGTCATTATTATTATTATTCAGTCTTATTTTATGCATTTATAAATAAACTGGATTATAATAAAGTTCTTAGAATAATATGGTTATTCTTGAATGTCCTTAGTCGAGTATTATTGCGGGCATGAACAACGATAATATATCAAGACTAATATGTAGTTGATTGATGGCAAAATGTTGTTATTGACATGGAGATGTCAAAATTAATACATAAGTATGTGTTAGAGAACGACATACTGGACTGGCTTGCTAGGAGCAGGTTTCTTGAATTATTATGTGACAATCACAACATTGCTCATAGTGATAACTACATTTATGATCCTCAGACTTGAGATCAGCATTATTTTAACATTGTGAGTGACATATTTTGTTACAGTCAAACGTGTGTCGTGACTGACTACACTATAAAGACTGATATTGGATATGTCGCAATCTATGTAGCGGGATATGATTGATCAAGATAGGATTTGTCCCTCCTACATAATAGGAGTAATACCATAGGCCACTTGATTGAGCAGGACTAGAAATGCATGGTCATGCTCGAATAAATTGATATGAGATATCATAGTTATTCGTTTATAATAGTCTACTCAAGATATCAAGAAATATTAGATAGATTATACAAGTGTGACTATTCCATGACTTGTGCCCAATCTAGATATAAGGAGAAAAGGATGTAATACATGAAAAAAAGTTAATCACAAAGAGGTTATGTCGAACCACGACTTCCTGTAACTTAGGTAGCAATAGCGTATTGCTAGATGTCACTCATTGCTTGTAATATTAGAATTGTTCTAGATATTACTACTAACGTTACATGAACCTACAAGGGTCACACCTTATGATTGAAACAAACAAATATAGATTAGATAGCATGTGTACAAACTTGTACACGAAATTAGTAAAAACCGAAATTATTATAATTATTTTAATTATAGATAATTTCGTTTATATATTATAATACTAGATAATTATTGTAATTATCAAATAATATTAATATATATATATATCCCTAAAGAAACCTAATTAAAATAGAATCATATTTTATATATTTAATTATATTTGGTTAAATATATTGTATATTTAATGAATCTGATTTTAATTAGAATTAGGTTTTTGAATGCTATATAAAGGCATAAGGTCTAGTAGCCAAAATATATGCCTATTTTCCGAAAAACATCTCTAACAGTTAGAGAAGTAAAATATTATTCGTTTAATTCGGGTGGAATGCGTAAAGGTCGGAACGTTGTTGTGACGACTTGTATTCGATATCCTGATGGAAGAATTGAATTTCCCTACATCCATGCGATTTTTTAGATTTAATAAAGGTAACGATTCATCCCTTTCACCCCTAATTCGTTCCTCGTACATGGATCATTGGTGGATACGTCGAATAATTTTTCCGTTGTGCCATAGGGTGTACGAACGTTTCTCAACACCAAATTTCATCGGTGTTTACTGCGGTGAGAAGAACTTTGTCTCCAACGACCATTTTGGTCTTATCTTCGATGTTTTCGTCACACCAACCCTTGAAAATCATGATAATGCCCTTGATAGTTATCACAAAGTCCCCCGTTTGGTGGATCATTTGTCGATTCAGGCGTACGACACCGCTCCAACCTTTCAGGCCTCAAGCTTTTTGCCTTTGGTTCTCCGTTGACTGTTGTTTCAGCCTCATTGACGTATGTTTTCGCTTTATATTCTTGGGTCTTTTTGTTGTTAGTTTGTTCTCGGCCTCATTAACCGTTGATTGTAATTGTTTTTATTTAGGTCGAATGAAATCTTTATTTTTGATAAAAAAAACTAATTTAATATATATATATATATATCTTATTAAAAAATATTTAGGGACAAAATGGCCACTCTACGGATGAAAACCATTAGTCAACTGGCAATACATAACTTGAAATGACTTGACAGAATGACGCGTCAGACGAAAATATATTTTACATTTTATACAATTTTATAAAAATATTTTTGAGTGGTGTGTCATTATGTAAAGTCATCATATTTGTTTATATGACACTGCTATCGCAGTGTGCACTGCCATGTAGGTTTGTCACATCATTTCAAGTTGTTTATCGTCAATTGAGTTGACTAACAATTTTTATCTAGAGGGGTCATTTTGACCTAAAATTAAATGTTGGGGTTAAATTAGTTAAAAAAAAAATAAAGATCAAAATAACTCTTCAGTCAAACGTTAGAAACTTTTTTAATATTATACCAAAAAAAACAATGTGACAATTTAACTTTTTAGTCTCTTAGGACAAAATGAAACCCATTTTCTAGCTTCTATTTTATCTTTCATTTGTCGACAATGGTGAGAGATATAGGGAGACATCAGATCCTCTCCTTTATAAGCTCTAAAATACTGCCATAAGAACGCCCTACAATTTGCAGCTTTGCTATTATTATTTTTTGAATGTGGTTAAATCTTAGGATTATTTATATTATTTTGTAATAGTAATATTTTATCTCTATCTTGCCTCGATATTGTAAATCCTTTAGATTTGAATCAGGAACTCTCCTCATTCCTTCCTTTTTATCTTATATTTGTAGCCACCTTGTTTCTCCTTCAAAAAAAAAGAAAGCTGTGTGTGCCTTTTGCCTTTTGCACTGTATTTTTCTCTGGTTAAAAGTTGAAACCTCGTCAACTCTTTCATGGTGCTGAAAACCATAGCTTGTTGACACTTGAGATAGTTCCTTTTTCCATTGTTTTTTTCCCTTTCAAATCTTGTTTTAATGATGGCTCAAAAGCCTTTGCATGAGTTGCTTCAAGAGGATCAAGAGCCTTTTGTTTTGAAGAATTTCATTGCTGATAGACGCTGTCAACTGAAGAAATCATCGCCCAAAACTCATCTTCAAATCAAGAAACGAAAACCCATTGCTCAATCCTCCAACTTCCCTTCAAATTTCTGCAAAAATGCTTGCTTTCTCTCCTTCCGTGACAAAACGACAGACCCCGGCCGGAAGTCACCGTTGTTTGAATTCCCTTCACCGGTTAAAAGCCCCTGCAAAAGCCCCAATGCCATCTTTCTTCACATCCCATCAAGAACAGCATCTCTTCTTCTCGAAGCTGCTCTCAGGGTTCAAAAGCAATCTTCATCAAAATCCAGAAACAATGGCTCTTCTTTTGGGTTATTTGGTTCCATCCTAAAGAGGCTAACTCTCCGAAGCAAGAACAGAAAGCGTGAAATAGCTAATGATGGAGCTCAAGTTTCAACTGTGGGGAAAAACAATCAAAGACAAAGGAAAACTTTGTTAGCAATGGCAGACCAGAGCGGTCGGCCAAGCAGTGCTGTTTGGTCTGAAAAATCAATGGATGTGGATTTGGATACTTCGTGTAGCTGCAGTCATGGATCCGAGGATTTTGAAGAGATTTTCATTTCCAAAGATGTTGTGCGAAGTAGTTCAGCTTTTGCTTCCTTTGATAAGCAGTTTTGTGAAAGCCCTTTCCATTTCGTGCTTCAAAAAAGCCCTTCTTTTAGTCATCGGACACCACTCTTCTCTTCCCCGACGACATCCCCAAGTCGTCGCCAAAAAGAGGTTAGTACATTTTACTGAAATGTTAATAATAGTAGCAGATTCCTTAATCAACGTCGCTGCAAATTTTGGCCGGAATTTGATCTGAATTTGACAAACATGCCTTTTGGGGTCTTTTACTGGTTAAATATGCTATTTATTCTTTACTCATGCACATTTTCTTGTATGGTAGTTAAGACTTAAGTGTACTTTTTGATCCCATGCAAATCTTGTTTTTATTTTTCCAGTAAATAATTTTCCATAGAAAGACAAATCTTTGTTTTGTTTTTTCTGTTGGATCCCATCATCAAAATCAGACAATTGTTTCACAGTTTTTTATTGGAAAACTCAACAATCCAATCAATTGGTAATCACATGTATTAACAGCTCTTTAAAATTAATGACTTTTTTTAGTAATGCAGTATTAGAAAGTAATGTATGAAGAATAACATGTCTTAATCAGAGGTTGTTGTATTGAATTATATATCAGGACAAGGTAAATTATGAAACAGAGAGCTTTGAAAAGCTACAAGTAGAAGAAGAGGAGGAAGAAGAAAAAGAACAATGCAGTCCTGTTTCTGTTTTGGACCCTCCATTCGAGGACGACGACAGACACGCGGATGACGACAAAGATAATAATGCCGATGAGAACGAGGGTTTCGATCTCGAATGCAGCTTTGCAAATGTACAAAGTACGTTTCTTTCTGAATCACTTGAATTCATTTTTGTACCATTCCATCTATTTCGTGGGGTCTTTAATCTTTATCAATATGAATGGTTTAATTGACATTTAGGTCAATGGTTTATATTTGATGTATTGATAAGTGTGTAATACATTGTATTATCCGTAATACAGCTTTTGATTATGATGATGATAAGTGGGATCCATGGAAATTTGTTGGCATTTAAGATTTTAGTTTGTACACTATCAAGTTAGGCCAAAAATGACCCTGTTAAAGCAGACACCAAACCTTATCATAGTTTCATGTGTGACCCACATTTCTAAGTTAGGAGATATGTCTTAATTTTGCTTGTACACCTCTTGTCTTCTGTTTTTGGACCATGCAATAATATACTTAAATTTACTCAGGTTTTGAAACTTCATGCTTTTGAATTCATGTCATCCCTTTTACATGCATTTGAAGCCTTGTAGGTATTATTTATCGATTTTGCTTGTTATGTTACCAGGAGCAAAGCAGCAGCTACTGCACAAACTTCGGAGATTTGAGAAACTGGCCAAGCTGGATCCGATCGAACTCGAGAAAAGAATGTTAGAACACGACGGCGACGATGATGATGAGTACGGAATTTGCGAGCTGGACAAAGAAGACGAACTTGAGAATGAGTTGGTTTCTTCTGATAGTGAAATGAACATAGATGTCATTATCCAAGAAGTGCTTAAATCAAGCTTCTGCACTGCCGCACGTCTCCCAGACAGCACGAAAAGGTTGGTGTCTGATCTCATTGCAGAGGAAGAGGAAGAGACTGGCATCGATCGAGAAACGGTGGCTAAAAGGGTACGCGAAAGGCTAGAATCATGGAAAGATGTGAAATCAAGCACGATTGACATGATGGTGGAACAAGATTTCAGAAGATCAGAGCTTGATGGTTGGAAAAGAAATCAAGATCAGATTAGAGAAATTGCATCGCAACTTGAATATGCAATATTTGGATTATTGATGGAGGAATTATCAGAAGAACTTGTTTGTTTAACTGGGATTTGACGAGCTGGATTTTTTGAAGCTAAAAATGAATTTTGGATTCACTTTCATCATTTCTCTCTGAAGAAAAATCAAAACCATATATTAATTTGAGTCTGACTTGCTCTTAATTGATGGACCAATGAGGATGTGGGTTAGAATAGCACGATTACAACACATTGAAGGTACAATTACAACACATTTAGTAAGAGAAATAATGAGACTAATCTACTTAAATTTCTTACAACCCAAAAATTAAGAAAAGCGAAAATTTTCTATGGAGATAAGCATATCATCAAAATTCAGAAGTTTCATGAATCTAATTGTCTTTGTCCAATCGGGACTCATAACTGATAAAAAAAAGAGTGGTGAGCGACCCAAACTATCCGGTAGAATGTTTCGCTATCCAGGACTGATTACATCGACAAACAACCATCAACCGAGTGAGGATCTACCTTTACGTAACCACTGACAAAATTATAATCAAGAGCTAGCGCCGATTAATAACTCTATGCGAGTAACGATCGACCACTAGGGTATGCTGAATCACGCCACAAGGATAAATGAAACAAAACCATAAAACCAAAGAAAACATGTCACAAGGACATAAGAAAATGCCTGCAAGGACAGTGAAAACGTGTGCAATAAAGACAAAGATTCATATTAATAAAATAAAAAAATATTAAACACCGATGATCGACAACCAATAGCTAGTTGATTGCCGATCGCCGGCTAATTTAAAAAATATTAAAAAAATTGCGGGCGACGTAGAATTATTTGAGATAACTAGGGTTGAACTGTTAGAGTTTGGTAATTTAATTAGAATAGCAATATGTTATTACGTATAAGAAAATCACGTATGTAGTGGGTAATAGGGCGTATGGATCGACCCTTATTTTAATAAGATATATATTTTTAATAAAACGATATTTATATTTATATTGCAAATATCAAGATCCGGGTACACAAAGTGTGAAGCAGATGAGTATCTTTGTTTTAATGAGATGTATGAACCAGTTAATTAATGGTTAATACATATTGCTGATTAAGCAGGTTTATATGGGTATGAATGCTGATATGTAGGGGTGTTCAAACGATTAATTCGATCGGTGGCCGAACCGAATTACCTAAAATCGAATTAATCGAAAATTTTAAATCTTTAACCGTTATCCGAACTAAACTTTTTTTTTTCGAAAAATTAACCGAACCGAACAAATTTCGGTTAATTTGATCGGTTTTCGAATTAACCGAAATTTATCAATTTTTTCCCTAATCAAAATTATTACACAATAAAAATTCTTGAAAATACTTTTTAGTTCACAAAGATAATTTGTATTTAATTTAAACAATATCTAAACATAGATAAAAACATTAGAATTTTATATTAAACATTAGATTTTTCATTTGGGTTAGAAGTGGGTTTTAGAATTTTAATGGGTATGGGCTTAATATGAATAATATATTTAATTTTTTATTTATTTCGGTTAATTAACCGATTTCGAACCGAATTAACCGATAACCGAATTTTGAAAAGTTTTTAACCGTTCACCGACCGAAAAACGTTCGGCGGCCGACCGTTTAACCAAACTAATTCGGTTTGGTCGGTTAATTCGGTTTAACCGACTGTTTGAACACCCCTATTGATATGATATGTTCATATGGACACATCTGATAAAAATGACTCCAGAATACGAAAAATTATATTATAGGCCTGACTTACCACATTAGTTATGGTCTCAACCAATAAAAACCACATACTTTAGTATTTTTTCCCATTATTTTTTCCAACCAATGAATCTTCACTAATTGGATAATTTTTGGAGGTTATTATATTATTGAGTTAATGACATGGAAAATAGTGATGAATTAGATAATTTCTATTGGATGGAATCATGACTGATGCGGTAAGTCAGACCCATAATATAATTTATCCTGAAATACTTAAATATGAGCCTGATGGGTATAAGTTTGATAATTTAACCATTAGACGAACAAAAATTTTTTGTTCTTTTTTTTGTGCCCCACAGTATGCCCAATACAAAAATTAAACACTAAACCTTAACCTTAAATTTTAAATTTTAATTTTTAAATCCTAAACCACACACCCTAAATCATAACTCCTAACCCTTAATGACATATATAAGTACACCAAAAAGGAAAAGAGGATCTCTATTTCATTGTATTTACTCAACAACCGTAAACAAGACTCCTTATCTTAATTCAATTAGACGCTTGATAATTGATGTGCGAAATCAACTGTCTTGCAGGCTACCTCGTTGAATAGATCTGAATTCATCGTTAAATAACCACAAAAGGGATTAAAACTACTGAATAATCATTAAAAATCGCACATTTGAATCGAGCTTCGTGAAAAATTCTGTACAAACACAAATCTACCGCAAAGTTAGGCGAATAACGTGCCAGAAAAGCAGAAAAGAACAAGCACAACAATATGCGTGAGAAGTAGAAACTCGAAATAAAGAGATTTTAATATAAAAATATAGAGAAAAACCAATAATAAACAAAAATAGAAGTGAATATATAAAAGTAAGAAAAAAGAATATCAGTGGTCGGCGATCAACACCAAAACTAATGACGTCGTCAATTAATACTAAAACTGATGTCGCCGTCAACTAAATAAAGAAATGAGAAAAGAATGCAAGCGAAAGAGAATGAGAAAAAAACCTAGGGTGTTTGATAAAATAATACAAAATATTTTAAGAAAAAAGCTTAATTTCCTAACAGAAAAAGTTTAATACACAGTCTATAGAGTTTGAAGATTATGCAACCTTATCTATTTGTGCGACACGTGTCCATTAAAAACTCCAACTAAATTGTTAACAGGACGTTAATGAGAAAAAGATTTGAAAAATCAAAATCTGTTTATTCTATGTTCTCAACCTAAAATCAAATTTGTTTCTCTTTCACTATTTGTATGACTTTTTTATTCTATTTATTATATGATTCTCAATCAGAATCTGTTTCTCCTTTACTAAAATTTCTCGTTTTTTCATTTCTATTTGAATACCCATTTCTTCAATTTCTTCAACACAGAATCATCTTTTTGACGCCGATTTTTTCACTGCAATTGTTTGGTTGTCATCATAATCAGAGGTTTATCGAGGCTAATGTTTGGACTCGTATACTTGTGCTTTTTTAGTTTTTGACAACTGCACAACTTTTTTAGTTTTGCTAATTGAACTTCTCTTAGTCTTAGATTATCAATCTTTCAAATATTTTGCTTTATGCTTTCACCATGACTAACGGTTTGGAGTGGGTTACTTAAGATTTTTAATTTTACCGTTATCATCATTTGAGCACTCATGGAAATTGCTTTAATCTGATTTATAGTATTGAAATATGTAATTCTGTTTAGTTTTTCATTTTCGAACCTTAAATCTCATGCTACTGATCTGTTTGTAATTTTTGTCTTATACTTTGTTAATTAATAAATTTATAAACATTTGAATTTTATAATATTGCCTTATGTGTTCACTTCTTATAATAAATCTCAATGAAGTTTGAAATTTAGTATTCTTTTCGGTTTTTAGAATTGAAGTTTGATTTTGCACGAACAAAATTATAATTGATTTAGGTTCATGTATTATATGATTTTCAATCTGAAAATCAAATATATTACTGATTCACTGCAATTATTTGCTTCACATATTTATCGAGGCCATTTTTCATATTTTTATTTATCCACTTCAATTGATTGTTTATCATAGTCAGTTTGGTCCTTTAAGATTAACATCTTTATTGTTTTCATGCCCAACATTCCAAAAGCAAGTATCAAAATTTTCTTTTACTGATCGTCTTTCCTTTACGTTTTTATTGGATTTTCCTTTTTATGTTTGATTGTTTTAATTAAGTATTTGTTTTAGTTTTATTTATTTAATCAAACTATATTAAATATTTTATTATTATTTAAAGATGACGATGGATGACCCATTGGTACAAGATTTGATCGAAACAAAAATAAAAGTTAAAGAACATCATGTATTTGAAGATAAAGATGCAATAGAGTATGCTACCGAACAATCAATAGTTGTAGCTATACCGAAATCCTATATTGGTATGGAATTTATGTCATAAGATGATGCCCAACAATATTATGACAACTATACAAGAGGCAAAGGTTTTGGCACACGTAAAAATCACATTTCTAGAAATGAAAGAATATAAGGAGCTGATGCTATTTACCCATTAAGTCTAAGGACAATTACAAGTATAATCAACAACCAACTACTGAGAGAGGATGAGAGAGAGAGAGAGTGAGAGAGAGTGAGAGAGCTAGATTGAGGTTTCGCCGGAACGCCCACCCGGAGCCCAGTTCCAGTGGGCACTCAGGCTCAGCCAAGGAGTTCAAAGGTGGCTTTTCCGTCTTCGTCAACTTCATCAGCAAAAGGATTCACTGGCGCACACTCAAAGACGCTTTTTCTGCGTATGGTAAGGTGGTTCATGCGTACATCGCGTACAACAACAAAGGCAGGAGAGACAGTAAGCACACTTTTGCTTTCATCCGGTTTGCTAATTTAGCTGATGCTGAAAAGGCGGTGAAGTTTGGCGATAAAAGGAGATTAGATGGGTTTGTTATAAGAGTATTCCATGAACTAAAAGATCGGAGGGTTTCGGGTCCCGTTGCTCCATCGGTTTTCCCTCCTGCTCGATCCGCAAACCCTCAAAATACAAAACACGCTGATGCAGCAAAGGTTAAGGGCAAGTATCCTTTCGTGGTTGCTGGTAGATCGTTCAAAGACGCATTATTATCGAACGTCAGTTCAAACGTGCCAGTTCAACCAGCACACGGTAGGGTCTCTATAGATAGAGCCGACGGCGGTCAGTCCCTTCCCGTTGACCCAGGCACAAATCATTTACAACCTCAGCGTACCGTGTTAGATATGGGATGGATCAAAAGTTGCATTATTGGCCAAGTAAAGGGCATGTATGATGCTGAGTTCGTACATCAAGCGCTTATTTCGGAGGGGTTCAATACTAAAGTATGCCCGTGGTCTGGTTCTTTTGTGGTAATCCAATTCAGAGAAGAGGAACATATTCAAATTTTCTGGGATCTTAAATGGTCGTTAACCAAATCCTGGTTTGTGGATTTCTACCCTGTGGATGACTTCCTAGCTCACAGGAGCCTGCTCCGTTGGGTAATCATTAAAGGTATTCCTCTTAGATACTGGGATATTGAAGTAATCAAGAACATTGTTTCAAGTTGGGGCGACTTCATCAAGGCTGACGAAGATACACTTAACCGCCTCCGTTTTGATCAGGCCCGAGTCTTGGTGGGTGTGAGTGATTTATCTGATATCCCAGATAGTGTTAGTGTAGTAGTCAATGGCAATAGCTTTACAGTTGCCATTTCTTCGGTGGAATTTGAGGACGATAAGTGTTGGATCGACGACGACGGTTTGTCTGAAGGGGTGGACGTCGCGGCGGATAACAATGGTCAGGACGCTTCAGATTCTGACGATAATGCAAGTATTCCCCACTCATCTCCCCAGAATAATGATTTTTGCATCGAGCCTAGTTCCCATGCACTCCCCGCCGCAAATTCTAGTTATCATAAGTCAATGGACCCCACTGGTCAGGCCAATGATTTGTCTGGGTTATCTGCTAATCTGGTTGATGTTCATATCAACGTGGCGGCTGAGCCTTCCATATCCTCTGATGGAAGTGAGGTCAACATTCCTATGTTGGACCCAAAAACGGGCCTGTTCACTGTCAAGCCCAACTTTCTGAAAAATAACAAGCGTCTATACACCTGGGCCACAAACCCTATGCAGGAATGCGGGCCGGGGCGGGACTTCCATGTTATGTCGGGGAATGTTGGCCTCCATTAGCCTCTTCCCCAATCTCAGTTTGGGAAAGATAACGATCCCAATCAAAAAACTCTGGTCAACCAGAAGGAGTCTGAAGCTAGAGTTTCCTTAGAAGTCTGCAGGCGCAATGGGTTGTCCTTCGCATCCAGTGATTTCGAAGTTTGTCGCAGACTGGTGGAGCTCGAGTCAGAAGCAGTTCCAAGGCAGTAAGTCTGGGTTTTCTGTGTGTTTCATAGTATTTTAATGATGAGTGACATGAATGCGATAGGTAAGCAAACTTTCTTGGTCTCATGGAATATTAGAGGCCTAGGGCAGTTTGAAAAGAAGGCCGCCATCAAAAATTGTTTGTCTCGATCTGGAGCTAAAGTGCTGTTTATTCAGGAAACAAAGACTAAGGAGGTTAATGAGTTTTTCATTTGCCAAATTACTGGTAAAATGGGTTTCTATAATTGGCTATTTACACCATCAATCGGAGCCGCGGGTGGGCTCATTGCCCTTTGGGAGCCGGGGTCTTTTGACCTACAGGGCTCTATACGCCCAATGACCCTGCGGATAGGCTACAAGTTTTCAACCAATTAGTGCCGCTGCTCATAAGTTATAAGCGGCCGATATTGGTAGGAGGAGATTTCAATACGATTATAAACACTTTAGAAAAATTGGGTGTTAGCTTGAATAGGAAAGTGATGTTGGAGTTTAATTCCTTCATCGATCAGTTGGGGCTAGTTGATCTGCATTTGGAGAATGGTCTCTACACTTGGTATAGCTCCAAGGAATCCCCCTCGTTCAGCAGATTAGATCGAATACTCATATCTCCCGAGTTTGTTACTACCTGGCCTGATTTATGTTCCCGTTTACTGGCCAAAAGTATTTCGGATCATCACCCGGTTGGATTATTCGTTTCGAAGGCAGGGGGAGGTCCAAAACCATTTCGATGGTTCGACCATTGGAATGAAGACAGAGAATTGTCGGATGCTATTCGCACTACTTGTGAAGCTCATAGGGGAAAAGGAATTGGTGTTCTATTGCGCAATTGTAAAGCTAATTCTAAGAGTGTCCTCAATGCCAAGAAATCTGATCCTAGCTCGTCTACTCAAGAGCTTGAATCTCAAATTACAGCTTTGGAAGACTCAATTGCTAAAGACCCTTCGAACAACTCTCTGCTTGTAAAACTTAGACATGTGCGAACTGCATTGTGGAAACAAATTCGTATTGAAGAGCGCAAATGGTTGCAGCTCTCCCAACTGAGGTGGTTTTTGGCAGGGGACAACAATACCAGGTTCTTTAATTTGGTGGCCTCCTCTAGAAGGCGCGGTAACACTATAACAAGTTTGGATGTGGAGGAAGGTTCTATTAGTGATCCGAGAAAGATAAGCTTGGCTGTGGAATCTCATTTCAAGAATCATTTCAATTCTAGCTCAACTCTTCCGGTCGCCAAGCTCGATTGTGGGCTCAACACGATCAGTTCTAATGATGCGCAGCTCTTAGAAAGACCCTTTACAGTGGAGGAAATTCTTTACGCTCTTCATTCAATGTATAACTCTCGTGCCCCTGGACCAGATGGCTTTAACATAGGTTTTTTGAAGCAGTTTTGGCAGTCAATCAAATATGATATTCTTAGCTTCTTTGCCGATTTCTATGAAGGTAAAGTGAAGGATGCATCCTTTAATCATTCCTTCCTTGTGCTGCTCCCCAAAGTGAAAAATCCAAAAGCAATGACAGACTTTCGTCCTATCAGTTTAGTCGGATGTGTGTATAAGCTGCTCGCGAAAGTTTTAGCCATTCGATTAAAAGGTGTGTCGAATAAAATCATCGGAGAAAATTAGTTTGCATTTTGTCCCGGTAAACAAAGATTGGATTGCTTCCTGATAACAAATGAAGCTATTGAGCTATACAAAAGAAGAGGGTTGTCGGGCATTGTTTTTAAAGTCGACTTTCATAAAGCTTACGACTCGGTGGATTGGGAGTTTCTCGTGCTAGTGTTAAGAAAGATGGGGTTCGGCGAATTATGGTGCTCCTGGATTCTATCATGCTTATCTTTGGCTGTTATATCAGTATTAGTCAACGGAACACCAACAAGAGTTTTTGCAATCTCGCGTGATTTACGGCAAGGCTGCCCCCTATCGCCTCTACTCTTCAACATTGTCGCGGAAGCTTTAAGTTCTTTATTATCCAAGGCAGTCTCGAATGGCTTCTTTTCGGGTTTCAACTTGGGCACTGATGGTCTAGGGATCTCCCATCTGCTGTTTGCAGATGATCTAGTGATCTTTTGTGGCAATAGCGAAACTCAGATTCGAAATGTTATTCGTCTTCTCAGAGGATTTGAAGTAGCAGCGGGTCTAAGAGTAAATCAGGGTAAATCCAAACTGATTGGAATTAATATTGAAGACAATGTGGTTTCCTCTTGGGCGTCTCTATTCCACTGCAAAAACGAAAAGCTCCCTTGTTAGTACCTTGGGCTGCCGTTAGGCTATTCTAAAAACAACACCAACATTTGGAAACCAATTGTGGATAAAGTTTCCGCGAAACTCGCTGGTTGGAAGGCCAAAATGCCGTCGTTCGGGGGCCGCATCACACTTATACGATCGGTTTTATCTAGTATGCCGAACTATTTCTTATCATTGTTTCCTATGCCTGCGTCGGTATGTAGCTTGCTATCCAAAACTATTGCCAAATTTCTTTGGGGCGCGTTGGATCATCGAGCCATTCATTGGATTAGTTGGGATAATGTGTGTCGTCTCAAGGAAAGCGGAGGGCTTGGTTTCGTGGACTTCAAAACAAAAAACAGAGCATTGCTATGCAAATGGTTATGGAGGTACGGTTCGGAACCTAATTGTCTGTGGCGTAGGGTAATTGCCGCTATTTATGAACATGATCATCGTGCTATCTTTCCAACTAATCTAACGCCCAGAAATAAATCCTTAGTATGGAGAAATGTTACAAACTTTCTAGCAAAACCTGATAATTGCTTTGAAAAGAATGTCGCAATCAGCCTCGGTGATGGGAATCGTATCCAATTTTGGTCTGACAATTGGCTAAGTGATGGTCCTTTGAAAGCAAAACACCCACGCATCTTCGCCCTCGCTTCCAAAAAATCAGGATTCATCTCTGATTTCGGATGCTTTGCCAACGGAGTATGGCACTGGAAAATCGACATGCGCATAAATTTGTTCGATTGGGAGCTTGACGCTTGGTCGTCCTTCATGAATAGCCTATCTGCTGCGTGTTTCAGGCAGAACTCCACTGATAATTTAAGATGGAAAGCATGCTCCTCAGGTGTGTATTCCGTCAAGTCTTTCCGCAATCTGTTATCTCCAGTTGATGCGCAACCTGAGTTCATTTGGAAATGTGTTTAGGGTACTAAAGCTCTAATGAATGTCCTTGCTTTTGTGTGGAAAGTCATCCATGGTCGGATTCCCACTAAAGTGGAGCTGTTAAAACGGAATATCAACGGAGTGCAGTCAGATCTTTGTCCCCTTTGTTTGATTAAATCTGAAACTGTTGAACACTTGCTTTGTCACTGCTCAGTTTCGTGGAGGGTTTGGAATGAATGGTGTCGGATTTGGAACATTCATATTGTTGTCCCTTACTCAATTAAGGACCTTCTCCTAGGTTGGTTTTCTTGTCCTCCTTCAAAGTTCAATCAGCAGGTTTGGTTTTTGAGTGC
Source organism: Hibiscus tridactylites (assembly GCA_958450335.1). Taxonomy (NCBI): domain Eukaryota; kingdom Viridiplantae; phylum Streptophyta; class Magnoliopsida; order Malvales; family Malvaceae; genus Hibiscus; species Hibiscus tridactylites. The sequence continues at coordinate 22,821,052 of OY288268.1, read as the reverse complement.
GTTATGTCTGTTATGGTCCATTTGGTGCATGAGAAATAAAGTCGTCTTCAAAGGTAGTAAGGTAGATGCAAGCAAGATTTTCGATGTCGCGATCATGCGGCTTGGGTGGTGGTGCAAAGCTAAATGGCCGGAAGCTATCAAGTCAATTTCCGATTTCACTTATTGGCCAGCTCTGTTTGGATCCATTAGGACTGTTAACCCAAGCACAAATCGCGGCCTTTGTCAGTGGCTCCCGCCGCGCAAAGGGGAGATGAAATTCAACATTAACGGAGCTGTCGCCAGCAGTTTCGGACCCGCAGGAATTGGTGGCTGCTTGCGAAATGAAGACTCCAAATCTCTTATTATGTTCTCTAAACATGTGGGTAATTCGGATGCAACTTCTGGAGAGATTCTTGCTATTCATGAAGCATTACTGTTGTTCAAAAAATCCCGTTGGAGTAAGAGTAGAGATCTAATTATCGAGTGTGACTACCAATTAGCGGTCGAATGGATGCTGAACCCAGCTTCCTCGCCTATAATATTCAGACATTTGATCATGGACTGCCTGGAGATTGGTAGCGGTCTTAATTGGAAAATCACTCATATCCTTCGAGAGTCAAATTGGATGGCCGACAAGTTAGCAAAGAAAGGTATCGTTCTCAATCAAAATCATGTGGAATTCAATTAGACTTGTTGTTTCACTGCTGGATAGATATCTCTAATTGATTCGAAGTGGCTACTGGGCGTGTGGAACTTTCTTTTCCCTTGCACTATTATAAAGGATTTTGTCGCCTGTAATGCTGTGTAGCTAGAGCATTTAGAGTCATCCAGGGTGAGGTCAGTATGTTTGTAAGGGAGGTGTTTCATCCCTAATTTTCCAGGTGTTTGTTTGATCGTGGCACGACTGTATGCTCTGAACGATTTGTATTTTACGCATAGTCACGCCGTACTCTTTTTCCTCCATTTAGGGCTAGGGAGGTTTTTTACCGAGGCGAGTGGCTATGTCGATTGAATAATAATAACAATGATTTTGTGTTTCAAAAAAAAATCACATTTCTAGATCAAAAAAAAGAATGATTGCTCAAGAATTTGTTTGTTCAAAAGAATGTTTGAGGGCAAAAAATATCTAGAGGGAGAAGATAAAATTAATGCAGCACCGTATGAAATAATAAAAGGTTGTAAGGCGATGATACTAACATCAAAGAAATAAGAAGGAAAATGGGTTATTTCTCGATTTCATGCAGAACATAATCATGTATTAACATTACAAGGGAGCACATAATTTATTCGTTCACATAGAAACAAAGGCAAAAGTTCAAAAAGATCTCATGGATGTTCTTAATGACCCTGGCATTCGTCCAAATAAAGTAACATCTATTTTATAACATGAGCCTGGTGGTCTTGGTAATCTTAATATGACTGAGCATGACGTTTTCAATTATTTAAGTCGTAAAAGACAAAAGCAATTGGAGAAAGGAGATGCTCAAATTATGGTAGATTATTTTCGTGGTTGCCAATCAAAAAATCTATATTTTTTCTATGCTATTCAGACTGATATTGATGGTTGTCTTACAAATTGTTTTTGGGCAAATGCAAGATCTAGAATGGCTTATAAATATTTTGGTGATGTGGTGACATTTGATCATACTTATTTAAAAAATAAATATAGGATGCCATTTATTCCATTTATTGGTGTGAATCATCATTATCATTCTATTTTATTTGGGTGCTTTATTATAAGATGAAATTGAAGAAACATTTATTTGGTTGTTGAAGACTTGACTCAAAACTATGTATGAATGTCCGTCATCAACAATTATTAAGATCAAGATGTAGCAATTACAAATGTTCAGAGCATATGTCTTTAATTTGTCCTTCCTTCTTTCTTGAAGTTTCTTCCTTGAACTTTGGGCTTGGCCTTCATTCTGATCCAGGGTTTGGAAAAATATAAGGGTGCTCCACGACATATCGACTTAATTTTCTCTTTCTGTCGAGGCCCACTTTGCTTCTTCTCTTCACCACTGCTGTCGTCCTTGGCTGCCCCGGCAGCGGCCATGGCAACATCGTCCTCCTCGTCCGCACATCTAGTTCCAGCTCTGCTTCTTCACTGCCCAGCGTCTGCTTCTCCACTGCTCTCCATCTGCTACAGCAGCTACCTGCAAAAGCAACCAATTTGAGTAGAAACTGTGCCATTTAATATATTTGTGATGTATAATTGAAATCTAACCTAAATGCAATGAATTATGCTTGAATGCAGCAGAAATATGGGTTAAATAAGGGGTAAATTATAGAAATTTTACACACTCAACACACCCCCAAACTCAAGTTTTTGCTTGCCCTCAAGCAATTCAGACCTAAAAAAGAAAAAGAAAATTTTTTGTTTGGCTTAAAACAATGAACTTTTCCTTACCTACCATTCATTCCCTATTGTGAGCAACACCTTATTGGATAATTCAGGATTCATCCAGAACCTTGTTATAATTCTTGTGTAGTGTGTGCATGCTTGTGAACAATTATATGCCAAGACTCCCTTAGTTTACTAGAATAGTTAAACTTCTAACTTGAATTTTTATGCCAATTTTCATTTTTTTGGAGGCAATTCTTAGGCTCCTTTAGTTTTTATGCAGACTCGATTCTGTTTTCTTAATCTTAAGCTTGACTAGAGCCGGTCTCGGGCACCTCTAGCTAACTTCCTAGAGCCGGTTTCAGGCACCTCTAGGAGTATTGAGTCTATTTTTCTTAACTTCTTTTCCTAGAGCCAGATTTAGACACCTCTAGGGGCAACTCAAGTGCTAAGCTTTCTATTCTAGTTTACTAGTACTAAGTAAAAGACACAATTTTTTAAACTTAAAAGACTCCATTAATGGAGGGATGCCACCCCCAAACTCGAGGGTTGCATTGCCCTTAATGCAAATGACATAGATGAAAAAGAAAAATAAAAACAACATCACAAAATATAATAAAAGACAGACAACAATATAAGATAAGAAACTTAAAATTTCAGGCGCTGTCGTCGCCGCTGCTGCTGCTGCTGAGTTGAATCTATCGACGGGCAGTGACCTTCTTGGCTGGTGCTGGCAGGCGGATGGGAGAGGCAGACGTATTCTTGGTTTTGGCCTCCCTTGGAGGTTGAATACGGGTAGGGGAGATACGAGGAGGTTTCTCCACTACATGAACCTCGGAGCTGCTGCTGCTGCCGCTGCTGCTACTGCCGCTGTCAGATTTTTCTTTATCTGCTACTGTTTTCTACCGCATCTCTGGTGTGAATTCCTTGGACAAGTTCCTCTTGACAAAGGGCTCGTTGTCGGATGCCGCCCAGATTTCAGAAGAAGAGAGAAACCAGCAATGTACCTATCAAGGTCGTCTTCAGGCTCCTTTCTCTTGGTCCCCCGGGCAGGTGTGTCGGCTGAGCGGCTGCTGCCTGCAGCTGTTGTGCCAGGGGTCGGTGTGGACGCAGCAGATGGCGTTTTGGGCATGGCAGCAGGTGTAAGGGTGTGGGCAGGGGTGGGGGCAGCAAAATAATGATTGGGAAAAGTAGGGAATAGAGCATCGAGGAAATCAAAAGAGGTGTGGATGAAATGTACCGTAGCGGTGGTGAAGTCTCGGATGAAACTCATGAGGCCGATCTGTCGTTCCTCTAGTTTTTGTATGGCAGCTAGTATTTATGTGGAAGTGTCTGCTGGAGGAGCTGCTGCAGTGGGCTGCCTGGGTTCTGTAGCAGCAGGCTCGGTGTCGGTGGGCTCTATCAGCTCAGCTGCTGTGGCAGTAGGGTCAAAAGATGACATAGGCGTGGCGGCTGTGAGTTCCATCAGGTTGAGTATGTTCCTGTCTCTCCAGCCTTTCCCTCGAACTCGTACATCCTCGGCAGCTTCCGGTACATGATGGCCACAACAGAGGGCAGTGATGAGATATGGGTAGAAGAGTGGTCCGGACGGCCGGTGTGCGCAATCCAATATGCCCTCTTGAACATATCTGCCAACGTTAATTGGCCTCTCATGTAATATGGAATGGATGAGGGCTAACCTTGGTTGTTCGACTGTTGTATTGTGAGAGAAGGGCATAATTCGTTTCTTGATAAAAGCGTTCCAAAGCTTTGCCTTCGGGGTGAGTTGGACTCTTTTCACCGTCCTTGGGTTTTTAGGGTCGGTATTCCACTCGGTACCCTCTTCTGTGAGTTCTTCCATCACAATATCCTAGTCGGCAGGCTCTAAACTCTCGAGAAATCTTTGATGGCCATCTTCTTTTTTCCCCACATAGAGCCCGTAGAGGGTGTTGACGTACTCGGGCTCGAAAGGTACATCTTTCCCTCGTACTGTGACTGCTGTCGCGTTCCTGCTGCCAATGGCAGCATAAAAGTTCCAGACGAGAGTCAAATTCATTTCCTCTGGCTGCTTCGCGAATATCTGCCACTGCAGGGCTCTAATTTTTCGGGCTATGAACGGCTGCAGCCCCAGGTTCTCCGTTTTGGAGGTGTAAATAAAACCTTTCTCCTCCCACATATCACGGATCTGGAAGGATCTTGGAGTTGATGCTGCCGGGGAAGATCCCGAGGCAGAACTTCGGCGGGTGTTTCTAGAAGTCATGTTGCAAGGACTGTGGAAGAAAATGAAAGCTGGTGGGCTGAATTTACTTCTCCTCTTCTCCTTGTCTCCTTTATTTCCTAAAAAAAATAAAATTAAAAGCTTTAGTTCCTAAAAATAAAATAATTCTAATTACTTATAAATAAATATATAAATAAATAAAAATAAAATTAGGTTAAATTAGGGATGCCAGAAGGGGCATCTCCTAAAGTAATCACTTCCTGCATTCTTGGGGCTTCAGTCCCCTAATAATGCTTCAATATTTGTCCATTGACTTTGAATTGGTGCCCGTCTTTTAAAGACCTGATTGTGATGGCACCATGGGGAAAAACCTGCACCACTTGGAATGGGCCAGACCACCTAGATTTCAGCTTCCCTGGAAAGAGTTTCAACCTAGAGTTGAATAACAACACAAGCTGCCCTGGGCAGAACTATCGTGGCAGCAATTTCTTGTCATGCCACTTCTTCGTCTTGTCTTTGTAGATTCTTACGTTGTCATAGGCCATTGTTTGAATTTCTTCGATTTCATTCAGATCAAGTAGCCTTTTCTGTCCTGCTTTTTCCAAGTCCATATTCACTGCCTTGATGGCCCAGTATGCTCTATGCTCAATCTCCACAGGTAAATGGCATTTTTCCCATAAATCAGCCGATAGGGTGACATTCCCAATGGAGTTTTGAATGTTGTTCTGTAGGCCCATAATGCATCATTGAGGTGTAGAGATCAATCCTTCCAAGTTGGCTTAACCATCTTTTCAAGGATGTTCTTAACCTCTCTGTTGGATATTTCAGCCTGTCCATTGGTCTGAGGGTGGTATGATGTTGCGATCCGATGTTTGACACCATACTTTTTCAAGGCAGCAGCTATAACCCTATTGTCGAAATGCCTCCCTTCATCACTGATGATTGCCTTGGGGATGCCAAATCTGGAAAATATGTTTTTATGCAAAAACCTCTAAATCGTCTTGGCATCGTTTTCTGAGTGGCGATCGCTTCAACCCATTTGGACACATAGTCCACTGTCAGGAGGATATATAAGTTCCCACATGAAGTTGGGAATGGTCCCATAAAATCTATCCCCCAAACATCGAATATCTAGACTTCAAGAATATTTTGTAGCGGCATCTCATGTCTCCTTGAGATGTTCCCAGTCCGTTGACACTTGTCACAGTTTTTGTAGAATGTTTGGGCAACCTTGAATAGTGACGGTCAATAAAATCCCGACTGCAAAACCTTGGCAGCAGTTTTGTTACCTCCTAAGTGTCCTCCATACTGTGAAGCATGACAGTGATGTAGTATAGCTTCCTATTCATCCTGTGGTACGCATCTCCTGATAACCTGATTTGCACAATATTTGAAAAGAAGAGGTTCGTCCCAATAATAATGCTTAACATCATTTTGGAACCTCTTCCTAGCTTGATAATTAAGGTCAGGAGGAGTTATTCCGCTAACTAAATAATTAACGAAATCAGCATACCAGGGGAGTTCAGAAAACTTACCTGCCGCCATGGCTGTCGCGGCAGTGCTTGTGGCAGTGAACAACTGCTCGTCAGGGAAGGTCTCCAGTATGTGTGTCTCGTATGCTGGAAGACTCTTTCCCTTCTCTAACCTTGACAAGTGATCTGCAACTTGATTCTCTATCCCCTTTTTGTCCTTGATTTCAAGGTCGAACTCTTGCAGTAGCAGAATCCAAGGTATCAGTCTAGGCTTTGCATCCTTTTTGGTGAACAAATACTTCAATGCAGAGTGGTCTGTGTGGACTACGACCTTCGTTCCAAGTATATATGAACGGAACTTGTCAATAGAGAACACCACATCTAACATTTCCTTCTCTGTTGTGGTGTAGTTCACTTGGGCGTCGTTCAGTGTTTTGCTGGCATAGTATATGACATGAAAGAGCTTGTCTTTTCTCTGCCCAAGTGCTGCCCCGGCAACATAGTCACTAGCATCACACATAATCTCAAATGGCAGTTTCCAATCTGGTGGCTGTACTATTGGGGCTGTTACCAGCTTTTCTTTCAGAACCTTGAATGCCTCAGTACATTCAGCGTTGAAGTCGAAGGGTCGGTTCTATGCCGCGACTTCTATGCCCTAAGAAACTTCTGACTCCCTTGACTGTGGTGGGTGGTGGCAGCTTTTCAATTACTTTGATCTTAGCTCTGTCGACTTCTATGCCGCGACAGCTTATTTTATGTCCTAGGACTATCCCTTCATCCACCATGAAGTGACATTTCTCCCAGTTCAATACCAAGTTTGCTTTCTCACATCTTTCGAGCACTTTCTGTAGGTTGCCTAGGCAACTTTCAAAATTGTCTCCAAAGACAGAAAAAATCATCCATGAATATCTCCAAGAAATCTTCCACCATATCAGAGAATATTGCCATCATGCACCTTTGAAAGGTCGCTGGTGCATTACAAAGTCCAAATGGCATCCTCCGAAAAGCATAAGTACCGTATGGGCATGTGAACGTCATCTTTTCTTGATCTTCTGGTGCGATGGCTATTTGATTATAACCTGAGTAACCATCAAGAAAACAATAGTAAGGCTTTACCGCTAATCTATCAAGCATTTGATCAATAAAAGGCAAGGGAAAGTGGTCCTTCCGGGTAGCTTTGTTAAGCTTCCGGTAGTCCATACAAACCTCCAACCGGTCACAGTCCTGGTTGGGATTAGCTCATTTTCTTCGTTGGTTACCACGGTTATTCCTCCTTTCTTGAGGACGCACTGTACCGGGCTCACCCACTTGCTATCCGAGATGTCATAGATTATTCCAGCATCTAGCCATTTTATGATCTCCTTACGCACCACCTCTCGCATAGCATTGTTTAGACGTCTCTGTGCATCAATGGTCAGCTTATGATCATCCTCTAAGAGGATTTTATGCATGCATAGTGTCGGACTGATGCCTTGGATATCAGCTATCGTCCATCCAATAGCCTTCTTATGCTGCTGCAGCATCCCTATCAGCTGCTGTTCCTGCATCAACTTGGAAGAGATGATTACGGGCAACATATCATTTAAACCAAGGAAAACATATTTTAGCTGCCCTGGCAGGGGCTTAAGATCTAGAACAGGGGGCTCAACAGTTGATGGCTTTTGGACTATATGGTCATCCGAGGTATAGTTTAAGGGCTCGAATACCTTACCTGGACGTTTGCCTATCCAATTTACCTCCTCTTGATCTTCAGTATCAGATTCTGAGGAGCTGCTGTCGTGACAGTCTTCTAAATGGCTGCTGGGGCAGTGGCCAATTTTGATGTCGTGGCAGCCCGACCTGATGCAGGGTTGATCAAGGATAACTTCAGTGATAGCCTTGCATTCTTCTTCTGCATCAACATGTTTTATTGCCTGGAGAACATTCAGCTTGATCTCCTGATCATTCACTCTCATAGTGAGTTCTCCTTTTTCCACATCAATCAGTGATCTTCCTGTGGCTAAGAAGGGTCGCCCCAGGATGATTGGTGCGTTTTCATCTGCTTCACAATCTAAGACAAGAAAGTCAGCAGGAAAAATAAATTTATCCACTCTTACCAGAATATCTTCAATTTTTCCTTCTGGGTGAACGTAAGAGCGGTCTGCCAGCTGCAGTACTACTGTTGTGGGCCGAGCTTTTCCAATACCTAAATTCTGAAAAACAGATTTGGGCATTAAATTTATACTAGCACCAAGATCACAAAGTGCCTTACCCACAAATTTTTCTCCGATTATGCATGGTATGATGAAACTCCCAGGATCCTTCTTCTTCTGGGGTGGATGCTTGTGCAGAATACTCATGCATCCTTCTGTCATCTTAGCGATTCAAATTCCCCAAGTATGGATTTCTTTGACATGGCATCCTTGAGAAATTTGGCATAACCAGACATCTTCTTTATAGCATCTAACAACGGAATATTGATATGGATCTGCTTAAAAATATCATAGATCTTCTTAAGCTGTGATTCCTGTTTCAATTTCTGTAACCGCTGAGGAAAAGAGGTGGAGGACGATAATTAGCAATACGTCCTTCCCACTTAATTCGGATCTGATGAGGTTTAGGTTCTTCGTCTTTCTCCTCTGTCCCTTCTGCTGTCGTGACAGGTTCGTCGGCAGCAGGCTGTTTGTCACCTTCCGGGGCAACTTCCTTGGCAGTCGACTCCAAGGCTGGTTCCTTAACTGATTCAGCTTCCTTCTCTGGCCCTGGTAATTTCTTCCCACTCCTAGTAGTGATGGCTTTACACTGCTCATGTGTGGGTTGTCTAGCGTTTTCAGTATCGCTAGGAAATCCTCCATTCTGCCTCAGTTTAATATGCTGGGAAACCTGACCCATCTGTGTCTCCAATGATTTCAGAGTAGCTTCATGATTGGTCATCCGCATCTCTGTTTTATCCATGAATGTTTCTGTCTTCTTGACAAAGTGATTCATGTTCTCAATGTAGGTTCCTGTTTGAGACATAAACGTAGCCAAAGTCTGTTCCAGTATACTAGTCGTGGCAGCTGGTGGCTGTTGCTGCTGCTGCTGCTGCGGTTGCTGCCGAGTCAATAATCTAGGTCCCTCATGATTCTGTGTGTTCTGTGCTTGAGGATTCAGGGCATTATTAGGGTTGCTCCAAGAGAACTTGGGATCCTTTCTCCAGTTGGGATTGTAGTTGTTGGAATTATAGTTCTGTTTATTGTAGTTCCCAACATACATCCATTCTTCTAACTGTAGCGGATAATCTTCCGAACTGTGGTTCCCATCGCAGGTCTCGCATACTTCTTCAGCAGAGTAGGCAGGTTGTGAATCTTCTTTCAACAACTTTTTCATTGCCTTAGTGAGATATGCCACCTGTGATTTTAACAAACTATCAGCCTCATAATCTTTTACAGCTAGAACTCGTTTACCCCCTCTTCTTGCTGTAGGAAACTATTTCTCATTCTTCGCCAGATTTTTCAATACTGCCATTACATCTTCTGGATCCTTGTCCAGCAGTAATCTATTCACTGCTGAATCAATTCTCATACGAGTCTGTAAGTTAGCAACATTATAGAATTTAGTTACATGGTTCCAAACGAGGAATCCATGCATTGGGCAGTTCCTTAGAAGAGTGGTAAATCTGTCCCAGGCTTTGTGCATTGGCTCGTCATCTTCCTGTTGAAAAGTAGCAATTTCGTTACGTAATCGCTCAGATAAGTGTGAAGGATTAAACGAGACAAAAATTCACGAGTTAAATCTGCCCAAGTTCGTATTGAACCCGACGTTAGTTTATTCCACCAAGTCTTTGCCCTGTCCCTCAATGAATGAGGAAATAATCGAAGCCTCAGTATCTCCGGATTAACTCCTGGTAGTCTAAACAAACCACAGATTTCCTGGAACGTTTTCAGATTCTCCCTAGCATCCTCTGTAGTAGCACCACTAAATTGGCCAGCATTGTTAATCATGCTGAACATAACAGGTTTCAGCTCAAAATTGTCAACATCTACGTCTGACAGGGTTGTTTCTAGTTCTACATGATCATTGAGCTTGTAGTCTCGGCATGACCGACGTGCGGCAGCGATAGGAGGATCGACAGGTGGACCGTTCCCTCCATCTCCGGTAGGATTTTCAGCATCCTGGGGATTCTCTTGGTTGTTCCTTCTTTCTTCACGTCTTTCGTTCACCATTGCTTCTAATTGTTCCTCCAGGTATTCGTTTCTTTCAACGAGGAGACGAACTCTTTTCCTGAGATTGCACGTTCGTTTGATTTCAGGGTCTAACTGGTGCTCAGGTTCTTTTCCTTGTTGAGAACTGCGCATACGCAAACAAAAGACCTTGTGAAAGGTATAGGTTGAACAATCCAAGTAATAATATAAAAAATAGAAAAAAGTGCAGTAAAAGATAGGGTAAAGATATGTTGCCAGTCCCCGGCAACGGCGCCAAAAACTTCTTGCGTGTAAAGGCGTCTATCGCAATGTAGTGCAAGTGTACACGACGCAAGTAGTAAAGTGATACGGAAGTATCGGATATCGTCTCCACAAGAACTAGGCTAATATCTTCACCTTAGATTGTTGCACGAGAGATAAGAATTATTTAAGTTGTTGTCACGAGATAATAAAGAGTACTTAAATAAAAGAGTAACGAAATCAAGATAGAGAGAATGGGCCGGTATTGAATTGCTCAGTAGTGTAGGTGTTGCAAAGTCTAGGAATATCTGTTATGTCGTCGCGCCTGTCGCGGCAGCGGTCTGTTGTTAGTCACGGCAGCGATCACACAATTCTGTACTTCAAGCTTGGCAAGAATCCCTGTTGTGTCTTGGCCTATCCCTAGGTCTAAGTCTATCGATGAACACGTCTTTGATGATACCTCCCGGCGTGAATCGAAGGATGAACACCGATGTTGTTGAATTCTTCCTTAGCCACTTAACCTCGTCATATCCCTAGGTCTGAGATAGTTCAACCATAAACTGGAGAATTGTACTTATTACTTTCGTATACTTAACTCTCCTGATATTAAGTAAATAGATAATCTCACAATGCTCTCCTGATACTCTTGCAAGATGTTGAAAACCAGAATAAGCAAACTTGAAGTCTATTTTATTGAACAAAAAAAATCCTAAAACAAATGCAATCCTTGCAACTACTTTACAAATCAACCCGTAACCCTAGGGGAAGTTTAGAACATGATGAGAAAGGGAAAACGACTAGGGTTTTGGGAAGAAGGCTAGAGATGAAGATATCCTTCCCTAGGTTGAATTACATGCCTTCATATAGGCCTTGGGTTCAAGTTTTCTAATAAGGCAAGAATACAAGTTTAAACTAAAGTACAACTCTATTAAAGACTAAATCTACAGAGCATATGTCTTTAATTCGTCATTCCTTCTTGCTTGAAGTTTCTTCCTTGAACTTTGGGCTTGGCCTTCATTCTGATCCAGGGCTTGGAAAAATATAAGGGTGCTCCACGACATATCGGCTTAATTTTCTCTTTCTATCGAGGCCCACTTTGCTTCTTCTCTTCACCACTGCTGTCGTCCTTGGCTGCCACGGCAGCGACCATGGTAGCATCGTCCTCCTCGTCTGCCCATCTAGTTCCAGCTCTGCTTCTTCACTGCCCAGTGTTTGCTTCTCCACTGCTCTCCATCTGCTACAGCAGCTACCTGCAAAAGCAACCAATTTCAGTAGAAACTGTGCCATTTAATATATTTGTGATGTATAACTGAAATCTAACCTAAATGCAATGAATTATGCTTGAATGCAACAGAAATATGGGTAAAATAAGGGGTAAATTATAGAACTTTTACACACTCAACACATAGTGTTGATCAAAACGACTCCAACAAGCAAAAGCCAAAGTACAAAGCCAATGGTTGGGAAGACAAGGACAAACAAGCCAAAGGCAGATATGAGAAATCTCCGAATGGCAATAGAAAACCATCAAAAAACAAGTCCAGCCAGTTTGTCAGATCATGGGAAAGAAATGACCGAGGTTCAGTGAAGTGCTTCCATTTGATAGGCCTCACTACATCAAGGACTATCCGAAGAAGGCCGGTCTTTCAACCATCAAAGGAGATGATAGAGCAGCCGAGGCCACTGTTCAACTTGGTTCTATCGTAAGTTCTCTTCAAACTAAGTATATTCATATGAAAAAGGAACTTATGTACATTGAAGTCATGATTTCTGGTAAGCAATTGAGCGCACTAGTGGACACCGAGGCATCCGAGTTGTTCATGTTCGAGGGGGGTGCCAAGAATCTTGACCTTCATGTGGAGAAGGCAAGCGGGTGGATCAAGATAGTCAACTCCAAGGAAGAACCCATAGCCAGAGTGTCAAGGAGGGTAGAGCTTCAACTTGGAGGTTGGGCGGGTAAAGAGTCCATCAAGGTAATCCCTCTAGACGATTATGATTTAAAAATTGGTTTATCGTTTTTGGATCAGATTAATGCACTTCTTCTACCATTTGCCAATTGTTTTTGTATCCTCGACCGCCAACATCAATGCGTTGTGCCAATTAGCTGAGAGGCAAGTGTGCGAGCCAAGATGCTATCTTCAACTTTTCCATGGAGCAAAAACTAGGAAAAGAAAATACTGTAGCCGACGTACTAAGCTGAAGGTCCACATTTGCCACCATTAGCCAACCCGAGGGGGATTTTCTAGAGAACATCAAAGAGGGGCTGTCCCACGACCCTACTGCCAAGACATTGATTGAGTATGCCAAGGTGGGCAAATCCTGATGATTTTAGATCGAGGAGGACTTGTACTCACGAGGACACCGTCTCTACATTCCCCAATTCAACAACCTACGCAAGCAACTCTTGAAAGAGTGTCACGATTCAAGATGGTCGAGTCATTTGGGAATGCATCGCACATTGGCATTGCTGTTCGAACGGTACTATTGGCCACACATGGGCGAGGATGTCGAGGCCTATGTCAAGATTTATCTTGTGTGCCACCAAAACAAGGTGGATGCTAAGAAGTCGACGGGTTTTTTAAAACCATTACCCATCCCTGAGAGACCATGAGAGAGTATTTCCTTTGATTTTATTATTGGTTTGCCTAACATTGACAATTTTTAGAGTGTTATGGTTGTGGTTGTCAGGTTCTCAAAGTATGCAACCTTCATAGCAACCAACAAGGTCTACCCAGCCTAGGAGGCAACCCGCCTTTTCCTCAAACACGTAGTGAAGTATTGGGGAATTCCAAAGACGATCGTGAGTAATAGGGACACTCGTTTCACCAGTAGATTTTCGACCGAGCTATTGAAGTTGATGAGATCCAACTTGAATTTTTCAACCAGCTTTCACCTACATACAAACGAGAATACTGAGAGAGTGAATGCGTTACTAGAGATCTACTTGAGGTACTATGTGAGTGCCATGCAACGGGACTGGCCAAAGTTGTTGGACGTAGCCCAATTTTCTTACAACTTGCAACAGAGCGAGGCAACCAACCGAAGCCCGTTTGAGATTGTGACTGGACAACAACCACTTACACCCAACGCAATTGGGACCAAGCATGAGGTGCCAAATCCATCCGCCTTCAATTTCACAAAGGCTTGGCAAGAGTAACATGACTTAGCCCGAGCCTGCCTATACAAGGCCAGGAAGCGAGAAAAGAAGTGGGCAAACCAAAAGCGTCGAGACATGGAGTTTCAGGTAGGGGACTTAGTTCTCGCAAAATTAAATCTGACCCTTCGCAATTCTTCTATCCACATGGCGATCGTGATGAGATACGAGGGACCATATCAAATTGTGAAGCGAGTAGCTAAGGTGGCCTACAAGCTGGAGTTGCCGCCAAAGCTACGAGCCCATCTCGTGTTGCACATCAGCATGCTCAAGCCTTACTATGAGGATGCCGATGATCCGGAGCAGAGTAGATTCAATCGAGCACTAGTTGGAGTGAAGGTCTCTTATGAGAAGGAGGCACAAGACATCCTAACGGACCGAATGATACGACGACTAGGCTATAGGCCAAGGCACGAATACTTTGTGCTTTGGAAGGGACTTCCCGAAACAAAGGGTAGTTGGAAACTTGTCGAGGACCTATGGCAATTCGAGGGGAAAATTTTTGAATTCCATCAAAAGTAAGTGACAAGGGCATTGCTAGATCCAGTGGGGGAGAATGTCACAGCCCGCCAGCCCACAACCGAGACGGGTGCACATCTAGGGGCCCAAACTAGCACATCACATTCTACCCAACATCAAAGGGCACGTACCAGCACCACCCATGCACACCAAGGGGCCAATATGAGCACCTACAATACTGCCTAAGACCATGGGGCCCAAACCAGCACCCTCTTTGCTTCCCATGAGGTTTTGGCCAAGTTACCGGGCCTACTCAATGCCAATATGCCCAAAATAGTCCACCACTTGGATGAAGCTCATCTTGTTGACTAAGGTTGCACGGACTAGCTAGCCAAACTCTAGCCCCGTGACAATAGCATGATACTTATAAAATTTGAAGTAATAGTACTACTTTCATTTTCAAAGTAACAAAGGTTGTCCATATATCAAATAAAAAATGACAACTTTCACTGTAATTTTTGCTATTTTCAGTTGCAAAAAAAAAGAAGATATAATTATAGTTGTGATTACAAAAGGTTGTTGTTCATATGCAACAAAACCAAAAAAATCAGATCATAGTTATCTACTCGGTGATCTTTTTTACTTGTAGCTTCATTTGGAGTGCATTGGTTGATTAAACTTTCTTGACTGCCAATCATCTATCAAACAACATGGATTATTGGTAGTTGATGCACTTGTAGAGCTTCTTGGATTAGAGCACTTGTGGTTGTTGCACCTTCTTTAGTAGTACTACAAAATCTTCTCTTAACCTATATAAGTGAGGAAATTAGTTAATAAACTTAAATCATTTTTTGTAACAGAAAAACTAACTAAAATATGTAGTGTATTAACTAAAAACACTCACCGGAAGTTTAAGAAGTATTATCCTTGTTGATGCTTGAGATTAAGATTAGACAAATTTATTTCACCCACCTTACCCACATGTCAAGTCCCACTTCCTGTATGAACAAGTATGTGCCTCCGAATTTATCTTCTATTAGCTGTATGGTCCATGACACGCGTCGTAACGTGTCAAGAATAATTTCCTTCTTCCAAATAAATAAAATAAATAAAGAAATTAAATTGAGTATAGATAGGGAAGTAGGAGTCGAACCCACAGGGACTTAGAACTTTCTTTGTCGCGCTTTTGTAGTTTCTAAACCAACTCAATGTTTGAGAAAACAAATTACTTAAGCTCGTAACCAACTCGAAAAGTCATTTCTATAAAAACGATTCGATCTCAATTTTACTTAGTAATCTATTTACTAAGTGTGTTCCTTGGAAGTCGGATTTGTTTCAATAACCGATCCTCCCTCCCACTTGATAGATCAAAACAATTGTTTTTCTCCAAAGTCAATCTTTGGGTTTTAAAAATCATTTTGATTTAGAAAATAAAGTTTAAAGAAATTGAGAGAAGTTTTCGAAACGTTTGAAGCATAGTTTCAAACCTCGCCTTGAGAACGCGTCATTGCAAAAGCCTTCGGCTTAAAAAGATCTAGCCGAGCATGGTTATTAAATTAATCATGCTCGACATTTAAGAATAATTAAAAGAAAAGAACTTTAAGAAAAACTAAAAAAAAAGAAGAATTTCCAAGAGAAGAAGAAGTGATGTTTTATTGCTAATTGAATGATGATCATACTTACCCCAAAGAGGGGTATTTATAGTAGTTGAAAAACCCTAAAAACCTAAGATGATAAATCCTAAAATAAATTTAAATAAAATTACATAAGATAAATATCAAAGTTTTAAATTTAAAAGATAAAATTCGGATGATAGGCTATCTTGATAAGTGGACTGATAGGTTATCAAGCTTGCTGACGTCATCTTCTAGAAGGTGCTGACGTGGCGCCCAGTCAGCATTCATGCCCTGGTTCATGCCCATGAATCTGCCCACGAATTCAGTATCTCTGCAGCACTTTAACTTGTTTCCGGCATTACGTAACCTGCACGAGAACAACATAAAAACAGCCCAATTAAGTCCTTCAAACATATATATTCGATCAAAACAAGGACTAAAAACATAACAAAAATAAACACTTATCAAATTCCCCCTCACTTATCCGATGCTTGTCCTCAAGTATCTCAAAATTAAATAATCTTAAGTTCAAGTTTTCATCTTTAATTTCACGAAGTCTCAAAAGTTCTCAATATGATTAAACATCTAAATATGAAAGAAAACTAAGGAGAAAAAATAGATAGATGGCAAGATTAATAATTTAAAGCAAAAACGACATTCTAAAACTCTACTAACATCAATGATGCAAACCAAGTACCCTCACAAGGAATCGCTCATGTCACTCAAAGTGTTTAAGGGTAGAGAGAAAAAATCACTCGAGCCAAAGCTAATTAGAGCATAACCATAAGCTTGTGTTTAAATCTAATCTCCAATACTAACATGAATATGATGCAAAAATCAAGAGGTCTTAAAGAAGGGTTGTAATGGGGCTAAGGTAAGGGTAGGATAAAGGCTGAAAAAAAGGGTTAAAATTCAAGACAAAAAATTCATCCCAAAAAATTATATCCGAAACTGTTTTTTTTTTATTCGAACTGAAACTGTTTTGCAGTATTTTTTTTTCCGAACTGCACTGTTTTTTTTTTTCTGTGTTTTTTTTTCTGCAGATTCGAACAATTTCCTGCACTTCTTTTTTTTCCTGCACTGCATATTCGAACAGTTCTGCACAGTATATTCGAACAATTCTGCACAGTTTTTTTTTCTGCACAGTATTTTTCTGCTGCTTCACTGCACTTACTGGAATATGTTTTTTTTTGAAGACGATTTTTTTTTTGTCTTGAAAAAGGGGACAAAAGTAATGGAATTTAGAAAAAAAAACGGATTAGGCTTAAAAATGTGGTGATCAAGAAGAAAGGCCAAGGCTCAAAAATTGGTTCACTAGGGGAAATTAATTAAAGGGTAGGCAATTTATTTGGGAAGATAAATGGTTAAAACCTAGTGCCTCTATCATATTTAAGCATCATAATCAATCAACGTAGTCTCAAAAAGAATTTAAAAACAAGTTCTAGAATGCAACTAATTTAGCTAGGCACACTCAAAGAAACAAAGAGCAAATATCATGCATGCTCATTAGGCTCAAAAACTCACAAATATGTCTTGTGTACTTAGGTAAGCATCATGTGAATTAATAAAGAAAGAAAATGTCATATAAAAGATTTTAATCAAAAATTAATCATGCCAAAAATCTACCATGCAACCTAAAATTTTCTAACAAGATAGATACAAAGCCATATGAAAACAGTGAGACAAGGCAAAACTAAGAATTTAAACGAAGAACTTAAATTAATAAAATCAAGATTTCAAGCGAACAATCAAGACGGATAAGCAAGATAAAAATTGATAAGCATATCTCCCTCCCCCTCACTTGATGCATTTTGTCCCAAAATGAACATAAAATAAAATAAAATAAAAGAGAGAGGGTGAAAATACTCCCCAATCGCAGAAGAGCATGTTTCGATAATAGGCTCTGAGTCTGGTGTAGGGACGGAGGCGAGCTTGCTCTCGAGTTTGGACCATGGTGGTGGTAACGGTGGACGATCGAGTGTGAAGGTTGAAGATGAAGCAAGAATGGTGGCAAATCTTGTTGAAAAAGATAGCTTCTCATCCTTTTATTTGATCTAAATTATCTGCAAACAAAATAAAGAAGAGATAAGATAAAATAAAATTCAAAATAAAAAAGATAAAATAATTAAAATGAGATAATAAAAAAATTCAAGAGTAGATAAGAAAATAAATTCAAAATAAATTTGAAAAAAAAAATCAAAATTAAAAATCTAAAATGAGAGATAATTTCGTTTATCTCTTTTTTTTTTCTTTTTTATTTATTTATTCTTTTTTTGTTTATTTTAACTAAAAATAAAATTCAAATGACATTAACCTATGTCAATTTAAAATAGAATAAAATAAATAAAATAAAGAAAAGAGAAAAAGAAAAATAAAAAAAAGAAAAATAATTAAAGTAAAAAGAAATGGGTTGCCTCCCATTCAGCGCTTGTTTATCGTCGCTAGCTTGACGACCTTATTCAAGTAACAGGTTCGAATAAACGAATTTCTTCGACTAGACCAACCGGAGCATTGTCATAGTACGGTTTAAGCCGTTGACCGTTAACTATAAATGGCTCTCCGGAATTACTTTTAATTTCCACTGCACCATGTGGAAAAATATTAGTCACTGTGTATGGTCCAAGCCACTTTGATCGTAATTTTCCTGCAAAAAGTTTTAATTTAGAGTTAAATAATAAAACCTTTTGACCAATATAAAATGATTTAAATGCAATATTACGATCATGAAAATCTTTATTTTTTTCTTTAAAAATTTTCGAACTGTCGTAGGCATTTTTCCGAATTTCTTCCAACTCCTGGATATCGAGTTTACGCGTTTCGCCAATTAGATCCATTTCCATGTTGCATTTTTGGACTGCCCAAAGCGCGCGGTGCTCCAATTCGACCGGTAAATGGCACAGCTTACCAAAAACAAGGCGATAAGGGGACATCCCGATGGGACCCTTATATGCTGTCCGATAGGCCCATAATGCGTCATTCAGCTTAACGCTCCAATCCTTCCGATCAGGTTTCACGATCTTTTCAAGAATGGTCTTGATTTCACGATTTGACACTTCCGCCTGACCATTTGTTTGTGGATGGTACGACGTCGCGATGCGTTGGGTGACGCCAAATTTTTTCATTAGCGCGTCGATGACTCGATTGATAAAATGTTTCCCTCTGTCGCATATCAACGCTCTTGGTGTGCCAAACCTAGAAAAAATACAATCTTTCAGAAATTTGACAGTGGTTTTAGCATCATTATTTTTTGTGGCTTTCGCCTCAACCCATCGCGAAACATAATCAACAGCTAAAATAATATAAAAATTACCGAATGATGATACAAATGGCCCCATATAATCTATCCCCCACACATCAAATATTTCGCAAACATGAATAGGATTTAGAGGCATTTCATTACGTCGGCTTAAGTTACCAACTCTTTGACATTTATCACATGATTTGCAAAATAAATATGTGTCTCGAAAAATATTAGGCCAATAGAATCCGCATTCAAGAATTTTATGAGCTGTCCTTTTAGGTCCATAATGCCCACCACATGCATATGAATGACAGAAATTAAGGATAGATTTTACCTCGTCTTCGGCTACACATCGTCGTATTACCTGATCGGAACAATGTCTCCAAAGGTAGGGATCATCCCAAATATAGAACCTGGATTCCCTCTTGATTCGGGTAATTTCTGACCGTGGCAAGTCATGAGGTAATTCACCTGTAGCCAAATAGTTCACGATGTCTGCAAACCAAGGTGTTGAAGCTTGGGCCATCATTAAATTTTCTTCAGGGAATTCGTCATTGACAGGCGAATCCGAATTAATTAGTGGGATTCGGCTAAGGTGATCGGCCACAAGATTTTCACTCCCCTTCTTGTCCTTTATCTCGAGATCAAACTCTTGGAGGAGTAAAATCCATCGGATCAACCTTGGTTTTGCTTCCTTCTTGCTCATCAAATATCGCAAGGCTGCATGGTCAGAAAAAACAATAATTTTAGTACCAAGTAAATAAGAGCGGAATTTATCTAAAGCAAACACTACAGCAAACAGTTCTTTTTCTGTAGTTGAATAATTTCGTTGCGCTGGGTCGAGCGTTCTCGATGCATAGGCGATGACATGAGGCTCTCGTCCTTTCCTTTGTCCGAGTACCGCTCCAACACTAAAATCCGAGGCGTCGCACATAATTTCGAACGGCAAGTTCCAATCGGGCGGTTGCACTATTGGCGCAGACACAAGTTTCTCCTTAATTGTATCAAATGATTTCCTACATTCGGATGTAAAGTCGAACTCTACATCTTTCTGCAGTAACTGACATAGTGGTTGTGCTAACTTTGAGAAGTCTTTTATAAATCGCCTGTAGAAACCTGCATGTCCAAGAAAAGAGCGAATATCCCTCACGGTTGTGGGGTATGGGAGTGAGCGTATAATATCCGTTTTAGCTTTATCAACAGAAATCCCTTTTGAAGAAATTATATGTCCTAATACTAAGCCTTTATTAACCATAAAGTGACATTTCTCATAATTAAGCACAAGGTTAAATTCAATGCATCGTTTTAAGACATTAGTTAAATTTAATAAACACTCACCAAACGAATTACCATATACAGTGAAGTCGTCCATAAATACCTTGATCCCTTTCTCAACATAATCCGAAAATATACTTACCATACATCGCTGGAACGTAGCCGGAGCGTTACATAGTCCAAACGGCATTCGTCGATAGGCAAAGGTCCCGAATGGGCACGTAAACGTGGTCTTCTCTTGGTCTTCATGGGCTACGGGAATTTGAAAGAAACCTGAAAAGCCATCGAGACAACAATAGTGAGATTTACCAGCTAATCTTTCAATCATTTGATCAATATATGGTAAGGGAAAGTGATCTTTTCGGGTTAGAGAATTCAACTTCCTGTAATCTATGCAAACTCGCCATCCATTCTGAACTCGAGTTGGAACTAACTCACCTTTGTCATTTCTGATTACCGTGACGCCGGTCTTTTTAGGAACAACATGAATAGGACTTACCCATTCGCTATCCGAGATCGGATATATGATATTAGCGTCTAAGAGTTTTTGAATTTCGTCTTGTACTACCTTCATAATGGGATCATTCAAGCGTCGCTGACCTTGTCGTGATGGCTTTGCCCCTTCCTCAACTTTGATTTTATGCATACAAGTTGAGGGGCTAAGTCCTTTTATGTCCGCTACCGTCCACCCGATTGCTTCCTTGTATTTTCGCAAGACTGTGACAAGATCGACTTCTTCCTCTCCGGTTAATTCGTTCGAAATGATAACTGGTAAGGTATCATTATCTCCCATGAATCTGCCCACGAATTCAGTATCTCTGCAGCACTTTAACTTGTTTCCGGCATTACGTAACCTGCACGAGAACAACATAAAAACAGCCCAATTAAGTCCTTCAAACATATATATTCGACCAAAACAAGGACTAAAAACATAACAAAAATAAACACTTATCAGTCCACATGTAACCCGATAAATATTACCACCATCATAGGTGGGCCAACACCTTTACAAACAAAAATCACAAACAAAAATCATGTAAAAATAATTTTAACATATAGATTGCTTTTAAACAAATGAAAAGATAATTATTTACCTATTAAACATTTTCATTGTGCTTCTATTTTTTTGAATCTTTGGACACAAAAGTCCAATCCACTTGTCAACTTCAACCTTCTTCTTTACAGTACTTTGCATTATTTTGGTTCGAATTTCCTCCAACATGGTTTATGATTTGTCTTGTTCTTGCTTCAAGTACACACTGCACAAAAAAAATTACAAAATCAGTTATAAACACAACACAACGTACTTAAAGTTTAAAAATATTTACATCATTTAAAATTTGAATTACCCTATTAAAAGACCCGCATAAGTTGTTTAACAACATGTCACATTTTTTTCTTATTAAAAAATAGGAGTTCTACAAAATTTAGGATATATATATGATAATCACAAAATGACTTTTGATGATAATGAATCTATTTATGAAAATGCAACTTTAAATTTTCTCATATAAGTTTTTGTAACAGCTTTCTACAAACTGTCTTTCAATGCCTTTCCCTTATGTTTTCTCTTGAAATTATTGTATGGATGCCCTAAAGAGGAAAACTATTTTGCCAATGTCTCTTGAAATTCCTACACACATGAGAAGAACATTTAGAAATCACAAACATAAATCAGTAATTACATAAGGTTAGAGAAGTCAAATAATTAGCTTTTTTCTATCTGAGATGAAAAAGATATGATATGAACTGTTCAATTTCAAATCTTCCTTAAAAGTTGAACAAACCAACATCATGATGAGTTACACTCACTTTTAACAGTAGTAAAAGCTATGGGATAGATGCATTCATTTGTATCAATCCCAATAGCAGTTAACAAATGTCCTCCATGATAACCCTTTAAGTGACAACCATCAAGACAAATAATAGGCCTACATCCAGCTTTGAACCCATCTTCACTGGCTTGCAGGAAAGTATACAAATGCTCAAAAACCCTTTCATCTAACTAATATACAATGGTTGTTTTAGGATTACTTATCCTAAGTTCCCCAAGATAATCATATATCCTACCATATTGTTCTTTGTGATTTCCCTTAATAATCTCAATAGCAATGCCCCTTTCCATGTATAATTTTCTATGATTTCCAGGAGCTATAAAATCTTTCTTTACAGCTTCGCACATTTAATTGAAAATTTTCTTTCACCCACAAAAAAGTGTAAGTAGTTCCTAGCAATGGACCTAGATGATAGATTGATTTTCCCATATTCTTTATACAATTATGTTCATTTTTTAATGTTTTAATTTACCAAGTGAAATCTTCAGGAGCACTTGCTTTATGTTTTGATGCCCATAATACCTATGGACATTCAGGCTTATAGATGACATTTACCTTTTTAAGGTCAATTCTTTTAAACTTCAGACGCAACCTATTATGTAATTTATTATTAATCACATGCTTCTTTAACACCCCCTGTCAGCAAAGATCATACCCGCCTTCAACATAAGATGCACCATGTCAGTTTGAGTGTTAGATTTTAGAAATTTCTTTTTCTTGTATTTACCATCTAAATCTGACTCGCCTACATTGTGTAATGAGTCAAAATATTCAATTTCGTTATCACTCACTACCATTGCCTCCTCAAAATGTGTTTCAAATTGGCTAGTATGTTTAGTAAAATGTGATTTATTAACTACTAAATCAGTTTCTTCATCAGACACTTTATCAGCAAAAAAATCATCCTCTTCAAAATAAGATTCAAACTCAATTTTAGATTTAGTATCACAACCTACTGGTTTAGATTCATCACTTGGTTGAGGTTCAAGTTTTACATTTGGTTCAGTTTCATATGCAACACTTGGCTCATGGAAAGGTGGTTTAGACACAAATGTATGATTTTTTTCAACCAAATACAGATGCACATTATGATTCTTAGGCAATTCACCTACTATGTTAAGAATATCATTATCATTACTCAATGGCAAAGCTTAAATGGCCCCTCGGGCACTGCCCTAAGTATCTTCACTGAAGTTTCAATTTCTAAAGTCTTAATCATATGGATCACCTCAAAGTAGACATTTCATCCACAACACAAAAATCAAAGTAATCAACCCCTTTACCACTATATTTCAAATTACGTGCATTTGAAAAAAATCCCACCATGGTGTACAACTATAGTAAAACATGTTGCATGTGGGCCTGCAGATTATATGCTAAACAAATTACAAGACAAATAATAAATGCAAATATTATAGCATGATATTACTTTAATAAAGTCAGACAAAACAAATGAGGACACGTGGACCTGCAGATCATATGCATAATGCACCCCACGTGAGCCTAATTTACATTACACCTTTATACGAACAAAAGAAAAATATAAATATAAACAAATGAAGACAAATAATAGTAAACAACATATTGTAATTCTAACACAAAAGACGATGCTTAATAACAAATTTCAATTAGTACAACAATCACAATTCTAGACTAGTGCAATAAAAACAAGAATAGAAGAAAAGAATACCATTTTACCTATATGTTACTCTAGGGTGGAGGTCGTGGTTTCATCAGTATTGTTCTAGACTAGTGTGTTAGGCTCGATATCCTTCAACCGAATTGCTTGCCAAGTGTAGAGAAGATTGATTTTTAGGTGTTTTTGGTGGAAGAAAAAGATAGACAAATGAACAAAGGATTTATAGTGGTTCAAGCTTCTAAAAGCTCTACATCCACTACCTTAGCTCCCACTAAGGATTTTCAAACCAATTTCACTAGAAATTCTTCCCCCTTTTGGCTTAGGAGGAAACCTTTACAACCTAGACTCACTCACTAAGTCTAGAAACCAAAGCTCACAAACTGAGCTTTGAGAACACTCTTAAAAAATAGAAAATCTAGAAAACTAAAAATCCCTCTAAAAGGTATGTGTTTTGCTGCGTGTAAAAGTGTCTATCGCAATGTAGTGCAAGCGTACACGACACAAGTAGTAAAGTGATACGTAAGTATCGGATAACGTCTCCACAGGGACTAGGCTAATAGCTTTAACCTTGGATTTCTGCACAAGAGGGAAAAGAAAGAGTTTAATTGTTTGTCACGAAGTAATAAAGAATACTGAAAATAAGAGATGAAAATATTCAGAGTAAAGAGTAGGCCGATATTGATTCGGTCCATAGTGCAGGTGTCTGCACTGTCTAGGACTTCTCTGTTCTGTTGTAGCGACTGTCGTGGCATCACCTGCTGCGGCAACGGTCTGTTGTTGTCGCGGTAGCGAACACACAACTCAGTACTTCAAGCTTGGCAAGAATCCATGATATGCCTTGTCCTATCCCTAGGTCCAAGTCTGTCGATGACCATGTCTTTGATGATACCTCCCGGCGTGAATCGAAGGATGAACACCGATGTTGTTGAATTCTTCCTTAGCCACTTAACCTCGTCCTATCCCTAGGTCCGAGATAGTTCAACCATAAACTAGAGAACCCGTACTTATTCCTTTTGTATACTTAACTCTCCCGATATTAAGTAAATGTATAATCTCACAATGCTCTCCCGATACTCTTGCAAGATGTTGAAAACCAGAATAAGCAAACTTGAATTCTATTTTATTGAACAGAAAAATTCCTAAAACAAATGCAATCCTTGCAACTACTTTACAGAATCAACCCTTAGCCCTAGGGGAAGTTTAGAACATGATGAGAAGGGGGAAACGACTAGGGTTTAGGGGGAAGATGGCTAGAGAATAAGATATCCTTCCCTAGGTCGAATTACATGCCTTTATATAGACCTTGGGTTCAAGTTTTCTAATATGGCAAGAATACAAGTTTAAATTAAAGTACAACTCTATTAAAGACTAAATCTTCAGAGTAGATGTCTTTAATTCGTCCTCTCTTCTTGCTTGGAGTTTCTTCCTTGAACTTTGGGCTTGGTTTTCATTCTAATCTAGGGCTCAGAAAAATATAAGATTGCTTCACGACAGACCGGCTTAATTTCCTCTTTCTGTCGAGCTCCACTTCACTTCTTCCCTTCATTATTGCTGTCGTCATTGGCTGCCATGACAGCGTCCATGGCAGCATCCTTCTTCTCGTCTGCAGTCCTGTGTTCTAGCTCTGCTTCTCCACTGTCGGACATCTGCTACAGCAGCTACCTGCAAAAGTAACCAAAATCAGCAGCAACTGTGCCTTTTTGTATAATTGTGATGCATAATT
This sequence comes from Hibiscus tridactylites, assembly GCA_958450335.1. Lineage (NCBI taxonomy): Eukaryota > Viridiplantae > Streptophyta > Magnoliopsida > Malvales > Malvaceae > Hibiscus > Hibiscus tridactylites. The sequence goes on along the minus strand of OY288268.1, from coordinate 22,795,715 downwards.
AAAATCTATCCTAAATGCAATGAAATATGCTTGAATGCAGCAGAAATATAGGTTAAATAGGGGGTAAAATATAGAACTTTTACACACTCAACATGTTTGCACTAATAATCCCTCACCCAAAACCTAATACACTTGAGCATACATTAACAAATTAAGCTAAACAAATGTAGTCTATACAAAGATTGAGAATTTAAGCACTAAGACACATTTGACATCATAATGTTGTTGACTTGTGGATCATTAGTCTTCTATAGATGCTTGGAGGTCCCTTTTATACTCCAAATTAAGTTTCTAGCCGTTTGAGACCGTTGTGGTTGAATTGGAGCTGTTGGGGCCTTTATTTCCCGCAATAATTACAGTTCTAGAGCTGTCCGTATCAATACGCAAGTAGCCGTATCGGTACCCCCTTCTTCAGAACTAGCTGTTGTGCTTTCCTCAGCTGATGTGTATCGATACGCGTTGGAGCATATCGCTACGAGCTGCAATTCAAATAGTTGTTAGGAAAATGATCTTTGGGAGCAGTTAGGCGTATCGGTACTCGATACAACTGTATCAGTATGAGATACTAGCCGTTGGGGGTTTGTAAAATAACCATATCGAAACGCGACGTAGCATATCGATACAGGTCCTCTCCGTATCAGTATGGCCAAGCCATTTCGGTACGACTTTTGGCTACTGGAATTTTCCTGTAGCTAATACCCTAAAGTGTACCGATACGGGGTATACCATATCGATACGATTACTTGAAAAACTCAGGTTTGGCTACTTGAATGACATTTTAAATCATTCCAAAGCCTTATAAAAACCATCAAATATATTTTCAAGTTGTTTGGGCTTATAAACATTTTAAAACCTTTTCAATTTACTCCAAAATAAATTTTCTATTATTATATCAAAACAAACATCTCAACAATCTCCCCTTTTTTGATATAATAAAACCAACTTGAAAAATTGTTTGTGATTCTCTCCTTAATGTTTAAAAATTTGAATAAGAGATTTTAAAAACGAAATGTAGTTAAAGCTCCGCCTTATTTACTTGAAAAATCAATTTTTCAAACCATTTCTCCTTTATTATATTAAAAAGAAGTTAACGACTTTAAGTTCTATAAAACAATAGAGGTAAAAAAAATTTGACAAAAATAAGAATTTTGGTTTTAAAATGGATGTTGCGTGTTTTAAGTGCTTCACAATTGGTGCAAGTGTACACGTCGCAAGTTATAATATAGAATAGATATCGTCTCCACAGGGATTGGTGCTACTTCAGGAATCTAATTTCTCGCATTAAAAGATAAAAACATAATTAGGTGATTGTAGGAGTTCTACTTAACAAGTAAAATAAAGAGCAATTAAATAAAAAAGAGATTTGATCAAGTAAGAAAGAATAGGTCGGGTTATCGTGAGTCGTGGAGTGGTAGTTGAATGGATCGTCTTGGTAATTGAGTGCAAGAGCAACTCAATTGGCTTGGCAACAGTCGGATTGCCTAGGCAATTGATGGCTCGATTGCTTGGGCAACTGATAGAGCAATTGCATGGGTAACTGGGCAACAAACATCAAGGTTCGGCAAAGCGTTCTTCAATGGTTTCTCCTTATCCCTAATTCGAATCACTAGTTAATTGCGCATGCCTTGATAATACATCCCTGTGTGAACCAAGGGTGGACAACAACTGATCTTGTGCTCCTTTTAGCCATTGAAATTCGCAACTTATCCCTAAATCGAATTAGTTTTCACCATCGATTGATTGAATAAAGACCATGCTTATTCGTTTCTTGAATCTAACTCTCCCGATATTAGATAAATGGACGAATTCACGAGATCCTCTCCCAATTCACTGGCAAACAAAATTAAGAACCAAGAATGAACAAACTTTGAATTCAAATTACAAACTCAAATACCTAAACAAAGCCAATCATTCTCACAACCACAAAAATACAATAACCTAAGCCAAATAAAGTTTAGTTCATGGATGGGTTCAAAAGAAACAAAAAATAAAATATACCTAGCATGAATCTAATCGAACAAGATGTAAGAAGAATATGATATCGAGCAGCAGCCTTCTCTCGTCTCTCTCTCTAATCGAACATGTATAAGGGTTGCGGCTCAGTCTTCTTTATATAGGAGATGGCTAGGTCAAAGTCTTTCTTGAGAAGGAAGTTAAGTTGGGATTAAATAGCATTAAATAGATAAATCTCTTTTAATATATTTTTATTCCTCCAAAAACTTCTCCTAAAACTCTTGTAATTTAATCTCTCTTTGACCTCTTCATGAAACTCCAACTCCTGTAAGATTTATCCTTGTCCTTCATGATTATCTGAATTGTATAGATTTCATCCCCAAAGAAATCAACAATTTCCTTTTCTTATTTTCTAGTTGCTTCGGCAACTTCCAGCTTGCCTAGGTAGTGAATCCTGCGCACATAAAACACACATATGCAGTACCTTTTTCCACGAAAATCGACCAAATTATGAAATCAAGCATGACGGTGAAGGAAATCATTAAAACATGCATGAATGCCTAATAATGCAACTAAAATTAGCTTAAGTCTAACAATAATATGAGTAAAAAGGGTAATAAAAATAGTACTTTTGAACACTTAACACACCCCCAAACTCAAACTATTGTTTGTCCTCAAGCAATGCAAACTAACAATTATCTGCCAAGACTTTAATCATCAAAGACATGCTTCAAACTTGAATTCAATCCTCAGAACCGTTGTACAAAGTATGATCACCTTTTAATTTTTCGAATAACGCAAAAATTACCCAAAACCAAACTATAATGCTCGCGACAATGTGTGTGCGTAGTTGTATACAAGTTGATTTTCAAGATTCTATGTGAAAAATAGATTTTTAACAATTTCATTACCGGGGTATTTATTTTTGTTTTCTCTAGAGTCAATTTCGAGCACCTCTAGAGATTTTTTAATGTGCATTAACTACTAGAGCCAGTTTAGGGCACCTCTAGCATGAAATTAACTTTAATTTTCAACATTAATTTATCCAAATTTTAAGCAACCTAAGTTCACTAAGTTTCTATCAATCAACAAGTCACAAACGTGTCAATGATATTTAGCATCATAGTAAGATTCTAAGTTCTTTTCATGCAATCCTAATATTAAAGGTTCTTTCAATTAAGTGTTGTGGCAAAAATTCATCATTGGATATTCAACAAATCTTATGCAATTAAATCCAATTAAAGGAATGGCAAGTAACATATGCAACCTATATGCGATTACTAAAGATGAATGCAACTAAACATGAAACTAACTAGAAACAAACACCCCCAAACGCGAGATAAGCATTGTCCTCAAGGCGTGCAAGTACTAAAATTAAAAATGAAATAGAATGCAAATGAGTTAGTTGGAAAGGTTGTCACCTTGTATGATGAGTTTCTTTCAGGCCGTTTGCTTGATTCTTTGCCCAATTCACGGTGGTTGGATACGTGTGCCTAGCACCATGTAAATAGCATCGGTGTGTCAAGGGCAGAACATTTCCTCGATTTGATCTATATTTGTTGAGGCAGGTTCACGTGCCTGGGCATCCGTAGTTTCATGGGCAGTGGTTGGTGCATGGGATTTCCTTGGCATGGTAGTTGTGAGTCTTGATGTGAAAAAACAAAGAAAACTACTAGAGCCTAAAAAGAAAACAACCAACAGTAAATAGAACTATCCTAAAATAACCAGAAATAAAAATAAAATACGAAATAAAACCCAAATTAAGTTCAAAATTAAGAACAAAACTAAAAAAATAAAAATATGGGAGGAGAGCATGATCATGCATCTCCTAAAGTGACCACTTCTTTGTTGCGCTCCACATGGGTGCCGGTATAATGCTTTAATCTTTGTCTATTAACTTTGAATTCTTGTCTGTCAGTGGTGGACTTGATTATCACAACACCATGGGAGAATGAATTTACTACCTCGAATGGTCCAGACCATCTCGATCTCAATTTTCCTAGGAAGATTTTCACCCGAGAATTGAAGAGGAGTACTAATTTCTTGGGCAAGAATTTTTGCGGCAATAACTTCTTGGCATGTTAATGCTTCGTTTTCTCCTTGTAGATTCTTGCATTATTGTAAGCTAAGGCACATAAAATTATTCTATCTCGTTAAGGTCCAACAAACGCTTTTGTCTAGCACTCTCCTAATCCATGTTTACGGTTTTTATAGCCCAATATGCTTTGCGCTCGATCTCTACCGGTAAGTGGCAAGTCTTGCTATAGACAAGTCAGAAAGGAGACATACCTAGGGGTGTCTTGAATGCAGTTCGGTAGGCCCAAAGTGCCTCGTCTAACCTCAATGAGCAATCCTTTCGAGAGGGATTGACAATCTTCTCAAGAATACCCTTTAATTCCCGATTGGAGATTTCAGCTTGCCCGTTCATCTGTGGGTGATATGACGTGGCAATTTTGTGTGACACTCCGAAGCGTTGCAAGATCTTGGCAATAATTTTGTTGTCGAAGTGCTTGCCTTCATCACTTATGATTCCCCTTGGCATTCCAAACCGTGTAAATATATTTTTCTGCAAGAATCTCTGCACGGTTTTGAAGTTGTTTCTGGGAACTGCAACCGTCTGAACCCATTTAGACACATAGTCGATGACAAGTAGGATGTATAAATTTCCGAATGAGGATGGGAAAGGCCCCATGAAATTGATCCCCCACACGTCGAACAACTCCACTTCGAGGATGTTCTGTAGTGGCATCTCGTGTCGCCTAGAAATATTTCCCGTTCATTGACAACGATCACACTGCTTGTAAAATTCTTGGGTATCTTTGTAAAGTGTGGGCCAATATAAGCCAGATTGCAAAACTTTAGCCGTGGTTCGAGTACCTCTAAAATGTCCTCCATATGGTGAAGAATGGCATTGCCGGAGCATATTTTGTTGTTCCTCTTTGGGAACACATTGCCTTATTACATGATCTGTACATTGTTTAAACAAAAGAGGCTCGTCCCAATAATAAGGCTTAGCATCATGTTAGAACTGCTTCTTTCCTTGATTAGTAAGATCATAAGGCATAATATCGCTAACTAAGAAAATGACTAAAACGACAAACCATAGTGTTGCCGAGGCAACTAGCAACTGCTCATCCGGGAATGCATTGTGGATCTCTTAAGTGTCATCATCCTTATTGCCACCTTCCAACCTTGACAAGTGATCGAAAACTTGATTCTCCGTTCCTTTCTTGTCTTTTATTTCAATGTCAAACTCTTGTAAAAGGAAAATCCAACGAATTAAATGAGGTTTGGCATCTTTTTTAGCAATCAAATACTTAATTACCGAGTGATCAGTATGGACAATTACCTTAGTACCAATCAAATAGGAACGAAACTTGTCAAATGCAAAAACTATTGCTAGTAATTCCTTTTCTGTTGTGGTGTAATTCAATTGAGCACCGTTAAGGGTTTTACTAGCATATTATATTACATGGAAGATGTTACCTTTTTGTTGACCTAAAACAAAACCTACCGCAAAATTACTTGCGTCACACATGAGTTCAAAAGGTAGGGACCAGTTAGGTGGAATGATATTGGGTGCCGAGGCAAGTTGTTCCTTCAAGTTTTTAAATGTCGTGGCACATGATTCATTGTAGAGTGTCCACGAGTTCTATATTTTGTACACATTCTTGCCCTTATTATTGCTATTCTAAGCTCATTTAGGCATATTTAGGTGCATTGCATGCATAATAACAATATTTTCTCTTTTACCACGCTTTCATTGAATATTTTATGTTTGGTTAAGAAAAGATAATGTTTTAGTTAAGTTTTTATTTTCAGGCGTCATAGCTGTGTAGAGGAGCAGAGGACAGGAGAGGATAGGAAAGTTGGGAACAGAAGGAGCTATACTGAAGTAGTTCCAGGTGCCGCTAAGGACGCCGCCGTAGCAGCAATGCCGCCAAGTGCCGCCCAGGCAGGAGTTACACCGACTTAGTTAAGATGGGTTGCGATTGAAAGAGGGCAATTCCCTGAGCCCAATGAGCTCAGTCTTGCAATTTTCTGAAGCCTATAGCGGCCGGTAGAGCTGATCCAAGATTGATAAGTAAGAGTACTTATCCTTACTTACGAGAGAAGGCAACGTCCAAAGAGTCCACATTCAAGTAAAAAAGGAGTCAACATTTAATATAAAGCTACTTTAACGACTTCTACTCCAAGGAGGACTCAAACTTAGGCCATGAGCCCTATATATACCCATGTATGTGAGGGTATAGGGGCATAAGGGGACGCACGGATGCATAGATGCATAGCAGAGAGGTAGATAGATAGATTGGAGGTGTTGGAGGTCGCGACCCAACTCTCCTAGGGTTTAGGTTTTTGTATGTAAAGTAGTTGTGAGAAACGGTTGTAATATTTTAAGTGTGTTTTCAATGAAATATTCTCAAGTTTGCTTAATTCATGTTCTTCACTTCTTCAATTAGTTCCAAAAGTCCAGTTGAGGAAATTCATTTGTCGGGCACGAGAGTGTAAGGCTCACGAAAGGATTAAGCACGGTCACATCATGACGAGGTGTTGACTAATTTGGCTTAGACATAAGTTAGGATTTTCAGCGGCTAAAAGAAGCAACAAAACTTTGACTGCCTGTGTTAGGTTTACACTGAGATTGCTAGGTATTGCCTACATCACGTGGTGACAGAATCCTTGCCTAGACATAGGAAGAATCACTTAAGAATTCATGAGATCCTCTCCCAATTCACTCGTAAACAAAATTAAGAACCAATAATGAACAAACCTTGGATTAGAATTGCAAACTCAAATACCTAAACAAACCCAATCGTTCTCATAACCACAAAAACATAATAACTCAAGCCAAATAAAGTATGGTTCATGGCTGGGTTCAAAAGAAACACAAAATAAAATTTCCCTAGTATGAATCTAATCAAACAAGAAGGGAGAAGAAGATGATATCGAGCAACAACCTTCTCTCTTCTCTCTCTAACCGAACACGCCGAAAGGTTGTGGCTAGGTCTTCTTTATATAAGAGATGGCTAGGTCAAAGTCTTTCTTGAGGAGGAAGTTAAGTTGGAATTAAATAGAATTAAAGAGATAAATCTCTTTTAATATATTTTTATTCCTCTAAAAACTTCTCCTAAAACTCTTGGAATTTAATCTCTCTTTGACATCTTCATGAAACTCCAACTCCTTTAGGATTTATCCTTGTCCTTCATGATTATCCGAATTGTATGGATTTCATCCCCAAAGAAATCGGCAGTTTCCTTTTCTACTTTTCTAGTCGCTTCGGAAACTTTTAGCTTGCCTGGGAAATGAATCCTACACACACAAAACCACACATCCACAATACCTTTTTCCATGAAAATCGACCAAATTATGAAATCAAGCATGACAATGAAGGAAATCATTAAAACATGCATGGATGCCTAATAATGCAACTAAAATGAGCTTAAGTCTAACAATAATATGAGTAAAGGGGTAATAAAATAGTACTTTTGAACACTTAACAATGGCTCCCCCTTACTCAAAGCATCATCAAATGGTTAGTCCAACAAATATGATTATCTAGTTGAATAAAAGTAAATAAATCAAATAAAAAAGAAAATAAATTCAACTAAATTAATTTTACCACTTGAACCAAAGAGAGGACGTGAAGCCTTAATTATTCAAGTGATCTTCCTTGTGTGTATGGAGCCCCCCTCAATGTTGTACTTTATTAACCAATATCCATCATACCTAAAACAAGACAATCAAGTAATTTTTGGTATCCAAATTGCTATGGATTCATAAGCGTTAGTAGCACATAATTTAGTCCCCTTAGAAATCCTTTTTTCAATTTCATCCTTTTTAGTTGAATTAATTAGCCCTTTTGGGACCCAAATATTTCTAAAACATTTATCATTTAAAAATCTAGGTGCACTAGGTTCTCTTTGATAAAAAATTGATTTTCCAAAATTGGTTTTCTTTTCAAGCTCTTTGGAAATCAAATCTTTTGTAAATCAATACTTTATGAAGCAAATTTTGTAAATCAATACATTTTGTTCAAACTCATTGAGTTTTGCTTCATGTTCAATTTTGGTTTTAGAAATCGAATCATTTTGAATTTTCAAATTTGAAACCACTTTCTTGTTGTTCAAAATGTGATTTTTAAACTCTAAAACCAAATCATCATAGGCATCTTGTAATTCATCAAAAGAATAAGAAGTTGAAGTAGATGAATTAGAAGTTACCCTTGAATCTTCTTGGATGGCCATAAGGTATAGGTTGGATTGTTTATTATCGGTGGAATCATTATCACTCCAAATAGCCACATATGTCTTCTTCTTACGACTTGAAGAGCTTGCCCTCTTCTTCTTCTTCTTCTTCGATTCATGCTTGGATTCTTCCATTTTGCTCTTCATGAATCGAGAAAATTTCTTGAAGAGATAGGCTATCTCTTCTCCTTCAATTTTCCCCTCACTTGCATCTACATGTATGGATGTGGAGGATGAAAGATCAATGAAATTCACATCAATGCCTCGCTTTTTGATCTTCTTCTCCCTCTTCAAGGGTGCAGACATCATTTCATGGGTAAGAATGGGCCGAATTAGCTCATCAAGTTTGAGCTCCTTTAGGTTCTTGGCTTCAATGATAGCCTTCGTCTTGCCCTCCCATGATTCGGGAAGTGAATAAATAAACTTTCGAACGAGCTTGTCTTCCAGAATCTTCTATCTAAGACCTTTGAGTTTGTTAATGATTGTGGAGAACCGATCGAACATGCTCTTGATGTCTTCTTCCAGGTCCATCTTGAGTTTTCATACTCAAGGTTGAGAAGACCGATCTTGGTACCATTTACTTCATTTGTTCCCTCGTATGTGACTTCAAGCTTGTCTCATACTTCCTTTGCATCTTCACAAAAAGAGATTTTTTGCATATACATCGGGGCCCAATGCACACAATAAAAGGAATGTGTTTGCACTAATAATCTCTCACCCAAAACCAAATACACTTGAGCATACATTAACAATTAAGCTCAACAAGTGTAGTCTATAAAAACATTGGGAATTTAAGCACTAACACACATTTGACATCGTAGTGTTGTTGACTTGTGGATCATTACTGTTCTATAGATGCTTGGAGGTACCTTTTGTACTCCCAATTGAGTTCCTAGCCGTTTGAGACCGTTGAGGCCTTTATTTCCCTCAATAAATATAGTTCTAAAGCTGTCTATATCGATACGCGGGTAGCCATATCGGTATACCCTTCTTCAGAACTAGCAGTTGTGCTTTCCTTAGCTGATGTGTATCGATACGCGTTGGAGCGTATCAGTACAACCTGCAATTCAAAAAGTCGTTAGGTGCAGTTAGGCGTATCGATACTCGATACAACCATATCAGTATGGGATACTAGCTGTTGGGGGTTTGTAAAACAACTATATCGAAGTGCCAATTAGCGTATCGATATAGGTCCTCTCCGTATTGGTACGGGTTTTGGCTACTGGAATTTTCCTGTAGCTAAAACCCTAAAACATATTGATTAGCGTTTATTCTATGCTATGTTTTGCGTTTGATTACTCCTTGATTGGTTGTTTTAAGTTTCTAATTTGTGCACTCTTGTTCATTTTCAATGCAGAATAGTAGATTCCAGAAATGTTGCTAAAACTGATGAAATTGTGCAATTTTGGTTTTTCTTGATTCATGGCTGGATTAGTGGGCATGAAAGTGCTGACTGGGCAACATGTCATCAGCTTGTAGAAGATGACGTCAGCTGTGCTTGATAGCTTATCAGCCACATTCTAGATAATTTATCAGCCGAGGTTTGGATTAATACTTGGGAATTATCTTTTGTATTTAATTTAAACACTTTAGTATTTATTTCTTTTCACTTTAGGAATTATCTTTTGTATTTGTAATATTTTAGGATTTATCTCTTATCATTTTTGAGTTATTTTAGGGTTTTGAGATACTATAAGTACCCAATTTAGGGTGAACTCAAAAATCATCTATCGTTCTTGGTTTTGTTTTACTTTGAAGTTTATAAAATTTCTCTTCTCTTTAGTTCTTTATTTACTTTTAGTTTTCTATTTTATTTTGAAAATTTCTAAGTATAATTTCTTCCATAATCATGCTTAGCTAAGTTTTCTATAGCCAAAGGCTTATGCAATGACTCACTTCCAACGTGAGGATTGAAAATCACTTCATCAACTTCGAGTATCTTTCTCAGTTTTCTAAGCTTAATTTCAAAATCAAAATGAGTTCAAAACCAAATATTGACGTTGGTCAGGATGTTGTTTTGGTTGACTTTGTGGGAGGAAGGATCGACGATTGAAGCACATTCGACTTACTGGGAACACAGTTAGAAAAATCATTTTCTAAGAGGAAACTGACATCAGACCAGTTATTATTGAAACACCATAATTCGAGTTGGTCTTTTACGAACTTAAATGATTTTATCTACAACATTGCGTTGATTAGATCAATTTACAAAATCGATATAAAAAATGACACTTGGGTATTCGGTTTACAAAGCTTAGTCACAAGGATTGATCCTTGTACACAAGTAACCGACGTGAATCCTGAAGTGAAAAATCCTTTTTTTGAAGATCCAAGGAAATTGAGTCAAAGCAAGAGTCTGACGCTAATATTTATCATACTAAATCACTTCTTTTTTAATAATCTCTACAATATCTTATTTTTACTTAATTCCACAAATCCCCCTTTTTACTTAAACATTATTCAACTCTCTTCTTGGCTCACCGATTGAACAAACATAAATCAGAAAGTTTCTTAGTCCCCGTGGGATCGACCCTTACTTCTCGCTTACTACGCTTAATTTCCTTTATTTATTATTTGAGAAAATGGAATTATTTTGACACAAAAACAACGTGTGTCAAATTGGCGCCGTTGCCGGGGACTTCGGCAAAATTACTGAATTATTTTGTTTGATTTATGACCAGGAAGAATCCAGGAGAACAAGCAGACTATATCCCAGAAATCGAAGCATACGCTCGAAGATTGCACGGCCAGACACTTTGGGAGAAGAAGAAAAGACAACGACAACAACGACTAGTACGTGATCTAGAAATAGCATCTGAAGCAGAATCACATTTCGATCACACAATTGAAGAACCAATTCCGATGGGAGACAACGACCAAACTATTCGACAACTGACTGCAGCCCCTGATGATAACCAGCTGATGTGCATAACATTCCTGAATGGCGAGACACCATTCTCTCTCAAGACATGCTTAATACATCTTCTACCAACTTTTCACGGCTTGCCCAGTGAAAACCCTCACAAATACCTCAAGGAGTTTCATATGGTCTGTTTGAGTACAAAATCACAGGGAGTTTCTAAAGATTAAATAAAACTTTGCGCCTTTCCCTTTTCTCTAGTTGATATAGCAAAAGTCTGGTTATTTGATCTGCCTTATAACTCTGTTCCAACTTGGACTGATATGGCTCGCCTTTTTCTTGACATGTCTTTCCCAGCAGCTAAGGCGAGTGAGGTAAGGCAAAGTATCTTAGGCATACGGCAAAAGGATACCGAATCATTGTACGAATACTGGGAGCGTTTCAAAAAGCTATGCGCAAACTGTCCACAACACGATTTAACCGAAAAAACACTTCTCTAATATTTCTACAAAGGGTTGACACCTATGGACATGAAAGTGATCGACGCAAGAAGTGGAGGAGAACTTGTGAATATGACCCCGACTGCAGCGAGGACCCTCATATCAACTATCACAGCCAGCTCGCAACGGTTTTACCATTCAAGTGAACTTTCTCGGCGAGTTAACGAGGTAAGTACAATTTCCCTAGAACAAAAGATTGACAAACTAGTTGATATTGTTCAATCTCTCGTTGCAGATTAAATAATTGCAGCCAGGCTTTGCCGGATATGTACGAGCCCAGAGCATCCGACGAACTGTTGTCCGATGGTGCAAGAAAAGGACACTGTGCAAGTGAATGCAATAGGGAAATTTTCGGGACCTCCACAAAGAAAATACGACCCCAACGCCAACTCGAATAATCTAGGTTGGAAGATCAGCGAACTTCAGTTATGCTCAAAATCAAAGGCAAAATCAACCATATTAGTAGAGACAACCCACTCAACAACAATTTCAACAACCAAAGTCATCATTGGAATCCATCGTTGAACGGTTGGCAATATCCCAAGAGAAATTTCAAAATCGCATCGAGGCCCACTGTAGAGTGTCCATGAGTTCTATATTTTGTACACATTCTTGCCCGTATTTTTTGTTGTTCTTATGCTCATTTAGGCATATTTAGGTGCATTGCATGAATTATAAAATTATCTTCTCTTTTACCATGTTTCTATTGAATATTTTAGGTTTGGATGAGAAAAGTTACTGTTATAGTTTAGTTTATATTTTTAGGTGCTAGAGCTAGGAGAGGAGAGGAAAGGAAATGATAGGACAGAAAGCTGGAACCAAAGGAGCTGTACTGAAGCAACTCAAGATGCAGCCAAGGACGTTGTAAAGATGAGTTGCCAAGATGAGTCGCGATTTAAAGAGAGAAATTTCCTAAGCTCAACCAGCCCAGTCTTGTAATTTTCTAAAGCCTGTAGCAGCGGGTAGAGCTGATCCAAGATCGATAAGTAGGAACACTTATCCTTACTTGCGGAGGAAGGCAACGTCCAAAGAGTCTATATTTAAAGTATAAAGGAGTTTGCATTTAATGTAACTTACTTTTGGAACTCCTACTTCAAGGTGGACTCAAACATAGGCTAAAAGCCCTATATATACCCAATGTATGTAAGGGTATAGGGGCATATCTCGGAGATGGATCAAGGCATATCTCAAAGAGGGATCAAGGCATCTCGGATAGCACTTCACATATCCGAGGACGAGAGGATAGATGAGGGGATATTTAGATAGGTTGGAGCTGTTGGGGGTCGCAGTGCAACTCTCCTAGGGTTTAGACGCGTGTATGTAAAGTAATTTGAGGGAAACAGTTGTATGGTTTTGAGTTCTTTTCAATAAAATTCTGAGATTGCTTAATCTATGCTCTTTGTTCGTTCAATTAGTCTACACCAGTCAGTTGAAGAGAAAATCCATTTGTCGGACACAAAATTGCAAGGCTCACGAAAGGGTTAAGCACGGGTTAAGCACGATCACAACTTACAAAGCATGACTAACTTGGTTCCACACTAGTTCACAAATTTCAGCGGCTAAAAGTGATTCCCAACCGAGTTGACTAGTTTTGTTCCACACTAGTCCACAAGCTAGCTCTCGAGCATCCTAACCTAGAAATAGGAGGAATCATTGTCGACTATCCTACCGAACTTGGAATTTCTGACAGACTTGCCGCCAGGACTTCTTTCTGTTCCACCTGCCAAGACAGTACACTCCTGCAGTGGCAGTGACCTGCTGCGGCCGCGTGACAGGGTCGTAGTTTGCCGCCCGCCATACCCGCCGAGGCAGTAATTCATGGCAGCACAAAACATAATCAGACTTTACAATTTAGTCCTCACACTACTAAGCTGCACCTGTCTTACCCAGCTTATTGCCCAAATCTCTCCCTATCATATCTCTCACCACTATCTTTATCTTTACTTGTGTTTTCATATTTCCACATTGTTGAGTGCATAAATGTTCTATATTTTAACCCTATTTTACCTATTTTATTGATGCACTCAAGCATGATTAGTTGCACTTTAGGATAAATTTTTCATAAACATCATAAATGAATAATTGGATCACGGATGCTGCTAATTTTGGTTTATTCTTGCAGGTACCTATCGTGGCAACATTCAGGGTAGCAGAGGAACAAAAGATAACAGTAGAGCTGGAGTGAAGGATAGAAGGAGACTGCCTATTACAACACTGTCGTGACATCTGGTGTGGATGAAGTGGCGATAGTGAAGACAATGGTGATGGAAAATGCGAAGTGGAGTTCGACTGATTGAGCATTTAAAGCCTGATTTTTGTGGACCACTCGCATAACTGTCGGAGCCCAGAAGCACAAGGAAGGCCTTGCCCAAAGTTTGAGGAAAAAGTCAAAGCAAGAAGATAGGGTGAATTAAAAGACATCTACTCAGAGATTCAGTCTTTAATAGAGTTGTACTTTAATTCAAACTAGTATTCTTGGCCATTAAGAAAACTTAAGTCCAAGGCCTATATATATGCTTGTAATTCGATAAGGCAGAGGATATCTAGCTCCTAGCCGCCTTCCCCAAAACCCTAGTCGTTTCCTCTCTCCATCATGTTCTAAACTTCCCTTAGGGGTAAGGGTTGATATTGTAAGGTACTTGTAAGGGTTGTACTGTTTCTTAGGATTTTTTTCTGTTCAATTAATAAAAGCTTCAAGTTTATTTACTCTGGTTTCAACATCTCATAAGAGTATCAGGAGAGCATTGTGAGGTTATTCATTTACTTAATATCGGGAGAGTTAAGTATACGAAAGGAGTAAATACAAGTTTTCCAGTTTATGGTTAAACCATCTTGGCCTAGGGATAGGTACAACGTTAAGCGGCTAAAGAAGAATTCACAAACTTCGGTGTTCATCCTTCGATTCACGTCGGGAGGTATCATCTAAGACGTGTTCATTGACAGAACTTGGACCTAGGGATAAGACATGTCACAATAGGGGTTCTTGCCGAACTTGAAGTACAAAGTTGTTGGCCACTGCCGCGACAGGTGTTGCTGCGACAGGCGCAACGACATGAGTAACAAAATTCCTTTAAACAGTGCAATACCTGCACTACTGAGCAAATCAATATCAACCTATTTTCTCAATTTGATTTTCTCTTTTACTTTAGTTTATCTTCAAGACTTCCAAAATATTCTATTAATTTTATTTCTTTTCTTGTGCAGAAATTTAAGGATATAAGTATTTCCAGTCCCTGTGGAGACGATATCCGATACTTCGTATCACTTTATTACTTGCAACGTGTATACTTGCACTCAATTGTGATAGACTTATTTACACGCAACAAGTTTTTGGCGTCGTTGCCGGGTACTGGCAACATACCTTTATCTTTAATTACTGCACCTTTTATTTTTTGTTTTTATTTCTTTTCTGTTTTTAGTTGTTATATTCCCCTGTGCTTTTCACAAGGTTGTTTCTCTTGCTTATGCGCAAATCGAGACACAGTAATGATCCTGAATACGAACTAGATCCGGAGATCAATCGGACGTACCATCTCAGGAACCAAGCCCGACTCTTGCTAGAAAGAAACCACTTTCTCGAGGAAAGACTTAAAGCAATGGACAATGAAAGACAACACAATGGGGGCAAATAACAACAACAACAACAACCCCATGGTTGATGTTGATCCTTCTGTCTATGTTCATGATAATTGGCAACCTTCTACTACCCCGGTAGCACGTCAGACTTGCCGAGAATACATGGACAATGATCAAGTTAAACTGCAAACTATGCTGCTAGACGTGGAAGCTGAACACTTTGAACTTAAACTGGTGATGTTCAACATGATAAAATCAGCTGGACAATTTGGAGGTTCTGCTACAGAGGACGCATGTGAACATCTGAAAACCTTCCAAGAGATTTGTGGATCATTCAGACAACCAGGAATAAGCCCGGAAGTACTGAGACTCCGATTATTTCCTCATTCATTGAGGGATAGAGAGAAAACCTGGTGGAACAAGTTAACGCCAGGTTTAATAAGAACTTGGGCGGATCACTGTCGTGAATTTCTCTCTCGTTTTAATCCTTCACTTTTGACTAAAATATTGCGTAACGAGATTGCTACTTTTCAACATGAAGATGACGAACTAATGCATGAGGCGTGGGATCATTTTACAACACTCTTATGAAACTGCCTGATGCATGGATTCCATGTATGGGATCAGGTCGTCAAATTCTATAATGCTTCCAATGCACACACTCGAATGAAGATAGATTCAACAGCTAATGGTTTGTTACTAGACAAGGAACCAAAAGATGCAATGCTGGTGTTGAAAAAGTTAGCAAAGAACGATGAACAATTCCCCACAACTCGAAGAGGAGGAAGACGAGGAGCATCTGTCAACGAATACGAATTTGACAACTCGGTAAAAACACAATTAACATACATCACCAAGGTAGTTGAAAACCTGCAGTGAAAAAAATCTAAGGCTGTATTTTCTGCCAAGGAGATGTGTGAAAATTGTAGTGGAAACCACAGTACAAAGGAGTGTCCCATACAACTGGAAGAGGGAATGTATGTTGGAAATTACAACAAGAATAAAGGCTACGACTCCAACAATTACAACCCAAATTGGAGGAAGAACCCAAAATTCTCGTGGAGTAACCCAGATAATGCTCTTAATCCTCCTTTCCAGAACATTCAGAACCAAGGAGCCCCCAGAATACTGTCATGACAGCAACCACAGCAGCAGCCATAACAGCAGCCGACAACATCCATCAGTACATTGGAACAGATCATAGCAGCTTTCATGTCTCAAACTGGAGTATACATGGCCAACGTAGATCACTTTGTCAAGAAGACTGAAACATTCATGGATAAGACAAAGATGAAAATGACAAACCATGAGGCCACTTTGAAGTCTCTAGAAACACAGATGGGTCAGGTGGCACAGTTCATCAACACAAGGCAGAATGGAGGATTCCCTAGTGATACTGAGGTCACTAGAAAACCCACACACAAGCAGTGTAAAGTCATTACAACGAGAAGTGGGAAACAACT
This sequence comes from Hibiscus tridactylites, assembly GCA_958450335.1. Classification (NCBI taxonomy): domain Eukaryota; kingdom Viridiplantae; phylum Streptophyta; class Magnoliopsida; order Malvales; family Malvaceae; genus Hibiscus; species Hibiscus tridactylites. Next base: position 22,779,118 of record OY288268.1, on the reverse strand, counting down.
ACAAGGGCCAATAATTAAAGAAACATCTAGTAAGGAATCGACCCTAGAGATACTTGCTGACGACACTGCCCCGACAGACTCAAAGCAACCTGCTGCCGCCACCCCTGCCACAACAATAGAAAAATCAGAGGAGATGACAGAATAAGTTGAAGATTGCGAACCTCCTCAGATCCGATTCCTATGTGAAGGACGCCTCGAAGATTTCCATCCTCCACCCCTTTTTCCACAGCGGTTAAAGAAGCATAAACATGAGTACCAACTTAAGAAGATCTACGATGTTTTTAAGCAAGTACACATCAATATTCCGTTGTTGGAGGCCATTAAGTAGATGCATGGTTATGCAAAGTTCCTCAAAGATGCAATGTCCAGGAGATCCAGACTTGAGGAGTTTGAAATTGTAATGATGACAGAAGGTTGCATGGAATTCCTACACAACCGTACACCCCCAAAGAAGAAGGGTCCCGTAAGTTTCATTATCCCATGTATAATCGGTGACCAGTTTGTAGGTAAGGCACTTTGTGATCTTGGTGCTAGTATTAATCTAATGCCTAAATATATATATAAAAAATTAGGTATTGGACAAGCAAGGCCCACAACAGTAATGCTTCAACTGGCAGACCGCTCTTTCGTGCAGCCGGAAGGAAAAATTGAAGATATTCTGGTAAGAGTGGATAAGTTTATATTTCCTGCTGACTTTCTTGTTTTAGACTGTGAATCAGACGAGAATGCATCGATCATCCTAGGGCGACCCTTCCTAGCCACAAGTAGAATAATGATCGATGTAGAGAAAGGAGAACTGACTATGATAGTCAATGACCAGTAGATAAAGCTCAATGTTCTCCAAGCCATAAAACAAGGTGATGTAGAGGAAGAATGCAAGGCAATATCAGAAGTAATCTTAGACCAACCCTGCATCAGTTCAAACTGTCATGATAGACAATTTGGTCACTGTCGCCACAACCACCTAGAAGACTGTCGCGATAGCACTAGTGACAGCAACTCCTCAAATAATGACACATCTGATACTGAAGGTCCTGAGGAGGTAAACTGCATAGACACACGTCCATGTAAGTTCTTTGAACCTTTGAACTATACCTCTATCGAACACACGATTCAAAAGCCTTCCATAGATCAGCCACCTGCTTTAGATCTTAAACCCTGCCAGGGCAGCTTAAATACGTTTTTCTTGGTCTTAATGATACGCTGCCCGTAATCATCTCTTCTAAGTTGATGCAGGAATAGGAACAACAGCTGATCAGGATGCTACAACAGCATAAGAAGGCAATTGGATGGACCATTGTCGATATCTAGGGAATCAGTCCGGCAATTTGTATGCATAATATCCTCTTAGAGGATGACCATAAGCCAATGATTGATGCTCAAAGATGACTAAATGAAGCTATGCGAGAGGTGGTACGAAAAGAAATTATTTAATGGCTTGATTCTGGAATTATTTATGGCATCTCGGATAGCAAGTGGGTGAGCCCTGTGCAATGTTTACCCAAGAAGGGAGGCTAAATGTCATAACCAACAAGGACAATGACCTATCCCAACCAGGACTGTGACTGGTTGGAGGGTTTGTATGGACTACCGGAAGCTTAACAAAGCTACCCGGAAGGACCACTTCCCCTTACCCTTTATTGATCAAATATTAGATAGATTAGCGGGAAAACTTTATTATTGTTTCATTGATGGTTATATAGGTTACAATCAAATTTCCATTGCACCGGAGGACCAGGAGAAAACAACCTTCACATGCCCCTACGAAACGTACGCCTTTAGGAGAATGCCATTTGGATTGTGTAATGCACCATCAACTTTTCAACGGTGTATGATGGCAATATTATCTGACATGGTGGAAGATTTCCTGGAGATCTTCAAGGATGACTTTTCTGTCTTTGGAGACAGCTTCGACGATTGCCTAGGCAATTTGAAGAAGGTGCTTGAAAGATGTGAAGAGGCAAACCTTGTATTGAACTGGGAGAAATGCCACTTTATGGTGGATGATGGCATAGTGTTGGGACACAAAGTCTCCTACCGCGACATAGAAGTGGACAGAGCCAAAATTGAAGTTATCGAAAAACTGCCACCACCCATCATAGTCAAGGGCATTAGAAGCTTATTGGGACACGCAGGTTTTTATCGAAGATTTGTTGCAATTTTTTTCTAAAATCACTAAACCCTTGTGTCTCTTGTTGGAACAGAATAAAGCCTTTGATTTCAACACCGAATGTACTTAAGCATTCAAAAAATTAAAAGAGAAGCTGGCAACAGCCCCAATAGTGCAGCCACCGGACTGGAGTTTACCGTTCAAGATAATGTGTGATGCTAGTGACTACGCTGTAGAGGCAGCACTAGGACAGAGGAAGAAGAAACTCTTCCACGTAATATATTATGCCAGCATGACCTTAAATGATGCCCAGATAAACTACACCACAACAGAGAAGGAGCTGCTAGCGGTGGTATTCGCCTTCGACAAGTTTAGACCATACATACTTGGAACAAAAGTGGTGGTTCACACGAATCACTCAGCAATCAAGTATTTGTTCACCAAAAAGGATACAAGACCACAATTGATACGTTGGATATTGATGCTGCAAGATTTCGACATAGAAATCGAGGACAGAAAGGGAATAGAAAACCAAGTAGCTGATCACTTGTCAAGACTGGAAATAGGAAATGATCAAGATGAAAACAAGGTTAACATAGAGGAAACTTTCTCAGATGAGCAGTTATTTTCCTGCCACCAGCACTACCGCGACAGCCATGGCGACATGTAAGCTTTCTAAAATCCCTTGGTATGCTGACATAGTAAACTATCTTGTTAGTGGTGTATTACCTCTTGAACTTAACTACCAAGCAAGGAAGAGGTTCCAAAATGATGTAAAACATTATTATTGGGACGAACCTCTTCTATTTAAGCATTGTACATATCAGATTATCAGGAGATGCATACCACGGGAAGATCAGAAAGAAGTTCTCCACCAGTGCCATGCCGCTCCCTACGGAGGACACTTTGGAGGAAACAAAACTGCTGCCAAAGTCCTACAGTCTGGTTTCTTTTGGTCTACACTGTTTAAAGATGCACAAGCCTTTTATAAGCGTTGTGACAAATGCCAAAGGATTGGAAACATCTCCAGAAGACATGGGATGCCCTTGTAGAACATTCTCGAAGTCGAAATTTTTGATGTTTGGGGAATCGACTTCATGGGACCATTCCCAGCTTCTTGTGGGAACCTGTATATATTACCGGTAGTGGATTATGTGTCCAAGTGGGTAGAAGCCGTCGCTACAAAAAAGAATGATGCCAAAACCGTTCAAAGGTTTTTACGCAAACATATCTTCACCAGATTTGGCATCCCGAGAGCGATAATTAGCGATGAGGGTAGGCATTTTGACAATAGGGTAACTTCTAGTGCGTTGAAGAAGTATGAAGTTAAACACATGATCGCAACAACATATCACCCTCAAACCAATGGGCAGGTTGAGATCTCAAATAGCGAAGTGAAGAACATTTTGGAAAAGATGGTTAAGCCAACTAGGAAGGACTGATCTCTTCACTTAAATGATGCATTATGGGCCTACAGAACTGCATTCAAAACACCATTGGGAATGTCACCCTACCGCCTAATCTATGGAAAAACTTGCCACCTACATGTCGAGATAGAACATAAAGCATACTAGGCTATCAAGACAGTTAAAATGGACTGGGACAAAGCAGGGCAGAAAAGGTTATTGGACATAAATGAAATTGAAGAAATTCGAGCCATGGCTTACGACAACGCCAGAATCTATAAAACAAAGAAGTGACACGACAGAAAATTGTTGTCACAACAGTTCACACCAGGGCAGAAGGTGTTGTTGTTCAACTTCAAGTTGAAGCTCTTCCCAGGAAAGCTAACGTCTAGGTGGTTTGGACCCTTCTAGGTAGTCTAGGTTTTTCCTCATGGTGCCATCACAATAAGATCAATCAGGGACGAGCACCAATTCAAAGTCAATGGACAGAGGCTAAAGCACTATCAGGGGACTGAAGCCCCAAGAGAGCAGGAAGTGGTTACTTTAGGAGATGCCCCTCAAGGCATCCCTAATTTAACTTAGTTTTATTTTATTTTATTTATTTTTATTGCTTTAGGAAATAAGAATTTAATATTTGTTTATTTTAGTTTTCAAGTAAAAAAAAGAAACAGAAAAATGAGAAGGAATGAACCAGCCAACTCACTCACAACAGCCCAAGAAGCCCAATGGTAACAAGGCTGTCGTGACAGCCGGTCACCAGCTATCGCGGCAGACGCGCAAATACAACCTGTCGCGACAGACACGCAGCAGACACGGAAAAGTATAACAGACGCGTCAGGAAACCGCGTGACAACTGGCTCCATTTTTCACGCCACCCGTTACGGCTTCAACGGGCAGAACCCACTCCTAGTCACAGCAGAATTCGCAGAAGGTTCACCTCGACAGAATCAGAGAAAAGAAATTATGAATCTTTTCAGAAAAAGGGAAATGTGGGAGGAAAGTGGCTTCACCTACCTAAGGAAGACCAGAGATCTAGGGCTTGGAGGATTCATTTCCAAATGGATCATTGGATTAAAGTGACAAATGTTCGTGGAACAACCCGAGGAGATGAATGTCACACTTGTTCGTGAAATCTATGCTGCCATCACATCTAAGGATACATATACAGTCACTATTAGGGTAAGAAAATCACACTAGAACCAGCCTACATCAATACTCTATATGGCATATATGGGTAGGAAAGAGGATGCACACAGCAAGTTCATCAGTAATCTGTCACCGGCAGACTATGTCGGCATCATGGCAGACCTGACTGAAGAGGGCACCAGCTGGAACGAGGACCCAAAACATAGATGGACGGTGCGAAGAACCCAACTCACACTTGCTGCCAAGTTGTGGAACCACTTTGTGAAAAAGCGTCCCATGCCAACGTCTCACAACATAACAGTGAATCGACAGAGGCTCGCCCTCGTGCACTCCATCATTAACGAACGACAGATCAATATGGGAAAATACATCCTCGATGGAATACACGAGTGTGCATTAAAGGATAAGGGCCCCCTCTTCTCCCCTTATTAATTACATCCCTCTGTCGAGCCAATAATGTGCCTAAAATTGATGAAGATGTGAAGATCCAGGGAAAGGGGTGGACGAAGGAGAATATCTACAGCCTGATGGAACTGAAGGCAGCCACCCCAATGGCATATATTGATCCCTCTGCCACGGCAGAACCCATGACAGAACCAGACTCAACAGAACTTGTCGTGGCAGAGCCTGAGCAGACAGAACCTGTTGCGGCAAAGCCTGAGCAGACAGAACCTGCACAACCAGAAGCCACCTCCTCCAACAAAATAATTCAAATGCTGAAAAAGATGGAGGCACGACAGCTAGGATTTCTGGAGTACATGAGGGACTTCACCACTGCAACGGTAAACTTTATTAAAGTTGAGCTTAACTATCCAAACGTGAAGTTCCCTCCTTTTCCAGAAAACCTTCTTTCTACCCCAACACCTACCGCCAGCCCCAAGACGCCCACACCAACAGTTGCTCTGCTTCACCAATTACCATGACAAAAGTCGGCGACAAACGGCCTGCCACTCCTCGAGGAACCAAACGAAAGGAACCACTGCCAGAAATAGACCCAAAATATTTCGAAGGTTTCTCCTCCTCCTCCGTCTGGCAGGATGACTCAGACTCTGAACCGTCTGTCGTCCGCGAAATTGCCAAGGACTTCCCTGCGATGAAGAAGAAAAAGCTTGATATTGATGTTGAGGGACCCTGTTGCGACAAAGCAGACGACAACCGAAGCAGCAACAACAACAGTGACAGTGAGATCGAGGTCATGGACAAGGCCCCAAAAATTTCACCCACTAGAGTCCAGCCACCTCGAGAGGTAAAGAAGAAGGTAGCCTCCACTTCCTCTCCAGTCACAAAGCCAACCTCTGCCACCAAAGAAACTGCCTGACGATAGCTCTGCATCGACAACAACAGTGACGACAACTCTTTAACTTAAGTTCTTTTACTCTTTATGTCGTCTGTGTTTTTATTTGATATTTGTGATGTTTTTATTTCCGTTTTTGTGTGTCATGCATTGAGGACAATGCAACCCTCGAGTTTGGGGGTAGGCAATTCTCCTTTAATTAATGAACTTAATCTATTTTGTGTCTCATTACTATTTATTTTTGTGTAAAAAAAATTGGCTTAAGTTTTTGAACTTCTCTTACCTGCCGCGACATTCTCTGTCGTGACAATATCTTTAGGGTGTTTTAGGAAATATTTAGAGCCTTACTATAGTTCTAAACTCTAAAAACACCTTTGTGACTTATATGTTGTCTAGACTACTGTTACTAAACTTAGAATAGGAAGCTTAACCACTTGAGTTAGAAAAAAAAAAGAAAAAAAGAGAGAACTTAGACAATTAGAAGTACTCCTAGAGGTGCCTAACACCGGCTCTAGGAAGATAGTTAGAGGTGCCCAAAAACTGGCTCTAGTAGAAATAAGAAAAACTTCTGTCTAAGTTAGAAAAAACTAAAGGAGCCCAAAAATAGCCTCTAGTAAAAAATTATTTCAAAATAAAACTCAAGTGATTAAAATAACTATTCTAGTTACTAAAGAGTCTAGGCACATACTTGTTCACAAAACTTGCACACACTTACACGAGAATTTTAGTATTGCTCCGGATAAATCCATAAACATTCAAAGAGATATTGATCTTGATGGTGAAGGTGATGTAGGTAATGGTTGTTCATTGAGTTAAGCCAAAGCCAAAAAGATCCATTCTTAGTTAGATTGCATTTGCTTGAGGACAAGTAATAACTTGAGTTTGGGGGTGTGTTGAGTGCATAAATGTTCTACATTTTAACCCTCTTTTACCCATATTATTGATGCACTCAAGCATGATTAGTTGCATTTTGGGATAGATTTTGCATAAACATCATAAATGAATAATTATTGCACAGATGTTGTTGATTTTGGTTTATTCTTGCAGGTACCTGTCGTGGCAACATCCAGGGCAGCAGAGGGACATAAGATAACGGTAGAGCTGGAGTGAAGGATAGGAGGAGACTACCTATTACAACATTGTCGTGACATCTGCTGTGGCAGAAGAGGCGACAGTGAAGACAATGGTGATGGAAAATTCAAAGTGGAGTTAGACTGATAGAGCATTTAAAGCCTGATTTTTGTGGACCACTCGCATAACTGTCGGAGCCCAGAAGCACAAGGAAGGCCTTGCCCAAAGTTTGAGGAAAAAATCAAAGTAAGAAGATAGGGCGAATTAAAAGACGTCTACTTAGAGATTCAATTTTTAATAGAGTTGTACCTTAATTCAAACTAGTATTCTTGGCCATTAAGAAAACTTAAGTCCAAGGCCTATATATATGCTTGTAATTTGACAAGGCAGAGGCTATCTAGATCCTAGCCGTCTTCCCCAAAACCCTAGTCGTTTCCTCTCTCCATCATGTTCTAAACTTCCCCTGAGGCTAAGGGTTGATCTTGTAAGGTAGTTGTAAGGGTTGTACTATTTCTTAGGATTTTTTCTGTTCAATTAATAAAATCTTCAAGTTTATTTACTCTGGTTTCAACATCTCATAAGTGTATCGGGAGAGCATTGTGAGGTTATTCATTTACTTAATATCTGGAGAGTTAAGTATACGAAGGGAGTAAATACAAGTTTTCCAGTTTATGGTTAAACCATCTTGGCCTAGGGATAGGTACATGGTTAAGCGGCTAAAGAAGAATTCACAAACTTTGGTGTTCATCCTTCGATTCACGCCGGGAGGTATCATCTAAGACGTGTTCATTGACAAAACTTGGTCCTAGGGATAAGACAAATCACAACAGGGGTTCTTGTTGAACTTGAAGTACAGAGTTGTTGATCGCTGCCGCGACAGGCACAACGACAGGAGTAATAGAATTCCTTTAAAAAGTGTAATACCTGCAATACTGAGCAAATCAATACCAGCTTATTTTCTCAATCTGATTTTCTCTTTTACTTTAGTTTATCTTTAAGAGTTCCAAAATCATTCTATTAATTTTATTTCTTTTCTTGTGCAGAAATTTAAGGATAGAAGTGTTTCCTGTCCATGTGGAGACGATATATGATACTTCGTATCACTTTGTTACTTGTGACGTGTATACTTGCACTCAATTGCGATAGGATTATTTACAAGCAACACGCATCTTGAGATTTAATTGCGCATTTACTAAATCTTTGTGCAGGAAACCATTCATAGGAGCTGCTCTAATCCCTGTGGGAGACGATATCTTTTATACTATAACTTGACAAAAGTGTGCACTTGCGTTCATAAATAGAGAACACCTAGACGCTCTACAAGTTTTTGGCGCTGTTGCCGGGATTGGCAACAACAACTATATTTGAATTTCTGCACTCCTATTTAGTTTTTGCACATTAAATCTCTTTTCCTTATTTGCTTTAAAAAAAGAAAGAGCATCATTGTTTTCTTGGTGTACGTCCCACCAGGGCAGCAAGGTTGGCAGCAACATCCACCTGAGGAGGGGAAGGACATGCTCAGATGAATAACCAAACACAAAGACCCTCAGAAAGTTGTTATGTTTGGGAAAAGCGCAGCCCGACATAGCCTAATTTTTATTTTTTTAATTTAATTTATTTTTATGCATTATGATTAGATTTAATTTTTATTTAATTCTTGTATTTAATTTATTTCAGGTTAGGAACGAAAGAAAGATTATGAAAGATGAAAGAATGAAGAAGAAGCCCAACTAGCGGCCCAGGAAGCCCAAGACAGATAAGCATAACGGCTAGTGGCTTCATAACGGCTTGCCGCAACAGCTATATTTTGCCCTAGCGAGCGAAAAAGATATCTGTGTAACGGCTAGAACCCCGTTATTCGCACCGCAATAATTGTCGCCCGTTGACAGCATGCCCGCCAAGGTAGTAGAGAGAAACGGCTATATAAAGCCAACTATTCTCCCCCCGTTCTTCACTTTGCTTTCTTCTTTATTATGAACTCTTTCTGCAATCTTTGCTTCCAAGATTTTCTTTTCTTTCTTTAGGAAACACAACCATCCCACAAACTATGGCATCATCACAGCAACCCACCGCCACCTCCAAAACTTCATACAAAAGGTTCTTGAAACCTGATGTCGAGGAGACCTACAAGTTCTACAGAGAAAGGCAACTATGGGAGGAGATGGGCTTCCAATACACCCAATCTAATGGTGATTTTGGGTTGGAACCCTTCCTATTCGAAAGGATCCACAATATGGGTTGGGACCAGTTCGCACAGCAGCTAGAAGGAATCAACAACAACCATGTGCCAAAGTTTTACGCCAGCCAGCCAAACCCAGAGAGCCCTTTCGTCTATGTTCGGGGAGAAGGTGTCAAGTTCACTACTGACATGATCAACAACTTTTACAACATAGAGGTCAGCGGCGACCCGCACGGAGAGTGGGAATCATATCTGACGGGGGCTGACTACAACAAGATCAAGAAGGAGCTTTATAAGCCAAACACCAAATGGCTGATATGAGAAAACAATGGGTCAGTCAACTGCCGAGACTTACTGCCAGAGGCAGCCCTTTGGAGTTACTTTGTCCAGCGCCGCCTGATGCCAACCACGCATGGATCGACAGTAAACAGGCCGCGGCTCGCCCTTATCTGCAGCATAATGAAGGGGCGGCAGATAAACGTTGGCGAGGTAATAATAAAGGAGATTTATGCCCACGCAGAGAAGCCAAACGTCAAAGGTCCCCTCTTTTTCCCTGCACTCGTCACTGTCCTGTGTACCAATTTTAGCGTGCCGCTGCACCCAAAAGATAAAATTCTTCCCTGCCAAGGAAGGATGGACACGAAGGGTACACCAACAGATGATGCATAGCGCGGAACCAGACACACCTTCCACCACTCAGCCGTCGTCCCAAGCTGCCGCCACCCCAGTCGCAGTAGGCAGTACTGAAGCTGCCCTCTCGTCCGAGGTGATCCCTTTACTGCGCAGTGTAGTGGAAAGTTGCCAGAGGATTGAGCACAAACATGTTATATTCACCAAATATGTAGCGGACGTGCAAGAGACCATTGTGGCCTACTTGCTGGACAAGTATCAGGATGTCGGCCCACAGTTGCCCGCCTTTTCCACAAAGTTAGCAGCTTCCAAGCCAACTCAGATCACTCCAAGACCAGCTGCTGCTCCTATCGCCGATGACAGCGAGTGGCTGCACTGCCGCCCCAAGAGAAGAACCTCTCCAACCCCTATCCAACCATACGACCTCATTTCTTCATAAGAATCAGAGAATGAGGAACAAACCGCTGCTGCCTCCCTAGTAGCCAAAACGGCCGCTGCCAAGGACACCGACTACTCAGACATGAAGATTTCAGACTCCCTTGATGAAGAACAGATAGAAGCAGCTAGAAAAAGAAAGCGGCTAGTAGCAGACCCCCAAGGTGAAGAAGCTGAAAGACAAACCAAGAAAGCCACCCCCAACAGATCCCCAGGATGGACACGAAGGGTACGCCAACATATGATGCATAGCGTGGAACTAGACACACCTTCCACCGCCCAGCCGCCATCCCATGTTGCCGCCACCCTAGTCGCAACAGGCAATATTGAAGCTGCCCTCCCGTCCGAGGTGATCCCTTTACTGCACAACGTAGTGGAGAGTTGCTAGAGGATTGAGCACAAACATGTGATATTCACCAAATATGTAGCGGACGTGCAAGAGGCCTTTGTGGCCTACTTTCTAGACAAGTATCAGGACGCCAGGCCACAGTTGCCCGCCTTTCCCTTAGAGTTAGCAGCTTCCAAGCCAATCTGGATCACTTCAAGACCAGCTATTGCTCCTACCGCCGATGACAACGAGGGGCCGCACCGCCGCCCCAAGAGAAGAACCTCTCCATCCCCTATCCAACCATACGATTTCTCTTCCTCATAAGAATCAAAGAAGGAGGAAAAAACCACTGCTGCCTCCACAGTAGACAAAACGGCCTCTGCCAAGGACACCGGCTACTAAGACATGGAGATTTCAGACTCCCTTGATGAAAAACCGATAGAAGCAACTAGAAAGAGAAAGCGGCTAGCAGCAGATCCCCAGGGTGGAGAAGCTGAAAGACAAACCAAGAAAGCCAACCCCAGCCGCATCCAGCCATCACGTAGCTCGAAGAAGAGCCCATCTGAAAGACCATCAGCTACACGCCGCCTAGTCTTGCCCGCCTTCTCAAAATCCTCCTCTGACACGGCAGCAACAGAGGGAAACTCCCCCAACTTATAGCACCATTTTCTCTTCTTTTCCTTATAATTTTTATGTTTTATTTTCTTTTACTTTTTATGTTTTATTCTTTTCTGTTTTTAATTTTTCTTTTTATGTTTTATTTTCTTTTACTTTTTATGTTTTACTCTTTACTGTTTTTATTTTTTCTTTTTATGTTTTATTTTTAATTTTTGTTTTGTAGAGGCATTGAAGACAATGCCAACCTTGAGTTTGGGGGGAATTAGTCCTCTTTGTTTTAGGTTCATTTAGTAACATTTAATTGCATATGTAAACTCTGCCCCCTAGAACTTAATGAAATAGAAATCTTTGGCTTAAAAGACTTGTGTCTATGATAGCTTAGCCAACTACTTATATTCGCACAATTCTAAAATTTTTAAGCTAACTATGGGAAGCAACATGAAAAACACTTAGAAATTTTTTTCTTTCTGCCATTTATCTTTACACTTGTCTGTTAAATGCTGAATTTTTGCTTGAGTTTTTTAGTTTAACACTGCCTGCCTTATTTAATAAAAAAATTCATTGATTGAATACGGGTTTGCCGCCACGGCATCACAAGGCAACACAACAAAATTGATGAAAAACCTAGAAGTTCCCGAAACAGGCTCTAGGCAGAAAGATTAAAAACCCTAGAGGTGCCCGAAACAGGCTCTAAGAAGGATCATGAGCAAGGACACTCCGCTGCTATCAAAAGTCCATAAATCTAAACCAAGTGATGGACAAATTAGCAAGAGTGAATGAAAGTCTTCACGAGATGACTCTATTCAAAGGGTTCAGAGTTTCGTAGAGTGCACCTATCTTAGCCTCAGACCCAGAGAATAGTTGTGATGAGCTGACGCCCTTAAAGCCATGATCAGAATAAAAAAACCAAAAAGTGTCCAACTGTACTACCAAGGCAGCAACTCGTATCCTTTCTAGAAATTTAATTATTTTAGGCATTCTTTGTTAACTCAATTATTTCAGCATGTTTAGAATGAGCACAGACCTGCACACACTGCATTGGCATTAAGAAAATTAAAACCTAAGTTATTTCATGCCATTCCCTATCACTAACATTAAATAGGTGCCATGACCTTGAGGTAAGAAATCAAGTTAAGGGCTATTGTTTCTAGTAATTTTGTGCTAAGGGCATGTTTACTAGCTAGGTTTCATTGCTTGAGGACAAGCAATAGTTCGAGTTTGGGGTGTGTAGAGTGTCCATGAGTTCTATATTTTGTACACATTCTTTCCTGTATTATTGTTATTCTTAAGCTCATTTAGGCATATTTAGGTGCATTGCATGCATTATAACAATATCTTATCTTTTACCATATTTCTATTGAATATTTTAGGTTTGGTTGAGAAAAGTTACTATTTTAGTTTAGTTTATATTTTTAGGTGCTAGAGCTAGGAGAGGAGAGGACAGGACATGACAGAAAGCTGGAACCAAAGGAGCTGTACTGAAGCAGCTCAAGATGCCGCCAAGGACGCTGTCGAAGCAGTATTGCCGCCAAGTGCCGCCCGGGCAGGAGTTACATCGACTTAGCCAAGATGGGTCGCTATTTAAAGAGAGAAATTTCCTAAGCCCAACGAGCCTAGTTTTGTAGTTTTCTGAAGCCTGTAGCGGCGGGTAGAGCTGATCCAAGATCGATAAGTAGAAGCACTTATCCTTAATTGAGGAGGAAGGCAACGTCCAAAGAGTCTATATTTAAAGTATAAAGGAGTATGTATTTAATGTAACGTACTTTTAGAACTCATACTTCAAGGAGGACTCAAACTTAGGCTAAAAGCCCTATATATACCCAATGTATGTAAGGGTATAGAGGCATATCTCAGAGAGGGATCAAGGCATATAAGATAGCACTTCGCATATCTGAAGATGAGAGGATAGATGGGGGGTAGTTAGATAGGTTGGAGCTGTTGGGGGTCGCATCCCAACTCTCCTAGGGTTTAGACGTGTGTATGTAAACTAGTTTGAGGGAAACAGTTGTATGGTTTTGAGTTGTTTTCAATAAAATTCTGAGTTTGCTTAATCTATGCTCTTTGTTTGTTCAATTAGTCTACACCAGTCAGTTGAAGAGAAAATCCATTTGTAGGGCACGAAAGTGCAAGGCTCACGAAAGGGTTAAGCACGATCACAACTTACAAAGGCGTGACTAACTTGGTTCCACACTAGTCCACAAGTTTCAGCGGCTAAAAGGGATTCCCAACCGAGTTGACTAATTTGGTTCTACACTAGTCCACAAGTTAGCTCTCGAGCATCCTAACCTAGAAATAGGAGGGATCACTGTCGACTATCCTACCGAACTTGGAATGTCTGCCAGACTTGCCGCTAGGACTTCTTTCCATTCCACCTGCCGAGACAATACACTGCTGCAGTAGTAGTGACCTACTGCGGCCACGTAACAGGGTCGTAGTTTTCCACCCGCCATACCCGCCGAGGCAGCAATTCATGGCAGCGCAAAACATACTCAGACTTTACAATCCAGTCCTCACACTACTAAGCTACACCTGTCTTACCCAGCTTATCGCACAAATCTCTCCCTATCATATCTCTCACCACTATCTTTATATTTACTTGTGTTTTTATATTTCCACATCTTGAGATTTAATTGCGCATTTACTAAATCTTTATGCATGAAACCATTCATAGGAGCTGCTCCAATCCCTGTGGGAGACGATATCTTTTATACTATAACTTGACAAGAGTGAGCACTTGCGCTCATAAATAGAGAACACCTAGACGCTCTAACCCACCTATAAGATTTAGATAAACAAATGATCCAGTTGTCCCAAACTGTGGGGAGATTAGAATCATAGGGAAGACTTCCTTCTCAAACAGAGTCAAATCTGAGAGAGAATGTTAGTGTTAGCACCCTTCAAAGTGGAACCGTTGTCAACCCTAAAGTCCCAGAAGAGAATGTCGATTAGTCTAAGAAGGAGAAGGAAACTCCACCTTCCAACTCCCAAGTTACGTCTTCTTCACCACCACCTCCTCCTCCTCCTTCTCATAAGATCGAACCACCCTTCCCGTCGAGATTGATGAGAAGCGGCAAAAAAGCTGAAGAAAAAGAAATCCTAGAGGTGTTAAAAAAGGTACAAGTCAACATACCTCTCCTAGAAGTAATCCAACAAGTGTCGAGGTATGCCTGATTTTTAGAAGAACTTTGTTCCACAAAGAGGAAATTGACCGGTCACGAGAAGGTAAATTTGGGAGAACATGTCTTCGCGATATTTTAGCGAAAATTCTCACAATAGATGAAGGACCAAGGTATGTTCGTCATACCTTGAAAAATATGAAATGTTTTAATTAAACATGCAATGTGTGACTTAGGAGCTTCAAATAACGTAATGTCACTTTCTATTTATAAAATGATTACTAACGAGCCTTTAAAGGAAACAAGAGTCACCATCCAGTTGGCTGATCGTTCTATTATCTACCCGAAGGGAGTACTTGAAAATGTATTAGTGAAAGTTGATGTTCTCCTTTTTCATGCTGACTTCGACGTCATCGACTTGGCTAACGATAGGACGAACACATGTTCTGAGGTACTTTTAGGCCGACCATTCCTAAGCACCGCGCATACAAAGATCGATGTGAGAAACAATATATTAACAATGGAGTTTGATGGTGAGGTCGTAGAATTTGATGTTTATAAAGTGATGGAATACCCATATCAAGTTGAAAGAATTAATTCTATCGATATTATTGATCCCTTAGTTGATGAATATGTTGAAACTAATTTTTTCAAAAAATTTTACATGGATCTTGAACTTTGTCGTAGAGAGGAAGAAATTGAGTTAGAAAATATTTTTTCTAGCAATTCTAACTTATTTTTAACTCCCTTTAAAACTAAAATGTTACCTTATATTTAGCAGGCGCCAGAGAAAGAATTAAAACAGTTACCAGATGACCTCAAATATGCGTTTTTAGGAAAAAAACAAAACCCTACCGGTAATTATCTCGAACAAGTTGTCTAAAGAAGAGGAAGATGACCTAATAACAGTCTTACGAGCTCACAAAGATGCCATCAGCTGGACCATCGCAGATATAAAAAGACCTAGTCCATCAACTTGTATGCACAAGATAAAAACTGAAGAAGGGGCAAAGCCATCTAGACAAGGACAACGCCGATTGAACGAACCAATGATGGAGGTAGTAAAAAAGGAGATACAGAAACTCCTTGATGTAGATATAATCTATCCAATTTCCTGTAGTGACTGGGTAAGTCCAATTCACGTGGTTCCTAAAAAGATTGGAGTTAGGGTAATAAAAAATCTGGAAGGTGAGTTAGTTCCAACACGAGTTCAGAATGGGTGGCGAGTTTGCATCGATTAAAGGAAGTTGAACTCCCTAACTAGAAAAGATCATTTTCCATTACCATTTATAGATCAAATGATAGAATGTTTTGCCGGTAAGACTCGCTATTGTTGTCTTGATGGTTTTTCAAGTTTCTTCCAAATCCCTGTGGCACCTGAAGACCAAGAAAAGACGACTTTTACATGTCCATTTGGAACATTCGCCTATCGGCGGATGCCATTTGGGCTTTGTAACGCATCGGCTACATTTCAAAGATGTATGGTAAGCATATTTTCTGATTACATATGGAAAGGAATTGAGGTGTTTATGGATGACTTCACAATTTATGGTAATTCATTTGGTGAGTGTTTACTGAATCTAACAAATGTCCTAATATGTTGTCTTGAATTTAATCTTGTGCTAAATTATGAAAAATGTCATTTTATGGTTGATAAAGGATTAATATTAGGACATGTTGTTTCATCTGATGGAATTTCTGTCGATAAGGCAAAAACTGATATTATACCCTCACTTCCTTACCCCACAACTGTGAGGGAAATTCGTTCTTTTCTTGGTCATACAAACTTTTACCATAGATTCATCAAGGACTTCTCAAAAATAGCGCAACCACTATGCCAGTTGCTTCAGAAGGATCAATCTTTTGATTTCGACAAGAAGATCAGGGATTTGTTCGATACACTAAAAGAAAAAATTGTGACAGCACCAGTCGTTCAACCACCGAACTGGGATTATCCATTCGAGCTAATGCGTGACGCGTCAGATACAAGTGTTGCAGCCGTTCTATGCCAAAAGATTGGAAAAGAGCCCCATGTTATAGCTTATGCATCTTGCACATTAGATCCAGTTTAGAAAAATTATTCAACAACGGAAAAAGAACAATTTGCCATTATTTTTGCTTTAGAAAAGTTTCGATCATATTTACTTGGTACTAAAATTATTGTGTTTTCTGATCATGCAGTGTTACATTATTTGATGAGCAAAAAGAAGGCAAAACTGAGACTCATCCGATGGATCTTACTTCTACAAGAATTCAATTTGGAGATTAAAGATAAAAAGGGATGTGAGAACCTCGTAGCTGATCACTTGAGTCGCATTCCCCTTTCCGTATCTGATTCACCGATTATCGATGAGTTCCCTAAAGAAAAGGCTGGTGATGGCGCATGGAACTACCCCATGGTTCGCAAATATCGTCAATTACTTAGCCACTGGTAAGCTACCGCAAGATTTATCGAGAGCTGAAATTAATCGACTTAAGCGAGAGTCCAGATTTTATATTTGGGATGATCCTTACCTTTGGAAACACTGCTCTGATTAGGTAATTAGGCGATGTATAGCCGATGGTGAGGTAAATTCGATCCTTAAATTTTGTCATACTTACTCATGCAGCGGTCATTTTGGACCCAAGCGAACTACACACAAAATTCTTGAATGCGGTTTTTTCTGGCCTAACATCTTTCGTGACACATATTTATTTTTTAAGTCTTGTTAAAGATGTCAACACGCAAGGAATCTTGGTTGTAGAAACTAAATGCCTCTTACCCCTTATTTATGTATGCGAAATATTTGATGTTTGGGAATTGATTATATGGGCCCTTTTGTTTCTTCATTCGGGAATTTTTACATTATACTTGATGTAAATTATATGTCGCGATGGTTAGAAACTAAGGCCACTAAAAATAATGATGCTAAAACCATAGTTAATGTTCTAAAAGATTTTATTTTTCTAGGTTTGGCACACCACGGGCAATAAGAAGCGATATAGGGAAGCACTTTATCAGTAGAGTAATTGACGCTCTTATGAAGAAGTTTGGTGTAACTCATTGCATTGCAACTTCTTACCATCCACAAACCAACGGGCAAGCGAAAATTTTGAATTGTGAGATCAAATTGATACTTAAGAAAATTGTCAAACCGAATCGAAAAGACTAGAGCATCAAATTAACTGATGCATTATGGGCATACCGAACCGCGTACAAAAGGCCATTTGGCATGTCCCCATATCACCTTGTTTTCAGTAAGCCGTGTCATTTGCAAGTTTAATTAGAACACTGGGCATGTTTGGCGGTACAACAGTACAACATGGAAAAGGATGCAATCGGCGAAATGCGTAAATTGAACATCCAAGAACTAGAAGAAATTTGTCTGTTGGTCAAAAAGTTTTATATTTAATTCGAAGCTTAAACTTTTTACAGGTAAATTACGATCGAACTGGCTCAGACCCTTTATAGTTGTTCAACTTTTTCCCCATGATGCAGTCAAAATTAAAGATGATTCAGGAGCTCAATTTAAGGTTAACGGTCAACGGATAAAACCGTATTATGAGAATGCGCTGATTGGTTTGATCGAAGAATTCGATATATAGGAACCTGTAGTGTGAACCAGGTCGTTGAGCTAAACGACGTTAAATAAGGCGCTAAATGAGAGGCAACCCATTTTTTTCGTATGCCATATTTTTACTCGCTTAATTTTATTTTTGTCATATTTTAATTATTGTTTTAATTTGTTTTTTTAGGGATCCAAGTTTTTTCCAACTGATATACTCGAACTCGGTCAATGTTGCCTAAAAGGAGATGGCAAGCATGGGTTTGATTTACCTCATCACTTTGTAGAGCATTTTAGTGTTCTCTAAATATGAGCGCAAGTGCACACTCTTATCAAGTAATAGTATAAAAGATATCGTCTCCCACATGGATTGGACAGCTTGACTCGATTCGTTGTTCATGCACAAGAAAAATAGATGCACTACCAGACTTGTGTGAAATTGCGTTGAATAGGACAAGTTGCTTTGCGCTACCAGACTCTACTGCCTCGGCAGGGGATGGCAGGTTGGCTATTGAGATGCTCTCGCTGCCTCGGCAGGGGATGGACTTGTGTCTCGGCGGCAAACTCGGCTGAACTACAAGGCTCAGTAGAATGCTTCGAAAGTGATCTTGCTTATGTCTAAGTCAGAATGTTGTTGATGCCTACTACTTACTTCTTTCGTGAGTTCGACTCTCTCAATACCGAAAAATGGAGAGTAATCAACTAATCTTTCGCCTTAATTGATTACTATGAAGAACATGGAATAAGCAAACCTTGAAGCTTTATTGAAAAAAAAAACTTAAAATCCTAAACAATCGTTCTCACACTAATTACAACATAACCCAAACCCAAAGAGAAGTTTAGAACATAATGGCGGCAAGAAAAACCTAAACTATGCCTAATGGAAAACATAAGTTGTTTTGATGTAAAAATACAATGAGTATATATAGGCATTAGCTAGGTCTAGTCCTTCTTGGAGTAGAAGTCTTCAAATTAGCTTTTGCATTAAATGCAACCTTAATTTCTGACTTCTTTGAGTTGAATATGGACTTCTTCTCGTTTCCTTGCTCCGCAAGTAATCTCGCATTCCTTCTTCAGCGATTCTGACTGCTGCTACAATCATCAGAAAATTGAGTGGACAACATCGTTAAGATCAGGATTTTCTGCTCTACAAATCGCACTCTAGTTCTCCAATTCCTCAGTTTGCTGTCTTGAGCGGCGGGTATGGTGGCAGCAGCTACTTGGTAGCTGATGTCTCTGTTTGGAACTGCATTAGTATAGCTCCTTGGTTTGCTGCCTCAGCATCATGTCCTCAGCTCCTCTCTCCCTATGTCAGCCTCTAGCACCTGAAACTAAAACTAAACTAAAATAATACATTTTCCTTACCAAATAAAAGATAATCAATAAAAAGCATGTCAAAGTAAAGAATACTGTAAAATGCAATGCAAGAGCCTAATTATGCCTAAAATGTACTAAAAACAGCAACAATATGAGATGGAATGTGCATGAAATATAAAACTTATGGACACTTTACACACCCCCAAACTCGAACTATTGCTTGTCCTCAAGCAATGCAACCTAAACATACTTGCCCTTTAAACTAATCAAAAAGAAAAAATTATGTTTTAAACTTGATTTAACACCTCAAGGCCGTGGCACTTTTCATTAGATTAGTGAGAGGGGAATAACATGAATTACCTCAGAATTAAACTATCATATGCCAGTGAAGTGTGTGCAGAACTGTATACAAGCTGAATCTGATGAATATTCTAGGTAAACAGAGATGATGTCATGATGTACAAGGTTGCTGCCGAGACATCATATTTAAGCACAATTTAAATAATCATGGCAATGAGGGCTTCAGCTCATCACAACTACTCTTCTAGGTCTGAAATTAAGATAGGAGCAAACTACAAAACCCCAAACCCATGGAGTAGAGTCATCTCGTGAAGACTTTCATTCACTCATGTTAATTTGTCTGTCACTTCAAAATTTTCAGATTCAGGGACTTTGATAGCAGCGGAGTGTCCTCGCACATGATTCTTCCTAGAGCCTGTTTCGAGCACCTCTAGAGATAGACATCATAAAATTCTTCTTTTGCCTGTCTTGGCAGTGCTTTTGTTTTTTTTGTTGCCTGCCGCGGTAGCTTCTTGCAACAATGTTAGAATTTTACAAACAATTCAGTAGGCAATGTTTATCAGAAACTCAAACAAATTCAGCAAGTAACAGTAGTGTTTTAATTTTTAGCAACTATAGAAGAATCCTAAGTTTACTTCATGCTTTCCCCCAAAATTAAGTTCATTTTAACTTGGTGCGAAAATCTAAAGTCGGCTATCCTATCATAGGCAGAAGTTCTAACAATTTTTTTTCAATAATTTTTTCTAAGGCAAGTACATTATGCAACCTAATATGCACTAAAGTATGCCTAAACATGATGAGTGCTAACCCTCCCAAACTCGAGATGGGCATTGCCCTCAATGCACGAAATAAAAACAGAAAAATAAATACAATTGATATAAAAATAGAAAAATAAAAGAAATAGAAGAAAAGAAAAGAAAAACTAGAAGTTGGCAGATGGTTGGGAAAAGGCTTGGGTCTTTGTTGCTGAGGAGGAGGAGGAGGATTGGATGATAAGGTGGCTGCTGGCAGATGCCCGGGCAGCAGACTTGGCTGGTGAGACCTTTGCTATCCGCGGGGCTAGACTCTCTTAGGTGTGGGGCGAGGTTCTTCTTGCAGTTCTACAGAAGGAGCGACAGGATGGGCTTTGCTCTCTTTTGATTCTGTCTCATCATCCTCTGGCTCGGCGGCTATGATGTGTTGCTTCCTCTTCCTTGTTCCTTCTTCCATTGGTGTTTCCAGAGGATCAATCGCCATTGGGGCTGATACTTCTGCTGCTATCGTTGTCGGTGGCTGCTCTACCTCATCAGAGGAGAAGGTGTTTGCCACTATTGCCGCTATGCAAATGGGGGAATGATGTTGATGATGCCGCTTTGGAGAGTCTTCCACCATGTTGGAAGCGAAGGTGGCGGAGTACGATGGGTAGTGCGTTGGAGACGGCATCTGGCGGCGAAAGGCGGCATGGCGGGCAGCTGCAGCTGACGGTGTGCCTTCTCTGGGTGTAGTTGCGACGGTGAGGTCAGCAGGGAAGGTTGGCAGGGTGGGGTCGTCGTCTGGAAATTTCTAAAGGAGATATGCCACAAAGCCATCTTGTACTTCCCCCATGTACTTCATAAAGGTTAACTGCTGATGCTCGATCCTTTTGTTGTTGTCAATGAGGGTGCGCAGCAGAGTGAGGACTTCATTGGTTGGGGCAGCTTTAGTACTGTTGGGGCGGCTGAAGTGGCTGGTTGGGTGGAAGAGGGCTGGCTAGGGGTGACGGGCTCTATCTCTGGGGCCTGCATCATATGCAGACGGACTTTTCTGGTCCACCCCTCTTTGGCAGATGTCATCTTATCTTTTGGGTCGGTTGGGACGTTGAAGTTGGCACAAAGGTCAGTAATGAGTGACAGGGAGTATAGCCTGCTCTTCGTCTTGCGGAAACAGTTGTGGATCTCCTTACATATAATCTCCCCAACATTGATGGGCCGGTTCATCATAATGTTGTGAATGAGTGCGAGGCGCGGCCGATCTACGATAGAGTTGTGGGAGGTGGGTAGCAGATGCCTTTTTCTGAAGGTAATCCATAGCATAGGCTCGGGCAGTAGGTGGTGGCATTAGACAGAGCCGCCATGCTTTCCTGCCAACCACGACGTGTTGGGCTTGCACAGCTTGGCCTTGATTATGTCGTAGTCGGCAGCCGTCAGTGACTGCCTCCATTTCTCGTGAGGGTTGTCATCCATCTCTAGGTCGTAAAAATTGTTGATCACGGTGGTGTTTAGCTTGACTGGTTCCCCTCGAACACAAACGACAGCTCATGGTGGGGGTTGTGAGCATAGAACTCTCTGACTAATGTGATGTTTGATGCCTCTGGCTGTCGTGCAAACATCTCCCAACCCTTGTTGTGTATCTTCTCGAATAGGGTGGGCTCCAGGCCAAGATCTTTTGTCTGCTTGGAGTAGTTGAACCGTTGTTCCTCCCAAATTGCTTGCTTTGTGAACTGGATTCTATACCTTTTTTCATCATCACGAGAGAAGAAGCGTTGGAAGGTGGGTTTGGATTCGGATGTTGATGCCATGTGTGAGACGGTTGAAATTTAAGTGAAACTTGAAAAGAAGATAATTAGCTAGAGAGCAGTGGATGCAAGAATAAGATTGCAATGAGGTGAAAGTAAAGTAAATGAATGGTATGAGTGAGGTTTAAATAGAGGTTGCCGAGAGGTGCCAAGGCGGCATTAAATGTACAACGGGCAAGTTGTCTCGCGCATGTTACGGGGTTTCTGCCCGTTATTTCTGTAGCTGTTGGCAGCTAGCCGTTAGCGGGCAACTAGCTGTTACACGCTGTCTGTGCTGGGCTGCCCTTGGCTGTCTTGGCGCGATGGTGGGTAGGCTTTTTGTTGGGCCTCCTTGATCCAGCTCTTTTATTCCTAAAGCCTAAAATAAAAATAAAGATAATTAAATACTAAACATAAATTCTGAAAAATAAAAAAGTGAAAAATAAATTCAAAATCTAATCCTGAGGAAAATAAATTAAATTCTATTCCTAAAACATAAAATTAAAGAAAATAAAAATTAAATTAATTAAGTTATGTTGGGAGTGCATTTGGGTGCATCTCCCAGACATAACCACTTCCTGAGGTGGTGTTTCTTGTCTTTCCCTCCGGGGGTCCTCATGTTCTGAAAGGTGGGGTGTTGTTGGGTCCTTCAGCTTGCCCTTTGGTCTGCTGCGACAGCTGCTACCTTGGTCTGTCTCTGTGCTGATTTTGGCGGCCTGAGCATCAGGGAATCATTCATTTTCCTTTTCTGGGGGTTGTAGCACATTTAATTTGATGCTTTGATTGTCTACCCTCATGGTAAGCTCCTCATGTTCCACATCTATTAGAGTTCTTCCCGTAGCAAAAATGGCCGCCTAAGGATGATAGGGGCGTTTTCATCGGCCTCACAGTCTAAGATGAGGAAGTCAGATGGAAGAATAAGGTTGCCCACTCGAACTAGGATGTCTTCGATCTTGCCCTCCGGTTGTACAAATGAATGATCAGTAAGTTTCAACATAATGGAGGTAGGTTTGGCTTGCCCAATTCCTAGTTTGTCGAAGATTGCCTTGGGAACCAAGTTTATGCTTGCTCCTAAGTCGCACAGGGCTTTTGTTTCGTGCTTACTTCCTATTCTGCACGATATAACAAAGCTGCTTGGATCAGTTTACTTGGGCGGCAACTTATTGTGCAGCATAGCCATGCACTCTTCAGTCACAATAACTGTTTCAAACTCTCCAATTCTCTTCCTCTTAGAAATCATGTCCCTGAGGTATTTGGCATAGTTGAGCATATTATGAATGGCTTCTATGAGAGGTATGTTTATGTGCACCTGCTTCAGTATATCTAAGAATTTCCTGAGCTGGTGCTCATGTTTCTGTTGCTTAAGCCTTTGGGGGAAAGGTGTTGGCAGGCGGATGTCCCCTATATGTTATTTGCATGGGGATTTTATATGTGGAGGATCATCTACTTCAAGACTGTTGTCAGGCTCAACAGTCAGGATGGTTGGTGTGGATGCTATCGTGGCAGGTAGTTCTCTCTGTACTGGTTGTTTCTCTTCTGGCTTTTCCACTCTGGGCTCATTCAACTGTTTCCCACTTCTAGTTGATATGGCTTTGCACTGCTCATATGTGGGTTTAGCTATTGCCTCTGTACTACTGGATACTGTACCCATTGTCCTGCTGCTATAGATCGTAGTGAACTGCCCAAACTGGGTCTCCAGGTTCTTTATCGCAGCCTCCTGGTTGTTCATCCTCATCTTCGTCCATTCCATAAACGACTCGGTTTTATCAATGAATTTATTAGTACTAACAATAAATTCACTAGTGTTAAACATAAAAGTTTGAGGAGTTAATTCTAGTGAATTATTGTTTTGTGGCTGCTGAGCTTGTTTTCTGGACTGGTTTTGCTGGTAGCCTCCTTGTTGCTGTTGTGGATTGGCAGCAGTTTTAGGATTGCTCTAGGAGAAATTTGGATGATTCTTCCATCCAGGGTTGTACGTGTTCGTGGCGGGCCTGTTGTTCCTCTCGTATCCTCCGATAAAATTGGCAGATGCAATGCATTTAGAGGAATTGTGGTTGCCCCCACACTCATCACGAAATGGCTCTACAGCCTTGGCCTCAGAGACTTTCCCAGTGGGTTTCACCATGTTCATGACCAGCTCTGTCAGTTTGTCAAGTGAGGCATTGATAGATTTTGAAGCTTTCACTTCGTTCACAGTAGCTGGCAGCCTAATGTCACCTCGGCGGGTTGTTAGGTACTTATAATCATTCTTGGCGGCTTGGTTCAGGATCTGTAGTGCCTCCTCTGGTGGTCTGTCGAGGATGATTCTGTTGGCTGAGGCATCAATCATCATCCAAGTTGGGTAGTTCACCCCGTTGTAGAACATTACCATCTGTGTCCAAGCCGGAAAACCATGGAGCGGACAATTGTTAAGCATCTGTTGGTACCGCTCCTATGCTTCATACATTGGCTCATCATCCCCTTGTCAAAAGGTTGTGATCTCGTTTCTCAATCTGTCTGTGACACTGGATGGGCTGAAACGATCCAAGAAATCCTTGCACCACTCTTTCCATGTGTTGAATGACCCTATTGGCTGGTTGTTCAACCACTGCTTTGCCCTATCCCTCGGTGAATAGGGGAATAATCTCAGCCTTAGACATCTTGGTGGACTCCGTGTATTTTGAATGCTCTGTATATGTCCAGGAATCCTCTTAAGTGTTGCCGAGCATCTTTTGTTGTAGTCCCACCAAATTGCCCCAATGTGTTGATCATGTTGAACATCACGGGCTTCAGCTCAAAGTGATCTGCCTCAATCTAAGGTTTTGTCACTGTAGGATCGAACCCTCTCAAGTCATGTTCTAAGTAGTCCCTGGTGGTTCGAACGTACTGTGGTTGCCTGGGCGGATTTTAAGGTGGTTGTTTGGGTAGATCTTGCTGTTGTTCTCTGGGCGGTTGGTCTTGCTGCCCATCCCTGTCGTTCTGAGCATTGTTGGCAGGGTTGTCATTTTCCATGTTTATCTCTTCTTTTCTTTCTTCTTTAGCCTTTCCTAGGACTGTTCTGATTTCCTTTTTGAATTCTCTTGCTCTTCGTACGATATCGTCAATGTAAACGATTTCGCCTTTTGGGTTTGCCCTGGTCATGCACTAGCAAAGGAAACTGTAAAATTCTTTTTTTTCTTTTTTTCGATTAAAAATAAAATTAATAAAAACTAAAAATAAAATGCAAATAAATAAAGGTGCAGAAAGTAAAAACAAATTTCACTGTTACCAATCCCCGACAACTGCGCCAAAAACTGGTAAAACATTTTAGTGTTTTCTAAATATGAGCACAAGTGCACACTCTTGTCAAGTAATAGTATAAAAGATATCGTCTCCCACATGGATTAGACAACTTGACTCGATTCGTTGTTTCTGCACAAGAAAAATAAATGCACAAATAAATTGATTTGTTTAAGAGGAAAATAAAATAAAAACACAAGTAAATAAAAGGGAAAAGATCAGATTAATAGAATGGGCCGGGTTATGCTGATGCTTAGTGTGAAACTGCATTGAATATGACAAATTGCTTTGCGCTGCCAGACTCTGCTGCCTCGACAGGGGATGGCAGGTAGGCTACTGAGACGCTCTCGCTACCTCGGCAAGGGGTGGACTTGTGTCTCAGCGGCAAACTCGACAAAACTACAAGGCTCGGTAGAATGCTTCGAAAGTGATCCCGCTTATGTCTAAGTCGGAATGATATTGATGCCTACTACAGATAATCACAATCGCGACGTGAATTGTGCAAAGACATCAATGTTGTTTCGTCCTCTTTTAGCCGCCTTAAACCCTAACCTATGTCTAGGATGGATTGATCAACACCGTCTATAGATGAGATCGTACCTACTCCTTTTCTGAGTTCGACTCTCTCGATACCGAACAAATGGATAGTAATCAATTAATTTTTCGCCTTAATTGAAAACTATGAAGAACATGGAATAAGCAAACATTGAAGCTTTATTGCAAAAACAAACTTAAAATCCTAAACAACCATTCCCACACTAATTACAAAATTAACCCAAACCTAAAGAGAATTTTAGAACATAATGGCGATAAAAAAACCTAAACTATGCCTAATGGAAAACCTAAGATGTTTGAAGTAAAAATACATTAAGTATATATAGGCATTAGCTAGGTCTAGTCCTTCTTGGAGTAGAAGTCTTCAAAGTAGCTTTTGCATTAAATGCAACCTTAAATTCTGACTTCTTTGAGTTGAATATGAACTTCTTCTCGTTGCCTTGCTCCGCAAGTAATCTCGCATTCCACCTTCGGCGGCTCTGCCAACTGCTACAGTCATCAGAAAATTGAGTGGACAACATCGTTAAGATCAGGATTTTCTGCTCTACAGATCGCACTCCAGTTCTCCAATTCTCCAGTTTGCTGTCTTGGGCGGCAAGTATGGCGGCGGCAGCTACTCGGCAGCTGTTTCCTCTATCTGGAATTGCATTAGTACAACTCCTTAGTCTGCTGCCTCAGCATCATGTCCTCAGCTCCTCTCTTCTTCTATCAGCCTCTAGTACTTGAAGCTAAAACTAAACTAAAACAATACCTTTTCCACACCAAATAAAAGATAATCAATAAAAAGTATGGAAAAGTAAAGAATACTGTAAAATGAAATGCATGAGCCTAGTTATGCCTAAAATGTACTAAAAACAATAATATGAGATGGAATGTGCATGAAATATAGAACTTATGGACACTTTACACACCCCGCCGTCATTTTTTCAAATACATGTTGCGTGTAAATAGTGCTCCGTAAATTGTGCAAGTATATACGACACAAGTAATATAGGGATAAGTATAAGAGTATCGCCTCCACAGGGATTGGTACTCAACCTTCGGTTCTACTCCTTGCACTGCAAAATAAAGAAAGTAAAAACACAGATTAATTGGGTGATTTGCGATAATCGAAGAATAACTAGACTAAGGATCTCTAGAAAAAAAATAAAGAAGTAATCAAGATAAGAAGATGGGCCAGATTAGAGATTTTTGTAGTGTGGAATCCTCTTGAATTCGTTTCCTTCTTGAATGTAACAACACGCTACTGCCGTGGCAGTGACTTAAAACCCTACTGCAGCTGCAGTGGCTGAATCCATGTCGCGACAATCCCTTGCTCGTGGGCAAAAGAAGTTAAGGTTTGGCAAAGCGTTCTTGGGTGGTTTCACCTTAACTCTAAGCACGGAACGATGGTTGATGACTGAACTCTGATGATAATTCCCGGCGGGAATCAAAGGCAAACACCAATTGTTCAAACACTTCTTTTTTAGCCGCTGAAACTCTAACCTATCCCTAGGTCGAGTAAGTTAAAACCACGTGGGGCGAAAACCGTACTTATTCCTTTTGTGAGCTCAACTCTCCTGATATTGAACAAATGGATGATCTCACAAACCCTCTCCCGAGTAGAATGCGAAAATAATTAAAGCCAGAATAAGCAAACTTTAACCTTTATTGCATTAAGAACAAAAACTAAGTACAAAGAGTTTTCTCACAACAACTAAACAAACTAATCCTAACCCTAAGAAATTTAGAACAAAATGAAACTAATCCTAAGCTATATCTCTCTCTGGCGATCTCTCTATATCCTTTTCTATGGCGGCAAGTCCCTTATATAGGGGAAGGTGTAGGCACAAATCCTTCTTGGAGAGGAAGTTAAGTTAGACTTGGACTAAACTTTATTAAAGACATAAATCTCTTTAATTTATTACAATATAGATTTTGGCCAAAAGTCCAACTTTAGCCTTCCTTCCATGTCTTCCTCCTCTTCTCGAGCTCCAGTTGCCACGCAATGTGTGTAGAAAAATCCAGCGTTAAAATCTCTACAAGTTAGCTACCACTTTTCCCATTTTTCCCTTTAGCGGAATGCTGCCACGACCTGGTTTTTGTTGCCTCGACATCGGTCTTCTCTGTTCAGCAAGACTTCCTCAGCTTCCCTCAGTAGAAGCTTTCATGTGGCTTGGCTCGACCAGGGTCTGTTGTATTCTACTTCTACCTCAACTTCCCTCATCCTTTCTGTGTTGCGGCGACATCCTCCTACTCAAACAATGATCATCCTGCAAGAATATCAATCATGCATTAAATAGTACCATTTTCATATATAATATAAAGCTCAAAGGTATAAATGATGAAATCTATGCAAGAAATGTCATAATGCAGCTCAAATGGGTGTAGGTTGAGTGATAATTGCCATGTAAAAGGGGTCAAAATATAAGACTTTTGGGCATTTATCACACCCCTAAACTCGAACTATTGCTTGTCCTCAAGCAATGCAAACCATCAATTTCCAAACCTTAGTTTTATAAACCGTCTCCTTGGTCTTACTTTTCCCTCTCTCTCTCCAAACCATGGCGAAGAACGTTTTGGCCCTTAGATCTTTGGATGCCTTAGGAATTCCCTGGAATCAAACTATAAGATTTGTGAGTGTGAGCATGCATTGTGAACAAGATGATTACAAGGATTCTAAGTAAACACTTAAGCATTTACTAACTTAACTTGGGTAGTTAAAAAAAATTTCTCGAGCAGCCTAACCAACTAGAGCCAATTTCGGGCACCTCTAGTGATTAGCCTAGAGCTGGTTTCAAGCACCTCTAGGGCTTCCTTAAGCTAGAGCCAGTGGTGGGCACCTCTAACTTTTACCCAATTTTCTTTCTAAGCTAGTCTATGTCCTAAGTGTACTATAATTCCTTAAATCATGCAAGTCACAAAGGTGTTTGAAGT
Source organism: Hibiscus tridactylites (assembly GCA_958450335.1). Classification (NCBI taxonomy): domain Eukaryota; kingdom Viridiplantae; phylum Streptophyta; class Magnoliopsida; order Malvales; family Malvaceae; genus Hibiscus; species Hibiscus tridactylites. The sequence continues at coordinate 22,750,382 of OY288268.1, read as the reverse complement.
TAAAATCTCATAGTGTGATCCTAAGTTATCTTCCTTAAGAATCCTAAAAATAAAGGCTCTAAACAATTCTAAACAATGGTAAGAAGAGAGAGTTCTATTGCCAAGTAAGAAGATTTAATTGAAACTAAACTAAGGCAATTGATAGAAAGTATTGTCTTGGCATAAGCATAATTCGGTTAAGGTAGTGTTGTTGAGTGTGTGAAAGTTCTATATTTTACCCCATATTTAACCCATATTTCTGCTGCATTCAAGCATAATTCATTGCATTTATGTTAGATTTCATTTATACATCACAATTATATCAAATGGCACAGTTTCTACTGAAATTGGTTGCTTTTGCAGGTAGCTGCTGTAGCAGATGAAAGGCAGTGGAGAAGCAGACGCTGGGCAGTGAAGAAGCAGAGCTGGAACTGGATTGCAGACGAGGAGGAGGATGCTGCCATGGCCGCTGCCGTGGTAGCCAATGACGACAGCAATGGTGATGAGAAGAAGTGAAGTGGGCCTCGACAGAAAGAGAAAATTAAGCCAGTCTATCGTGGAGTACCCTTATATTTTTCCAAGCCCTGTATCAGAATGAAGGCCAAGCCCAAAGTTCAAGGAAGAAACTCCAAGCAAGAAGGAAGGACGAATTAAAGATATATGCTCTGAAGATTTAGTCTTTAATAGAGTTGTACTTTAGTTTAAACTTGTATTATTGCCATATTAGAAAACTTGAACCCAAGGCCTATATAAAGGCATGTAATTCGACCTAGGGAAGGATATCTTACTCTCTAGCCTTCTTCCCAAAACCCTAGACGTTTTTCCCCTTCTCATCATGTTCTAAACTTCCCCTAGGGCTAATGGTTGATTTGTAAAGTAGTTGCAAGGATTGCATTTGTTTTAGGAATTTTTCTGTTCAATAAAATAGACTTCAAGTTTGCTTATTCTGGTTTTCAACATCTTGCAAGAGTATCGAGAGAGTATTGTGAGATTACACATTTACTTAATATCGGGAGAGTTAAGTATAAGAAAGGAATAAGTACGGGTTCTCCAGTTTATGGTTGAACTATCTCGGACCTAGGGATAGGACGAGGTTAAGTGGCTAAGGAAGAATTCAACAACATCAGTGTTCATCCTTCGATTCATGCCGGGAGGTATCATCAAAGACGTGTTCATCGACAAACTTGGACCTAGGGATAGGCCAAGGCACATCAGGGATTCTTGCCAAGCTTGAAGTACAGAGTTGTGTGATCACTGCCCCGACAAGCAACAGATCGCTGCCGCGACAGGCGCAACGACAGAACATAGATTCCTAGACTTTACAACACCTACACTACTGGGCAATTCAATACTGGCCCAATCTCTCTATCTTGATTTCTTACTCTTTTATTTTCAAGTATTCTTTATTATCTCGTGAGAAACATTCAAACTATTTTTTTTCCCTCTCAAGCTGTAATTCCAGGTTAAAGTTGTTATCCCAGTCCATGTGGAGACGATATCTGATACTTACGTATCACTTTACTACTTGTGTCGTGTACACTTGCACTACATTGCGATAGACACTTTTACACGCAACAAGTTTTTGGCGCCGTTGCCGGAGACTGGCAACATATCTTTACCCTACCTTTTATTGCACTTCTTTTATTTTTCTGTTTTGTTTTACTTGGATTGTTCAACTTGTGCTTTTCACAAGGTTTTCTGTTTATGCGCAGATCGAAACGAGTAGAGGAACCTGAGTATCCACTAGACCCTGAAATCGAACGCTCGTACAATCTTAGGAACCAACTTCGCTTCGTGTTAGCCAGAAACGAATACCTTGAAGAACAGTTAGAGGCCATGAACAACCAAAGGAATCCCCAGGATGCTGAAGATCATGCCGGAGATGGAAGGAACGGACAACCTGCTGATCCTACTGTCGTTGCCGCACGCCAGTCATGCCGAGACTACATGATCAATGATCATGTGGAACTAGAAACCACCCCGCCATACGTGGAAGCTGAAAATTTCGAGCTGAAACCTGTCATATTCAGCATGATTAATAATGATGGCCAATTTAGTGGTGCTGCTACAGAGGATGCTAGGGAGCATCTAAAGACGTTCCAGGAAATCTATGGTTCGTTTAGACTACCAGGAGTTAATCCGGAGATACTGAGGCTTCGGTTATTTCCTCATTCATTGAGGGACAGGGCGAAAACTTGGTGGAATAAACTAACGCTGGGTTCAATGCGAACTTGGGCAGATTTAACTCTTGAATTTTTGTCTCGTTTTAATCTTTCACATTTATCTGAGCGATTACGTAACGAAATTGCTACTTTTCAACAGGAAGATGACGAGCCGATGCACGAGGCATGGGATAGATTTACCACTCGTCTGAGAAACTGCCCTATGCATGGATTCCCCATTTGGAACCAGGTAACTAAATTTTATAATGCTTCCAACTTACAGACTCGTATGACAATTGATTCAGCAGCGAATGGATTGCTGTTGGACAAAGATCCAGAAGACACAATGGCAGTATTGAAAAATCTGGCGAAGAACGAGGAACGATTTCCTACAGCAAGAAGAGGGGGTAAACGAGTACTAGCTGTGAAAGATTATGAGGCCGACGGTTCTCTAAAAACACAGGTGGCATATCTCACTAAGGCAATGAAAAAGCTCTTGAAAGAAGATTCACAACCTGCCTACTCAGCTGAAGAGGTATGCGAAACTTGCGATGGGAATCATAGTTCGGAAGACTGTCCGCTACAGTTAGAGGAAGGGATGTATGTTGGGAACTACAATAAACAGAACTACAATTCCAACAACTACAATCCCAACTGGAGAAAGGATCCCAAGTTCTCTTGGAGCAACCCTAATAATGCCCTGAATCCTTAAGCACAGAACACTTAGAATCAAGGGGGACCTAGATTACTGACTCGGCAGCAACCGCATCAGCAGCAACAACAGCCACCAGCTGCCACGACTAGTATACTGGAGCAGTCCTTGGCTACGCTTATGTCTCAAACAGGAACTTACATTGAGAACATGAATCACTTCTTCAAGAAGACTGAATCATCCATGGATAAAACAGAGATGCAGATGACCAACCATGAAGCTACTCTGAAATCATTAGAGACACAGATGGGTCAGGTTTCCCATCATATTAAACCGAGGCAGAATGGAGGATTTCCTAGCGATACTGAAAACACTAGACAACCCACACATGAGCAGTGCAAAGCCATCACAACAAGGAGTGGGAAGAAATTACCAGGGCCAGAGAAGGAAGCTGAACCAGTTAAGGAACCATCCTTGGAGTAAACTGCCGAGAATGATGCCCCGGCAGATGACAAACAGCCTGCTACCGATGAGCCTGTCACGACAGCAGAAGGGACAGAGGAGAAAGATGAAGAACTTAAGCCTCCTCAGATTCGAATGCAGTGGGAAGGACGTATTGCTGATTATCGTCCCCCACCTCCTTTTCCTCAGCGGTTACAGAAATTGAAACATGAATCCCAGCTTAAGAAGATCTATGATATTTTAAGCAGGTCCATATCAATATTCTGTTGTTAGATGCTATAAAGTAGATGCCTGGTTATGCCAAATTTCTCAAGGATGCCATGTCAAAGAAATCCAGACTTGGGGAATTTCAAACGGTTAAAATGACAGAGGGATGCATGAGTATTCTGCACAAGCATCCACCCCAGAAGAAGAAGGATCCTGGGAGCTTCATCATACCATGCATAATCAGAGATAAATTTGTGGGTAAGGCACTTTGTCATCTTGGTGCTAGTATAAATTTAATGCCCAAATCTGTTTTTCAAAAATTAGGTATTGGACAAGCTCGGCCCACAACAGTAGTACTGCAGCTGGAAGACCGCTCTTACGTTCATCTAGAAGGGAAAATTGAAGATATTATGGTAAGAGTGGATAAATTTATTTTTGCTACTGACTTTCTTGTTTTAGATTGTGAAGCACATGAGAATGCACCAATCATCCTGGGGCGACCCTTCCTAGCCATAGGAAGATCACTGATTGATGTGGAAAAAGGAGAACTCACTGTGAGAGTGAACGATCAAGAGATCAAGCTGAATGTTCTCCAGGCGATAAAACATGCTGATGCAGAAGAAGAATGCAAGGCTATCACTAAAGTTATCCTTGACCAACCCTGCATCAGGTCGGGCTGCCATGACATCAAAATTGGCCACTGCCCCAGCAGCCATTTAGAAGACTGTCACAGCAGTGACGACGACAGCAGCTCCTCAGAATCTGACACATCTGATACTAAAGATCAAGATGAGGTAAACTGGATAGGCAATCGTCCAGGTAAGTTATTCGAGCCTTTAATTTACACCTCGAATGAACATATAGTCCAAAAGCCATCAATTGTAGAGCCACCTGTTCTAGATCTTAAGCCTTTGCCAAGGCAGCTTAAATATGTTTTCCTTGGTTTAAATGATACGTTGCCCGTAATCATCTCTTCCAAGTTGAAGCAGAAACATGAACATCAGCTAATAGGGATGCTGCACCAGCACAAAAAGGCTATTGGATGGACGATAGCTGATATCCAAGGCATCAGTCCGGCACTATGCATGCATAAAATCCTCTTAGAGGATGATCACAAGCCGACCATTGATGCCCAGAGACGTCTAAATGATGCTATGCGAGAGGTGGTTCGTAAGGAGATCATCAAATGGCTAGATGCTGGAATAATCTATGCCATCTCGGATAGCAAGTGGATGAGCCCGGTGCAGTGCGTTCCTAAAAAAGGAGGAATAACCGTGGTAACCAACGAGGAAAACGAGTTAATCCCAACTAGGATTGTGACCGGTTCGAGGGTTTGTATGGACTACCGAAAGCTTAACAAAGCTACCCGGAAGGACCACTTTCCCCTGCCTTTTATTGATCAAATGCTTGACAGATTAGCGGGAAAGCCTTACTATTGTTTTCTTGATGGATACTCAGGTTTTAATCAAATAGCCATCGCACCGAAAGATCAAGAGAAGACGACGTTCACTTGCCCATACGGTACTTATGCTTTTCGAAGGATGCCATTTGGACTTTGTAATGCACCAGCAACCTTTCAAAGGTGTATGATGGCAATATTCTCCGATATGGTGGAGGATTTCCTGGAGATATTCATGGATGATTTCTCCGTCTTTGGAGACAATTTTGAAAGCTGCCTAGGCAACCTACAGAAAGTGCTCGTGAGATGTGAGAAAGCAAACTTGGTATTGAACTGGGAGAAATGTCACTTCATGGTGGATGAAGGGATAGTCCTAGGCCACAAAGTAAGCTGTCGCGATATAGAAGTCGACAGAGCTAAAATCGAGGTAATTGAAAAGCTGCCGCCACCCACCACAGTCAAGGGAATCTGGAGTTTCTTAGGGCATGTTGGTTTTTATCGGAGGTTTATCGCGAACTTTTCGAAGATCACCAAACCCTTATGTAATCTTCTGGAGCAGAATCGTCCCTTCGACTTCAACACTGAATGTACTGAGGCATTCAAGGTTAAGAAAGAAAAGCTGGTAACAGCCCCAATAGTATAGCCAACAGATTGGAAACTACCATTTGAGATTATGTGTGATGCTAGTGACTATGTTGTCGGGGCAGCACTTGGGCAGAGGAAAGACAAGCTTTTTCATGTTATATACTATGCCAGCGAAACACTGAACGAAGCCCAAGTAAACTACACCACAACAGAGAAGGATGGTTATAGCTGCTGCCTTGAAAAAGTATTGTTTCAAACATCGGATCGCAACAACATACCACCCTCAAACCAATGGGCAGGCTGAAATATCCAACACAGAGGTTAAGAACATTCTTGAAAAGATGGTTAAGCCAATTCGGAAGGACTGGTCTCTACACCTCAATGATGCATTATGAGCCTACAGAACAGCATTCAAAACTCCATTGGGAATGTCACCATACCGGCTGATTTATGGAAAAACATGCCATCTACATGTCAAGATTGAGCACAGAGCATACTGGGCCATCAAGGCAGTGAATATGGACTTGGAGAAGGCAGGACAGAAAAGGCTACTTGATTTGAATAAGATAGAAGAAATTCGAGCAATGGCCTATGACAACGTAAGGATTTACAAAGACAAGACAAAGAAGTGGTATGACAAAAAGTTACTGCCACGGCAGTTATGCCTAGGGCAGCTTGTGTTGTTATTCAATTCTAGGTTGAAACACTTCCCAGAGAAGCTGAAATCTAGGTGGTCTGGGGCATTCCAAGTGGTGCAAGTTTTTCCGCATGGTGTCATTACAATCAGATCTTTAAAAGACGGGCACCAATTTAAAGTCAACGGACAAAGATTGAAGCATTATCAGGGAACTGAAGCCCCAAGAATACAAGAAGTGGTTACTTTAGGAGATTCCCCTCTCGGCATCCTTAATTTAACCTGATTTATTTTTTTATTTTTTTATACTTATTTATTATTTATATATATTAGGTAATTAGAATTATTTTATTTTAGGACCTAAGTTTTCTGTTTTTATTATTTTTAGGAAATAAAGGAGACAAGGAGAAGAGGAGAAGTGAATTCAGCCCACCATCTTTCCATCAGCCCCAAAAGCCCAACTTATGAGCATGCCGTTACAGCTGACGCGACAGATGCGGAAAATCTAGCCTGTCAACACACTGTTGTGGCAGACACGCAAACGCGTAACAAACGCACATCATATACGGAAATGCGTGATAGACGTGTTAGAACCCGTGTAACAGCTGGCCCCGTTATTCGCGCCTGCCGTTACAGCTCCAACGGGCAGCAAACTCCCCCTCTATATAAACCCCGTTTTACTATTCATTTTCACTCACTTTTACTCTCTCTACTTGTTTCCTCTAGAATTTCATTTGCTTTCACTTTCTTTTCTACAGTCCTTGCAACATGAGTACCAGAAATACTCGCCGAAGCGCTGCCTCAGGATCTGCCCCAGCAGCATCCACTCCAAGCTCCTTCCAGATCCGAGATATGTGGGAGGAGAAGGGTTTCATTTACACCACCAGCACGAAGAACCTTGGGCTGCAACCGTTCATAGCCCGCAAAATCAGAGCCCTGCAGTGGCAGATATTTGCCGAGCAGCCAGAGGAAATGAACGTGACCCTCGTCTGGGAATTTTATGCTGCCATCGACAGCAGTGAAGCGACAGCAGTAACGGTCCGAGGAAAAGAGGTACCTTTTGAGCCCGAATACATCAACACACTCTATGGGTTCTATGTTGGGAGAAAGGAAGATGGCCACCAAAGATTCATAGAAAGCTTAGAGTCGGCATATTACGATGTTGTGATGGCAGAACTCACAGACGAGGGTACCGAGTGGAATACCGATCCTAAACATCCAAGGACGGTAAAACGAGTTCAACTCACTCCGGAGGCAAAACTTTGGAACGCATTTATCAAGAAACGGAATATTGGATTGTGCATACCGGCCGTAAGGACCACTCTTCTACCCATACCTCATCACTGCCCTCTGTCGCGACCACAATGTACCGGAAGCTGTCGAGGATTTAAGAGTCCAAGGAAAAGGCTGGACAGAAAAGAACATCCTCAGCCTGATGGAACTCAAAGTTGCCACGCCCCTGTCATCCTTCGACCCCACTACCGCGACAGGTGAGTCGACAGAGCTCACCGACACCGAACCTGCCGCCACAGAACCCAGGCAGCCCACTACAGAAGTTCCTCCAACAGACACCTCAACTCAAATCCTTGCTGCCCTGCAGAAAATGGAAGAACGGCAGTTGGGCCTCATGAGTTTCATCCGAGACTTCACCACCGCAACAGTACATTTCATCTACACCTCTCTTAATTTTCCTGATGTACTGTTCCCTGTTTTCCCCAACCATTATTTTGCTGCACATACCCCTACCCCTGCTGCCACACCAAAAACGCCATCTGTCGCCTCCACTCCGACCCCTGCCACAACAGCCGCAGGCGGCAGCCGCACGGCTGAGACATCTGCCAGGGGAGCCAAGAGAAAAGAGCTCATGTCAGACCTCGACAGGTACATTGTTGGCTTCTCCTCATCTGAAATTTGGGCGGCATCCGATGACGAGCCCTCTATCAAGAGGAATTTTTCCAAGGAGTTAACCCCGAAGAAACGGCAGAAAACAGGCCCTGGAGTCGAACCAGCAGATAAATAAAACTCTGACGGCGGTAGTAGAAGCAGCAGCAGAGGTAGCAGCAGCAGCAGCAGCTCCGAGGAGGTTCAGGTATTGGAGAAACCACCCCATATCTCCCCTACCCGCATCCAACCTCCACGGGAATCCAAGACCAAGAACACTTATGCCTCTCCCATCCATCTGCCAGCTCCGACTAGGAAAGTCACTGCCCGACGGCAGATTCAACTCAGCAGCAGCAGCAGCGGCGACGATAACGCTTGAAAATTTAAGTTTCTTATCTTATTTTGTTGTCTGCCATTTTGTTATATTTTGTGATGTTATTTTAATTTTCTTTTTCATTTCTGTCATTTGCATTGAGGGCAATGCAACCCTTGAGTTTGGGGGTGGCATCCCTCCATTAATGAAGTGTCTTTAAGTTTAAAAATTGTGTCTTTTACTTAGTTTATTTTTGCTAAAAAACAAAAAAAAATGAAAATTTGGCTTAAGTCTTTGAACTGAACTTACCTGTCGTGACAGCCTCTGTCGTGGCAGTGCCTTTAGGATAGTTTTAGGAGCAGTTTAGAGCCTTACTATAGTTCTAAATCTTAAACACCATTTGTGACTTTTATACTGTCTAGAACTCTACTAGTAAACTAGAATAGAAAGCTTAACACTTGAGTTGCCCCTAGAGGTGCCTAACATTGGCTCTAGGAAAAGAAGTTAAGAAAAATAGACTCAATACACCTAGAGGTGCCCGAAACCGGCTCTAGGAAGTTAACTAGAGGTGCTCGAATTCGGCTCTATTCAAACTTAAGCTTGAGAAAATAAAATCGATTCTGCATAAAAACTAAAGGAGCCTACGAATTGCCTCCAAAAAGATGAAAATTGGCATAAAAATTCAAGTTAGAAGCTTAACTATTCTAGTAAACTAAAGGAGTCTTGGCATATAATTGTTCACAAGCATGCACACACTACACGAGAATTATAGCAAGGTTCCGAATAAATTCTGAATTATCCAATGAGGTGTTACTCAAAATAGGGAATTAATGGTGGGTAAGGAAAAGTTCATTGTTTTAAGCCAAACAAAAAAAATATTTCTTTTTTAGGTATGAATTGCTTGAGGGCAAGCAAAAACTTGAGTTTGGGATGTGTTCAGTGTGTAAAAGTTCTATATTTTACCCCTATGTAACCCATATTTATGTTTCATTCAAGCATAATTCATTGCATTTAGGTTAGATTTTATTTATACATCACAATTATATCAAATGGCACAGTTTCTACTGAAATTGGTTGCTTTTGCAGGTAGCTGCTGTAGCAGATGGAAGGCATAGGAGAAGCAGACGCTGGACAATGAAGAAGCAGAGCTGGAACTGGATAGCATACGAGGAGGATGATGCTGCCATGGCCGTTGTCATGGCAGCCAAGGACGACAGCAATGGTGATGAGAAGAAGTGAAGTGGGCCTCGACAAAAAGAGAAAATTAAGCCGGTCTGTCGTGGAGTACCCTTATATTTTTCCAAGCCCAAATTTCAAGGAAGAAACTCCAAGCAAGAAGGAAGGACGAATTAAAGATATATGCTCTGAAGATTTAGTCTTTAATAGAGTTGTACTTTAGTTTAAACTTGTATTCTTGCCATATTAGAAAACTTGATCCCAAGGCCTATATAAAGGCATGTAATTCGACCTAGGGAAGGATATCTTACTCTCTAGCCTTCTTCCCAAAACCCTAGTCGTTTTTCCCCTTCTCATCATGTTCTAAACTTCCCTTAGGGCTAAGGGTTGATTTGTAAAGTAGTTGCAAGGATTGCATTTGTTTTAGGAATTTTTCTGTTCAATAAAATAGACTTCAAGTTTGCTTATTCTTGTTTTCAACATCTTGCAAGAGTATTGGGAGAGCATTGTGAGATTACACATTTACTTAATATCGGGAGAGTTAAGTATACGAAAGGAATAAGTACGGGTTCTCTAGTTTATGGTTGAACTATCTCGGACCTAGGGATAGGACGAGGTTAAGTGGCTAAGGAAGAATTCAACAACATCGGTGTTCATCCTTCGATTCACACCGGGAGGTATCATCAAAGACGTGTTCATCGACAGCCTTAGACCTAGGGATAGGCCAAGGCACAACAGGGATTCTTGCCAAGCTTGAAGTATAGAGTCGTGTTTACTATATTGTAGAACATGGTCACTTGCATCCATATTGGGAATCCGTGCAAGGGGCATCTGTGTAGTAGCTCTCGATATCGCTCCCAAGCCTCATGAATGGACTCGTCATCAGCCTGTCGAAAAGAAGTGATCTCGTTACGTAATCTATCAGTTAAATTTGTAGGATTAAAATGAGCTAGAAAATCACGACAAAGATCACTCCGGGATCCGATTGATCCTGTTGGGATACTATCGAACCAGGTTTTTGCCCTATCCCTCAGTCAATAGGGGAACAACTTTAATCTTAGAATATCTTCATGTACTCCCTGGATTTTGAATGAGTTACAGATCTGGTGGAAGGACTTGAGGTGCTGTCTGGAATCTTCAGTTGCGGAGCCGCCAAATTTCCCCATCGTGTTGATCATATTAAACATCATGGGCTTCAGCTCAAAGTGGGCGGTCTCGATCTCTAGGGTAACAACTCCAGGATTTCGTCCGTTTAAGTCCTCTTCAAGGTAGTCTCGGACTATTAGGTGTCGTACTGGTGCAAATGGAGCATGCAGATCTGCTCCATTTCCTGCCGGGATCTACTGTTCATCAATAAATGGTTGTTCATCGATATGGTGTTGCCCATTAACATTGTGTCCTGGCGACACTTGGTTGAGGCTGCGAGCTCGAGGTGGGTCCTCAGGTTAATACATTTTGGCTATGATCTTTCGTCTAAGCCTTAAGTAAGAGACTTCGTGTTTTGGATCGAAGTTTTGCGTTGGGATCCCTGGGTCAGCTCTGGTCATGCACTGAAATAAAACCAAATTTTACTAATAATAAAATAAATAAATAAACTAAATAAAAGAAAAGGTGCAAGAAAATAAAAACAAAAGTTTCCGATCCTCGGCAACGGCGCCAAAAACATGTTGTGTGTAAATAGTGCTCCGCAAATTGTGCAAGTATACACAACGGAAGTAATATAGGGATAAGTATAAGAGTATCATCTACACAGGGATTGGTACTCAACCTTCGGTTCTAATCCCTTGCACTGCAAAATAAAGAAAGTAAAAACACATATTAATTGGGTGATTTGAGATAATCTAAGAATAATTGGATTAAGGAAATCCAATAAAAATAAAGAAGTAATAAAGTTAAGAAGATTAGCTAGGTTAGAGTGTGTCGTAGTGTGGAATCCTCTTGACTTCATTTCTGTCCTAAATGCAACAACGCACTACTGCCGTGGCAGTGACTTAAATTCTTGCCGCGGCCGCAGTGGCTGAATCCCTGCCGTAACAATCCCTTGCTCGTGGAGAGAAGTAGTTAAGGTCTACAAGTGTGTAGAAAAATCCAACGTTAAATGCTCTACAAGTCGGGTACCACTTTGCCCATTTTTCCCTCTAGCAGAATGTTGTCGCGACCTGGCTTTTCCTACCTCGGCATCGGTCTGCTCTGCTCAGCAAGGCTTCCTCAGCTTCCCTCAGAAAAAGTTGTTATGTGGCTTGGCTCTATCAGGGTCTGTTGTCTTCTACTTCTGCCTCATCTTCCCTCTTGTTTTCTGTGTTGCGGCGGCATCCTCCTACTCTAGCAGTGATCATCTTACAAGAATACCAATCATGCATTAAATAGTACCTTTTTCATATGATAAACAAAGTATAAAGCTCAAAGGTATAAATGATGAAATCTATGCATGAAAGGCCATAATGCAGCTCAAATGTGTGTAGGTTGAGTGATAATTGCCATGTAAAAGGGGTCAAAATATAAGACTTTTGGGCACTTATCACACCTCCAAACTCGAACTATTGCTTGTCCTCAAGCAATACAAACCATCAATTGCCCAACCTTAGTTTTTTTATAAACCGTCTCCTTGGTCTTACTTTTCCCTCTCTCTCCAAACCATGGCGAAGAACGTCTTGGCCCTTAGATCTTTGGATGCCTTAGGAATTCCCTTAAATCAAACTATAAGATGTGTGAGTGTGTGCATGCATTGTGAACAAGATGATTACAAGGATTCTAAGTAAACACTTAAGCATTAACTAACTTAACTTGGTAGTTAATTTTTTTTGCAAGCAACCTAACCAACTAGAGCCAATTTTGGTCACCTCTAGTGATTAGCCTAGAGCCGGTTTCGGGCACCTCTAGGGCTTCCATAAGCTAGAGCCAATGGTGGGCACCTCTAACTTTTGCCCAATTTTCTTTCTAAGCTAGTCTATGTCCTAAGGGTACTAGAGTTCCTTAAATCATGCAAGTCACAAAGGTGTTTGAAGTTCTAATCTCATAGTGTAATCCTAAGTTATCTTCCTTAAGCATCCTAAAAATAAGGGCTCTAAACAGTTCTAAACAATGGTAAGAAGAGAGAGTTCTATTGCCATGTAAGAAGATTTAATTGAAACTAAACTAAGACGAATGATAGAAAGTACTGTTGCGGCATAAGCATAATTCAATTAAGGTAGTGCAATTAAAAAATAAATTTTGACACGTAAAAGATCAGAAACTACATGGAAATTATATTTATACTGTCGCGGCATGGCATTGCCCTCAATGCTTACATTTCATACATAAGATAGAAAAAAATAAATCACAAAAATATGAGGGTAAAATAGATAAGCAGCAAAAAATTGAAGAGGAATTTAAATGGATTTAGAGGTGGCAGAATCCTCCTTCTCTTCACTGTCGGACTCTTAAACTAGCCTCTTCGCTGGCTTAAAATTTGCTCGCTTGATTCGTTTGGACTCTCAGGGTGGTTGGACACGTTATGGCGAGGTGGGCTTTGCTGCCGGGGCATCCACCTGTTAAAGGGAGTCAAGATCGACGTTTTCCATGTTCAGTCCCTTGCGGTTAAGCAAGTTAAACACCCGGCTAACCGAGTGGTCACTCTCTGAGGTAGTGTGGGGTATGGATCCGACCGGTGTGTCTAGGCCAACCTTGCGCTTGTCTCTCCTTGCTATAGAAAGTGTATCAGAGGCTGCGATAGGCTGGGACTGGTGGTGTCTGGCATTACCGGCGGCAGGGTTCTTTTGGGCTCTTTCCTGGGCTACAACGGCGGCAGAGAAGATGACAACAAGGAAGATGAGGAATTGGACCATCGGATCAGGGAACCTCGTTTCGATCCACTGTGTTGTTGCGTTGTGAAAGTCCCTGGTATACGCCATGAACAGCTGCTGGCTTTGGTCCATTGCCTCCAGCTTGTTCAGAATTTGTTGGAGGTCTGCGGTGGCAGGGGCTTGTGGTTGAGGAGTCACCGGGACGGATGCTGGAGTTGTTGCCCCGGCAATGCTCTGTATCGGTGTGGCTTGCAGAGGCTGGTGATAAGTGACGGGAAATAGAGCGGCCCCTTCTCTTTCAACGCGCATTTGTAGATTTCCTGCAATAATTAAACTGCCCATGTTAATTTGACAATTTTTCATAATAGAGTGGATAAGGGCAAGCATGGGCTGATCAACGGCTGTGCTGTGGGATGTTGGCAGGAGGCGGTGGCGGATGAACTTGTTCCACAATTTGGCTTCCGGTTTTAGATATTTCCGCTACACCGAACCTCTGTGTGATACGACGTCCCATGGCGTGCCGGCAAAGCAAAGCTATTCCCTTATGCGCAGGAAATCGTCTTCGTCAAGGGCCTCCAAAACCTCGACATGCTCATCTCTTTCGATGTGCAGGCCGTAAAACCTATTGATTGTGCCGGTATCGATGCGTATGGCCTTTCTCCTCACATGCACGAACAGTACGTCGTCACTTGGCCTTTGAGCGTAGAACTCTCGAACTATCGTGAGGCTGGCCTGGGCCGGCTAGAGGCAGAAGACTTGCCACTTCTGGTGTATGATCTTGTTTAAAAGGAAAGGCTCGATGCCATAATTTTGTTCACTAAAGGCATGGAACCCTTGCTCTTCCCACACCTACTGCGAGATGTAGTGCGTTTTGAACCGTTCTTCCATCGATGTCGGTGCGAAGCGAGTATAGGCTGGTGCCACGACAGTGGTGGAAGATGCTTCTTTGGTTGCCATCTGAATTGTACAAGAGTAGTGAGCGTAATTGCGAGAGAGTAAAAAGAATTGAGAGAAGAATTGGGTGTGAATAATTGTGAGATTCAAGAAAGCAAAAGAAAGTATGAAGTGAAAAATAAATGAGAATAGTGGCCCTTTTATAGAGTCTTGGCACATTGTGCCGTTGGAGCGCATTTCGCGGCCGCGGTCGTTAGTAGCCATTGCAGCCCGTTGCAATTCTGCTCGTTGGAAAACTAGCCGTTACGACTATCACATCGCATTGGGCATCTGGTGCCACGACAGCTAACAGTCACTTCTCCTAGCTGTTGGTTCCTCCCTTCTTTCTTTCTTGATCTCCCTTCTAAAAAATGAAAAAGTATTTTGAATAAAAAATGTGATAAATAAATATAAAAGTACAAATTTATTCTGAAAAATAAAACTGAACCTAAAAAAAAAAATAAAGTAAAGAGAGAAAAGATTAGTGCACTAAAGGGGTGCACTTGGATGCATCCTTTAAAGTGTATACTTCTTTATCCCTCATAACATGTGCTCTAGTGTGTGGTAGCAGCCTCTGTCTATGTTCTCCCCCTTGTGTGTCACGGCATGTGTCCTGGCATGGCCCAATATGTTTTCCGCGACATTCTACCGTTTCATTTCTGGGGCCTTTTGGTTCCTTACTGCTACCTTGTTGCTGGGTGGCCTGGAGTGTCTGACAAGTTGTTGTATCATTGCCATGTTTTCTACTATTCAGGACATAAATTGTAACATGTTCATCGTTTATACTCATTGTCAGCTCTTCTTTCTCCACGTCGATTACAGTCCTCCCAGTTGTGAGGAATGGTTATCCAAGTATAAACGGAGCTCTTTCATCTACATTGCAATCTAAGATGAGGAAATCAATAGGAAAAATAAACTTATTCACTTTTACCAGGATATCTTCTATTTTCCCTTCTGGTTACACGTGTGATCCGTCGGCAAGCTATAGCATCATTGTGGTTGGTTGTGCTGTCCCAATTCCCAAGTTTTGAAAGACGGACTTGGGCCTGATATTGATGCTTGCACCTAAATCACATAATACTCTCCCCTCATATGTGTTCCCGATCACGCATGGTATGAGAAAGCTTCCAGGATCCTTGAGCTTTGGGGGTGCTCTGTTGTGTAATGCGGCCATGCATTCCTCTGTTACAGCCATCATTTCAAATTCCCCAATTCTTTTTTTCTTTTTGACACTATGTCCTTGAGGAACTTGGCATATTTGGGATCTGCATAATAGCCTCCACCAGTGGTATATTGATATGTACATGTTTAAGTATATCTAGGAACTTTACTAATAATAAAATAAATAAACTAAATAAAAGAAAAAGTGCAAGAAAATAAAAACAAAAGTAAATAGTGCTCCGCAAATTATGCAAGTAATATAGGGATAAGTATAAGAGTATCGTCTCCAAAAGGATTGGTACTCAATCTTCGGTTCTACTCCCTTGCACTACAAAATAAAAAAAGTAAAAACACATATTAAGTGGGTGATTTGAGATAATCTAAGAATAACTAGACTAAGGAAATCCAGTAAAAATAAAGAAGTAATCAAGATAAGAAGATAGGCCGAATTAGAGTGTGTCGTAGTTTGGAATCCTCTTGACTTCATTTTCGTCTTGAATGCACTAATGTCGTGGCAGTGACTTAAATCCCTGTCGCGGGCGCATTTGCTGAATCCCTTCCGCGGCAATCCTTTCCTCGTGGGCAGAAGCAGTTAAGGTTCGGCAAAGCGTTCTTGGGTGGTTCCTCCTTATCACTAAGCACGGAACGCTGGTTGATGACTGAACTCTTATGATACCTCTTGGCATGATTCAAAGGTAAACACCAACTATTCATACACTTCTTTTAGCTGCTGAAACTCTAACCTATCCCTAAGCCGAGTTAGTTAACACCACGTGGGGCGAAAACCGTACTTATTCCTTTTGTGACCTCAACTCTCCTGATATTGAACAAATGAATGATCTCACAAACCCTCTCCCGAGTAGAATGAGAAAATAATTAAAGCCAGAATAAACAAACCTTAACCTTTATTGCTTTAAGAACAAAAACTAAGTACAAAAAGTTTTCTCACAACTACTAAACAAACTAATCCTAACCTTAAGAAATTTAGAACATAAGGAAACTAATCCTAAGCTCTATCTCTCTCCGATGATCTCTTTATATCCTTTCTCCATGGCGGCAAGTTCCTTATATAGGGGAAGGTGTAGGCACAAATCCTTCTTGGAGAGAAAGTTAAGTTGGACTTGGACTAAACTTTATTAAAGTGGTAAATCTCTATAATTTATTACAATATACATTTTGTCCAAAAGTCCAACTTTACCCTTCCTTCCATGTTTTCATCCTTTTCTTGAGCTCCGGCTGCCACGCAAAATGTGTAGAAAAATCCAGCGTTAAAAGCTATACAAGTTTGCTACCACTTTGCCCATTTTCCCCTCTAGTAGAATTCTGCCACGACCTGGCTTTTGCTACCTCGGCATTGGTCTGCTCTGCTCAGTAAGGCTTCCTCAGCTTCCCTCAGTAGAAGTTGTCATGTGGCTTGGCTCGATCAGGGTCTGTTGTCTGCTACTTCTGCCTTATCTTCCCTCTTACTATCTGTGTTGCGGTGGCATCCTTCTGCTTCCGCAGTGATCATCCTGCAAGAATACCAATCATGCATTAAATACTACCTTTTTATGATAAACAGAATATAAAGGTCAAAGGTATAAATGATGAAATATATGCATGAAAGGCCATAATGCAGCTCAAATGGGCGTAGGTTGAGTGATAATTTCCATGTAAAAGGGGTCAAAATATAAGACTTTGGGGCACTTATTAATACCCTTACCTTATCCGATCACATTTTTTACTCAACCTCATCTCCTTTTTAAATTACCGTAGACCCCACTCTTCTTAGATAAACCCAATCCTTCTCCCAAGTAATTTTTCCCCTTCCCTACGTAATTTACACAAAATAAACCTAAACCCTTTATTTTTTTCTTCCATCAGCCGCATACCCCCTCTCTTTTTCCTTTCCACCATGGTTCGAACACACAAAAAAACCCAAGGCGCATGTGACTCTTTGCCAACCAGTTATCCGCGATCATCACCATGGCGCTCCTCCATCGATTATGGAGATTTCGAGTGACTCATATCCATCATTGCCTCCCTTGCTCGACATGGTTGACAATGACTCCAAATAGCCCACTGTCGTTAGTTCAGGGAGTTTTCTATTCCCTCACTTTTACTTTCTATTGCATAATGGGACATCATGCTTTAAGTGAGGGAGAGTGGGAATTCATGTCAAATTCTTTTTCTTGCTTATCAGATTAATTTCCTTTGTGTTCTCTTAATTTTACTTCATTTAAGTTTCTTGTTGTCATCCTTTATTTTTCCTTGTCCCTTTGTTTCCCTTATGACTTTGGTATCTTACTTGTTAGAAACTTTAGGTTGCATGATAGATAACGGCTTGACTAGCATTTTCATATAAACCTTTTTATGACATCCATTGCCTTGTTAGTTGAAATGTTGCTTACCTAGGTACACATGACACTTCATGAGAGTTTTGAGCCTAATGAGCATATTTATTTATTTTTGCTCTTTGTTTCTTTAAGTGTGCCTAACTAATTCTTTGCATTCTAGAACTTGTGGCTTAAATGCTTGTCGAGACTACATTTTTTGACTATGATACTTTAGTGTGATAGAGGCATTAGGTTTAACCTCATTCTCTTCCAAAAAAATGGCCTACCCTTTGTTATTTTTCCCTTAGATAGTCAATTTTGAGCATTGACCTTTTCTTTAATTCACCACATTTTTAGCCTAAACCAATTTTTCTATTTTCACTCTTTTTGTCACCCTTTCAAGACAAAGTTAAGGTTATTCTGAAAAAAAGGGAAAACAGTGCAGTTTTGTTCGAATACTGCAGAAAAAAACATTGTGCAAAAAAATCAGTGCAGAAAAAAATAGATTCGAACTGTGCAGAAAGAAATTAGTGCAAAAAAGGAAAAGACAGTGTAGGAAATTCAGTTCAAATAAATTGTTCGAAAAAAAAAGAAAAGATAAAAAAGAAGAATGAATAAATCATTGGTTTTGATTTTTTGTTTTACTCTCCTTGTTGAATTCTTTGGAATACCTTTTCTTTGTCTTGAATTTTAACCCCATTTTTTTCAGCATTTATCCTACTCGAACCTTAGCCTCATTACAACCCTTTTCAAAGACCTCTTGATTTTCGCATCATATTCATACTTAGTAATGAAAATTAGATTTAGCTACAAGCATATGGTAATGCTTTGATTAGTTTTGGCTTGAGTGGTTTTCTACCCTAAACACTTTGAGCGACATGAGTGATTCCTTGTGAGGGTACTTGGTTTGCTTCATTGTTATTAACAGGTTATTAGAATGTCTAAATTTTTACTAAAATTATTTCTAGTCTTGCCATTTTCTGATTGCTTCTTTAGCTTCGTACGTGTTTAGATGCTAAGTCACACCGGAAACTTAGAGACTTCATGAAATTAAGGATAAGGACCTGAGCTTTAATTGGTTTAATTAAGAAATGCTAGAGGACAAACATTGGATAAGTGAGGGAGAATTGGATTAGTGCTTATTCTATGCTATGTTTTGTGTTTAATTACTCCTTGATTGGTGTTTTAACTTGCTAATTTGGGCACTCTTGTTCATTTTCAATGCAGACCAGTAGATTCTAGAAATGTTACTAAAACTGATGAAATTGTGCAATTTTGGTTTTTCTAGATTTATGGCTGGATTAGTGGGCATGAATTGGGGCATGAAAGTGCTGACTGGGTGATACGTCAGCAGCTTCTAGAAGATGACGACAGCATCGCTTGATAGCTTATCAGCCACATTCTAGATAATTATTAGTCGAGATCTGGATTAATACTTGAGAATTATCTTTTGTATTTAATTTAAACACTTTAGGATTTATTTCTTTTCACTTTAGGAATTATCTTTTGTATTTTAAATATTTTAGGATTTATCTCTTATCATTTTATAGTTATTTTAGGGTTTTGAGATACTATAAATACCCCTTTTGGGTGAACTTAAAAATAATCTCTTGTTCTTGGTTTTGTTTTACTTTGAAATTTATAAAATTTCTCTTCTCTTTAGTTCTTTATTTACTTTTAGTTTTCTATTTTATTTTGAAAAATGATAAGTATGATTTCTTCCATAATCATGCTTAACTATGTTTTTATAGCCAAAGGCTTAAGCAATGACTCAATTACAACGTGATGAATGAAAAGCACTTCATCAACTTCGGGTATCTCTCTCAGTTTTCTAAGCTTAATTTCAAATTTAAAATGATTTCAAAACCAAAGATTGACGTTGGTCAGGATGTTGTTTTGGTTGACTGTGTGGGAGGAAGGATCGACTATTGAAGCACATTCGACTTCTTGGGAACACACTTAGAAAAATCGTTTTCTAGGAGGAAACTGGGATCAGATCAGTTATTATTGAAACAACATAATCCGAGTCGGTCTTTTACGAACTTAAACGATTTTATCTACAACATTGCATTGATTAGATCAATTTACAAAATCGATATCAAAGATGGCACTTGGGTATTCGGTTTACAAAGCTTAGTCACAAGGATTGATCCTTGTAGACAAGTAACCGACGTGAATCCCGAAGTGAAAAATCTTTTTTCTGATGATATGAGGAAATTGAGTCAAAGCAAGAGTCTGAGGCTAATCTTTATCATCTAAATCACTTCTTTTTTAATATTCTCTACAGTCTCTTCTTTTTACTAATTCCACAAACCCCATTTTACTTAAACATTATTCAACTCTCTTCTTGGCTCATCGATTGAACAAACATAAATCAGGATTGATTCGTTATTTATTATTTGAGAAGAAGAAATTATTTTGACGGTAAAACGACGCGTGTCACGTATCGATACAGGTATACCGTATCTGTACGATTATTTGAAAACTCATGTTTGGCTACTTGAAAGACATCTTAAATCATTCCAAAGCCTTATAAAAACCATCAAACATATTTTGAGTTGTTTGGACTTATAAACATTTTGAAACTTTTTCAATTTAGTCCAATTTTTTCTATTATTATATCAAAACAAACATCCCAACATAGTGCACTTAATAACAAAAGTCATGTTTTAATCACATATCATTTTCAATCGATTTTAAAATCTTAATCTTCATAAAAAACAGTAAAACAAGCGCACTCAATAATGTTAAAATACTATGAGTTATCAATATTATCTTACAAATCTCAAACTTAAAAAACCCTAACTTTAGTTGAATCGTTATCTTCAAAAAGCCATAACTTAAAAATCTATGACTAATTAAAATTTTTTGGGTAATCTTCACTCGTGGTCCCTTTTGTTTGGGGTTGTCGCAACCCTTTCGAGATTCGTCTTTTTGAAAACTTTTTAAAAAAACACACACGGAGTCGCCACCAATCTTTTTTAAAAGTGTGATTGGATCACTTTAAAATGGGGTTATTTTATTGAAACATTTTGTTTTAATATAACAACTATTTTGGTTTACGAAAACCAGAAAAAACAGGTTCGGGGGTCGGTTACGCGTGGGGAAGGGTTAGCACCCCCACGACGCCCAAAATTGGTATCTAATTGATTTTAAAACCGTTTTCAAAACTGGAATTTGCAAGTTCACAAAGGTTCGACTTTATTTGTCCATTTAATGAATATCAAACTATTTTAACGGCCTTATCACCCGGGAGATGAACTTTAATCACCACCAATATTTCTGGCGCTAATCTCTCATTCTCACTTGATTAGACACCGCATTAAATTAATTTCACTTTTCAAGCAACATGGAAATTCAATATGTTGAGATTTTTTATTTATTCTAAGTTTGAATTTTTAGATCCTAAAAAAAGTCCAAGTCTTTTACTCTTAATTGAGGGTTTAAGTTTGTTTACGTGTCTTATTTTAATGAAGAAAATCTTACTACAAACACGTTTCTATCTAAGCTTTTAGAACATAGTCCTAAATTTTGACCTATTTCTAAGGAACAAACAAGAAACTTATTTTTTCTTTATGTTTTTACTTTTTATTGTTTTCTTGAAAGAAAAAAAAAACCCTTTATTTCTTTTCTTTTTACCTTTAAAACCAAGATCGTTCTTTTGGCTTTTTTACATTTTTAGTCTAATTGTTTTTCTACATTTTTTTTTATTTTTATTTCCAAAAAATAATTTCTTTAAAGACTTCAAAGATTATTTTTATTCTTTTATTTTTAAAAACTTTACTTAAAAGATAACTTAAAAAATTTAAAACCTTATTTTGAAAAGATTTTTTTCTTTATGTTTTTTAAAACTTTATTTTCTTTTAAAATTCTAAACTTCTACCTATGGTTATTAAAGTTTTTTTAATTTTATGTTTATCATATTTTTTTTGGAAAACTTATTATTTATTATTTTCTAAAAAGCACCCTTATTTACTTTTTTCTAAAAAAATTCATAAAATTACTTAAGCACTTTTTTTATTAAATTTCAAAACTTATTTTTATTTTCTAACAAATTAAGCCTATTTTATATTTTTTCACCCATGTTTATTATCTTCTAATTAAACCCTTTGATTTTAGTTTTTTCTATTTAAAACAACATTAATTCATTTTTATTCCTAGATTTAAAAAAAAAAACACTGTTAAGGTTCAATTATTTCATTTCTAAAGATCAAAACTCCTAAAACAACACTTTTTAAACATACAAGAATTTTAAAGATTAAACTAAAAATTAATCGAAAATTTAAAACAAAAATATTACCGGATCCGAGAAACGATTTCCAACTTCAACAAACACAACCTAAAAACAAACAAAAACAAACACAACACGAGAGAACAAGATTTAACCAAGAACATGTATGAAATTCACTAGAAGAAATTTTAAAGAAAAGAAAAGAATTTTACCGAAAAACGAAGAACTCATGTATGATCTTTCTCAAATTGCTTCCCAAACGCCTTCCGAAAAATTGCCCCGAACTCAAACTTCACTCCAAAAATTCCAGCAAACTCATAGAAATTTTTAAAGAATTTTCAGATTTTTTAAGCTTTGCTTTTTTGCTTTCCAAGTGTGTCTTGAACAATGGGGTTTAGGGAGTTTTTATACTTGAATTTAAGCTTGTAAATTAAGCCAAATCAGGATTTAATCCCCAAATTGGAGCCAAAATCAAACAAGAAGCATGATCCTCGGCAAAATCCCCAAGAAATCACTCGATTTGATTCAATTTCGGAGTTGAATTTATCCCTTGATTCGAGCCCTAATTTAAACCTCTCTTCACTATTTTTTGCAGATTTCGACAGCTACGGTGAACGGCGACGAGAGGGGTTGGTGTCGTTAGGTCGATGACGGCGAGACGCGTCGACTGACACCAACAGTGATGGCAGCCATGGCCGGTAGACGACGAACGGCTTCAACAGTGGCACGAGGCTGAGTTTTGGGGGAACCAGCCCGCGCGTGTTCACACGCGCTAGGCGCGTGACGCGTGCTGGTTCCCCTTTTTCCCTTTTTGCTATTTTTATGTTTTTTTTGTTGTTTTTTTCATTTTTTTTGTTGCCATTTTTGTTTCCCTTTTTTTCTACATTTATTATTATTTTTTTAACTCAAATGAGTTTTTTAAAGGTGGACTTTTCAAGCATAAAAATTGCATTTCAAGGTGGGCTTATTATTTGTTTTTTTAAATGGATTTTTTTATAAAATAGGCCCTTTGGGATGGGCTTTTTGGGTTCTTTTATTTTAGAAGGGGCCTTTATTATTTTAAGAAAATGGTTTTTTTTATTTTTTGAATTATTTGATAATGGTGGGTGAAAATCTAGTGACAACAGGGGTTTGTTCTATTTTGGTCACCTGAGTTTAAAAATATCATTCTTGGTCACCTGAATGTAAGGTTATTTCAATCTGAAATGCGATGGGAGGTTAGAAGCTTCGAATGAGAGTGATGACATGTCCTCTTCATGATATGTCCTGAGATTTGCAACCATTTGTGTATTTCATAATGGGTTTTCACAAAACAAGAATAATCTTTATCAGTGGTCTTTTTTGTTTGGGGTTTGTTCTATTTTGGTCACCCGAATTCAAAAAAAATATTCTTGTCACTTACTTTTTGAATCGTGTCTGTTTTGGTCCCTTGGCCGTTAACCTCCGTTAATAAAAAAATTTAAGTTCTAATTTAACCCCCAAACTTTCAAAATTTTATTTTTCACCATATTCTCCAAAAATTACATATTTCCCGAACATTAAGCCTTGAAATTTAAAAGCAGAGGAAACAGGAAAAAAGCGACTTTTTGAGGTTTGTGTCTTTTTTTATGTTGAATTTCAATAAAGTTTGAAACTTTTTATCTGTTAGTTTAATTCCAGCATGCAATTAGTTTCAAATTTCTATTTTGTTGTTAATTAAGCTAAATACATTGTATTTCTGTCTTTTATTTGAGCACTCTGATATGAATTAGTTGGATGTTTGGGTTTTTATTATTATTTTTCTTCTTCTTTTAATTGTTAGTTGTAATTTTTGCTTGGGTTTTGAATGAATTCAAATTTTATTAAGTTGCTATTTGAAGTGGTTTACAATCGTGTTATGTTATGTATAATATGAGAAATCTCAGTTTCTTTTTGTAACACCCGGATTTTGGGGTCGGGTGAAAAGAATATTTAAATAATATTTTTGAGTCTCGGTTTTCTAATTAAAATAATAATATATTATTTTAGACTTTGTGTTTTTAAAACAAACACTTTATGATTGGACTAAATTGAAATGAAACTCAAATTACATGAATTTTAAAGTAAGGGAGAATTGGCCATTCATTAATGGCATTTTTGTAATAAAGGGGATTTCTTTTAAAACTCATTTTAATTAAAATAGAGCATTGTCTTCTTCCCTCTTCATTCTTCATTTCTCACGACAAAGGGGGGGGGGAGAGTTTCTCCATTTCACTATTCCATTTCATCCTCTCTTCATTTTAGCTCGGTTTTGAAAGGTAATTTCATTTTCGACTTGCTCCCAGCTTCCTCTCTTCAAAAGTACAAGTAGTTTTCATTTTCATCCAAGTTTTAGAATTTGATGTTTTGGAAGGTTTGAATAAAAATGGTAACTTTTTTGTTTTTAACTTAGGGTTTTGATTTAATAATGTTAGATATGATGTTTGTGAATCAAATGGTCCAACATATACGATTTTTGCATAGTTTTATACACATTCCCGGATTTGGGTTTCCAATGGGTTTTTGAAGGGTTTTAGGATGGTTTTGGGTGTCTTTTCTGTTGGAAATGGAAGACTAATGATAGTATGTTAGTTGAGGGTTGTTTTAGAAGCATTTGGAAGTGTTAAATGTGTTGAAATCATGAGTTTTGGTTGAGGTTTATGGGCTGCTCGAGTTTGGTAATTTTGGGGGTTGTCCATGGCTTGAATTGTTGTGTTTGATGTTTGAATAGTATTTCGGGTTAGCTACTTTGATGTTTGAGCTGATTTGAGGTTGTTTGGATTGTGTTGAGATTGTTTAGAGACAAGGACGTGTGTTGGTGAAGCCTCGGGAGTGAATCCGGAAGCTTGAAGGTGTTGCTTGCTTGATAGTTGAGCTTGGAAGTGAAGGTGAGTGGTTAATGTTTTCAAAGTGGTTTTTAAGTGTTTGGTTCAAGCATTTGGACTAGGTTGGGCTTGGTAGACCCGCCTAGAGTTAGGATTAGAGTGGTAGCTAATCCTAAGCTTTAATTAGAGACCTTGGTTGCACTCTTTAATTAGTGATTATGCCTCATGATGATTGTGTTGGTGATGGTTGTGTATAAATGTGTTGTACATATATGTTGAGGCATGATATTGATGCATTGTGATATGCATGTGGAATGTTCATGATTGTGATCATGGTGATTATGTGCTAAGCACGGAAGTGTTATGATATGTTGTGGTTTTGGTTTAATGTTGGCATTAGTATGCTTGGGTACAAATGATCGATCATTAGGATGTTAGTGTGCACACGAGAGTCAAATACGTGCGTGGTCTTGATGATGGTAGTCATCAAGATGGAGTACGGGTTCGCCCGGAAATTCTTCTTATTTTGTGATAGTCGGTGATGAGTGTAATCCCATCGACGGGGCGTGAGGATGAGTGGAATCCCCTCCGCGAGAACGGTGATGAGTGTAATCCCACCGTGAGGTAAATTGTTGTTGGATGTGAATTCCAACGTGTTTATCCGCGTATTCGAGTCATAGCTAGGTGTCAATATGAATTGATATGTGTATCAATGTGATTCTCTTATGGATGGATATATGTGCTTACATATGATGTGGATTTGAGCTTGTTGAGCATGACATACTATTGAGTAATTGTTCATGCATCATATACATTTTGGCTCTCGAGAATCGAAGGTAAGAACATGCATTTACCTTGGTTGAGATCGTGCTTGGACCCTGCATTGTCGAGGTTTGTTTTAATGAGCCACCCTCACTAAGCTTTATGCTTACGCTCTCTTTGTTCGACAATGCAGATTCGTAGTTCGTGGGTTGCTAGCGCAAGAGGAGGGCCTCCAAGTGTGCTTGTTTGCTTTTGAGTTTATCAAGTATGAATTTTAAGTTATGAACATGTAATAGTTAAGCAATGGGTTTTGTGCTATTGTTGGTTGTTTAGGAGCATGTTTAGACTCCTTATTATGTTGTTTTTGTGTGGCTTGTTGATGCCATGTTTGGATTGTAAAACCATGTCTTATTTGCTTACCATGTATGTTGGCCATGTGACTTTTGAGGATGCCTAAGTGTATGGTTGTTGAAGCATGAAACCTTAAGTGCTTATATGTCATCTTTGGATCAAATGCATGAATTCCTTGGTTGAATGTTGTTTGCCCATGTTGGGTGCCACGTATGATTAGATTTGGTTGATGAGTGTTGTATGTATGTTTAAGTATGAGTAGGGAGGTCTCAAAATGCATCTAGAATTGAGTTTCGTGTCGTTATGCTGCATTTTAGTGTCTTGCAGTGCAGGGCGTATCGATACGCCTAAGGGTCGTATCGATACGGTCCTACGCTTTGGGACACAGTGTTGGCTAGAGGTACCGATACGCGAGGGTGTATCGATACGCCCAAAGCTCACTGGAATTCTGAGATTTTCAGGAGACTTTGGCGTATCGGTACGGGTCTTTGGCGTATCGGTACGGTTTTATCTCGTTGACCACGAGATGTTGATTGAGAAGGGCGTATCGATACGCTCAAGGGTTGTATCGATACGGTCTTCCCGTGTTGATTGATGGGCGTTGACCTTGGTCAAGGTGTATCGATACCCTCTCTTAGAGTATCGATACAGCCTGCTTTAAAAAGATAAAATGGGATGTTTGACTTGTTGTGTTGGGTTTGTGTAGAACTAATGTTTTGATATAATAATTGAAAAATGTTTTGGACTAATTTGAAAAGAATTTAAAACTTGGTTTTAAGTCCAAACAACTTGGAATTATGTTTGAGTATTTTAAGAGGTTTTTGGCAAAGATTTTTCATGTTTTTAATAGCCAAACTTATGTTTTCAAAGTACCTGTACCGATACGGTCCAACCCGTATCGATACCTTTTTGCCTCAGTTTGGTCACTGCCAAAAACCGTATCGAAACAGGCTTGGCCGTTTCGATACGGATCAGGATCGTTTCGATACGCCTGGTAAGTGTACCGATCCCTTTTCAACCACCCCAACGGCTATTTCCCAACGGTCATTTAAATATGAACCCGTACCGATACGCCCTCAAGCGTATCGATACGCCCAGGCTAGCAAGATCCCAACGACTAGTTTCTGATGAAGGCCGTACCGATACGGTTCCACGCGTATCGATACGGATGGCTGCATAACAACATTTATGAAGGGAAATAAAGTCCTCAACGGCTCCAAATCATCCCCAACGACTAGTAACGACTACAAACTCATTTGGGAGTATAAAAGGGACCTCCAAGCATCTTGTAATGATGAATGCTTCAATTGTTACAACATTATGATGTCAAAATTTGTCTAGAGCTTAAATTGTTTATTTCTTGCTTAGACAACACTTGTGAGCTTACATTGTTAAATTTGCTCAAGTGTTTAGTTTTTGGGTGAGTGCTTAGAATTGCAAACAAACACCTTTTAGAGAGATTTCTAGTTTGCTAAGTCTTTCTTTGTAAAGAGAGTGTTCCTTCAAGCTTTGGGTAGAAAGCTTTGAGGGTTGTAACGGTTTCCTCTTAATCCGAGAAAAGGGGACGAAATTCTTAGTGAATTTGTTGGAAATCCTTAGTGGGGAGCTAAGGTAGTGGATGTAGACCTTGGTTAGAAGGTTGAACCACTATAAATCCTTGTGTCAAATTGCCAATTTTTCTCCTTCCACTAAAACACCCAATTATCCAACTTCTCCATACTTGGCGAGCAAGAACGGTTGATCGAATCGAGCCCCACACAACTCAACAATTGGTATCAGAGCTTGGCAAAATCGAAGGGGATTCACATCCTATTGAGAAGATCCGGCTAGCTCGATCAATATTTCACCAACCGGCTCAATGGCACATTCTATCGACAAATGCCTTTCTTTGACGGAACTCACTATGCCCATTGGAAGACAAAGATGAAGTTCTTCATCAAATCATGAGATTACAAGCTATGGGATGTAGTTGAAGATGGTCCGTTCGTGCCTCAAAGAAGTAAAGCGGAGTGGAGTGCCGACGATCGCAAGAAGATGGAGCTAAATTGCAAAGCCTTGCACATTCTATTTTGTGCATTTGGTCCATCCATCTATGAGAAGATGTCTTCTTGTGAGAGTGCAAAGGAGGTATGGGACAAGCTTGAAGTCACATACAAAGGAACCAATTAAGTCAAGGAGACCAAGATTGGGCTCCTAACCTTAGAGTATGAGAACTTCAAAATGGATCCGGAAGAGAACATAGAGAAGATGTTTGATAGGTTCTCCACCATCACCAATGGTCTCAAAGGCTCTAGAGAAGCCATCTCGGAGGAGAAGCTTGTTCGAAAGCTCATCTACTCACTTCCCGAGTTTTGGGACTCAAAGAGGACCGCCATCATCGAAGCCAAGAATCTCAAAACCTTGAAGCTTGATGAACTCATGGGGTCTCTTCTCACTCACCAAATAATGAAGAAAAACAAAGAAGATGAGAAGAAGAAGGAAGAGATTAGAGCGATGGGGAAGAAGAAGATCATGGAGCTAGGCATCAATGCTAGTACCGTAGCTCTCAAATCCTCCACATGCCATCATGTAGATTCAAGTGAGGAGGAAAGTGAAGATGAAGAGATGGCCTATCTCTTCAACAAATTTGCCCGGTTCATGAAGAGCAAAATGGAAAAATCCAAGCATGAATCGATGAAGAAGATGAATGACTCCCACAAATCCAAAAAGAAGGGATCATCTTCAAAACAAGCATATATGGCCACATGGAGTGATGAAGACTCCACCGATGATGAAGTAGCCCACCTATGCTTGATGGCCCTCAATGAATGGGAGGTAACTTCTAACTCATCTATTTCAAATTCTTATACATTTGATGAGTTACAAGATGCCTATGATGATTTGCTTTTGGAATTCAAGGCATCATTTTCCAAGAACAAAAAGTTGATTTCAAAAATAAAAATTGAAAATGATTTGCTTTCCAAAACAAATCTTGAACTTGAAGCAAAATTGAAAGATTTTGAGCAAAAATGTGTTGATTTACAAAATTTGCTTCTTAAAGTTCAAAAAGAAAAAGATTTGATTTCCAATGAACTTGAAAAGAAAAATAATTTTGGAAAATCAAATTTTTATGTAAGACAATCTAGTGCCCCTAGATTTGTGAATGGAAAATGTTTTAGAAGTGTTTGGGTCCCAAAAGGACTAACCACTTCAACTAAAAAGGATGAAATTGAAAAATGGATTCCTAAGGGGACTAAATTTTATGCTACTAATGTCTATGGATCCAAAGCAATTTGGATACCAAAAATTACTTGATTGTCTTTTGCTAGGTGTGATGGAGGGTGATCAACAAGTCAAAAATTGAGGGGAAGCTCCATGCACACATAGGAAGAACACTTGAAGAAGGAAGGCTTCACATCCTCCCTTGAGTTCAAGTGTGGTAAAATCTAGTTGTTTTTGCTTTTATTTGATTAATTTTCATTTAAGTCAACTAGATAATCATATATGTTGAACTACATTCTTATGATGCTTTGAAAAAGGGGGGAGCCAATTTTAAACCAAAATTTTAAGTGTGTCAATTTTTTTTCTCTATTGCTATTTTGAAACTTAATGTTTTAAATTCTTTTTTATATAAAAAAAAGGGAAAATGGTTTGAAAAATTGAATTTTCAAATGAATAAGGGGAGCTTTATTTGATTTCATATCTTTAATCTCTTATTCGCATTTTTAAAGATAAAGGGGGAGAATCCCAAACAATTTTTCAAGTTAGTTTTATTATATCAAAAAGGGGGAGATTGTAGAACTAATGTTTTGATATGATAATTGAAAAATGTTTTGGACTAATTTGAAAAGAATTTAAAACTTGGTTTTAAGTCCAAACAACTTGGAATTATGTTTGAGGTATTTTAAGAGGTTTTTGGCAAAGATTTTTCATGTTTTTAATAGCCAAACTTGTGTTTTCAAAGTACCCGTACCGATACGGTCCAACCCGTATCGATACCTTTTTGCCTCAGTTTGGTCACTGCCAAAACCCATATCGAAACAGGCTTGGCCGTTTCGATACGGATCGGGATCGTTTCGATACGTCTGGTAAGCGTACCGATCCCTTTTCAACCACCCCAACGGCTATTTCCCAACGGCCATTTAAAAATGAACCCGTACCGATACACCCTCAAGCGTATCGATACGCCCGGGCTAGCAAGAGCCCAACAGCTAGTTTCTGATGAAGGCCGTACCGATACGGTTCCACGCGTATCGATACGGATGGCTGCAGAAAAGCATTTATGAAGGGAAATAAAGTCCTCAACGGCTCCAAATCATCCCCAACGACTAGTAACGGCAACAAACTCATTTGGGAGTATAAAAGGGACCTCTAAGCATCTTGTAATGATGAATGCTTCAATTGTTACAACATTATGATGTCAAAATTTGTCTAGAGCTTAAATTGTTTATTTCTTGCTTAGACAACACTTGTGAGTTTACATTGTTAAATTTGCCCAAGTGTTTAGTTTTAGGGTGAGTGCTTAGAATTGCAAACGAACACCTTTTAGAGGGATTTCTAGTTTGCTAAGTCTTTCTTTGTAAAGAGAGTGCTCCTTCAAGCTTTGGGTAGAAAGCTTTGAGGGTTGTAACGGTTTCCTCCTAATCCGAGAAAAGGGGGCGAAATTCTTAGTGAATTTGTTGGAAATCCTTGGTGGGGAGCTAAGGTAGTGGATGTAGACCTTGGTTAGAAGGTTGAACCACTATAAATCCTTGTGTCAAATTGCCAATTTTTCTCCTCCCACTAAAACACCCAATTATCCAACTTCTCCACACTTGGCGAGCAAGAACGGTTGATCGAATCGAGCCCCACACAACTCAATAGTTCGGTTGTGTTTCTTTCTTGTTGTCTTCCGCTACCTTGATCACTTAAGTATCGATATGCCTTTAGACAAGATTAAATAAAAGAAATTTTCTAGGGTTGCTAACCGAGGTGGGACCTTAACGGGTTTCACATCGGTTTTCCCCGTGTAGCCCACTCGGACCGGTCAAACATCTGGACCGGGACGAGGGGTTACACTTTTCTTGGTTAGTTTATAAGTGTGAAGAACATCGGAGGTTCAATTTTTATTATTTTTTTATCTGAATAAGCAAATGATTTAGTGCTTTTATAGAAGTTATATAGATTTGTAAAGTTTACCATTGATTGTCCAAGGAGAGTTTAATTAATTTATTTTTTGAGTCTTCTATGACAGAGTTCTTTAGGTTTTTGTATTCGATTCCGACAAACCGCTAGCATTTATTCTTCTACTCTGTTTGATTTTCTTGTTATTAGGTTTTGAATCTTATGACCTTAGAGATAACTACAACACAACATGTCATGAATTTGTATCTAAATGTTCATAAAAATTCTTTTTTTATAGATGTTCATAGAAATTACATTAAGCTTAAATGGTGAAAAATAAAATTTTGAATGTTTGAAATTTAAATTAGAAATTAATTTTTTATTAACGAATGTTAACGGCCAAAGGACCAAACCAGACACGATTCAAAACGTAAGTAACAAGAATAATTTTTTTTGAATTCGGATGACCAAAATAGAAGAAATCTCAAATAAAAAAGACCACTGGTGAAGATTAATATTGTTTTGTGAAAACCCATTATGAAATACACAAATTGTTGCAAATCTCAGGACATATCATAGAGAGGACATGGCATCACTCTCATTCGAAGCTTCTAACCTCCCATTACATTTCAGATTGAAATAACCTTACAATAAGAATGAGCAACATAATCGTCTGATTAAAACCCTAACTCATTTTGATTAAGTCCTAAATTTTAAGATTAATTCTTAACAAACCCTTTACTTTGCGATTTAGAAGAGAAGTTTTTGGGATTTTTTTCTAAATGAAAGAAAGTCAGAGAAGTGAGAATTGTTTAAGTCTTAGAAAGGCTTATTTGGATTAAAACGCTTTGTTTTAATTTACGTCTCATGGTCTTCCAATAAATCACATGTGTATGCTGACTAGGAATAAAATATGGCGTAGAATTTGTGAAATATAAAAAAATATTTCAACTCAGCAACACCATTAAATATTTAAGGTGGGTGACCAAACTAGGAAAATAATAAACGCTAATGATGATTATATCGAAAAAATAGTTCGGTGACCAAAACAGAAATGAAACAATAGTTGGGTGACCATCTGGTGTAGTTTATCCTTTTATTAATTGAGTTTGATACTCATTACTTTTTTACCATACGAATATATACATATTTTATTTCGTCAAAGAAAAGTTTAAAAATATTTATATTATATTTCATAATCATAATAGTAATTTTTTTAACTTAGATAGATGAAATAGAATTACGTAAAACAAATATATTAACTATTAAGTTTAAACATATCCAGGTATGTTGACATGGTCAGAGTGGGTGAATAGAAGCCAAGTCAAACGCAGTCCGTCACATCAAATAAGCATGTTTTAGTTACTTTTGTTCAGCCGAAAAAAAAATGAATATTTTCTCCACATGAATAATTATCCGGGAAAATAACAAAGTACGAAAACTTTATCCGTTTGATTTAAATTTTTTCTATTTATTTAAAAAAAATAATTTTTATCTTCAGTTTTTTAAAAATTAAAAAACATCCTTGCTTAATTGAAAAGGAAATTTGTTTTCAAAAATAAAAAATAATGAAAATATGTTTTATATCTAGTTTTTTAAAATATAAATAAAAAATTATTAAATAATTAAAATAAAATATATTTAGTAACTACAATAATAATATTAATAAATAAATAAATAAAATAGGACTAAATACACCAACGTTTTAAAAAAATGACACTAAAAAAATTCGAACAAGGGTTAAATTGAAGTTAGAATTTAAAGATTATTATTTTAATATTTTTCACTCCCCTAAAACATTTTCAATGAAAACATACAAAAATTTCCTGCCCATTTTCGGTGCTCTAACACTAAAAAACAAATTATAAATTCGAACCTTAAATTTTTTTTTTACTGGTACTCGAACCCGAGTCCCAAGGGATGATAAACATCTACCTTTTCCACCAGGACACAAGGGGATGAGCATAAATTTTAACCTTAAATTTTAAATCATAATCCACATACCCAAAACCATAAAAAACCATACTCCTAATTCCCTAACTCTAACCTTAAACATTAATCTTAAACTCTAAACTTAATATTTTAGTATGAGGCATAAATAAGGACATCGAAAAGACAAGATGATTTCTATTCATGATAACATCGTTTTTTATATTTTTAAATTTTCACTTTTTATTCTTTTATAAATTATTTTTAAAATTTTACAACTAAAAATGTTTTTATTTAAAAAAATAAAAACAAACTCATTCTCTACGACTAAGTATACCCTCCTTCGTTTCCATTCTCATCCAAGCATTCTTACGAATTCTTCATTCATTTTTCCTCCTCGATATTTTTCTAATAATTTTTTCTTTAATAAATTAAAAACACATTCAAATTGGAACTCAAAGGAGACTCTGCTTCTTTAAACTTTCCCGAGTCTGCTTATTCATTACCACGTGTTAGGTCATCGTCGGTGAGGGAAATTCAGATTGCCGCTGCTGAGGCTTTTGTTGATGATTGTGGTGCTATTGCTATTTGCTAACACTTCATTTGCATGGGGTTCATTTTCGTCGACCTTAGCAAAAGGGGTACTATCCCCAAGATGATGCAAACAATTACAAGATGAAGAAGAGGTATATTTCTAATATGATGCCAATGTGGGCCTTATTCAATCTCGATCACTTTGTTCTGTTGATAGGGATGGTGAACGGGGCAAGCAGGTGTGGATATTCTCTTCTCATACTTAAACC
The DNA here is from genome assembly GCA_958450335.1 of Hibiscus tridactylites. Lineage (NCBI taxonomy): Eukaryota > Viridiplantae > Streptophyta > Magnoliopsida > Malvales > Malvaceae > Hibiscus > Hibiscus tridactylites. The sequence continues at coordinate 22,716,761 of OY288268.1, read as the reverse complement.
CACTCAAAAAAATTTATATCCACCATCATTCAGGGTAGACATAATTTTCAAATCCACATTAATACACACGGACATTCCCTAATACACCCCTCATCTACTAGTTAACTGAGTATCCACCATTCAGCACATACCTACCTATCTATACTTATTATATTTGTCAGCCATGCAGCCACTGATATCAAACATAAAGAAAAAAATAAATGTATTTTCAAGCTAAATTAATTGAATATATAAAATTTATATCTTAGGATGTGGGAAAATTACAAGGCACGCCCCTTCAAAATTTTAAGATTTACAGAACAACTCGTGACTTATAATAGTCAAGAATTCATATTAGTGCATAGTGGGCGGACGGATGAGACGGGTAATGTCTCAAATCCATCAACTACCCATTACTCAGAGTAGGTGTAATTTTTGACATCCACACTCGTCTACTATCTACAAAACTCATACACACTCCAGCGGGCTAATGCAGCGTAAAATTTGCGAAATTGTACAAGTCAACTACCCTTATCTGGTGAGCTAGTGGAGAAGGGAGATTGGGCTATTCAGGTGGCCAATGCGACAACAGATGGCTCCACTAAATTGGAAGGATCTTTTCTTCAGTCAAAAAAAGTATACCTTAAGGATGGAAATTTATAACAAAGCTTTTTCAAAAGTTGAGAGAAGGAAAATGGACAAAGCGCTAAAAAACGTTGGAAGGAAGGAGGAGAGAAGGCTCGTGTTGTTAGTAATGCATCTCTTTGTGATACAGATTAAGTAATCGACAAAAAAGTAAATTTAAGATGTGCTTAGAATTTAAGGAAGTGTTTTGATTTTAGTATAAAAGGTGGCGAAAATGATGTTGATTTAAAGTTGGTAAGGATGGTATGGAATATGGATGGCTTTTATGCAGGTGTGGGTCTGTGCGATCGACATGTCTACGCGTCGTGACGGTGTGTGCTTAACCTCTTACGGTGGGTATCATGACTTTTCAAATTTTTATTATTTCCTTGTAGCTCAATTTGAAACTATGGATATTTCATGAACTTTTAGTAAGGGGTGGTTGTTAAAAATATAATGGGAGAAAAGGTACTTTGTATTATTTCATCTCACATTAATTAATTTACATACCTGACTATTTATAATAACAACCATAATTACTAACTAATGGCTAACAAACACTCTAACAGACTAACTATCTGCCTAACAAGATTTTTACAACTCAACACTCCCCCTCAAGTTGGTAGTTGAAAAATATCTTTTAACCCCAACTTGGATAACAAATATCGGTGTTGTTGTGTACCAAGAGCTTTAGTCATCACATCTGCTAGCTGTTCTCCAAACCTTACATACTCAGTTTGTATAATTCCTTCAACTATCTTCTCTCGAACAAAATGACAATCAATTTCTATATGTTTGGTTCTCTCATGAAACACTGGATTCGCCGCAATTTGCAAGGCTGCTTTGCTATCACAAAACAACATAGCTGTTTGAGCTTCTTGAATGCCCAGTTCTGCTAGCAATCCTTTCAACCAAACAATTTCAACAGCTGACATCGCCATACTTCTATACTCAGCTTCAGTTGATGACTTTGCAATTGTATTTTACTTCTTGGATTTCCATGAAACTAAGGAATCTCCTAGCTTGATGCAGTAGCCAATTACAAACTTCTTTGTCATTGGACACGATGCCCAATCCGAGTCACAAAAGGCAAATAGCTCACATTTACTCGTGGCACTTAACAAAATTCCTTGTCCTGGGTTCTTTTTCACATATCTAACCACTCTAAGTGCTGCATCGAGATGAGATTTTATGGGTTGTTGCATAAATTGGCTCAGGTGATGCACAACATAAGTAATGTCCAGTCTAGTATGTGTCAAGTAAATGAGCTTCCCAATTAATCTTTGATAAATTGTTTTATCTGGCAGTAACTCATCAGTGTGATCTTGTTCAACTAAAGATTCATCAAAAATCACATAAGTGAGCTTCAGATTTTGTTCAAGTGGTGTCAATGCTGGTTTAGCTCCCCCTAAACCTGAGTCTTCTATTAACTCCAAAGCATACTTTCGTTGATTCACTAAAATTCTTTCTTTCGACCTCAGCACTTCCAATCCCCCAAAAAAAACTTTAACTCACCAAGATCTTTCATTTTGAAGTTTGTATTTAAAATATACTTCATCTCTTCAATCATGCATTTATCATTTCTAGTAATAAGCATATCGTCAACATAAATGAGCATTATAACAATGCAAGACCCCTTTTTCTTTGTGAATAACGAGTAGTCATACTTACTTTGATTATAACCAGCAAGTAATAAAGCATTAGTAAGCTTTAGATTCCACTGTCGAGACGTCTGCTTGAGACCATACAGTGATTTGTGCAGCCTACTCACCTTAGACTCCCCCTGGCTGCCAAATCCCTCAGGCGGACTCATATAAACTTCCTCAAGCAAGTCACCTTGAAGGAAGGCATTGTAAACGTCCAATTGAAAGAGTGGCTATTGAAAAATAGAAGCTAAAGCCAAAACAAGCCTCACGGTAACAAGCTTAGCCACCGGTGAAAAAGTATCAGAATAATTCACACCCTCTTGCTGAGTATACTCCTTAGCAACAAGCCGAGCCTTGTAACGCTCAACACTCCCATCAACCTTGAACTTAATACGAAACACCCACTTGCAACCAATTGGAGTCTTACCAGAAGGCAAGTCAACCACTAACCAAGTGTTATTGGATTCCAAGGCTGAAATCTCCTCCTTCATGGCTTCAATCCAGACCGGGTTTTTAATGGCTTGGGAAAAAGACTGAGGCTCAACAAGATGAGAAGTAGATGAAAGAAAAGTTTGAACATGAGAAGGTAAATGAGTGTAAGAAATGACATCAGATATAGAATGCACACCTGAAGTTGATACTGGAAGGAAAGAGGATTGGTAGGATTGCACATAGTCATTAAGCCATGAAGGTTGTTTAACAATGCGAGCAGATTTGCGAGATGGAAGAAGAGACTCAACAACAGGTTGACTGGATCCACTTGTTAAGATATCAGATGAAGCGTTCACAAAAGAAGGCTCATGTACAAGAGAACTGACAGTATCATGAGATGTAGGAGATTAAGGGTGAGAAACAGAAGGCAAAGAAGATTCATTAAGATTAAGAAAGTCAGAAAAAGAATCATTCATATGTGGGGAAAACAAAGAAGAAGGAGAAAGAGAAGATTTGAAAGGAAAAATGTTCTCATGAAATTGAACATCCCTACTAATGAAGAAACTCTTAGAGGTAAGATTGAAAAGATTATAACCCTTCTTGGTGGAAGAATACCCCATGAAAATAAAGGGAATACCACGAGGGGAAAATTTATCCTTTAATGGAACTTGAGTAGCATAAGAAAGGCACTCAAACACACGCAAATGAGATAAAGAAGGAGGTTTGTGGTGAAGCATTTCAAAGGGACTCTTCCATCCCAAAACAGAAGATGGAAGTCGATTAATCAAATAGCAAGCGGTAGACACACATTCCCCCTAGAATTTCAAAGGAACAAGAGAATGAAAACGAAGGGCACGAGCTACTTCTAATAAGTGCCTATGCTTACGTTTAGCTATGTCATTCTGCTGTGGAGTGTGCACACAAGAGCTCTGGTGAAGAACACCAAGAGAAGAAAAGAAATGTGAACAATTGGAATTGAAAAATTCAGTTCCATTGTCACTACGAACAGTTTTGATTGTAGCAGAATATTGAGTTTGAACGAGAGAAAAGAAATTTCGAAGAGATAAAACAGCATCACTTTTTAGTCTTAACAAGCATATCCAAGTCATACGAGTAGCATCATCAACAATGGTAAGAAAAAACCGATGACCACTATGAGTGGACACCCTATAAGGGCCCATAAATCAATGTGAATAAGGTCAAAAGGCTTAATGGAGCGGGAAACACTTAAAGGAAATGGTAATCTAGACTGCTTAGCCAGAGGGCATATGGTACAGTTGTAGATAGTGTCATCATGCAATTTAACAGAATTCAGAAAAGGAGTTTATGTAATTTGGCAATACCAGCATGCCCCAAACGAGCATGCCATAAGGTTGTATTATTAACAGAATCAGAAGAGACCATACAAGAAGCAACAGGTAACACAAGACTCAATGAAACATAATCAACAGAAGTAGGTACATGTAATACATCAGAACAACACTTAGAGGAAAAAAATTTGTGACCAGAACAAAAACCTGAAGAATCAAAGAAATATAGGCCATGAGACTCTCTACCAATCCCCATCATCCTTCCAGTGAAGAGTTCCTGTAAAATACAGAAATCAGGGGAAAATGAACACTACAATTCAATTCTTTAGTCAATTTCGAAACAGAGAGAAGGTTGTGAGTAAAATAAGGCACATATAAGACATTGGTAATTATGTGAGAAGAATTAAACTGAAAAGAACCAATATGGGATATGGAAGTGGTTTGACCATCAGGTAAATGGACTGATCTGGACTGAGAAACACAAGAAACAGGAGACGTTAAACCATGAAACACAGACAACATATGATCAGTGGCACATGTATCTAGTATCCAATTAACAGTCCCAGAATCAATAGAAAAACAACTAGAGGCAATGGCAGAGTTAGACGCAATACCTACAAGATTCACAGCGGAATCCAATGAAGGAGCCTTGTTGAGTAAGCCCAAATTTTGAGTATACTGCTCTTGAGTGAAGACCAGAGCAGTTGGTGAAGACGGAGCTGCACTAGAGACCGGAGTATGTGGACACGCAGCCATTGACACAGAAGAACCCTTCTTCTTTGTGAACTTAAAATCAGCCGGAAAACCATTCAGGCGATAAAAACTATCGCGTTTTTGGCCCTTGAGTTTACAATAGTCACAAGTACCATTAAAACGACGATGCTCGGAATTCCCAGATACAAAATACAAAGCCGTGGAATCAGAAATCGGGGAAAAACCAGACAGGTGAGCTCGTTGGGATTCCTCTTGGATGATCATCGAATAGACCTGATTAGCGGAAGGTAGAGGCTTCATCAATAGGATCTGGCTTCAAATCGCTAAGTAGGTGTCATTGAGACCCATAAGAAATTGGAACAATTTCTGTTGGGCAAGGTGAGATGTGTTCTGACTTAAGACCTCACAATCACAGGAAGAAAGAGGTACTAAAGAATGATATTCATCCCAAAGTAGTTTAAGGCGGGTAAAGTATGAAGAAACAGACGAATCACCTTGAGAAAGAGTCAAAATCTCCTGGTGCAGGAAGTAAACCCTAGCCCCATCACCCTTGTCGAAACGCTCCTTCAAATCGGCCCAGACTTGAGCGGTGCTAGATGTAGACACGATTCCGGAAGACAAATCGCGGCTGACAGTATTCAAAATCCAGGATAAGACAAACACATTACAGCGTTCCCACTGAGAGTGTAAGGCAACATCATAATCGTCCTTCTTGCAATCACCGGTAATGAATCCAATCTTGTTTTTCGCCAAGAGAGTGATTCACATAGATCTACTCCAGAGGCTGTAACTCTCGATTCCAAGAAGCTGGTGAGAAACCAATAAACCACTAGAGTGTCCGATGGATGGAGAAAAAGGGGATGATTGAAATCAATCACCGTGGAATTGGCCGGAGAAACAGTTGACGGGGGCATTCTGGAGAAGATGAAAAGACGAAAGAAAACTCGAAAAAGAAAGAGAAAAAGAAAGCGTGAAGAGAACGCTCGTTAAAGAAAGAGGAAAAAACACGTGAAAATTAATATCCCTAGAAACCCGAAAATCTGATACCATGTTAAAAATATAATGGGAGAAAAGGTACTTTGTATTATTTCATCTCACATTAATTAATTTACATACCTGACTATTTATAAGACTACAATACAAAGAGTTAACAACCATAATTACTAACTAATGGCTAACAAACACTCTAACAGACTAACTATCTGCCTAACAAAATTTTTACAACTGAACATTAGTGATCTTGTTTGCTTAAAGCTTGGCAATTTGAGGAGTGAAATATTGAAGATAATTGAGGTAGTGATCTTGTTTGCTTAAAGCTTCGCAAATTTTTTCATTATTAAATTATTTTCTTTTCATTCACACTTTTAGTGTAATAAAATATGATCTAATCTAAAGAATATATATTTATGAAAAAATAAAAGCATAGATGGTAATAATATTATTTAAAATGAAGTTTTTATATTCAATTAATATATATGGCATCAACTTAATTAGTTTAAATAATAGTATATGTGTTCTTTTCATTCACATCTAACCTTATCTCTACTTACAGTCGCGAGTCAAGATTTTAATATAGTGAAGTCAGAGTGGAATATGGTGTATGGGAAATTTTTTTACCACTATAATAAGTATTGATGATCTTATATTAGGGATGGCCATGTGTTAGGTTTTTGGTCGATTCCCGCCCTAGTCGAAAATTTAACACCTTCATCCAAACTTGATTTGACTCGAACCTGAAATCTAGAGTAAAAACTCGAACCCAACCCGATATAAATAAAAAATTATCAATTTTCATTATTATTTGATGAAATAAGGAGCTAATTGAAAAAAAATACAAATAGAGAGATCATTATAATAATTATTTTATTTTTATTAGAAAAAATAGGGAGATAATTTAAGCATATATATAAAGAGAGGGCATTGTAGCGATTATACGTAAATATTTAAAATAAAATTAAACTATTATTTCGGGTCGGGTCGAGTCGAGTAGAGTATTTTTCATCTTCAACCCAAACCCGATCTTATCCTAAGAAACCAGACCCGAACCTAGAATTTTCTTTAAAAAAACCGACCCTATAGGATCGGGTCGGGTCGAAAGTCGCCAGGTATGAGTCGAATGGCCATCCCTACCCTAGACCCCAACAAATCAAGTGAGGTCAGATCCAATATTTTCTATGAAAAAGTCTAATATTATCATATAGTGGATACTTTTTAGTGGGGTCAATTGCACCGTATACTTTGCATATACCTCCGCTCATGTCTACTTAATCAAAAAATATCTGATCTAATCTTGTATGAGTTTGAATCTTGGCATGTGAATGTAATATCTCCTTAATCAAAAAATATGCTTCGGTGGACCGTGCACAGACCAAGTAGGATAGGATTACCATTAGGGTTGTAAATGAACCAAACATTCAGCGAGCCTTTGGTTGGGAAATTTGTTTATGTTCATTTTTTATTAAACAAATGAACGTGAACAAGATCTTCAGTTTGCTTAATTTGATGAGCGAAGAAGGAAAATGACACGTTCGTGAACATTCGGTAATCCGTTTGGTTATGTTCGTTTCAATTTACTCACATATATTTATTTATATTTATTATTTTTCATAACAAAAGTTTTATATTTAAAATATATATATATATATTAAAAATATGAAATAAAAAATTAAACTATACTCAACTTGTTAAGAAAAAAATAAACAATAATAAATGTTGGTTTGTGTTCGTTTATCATTTTAACAAACAAACGCGAACACGTTATATTCCTTAACGAACAAATACTGATAAAAATTATATTCGTTTAGTTATTTATATTGATTTGTTTATTTGGTTAAAATTAAACGAATAAACATAAATATAGACCGATGTTTGTTGGGTTTGTTTTTAACCAAACAACCGGTAAGACATCAGCAGCACAACTTTATGCCCCGCACAACTTATAAGAAGTTAAATTACTGCCGCTTTTGCATTAGCTATTTAATTAATGTTTTCTCAATAGGACGTCTACTGAAAACTTTACAATCAAAATGTCCTATGTAGCTTTTCTTAGAACTCTCTTATTCATATTAGAGTTGGTATATGTTTGCATATTATAACACATGTTTACCTTTTTTTTTAATTCATTAAAAGTATAGTTTTATTTTGTGTAATTATTGTGGACTTATATTTTCAAATCATAATTAAAGTCTGAATGAAAATTATAATAAAATTATGTTTTTTTTTTGATAAGTTGCGAAATTTTATTATCCAAGACAACAAAACAGTTATTTACAAGTAATGTTTCAGTGGGTTAATCCCCAAGCTACGTATAAAGATCTATTTACATCTGAATATTGAGCAAAATTACTTCCAAGTCGAATACGGATCACGGCCTTGATGCAATTGACTAGGCTTGCAAGATCACGTGTACGTCCCCGGAATTTCCTCCAATTCCGTTCCTCCCAAATGAAGTATATGAAGGCATTCCAAGCAAGTTTCAGAATTAGGACTCGCATGGATTTACCCTTGAGAGTCGCACTTAACCACTGCAGCTCCTCATTCCAGGAAGAAAAGGACTTCCTGATGCAACAAAGACTCAGAACAGTATCCAGGATCTGGGTAGCAAATGCACACCCAAAAAATAGATGATCCCTCGTTTCTTGTTCAACACCACAGAGGCAACAAGTCGGATCCCCAACCATCCCCATTCGCTGGAGATGATCCTGTGTAGGCAACCTATTCAAGATGGCCATCCAAGTAATAAGGGCATGTTTAGGGATGTGCAACCCAAACCAAATCACCCTATGCCAGAAAACCTTTGGATCCACCTCTCGTATACTGTCCCAAAGTTTTCTTTTATCAATAGGAACAGGGAGCAACAAGTTCTGAACCTCTGTTCTCATCTTCAGCATTTTCTTTATACTCCAGCTAAACCAAGGTTTAATGTCCACAGTCCAATAAGTTTTGTCCTTCAACACATAAGTCTGAACCCAGGCAACCCATAGTGATCCTTCTGTAGAAAGCAAATTCCTGATGAGCAAGATGATACAAGACTTGTTCCAAAGACTAAAGTCTTTAATCCCTAATCCACCCCACTCTTAACTTTGCAGATAGTTCCCCAATTGACACGTGCCCCTTTAGCTGATTCATCTTTCCCCCTCCAGAAAAAACGCATACACAGCTGCTCCAGATGATGAATGACCCCCTTAGGAATCACAACTTGCCTACACCAGTAGTTGGCAATACCAAACAATACAGATTTGATAATCTGAAGACGCCCAGCATAGCTTAAGTGCCTGTGGCTCCAATGCTCTAGCTGTTTTTTGACTTTCACAATTAAACCCTCACAATCCTTATTGGTAAGCTTCCTGGTAACCAATGGAATCCCAAGGTACCTAACAGGCAACCGTCCAATAGCAAAACCAGTAGCTGAACTCCAAGCCTGACAATCAACTAAAGGCACCCCAGCAAGGAACATCTCAGACTTTGCAGCATTAAGCTTAAGCCCAGACATCTCATAGAAAATCTCAAGCACACTCTGAACACCAACCAGAGACCCAATGTCCCCCTTGCAAAAGATGAGCAAGTCATCAGCAAAACACAAGTGTGTGATGTTTGCTCTCTTGCACTTGGGATGAAAATGAAAAATCCCATTTGCAGCAGATAGGTTAAGGAGGTGAGAGAGGACATTCATGGCTAAGACAAATAGATAAGGGGAGAGTGGATCCCCTTGCCTTAGCCCCTTCTTCCCCTTAAAGAACCCCACCAAGCTCTCATTCAAGGAAATGGAAAATCTACTTCCAGTTACACAGGCTATTATCCACTTCCTAAAGACTTTAGGCAAGTCAATAGCTTCAAGCAAATCCACCAAAAACTTCCAGCTTACAGAATCAAATGCCTTCTGCAGATCCACTTTCAAAGCACATCTAGGTGAAATGCTGACCCTACCATAACCTTTTACAAGTTCCTGAGCTAGGAGGGTATTATCAACAATGTTTCTACCCTTAATAAAGGCAGATTGGTTAGGTAATACAATGGATGGCAGTAGTTGAGTAAGCCTATCAACTAAGATCTTTGTAATAGCCTTGTAAATAACAGAGCAACATGCAATTGGCCTAAAGTCTTTAGGATGGCAAGCATTAGGAATCTTAGGGACAAGAGTTATAGCAGTTGCATTGAAAGCAGGCAATAACTCAGAAGAACTAAAGAAAAACCTGATTTCTCGAGTGAAGTCAGTTCCAACAATATCCAGGCCTGCTTGAAGAACCAAGAGGTGTACCCATCTGGCCCAGGAGCCTTATCTTTCCCCTGGATGAAAATGGCTGACTTAACTTCATCCATAGACACCTCCTTCACAAGATCATGTTTGATGCTTTCAGGGAGGGAAACATTTAACAGCTCCTTCAATTGCCCATCCTGACACCCCTTAACACCTTCATCAACAGATCCAATCTGTTTGGTGAAGAAAGCAATGAACTCCTCAGCTATTCCTTCAAAAGAAGTGACTTTATTACCCCTGCTATCAACCACAAAAGTAATAGTGTTTCTCTTCTTCTTCATAGCCACCATTGCATGAAAGAATTTTGAACTTTGGTCCCCATGCTGTAGCCAGTCTACCTTGGCCTTTTGTTGAAAAAACTGAGATTCAGCTTTCTCCAAGTCTAGAAGCTCCAATTGCAATTGTTGCTCGCGTTCCACATCAAAACCAACAATGGATCCTTGTAAATTCAAGAGTTGTTGCTGCTCCAGTTCTTTTCTCTTCTCCTCCCCCCTTCTAGAGATGTTAGCATAATGAGTGGCATTAAGAGCTCTCAGTTTTGGCTTCAATCGTTTAAGCTTGAAGAAGAGCTGCTGCAAAGGATTCCCATCAGCAGGCTCCTCCCATGACTCCCTCACAATGGTCTTGAACTCTGCATGCTGAGTCCAAAAGTTAAAAAATTTGAAAGGCTTCAGTTTATTCACAGGGGCAGAATCCTGAAATTCAACCACTCCAGGACAATGGTCCGAGACACCAGGAGCAAGAAACGTCACTGTAGAACTGGGAGACTCAATGAACCAGCCATGTTCACAAGTACTCTGTCCAGCTTCCTTGCAATGAAAGATTCACCCTGTTTATTGGACCATGTGAACAGTGGTCCAAGAAAAGGGTGGTCACTCAGCCCCACATCATTGAGACAAGCCTGAAAGTCCTCCACACCCGAGGAAATATGATCACCAGGACTATAAGTCGAGCTTTCAGAAGGATCCAAAATGATATTAAAGTCTCCTCCTACTATCCATGGAAGAGATCCAACCAAACTAGCCACGCATCTCAATTGCTGCCAAAGATCACCCCTCAGATTAATATCGTTGCTTCCATAGACCACAGACAACATAGTAGTTTTACCATTAACATCCCCTTTAACAGTAAGCACTTGAGAAGCACAATGCACTAAAGTAAACTGCAAATTCTTCTTACAGAGAATCCAAATCTTCCCTAACTCTATTGCAGCATGATTAGTAAAAGAGGACCAATCACTAGCAAACGAATTAAAGTGGACATCAAAATTACTGGAACGAATCCTAGTTTCAGTTAAACAAAGGATCTGAATCTGCAAGCTATCCATTCTAGAAAACACTTTACGTTGCTTGCTAGGGTTATTAAACCCTCTAACATTCCAAAACGCTATGTTCATTGAGAGAGGGAAAGAGAGGTACCCTTAGACCCAGGTACCTTGGATTTCAGCTTATCACCCTTCTTTGATCGCATCTCCTGCAACAATGTAGCAACCCCCAGAGATGCAGCCCGAGGTTGCTTCACCTCAATCACATTCTTAGAACCAAGGCTTTGGAGAGAATCAAACCTGTTTCCAGATCCATTAGAATTCTTACTTCGACCCCTTCCCCTAGCCTTTCCTTTACTCAGAGGGCTCCCAAGAGGAGGAAAGTCATCTACGACAGCAGGAACTGACTCAATAGAATTCCCTACAGCTCCAACAATTACCAAATTATCTGCAACAGCAGTCTCTGCAGCATCAGTCCCTGAAACAGCATCAGCAGAAACTACTAGCTCAGGAACAGGAACACCAGGAATTACAGCATCCCCTGATTGATCAGTAGTCACAAGAGGAGTATCCACAGACGCAAAACCATCCAATCGAGCAATATCCCCAGGGTTCTTCTCAGAACCATCTGTCTGATCCCCAATCTTCAACGGCCCAGGCACCTCCACAGACTTAGAGGCAACATCAGGAGGCAACGAAGGCTCCTTAGGCTTCCATTCTGCATTTCCAGCGTGAACCTCTGTGCATTGCTTGGAAGAATGTCCAAAAACCTTGCAGACAGAGCAACTCGCTGGCATCCAAGGTAGCTTGACCTTCACCATTACAATAGAGTCATCCTTCATTTTCACCGGAATTGCACGAGGCACTGAAGCACCAGCAACAATCTCCACACACACCTTCGCAAATTCCAATCTCTCACGCGAAGCTGTGATCGAATCCATGTACAGGGGAACTCCAAGACCACTTGCAATATAGCTCAGACCTAAGCGCGTGTAAAGCTCAAGCGGGACATTGTAAAGCTGTACCCAAACCGGCATCCGCGAGAGGTCAAAATCCAGCCGCGGAAGATTCGGCTCCCACTTACGGAGCACCAGCGGCTTGTGCTGAATGTGCCAGGGCCCGTTCTCCAAAACCCAGTCACGAGCAGTGTCATTGATGAAGGAAAAAACATACAGATTATTCCCAGCCAAGCTCACCCGTGTTAGGGTTTCCTTACCCCAAAGAGAACCAACAATTTTCTTCAGATTGACGAAGTTGGGAGCAGCTCCGATAAATTGCCCAACCAAATAATGCCTCCAATCAGCAAATCCCTCATTGAAGATTTAAGCCGGCGGCACAACCTCAAAATTATCCGCACCAGCAACCGGAGGGAAGAAATCCAACGACTGAGCGCCCCCTCCTCCGAATAAAATCTTCTTCCAATCAACCGCAGTCATACGAAACAAAGGAAATCAAAGGAGAAAAGATGCAGAAATCAGAAAGAGAGAAGCAAGATCGAAAGAAAAAATGGAAGATTCCCTGAGATCGTTAGGTCGGCTAACGTGCGCCTACAGAGAAAACGCCCCTATTCATTTTGTGACTAATTATGTTTTTTTTGTATTTTTATCTTTAATAAAAAAATATTAAAATACAATAATAAAATGAATAATCAATGCCAACGTATTAATTAGGGGCGTTAAAAAATAGCCGACTCGAGTAATTTGGTCCTTTGCCCCACCGACCCAAACTCTAAAAGACAGTCAAAGTCGGGTACCTAACCGTGATTTTTCCCGAATAGTCGTGTCGAGAATGGTACCCGGCTATTCGGGCTGACAAATTTAAATTGGGTATCCAGTGTCCAATTTTGCGGACACCCGATAATCACGGGCCGCCAATATAATACCAAAAAAAACGGGTACCCTAAAATCTAGATAATCAGTGACAGCTATAACCGTTTCGACCTTACACTTAGGTTATATATTGTAATCATGTAATGGGCTAAAATAAGTCTTCAATTTATGAATTCAATAACAGATATACATTTTTATTCTCTCATTCTTCTTCACCATCTTTACTTTGATTGCTCATTAGTTTAGAATTCCAAGAGGTTGAAGGGATTTATAGGAAATCAAACATATCTAATCATGTAGAAAAATATAGCGAAAAAGAATCCTACGAAAATTTTCAAGATATTATGCAATCATTTTACGAATGATAGAAATAATTATAAAGGTTAAAAGACGACAAGCCTCTAGAAGTATCCACAAGCGAATGGATGACGAACGGCTATCGGAATGTTAGTTCCCTTCTAGTTTTCAAAAAAATATAGTTTATGTGGTTTTTAGGTGTTTTTGAAAATCACATATGTCTAGCCCTAGGCATATATATATATATATATAAGATTGAGTTCACCATTGTAATTTAAATAAAATTTTTTTCAAATAAATTATAATTTAAATAAATTCCTTTATCTTATAAGGAATTCAGATTTAATCTAAATCTAGATGATGTGATTTATTTAATAATAATAATAATAATATTTATTTAAGATAAATAAATAACATATTTTAAAACAAATTCCTTGTCAAATAAGAAATTTAAATTCAATCAAATATAGATAATACGATTATTTATTTAATAATATTTTCAAAAAATATTAAAACAAATAAATATTTTATACGAATTTAACTTCTTTAAATTCGAATAAATAATCACTATCAATATAATTTAAAATAATCGTATTATCTTAAATTTATTATTAAAAGTAATAACCACAATCATTCTTATCCATTCTTAGTGTGCGACCCTATAGGTTCAATTAACGTTGGTAGTAGATAAAATCACATTTTATTCTACATGTCATAAGTGGTCTCTAGCAAGACATTATGACTATCCAAGTTAAATGAAAAGCTCATAATCCGAGATAACTTTTAATTTAGTTTATGTCATAATCCTTTTATCTCACGATATCTTGATAGAATATAAGACATGGAAAATGTTAACCTTATATCGTTCTATCTTTAGTTTTTCGATGCCCAATTGAACTGACTAAATAAATGACATTGATCTCTATCAATTCATTTGAGTGCAGTCATGCATTTCTCAATCTCAATAATTGAGGGCCCCAGAGATATCTCTCTTATGTTAAGAGGGATAAATTCCATCTTAATTACTCACATCGCACTACATGATTATTTATTATGTTCAAGCATAACTGTTATAATCGTACGGTTAAAAAAGATGTTTGATTATGTCAAAACATAATAGTCATCATGTTGAGAACTGTAGTAATTTCAGGTCTAAGGATTAAATGTCACAACTGTTTTAAGGTTAATATATAACTTTAATCAATGTATTAATCTAAAGACGAGTCGATCCCAATATTTGTTTTCAACAAATACATATATGAATTTGATTTCAATCTCATTCACATATTCATCTAATGAATATCTATCAAACTTCATACTAATCTTTATTGTTGTTCCCACAATAATAATTGATTAGAGATATTTTAAATAATAATATTTATGGAAACAAAAACATGCAAATTTATAAATTCAATAATCAAAATACATTGCCTATATAATAGGCTCTAGGTCACTATAGCTAACAACCTCCCATTTGCACTAGGCCTATTCAAGAATGTATCCCATACCTATAAACCTAGCATGACGATCATGTTTTACTTGTGGTAGAAGCTTAGTCAAAGGATCTGCAACATTGTCATCTGTTGAAACTTTACATATCTTAATGTCACCTCTCTCAATGATCTCTCGAATGAGATTATAACGTCTCAATATGTGTTTAGATCGCTGATATGATCTGGGCTCCTTTGCTTGTGCAATGGCACCATTATTGTCATCGTATATTTCAACAGGATTTATAATGGTAGGGATGACCCCAAGATCAGTAATAAATTTCTTGATCCAAACTACTTCTTTCGCTACATCAGATGCCGCTATGTACTCTACTTCAGTTGTAGAATCAACAACGGTGCTTTGCTTTGAAGTTTTCCAGCAGACAGCACCCCCATTTAATCAATACACATACCCCAAATACGATCAGAAATCATCCTTTTCAGTTTAGAAGCTTGCATCCGTGTAACCACTTACAACTAGTTCATCTCCCAATCCGCCATAGACTAAGAACATATGTTTAGTTTTTCTTAAATACTTAAGTATGTTCTTTACAGATGTCCGGTGACTTTCTCTAGGATCTAATTGGTATTGACTTGTTATGCTCAAAGCATATGAAACATCTGGTATATTGCATAACATGGCATACATTATAGATATTATTGCCGAAGCATACAAAATATTACTTTTACATTCTCGCTCATCCTTAAATTTAGGACACTGAGTCTTGCTAAGAGTAATGTCATGAGACATAGACAAGTAACCTCTCTTTGAATCTTGCTTACTGAACATTTTCAATAGTTTGTCTATATATGTACCTTGACATAGATCGATTAGCCTTTTAGATCTATCTTTATAGATATTTATCCTAAGGATATAGACAGCTTCGCCTAAGTCTTTCACAGAGAAACAATTTCCTAATCAAGACTTGACACTATGTAATGTAGGAATTTCGTTCCCAATGAGTAGAATGTCATCAACATATAAGACCAAAAGTACAAATGCGCTCTCACTAACTTTCTTGTAAACACAAGGTTCATCTTTATTTTTGATATTCCAATCTCTTTGATTGACTCATCAAAAATGAAGATTCCAATTCCGTGAAGCTTGCTTCAATCCATAAATGGATCTTTGAAGCTTGCATATTTTACCAGATTTCTTGACTTGTACAAAGCCCTCGGGTTGTGTCATGTACACATCCTCGAGTAAGTTTCCATTAAGAAATGCAGTTTTCACATCATTTGCCAAATCTCATAGTCATAATATGTTGCAATGGCCATTAGAATTATGATAGATTTAAGCATGGCTACTGGTGAAAAAGTTTCATCATAGTCTATACCATGAGTTTCTTTAAAACCTTTTGCAACTAGCCTTGCTTTATAAGTATGCACTTTGCCATCCATGTTAGTTTTCATTTTGAAAACCCATTTGCATCCAATGCTTTTAGTACCTTCAGGTGGATCAATCAAAGTCCAAACTTGATTGTCATACATGGATTGCATTTCAAACTTCATGGCCTCCAACCATTTCTTAGAGTCTGGATCTGAGATAGCCTCTTGATAGGTAGTGGGTTCATCTTGATCCACTAGTAATACGTCATGATTGTTAGTGATAAGAAATCCATATTTCTCGGGTTCACGACGTGCTCTATCAAATCTACATAATTCTTGTGTTACCGGAGGTATGTCAACAACAGTTTGTTGACATTGAGTATCCAAAGGCAGTTCAATGTGCTTTTGTGGTTCTTGAACTTCTTTAAGTTGTACCTTGCTCCCACTGGTTCCTTTATAAATGAATTCCTTTTCTAAGAAGACATCGTTCCGAGCAACAAACACTTTGTTTTCAGTGAGATTATAAAAGTAGTATCCTTTTGTTTCCTTAGGATATGTTAAGTAGAGAGGGGCTCGATTCGTTCAACCGATGTGGCTCACCAAGTGGTGGAGAGGTGGATTTTTGGGTAGAAGGGTTGTGGAAGCTAAAATGAGATTGACACAAAGATTTTAGAGTGCTTCAACCTTCTAACCAAGGTCTACATCCACTACCTTAGCTCCTCACTAAGGATTTCCAATCAATCCACTATTGATTCGTCCCCTTTTCTAGGCTTAGGAGGTAACCCTTACACACAATCAAGCTTTCTACCCAAAGCCTTTATTGAAACCCTCTTTTACAAAGAGATAAACAAAGCAAACACAAATCCCTCTAAAAGGTGTTTGTTTGCACAATTAAAGCACTCACCCAAAAACTAAAACACTTGAGCAAATTTGACAATTTAGGCTCATTAGTGTTTGTCTATACAAGAATTGACAATTTAAGCACTAAGACAATATTTGATCATTTGTTGTTTGACAATATGAGCATTAGCCTTTACTTGATGCTTGGAGGTCCCTTTTATACTCCCAATTGAGTTTATAGCCGTTACTAGCCGTTGGGATCAAATTGGAGCCGTTGAGACTTTAATTCCCACCATAAATGCAGTTCTGCAGCTCCCCATTTCGAAACGCTCGAACCCGTTTTGAAACGCTCTCTAAGTAGAAAGAGTCGTTGCAGTCTATCAGTGCACCCGTATCGGAACGCCTCCTGGCCGTTTCGGAACACGTATCGAAACGTCTAGACCCATATCGAAACGCCTGCATTTAAAAGTTAGTTAGGAAAATAGTTGTTGGGGTTTATGACCGTTGTGGTTAATCCCACGTAGGCGTATCGAAACGGCATGGCCCATTTCGAAACGCTGGGCAAAATCCTTATCCAAGGAAAGCCCGTTTCGATACTCGTATCAAAACGTTTTTGCTACTGGAATGCCACGCATCGAAACGCCCTAAGGTGTTTCGAAACGCCTGGACAGTTTTGTAAAGTTTGGCTTTGAAAAACATGTAAAACCCATTTAAAAACATCCCTAAACATAATTTCAAGTTGTTTGGACTTTGGAAATGTTTTAAATACTTTTTAAACCAGTCCAAAACATTTTTCAATTATTATATCAAAACATTAGTTCTACAATCTCTCCTTTTTTGATATAATAAAACTCACTTCAAAATTTGTTTGGGATTCTCCCCCTTTAACTTTGAAAATGTGAATAAGAGATTAAAGATATGAAAACAATTAAAGCCTCCCCCTTATTCATTTGAAAATTGAATTTTTCAAACCATTTCTCCCCCTTTTTGTTATATCAAAAAGAATTTAAAACATTAAGTTCAAAAGAACAATAGAGGTAAAAATTTAACAAAAATAAAAATTTGGTTTTTAAAATGGCTCCCCCTTACTCAAAGCATCATCAAAAATGTTAGTCCAATATATATGATCATCTAGTTGAATTTAAACTAAAATAAACAAATGAAATAGAAAACAACTAGAATTTTTACCAACACTTGAACCCAAGGGAGGATGTGAAGCCTTCCTTCTTCAACTGTTCTTCCTTGTGTGAATGGAGTTCCCCCTCAATGTTTGACTTGTTGAACATCTCCATCACACCTTGCAAAAGACAATCCAATAATTTTCGGTATCCAAATTGCTTTGGATCCATAAACGTTAGTAGCACAAATTTGAGTCCCCTTAGGAATCCATTTTTCAATGTCATCCTTTTTAATTGAAGTGGTTAGTCCTTTTGGGACCCAAACACTTCTAAAACAGTTTCCTTTCACAAATCTAGGGGCACTAGATTGTCTTACATAGAAATTTGATTTTCCAAAATTGTTTTTCTTTTCTAGCTCTTTGGAAATCAAATCCTTTTCTTCTTGAACTTTTTGAAGCAATTTTTGTAAATCAAAACATTTTAGTTCAAACTCCTTGAGTTTTGCTTCAAGTTAAAGTTTGGTTTTAGAAATCAAATCATTTTGAATTTTCAACTTTGAAATCAATTTATTGTTTTTCAAAATGTGATTTTTAAACTCTAAAACCAAGTCATCATAGGCATCTTGTAATTCATCAAAAGAGTAATAACATGAAGTAAATGAATTAGAAGTTACCCTTGAATCTTCTTCGATGGCCATAAGGCAAAGGTTGGCTTGTTCATCGTCGGTGGAGTCCCCATCACTCCAAGTAGCCACATGTGCCTTCTTCTTATGGCTTGAAATGCTTGCCCTCTCCTTTTTCTTGGAATCGCGTTCAAGCTCTCTCAAGGCTTTCTTCATGAACGGGGCACACTTCTTGAAGAGATGAACTATCTCTTCATCTTCATCCTCCTCTTCACTTGAGTAGACATGATGACAAGTGGAGGATTTGAGAGCCATGACACTTGAATTGATGCCAAGCCCTTTGATTTTCTTCTCTCCCATAGCTCTAATTTCTTCCCTCTTCTTCCCATCCTCTTTGTTCTTCTTCATGATTTGATGAGTAAGAAGTGACCCTATGAGTTCATCAAGCTTCAAAGTCTTCAAATTCTTGGCTTCGATGATGGCGGTCCTCTTTGAGTCCCAAGACTCGGGAAGTGAGTAGATGAGCTTTCGAACAAGCTTTTCCTCCGGGATGGCTTCTCCATAGCCTTTGAGACCATTGGTGATAGTGAAGAACCTATCAAACATCTTCTCGATGTTCTCTTTCGGATCCATTTTGAAGTTCACATACTCTAAGGTTAGGAGCCCAATCTTGGTCTCCTTGACTTCATTGGTCCCCTCGTATGTGACTTCAAGCTTGTCTCATACCTCCTTGGCACTCTCACAAGAAGACATCTTCTCATAAATGGTTGGGCCAAAAGCACAAAATAACATGTGTAAGGCCTTGCAATTAAGCTCCATCTTCTTGCGATCGTCGGCACTCTGCTCCACTTTGCTTCATTGAGGCACGAACGGACCATCTTCAACTATGTCCCATAGCTTGTAATCTCTAGATTTGATGGAGAACTTCATCTTTGTCTTCCAATGGGCATAGTGGGTTCCGTCGAAGAAAGGTGGTTTGTCGATTGATTGTGCCATTTGAGCCGGTTGATGAAATAGTGTTTGAGCTTGCCGGATCTTCTCAATAGGATGTGAATCCCCTTCGATTGAGCCAAGCTCTAATACCAATTGTTGAGTAGAGAGGGGCTCGATTCGTTCAACCGATGTGGCTCACCAAGTGGTGGAGAGGTGGATTTTTGGGTGGAAGGGTTGTGGAAGCTAAAATGAGATTGACACAAAGATTTTAGAGTGCTTCAACCTTCTAACCAAGGTCTACATCCACTACCTTAGCTCCCCACTAAGGATTTCCAATCAATCCACTATTGATTTGTCCCCTTTTCTAGGCTTAGGAGGTAACCCTTACACAAAATCAAGCTTTCTACCCAAAGCCTTGATTGAAACCCTCTCTTACAAAGAGATAAACAAAGCAAACACAAATCCCTCTAAAAGGTGTTTGTTTGCACAATTAAAGCACTCACCCAAAAACTAAAACACTTGAGCAAATTTGACAATTTAGGCTCACAAGTGTTTGTCTATACAAGAATTGACAATTTAAGCACTAAGACAATATTTGATCATTTGTTGTTTGACAATATGAGCATTAGCCTTTACTTGATGCTTGGAGGTCCCTTTTATACTCCCAATTGAGTTTGTAGCCTTTACTAGCCGTTGGGATCAAATTGGAGTCGTTGAGGACTTTAATTCCCACCAAAAATGCAGTTCTGCAGCTCCCCGTTTCGAAACGCTCGAACTCGTTTCGAAACGCTCTCTAAGTAGAAAGAGCCGTTGTAGTCTGTCAGGGCACCCGTATCGGAACCCCTCCTAGCCGTTTCGGAACACGTATCAAAACGTCTAGACCCGTATCAAAACGCCTACATTTAAAAGTTAGTTGGGAAAATAGTCGTTGGGGTTTATGAACGTTGTGGTCAATACCATGTAGGCGTATCGAAACGGCATGGCCCGTTTCGAAACGCTGGGCAAAATCCTTATCCAGGGAAAGCCCATTTAGATACTCGTATCGAAACGTTTTTGCTAATGGAATCCCCCGTATCGAAACGCCCTAAGGTGTTTCGAAACGCCTGGACAGTTTTGTAAAGTTTGGCTTTGAAAAACATGTAAAACCCTTTTAAAAACTTCCCTAAACATAATTTCAAGTTGTTTGGACTTTGGAAATGTTTTAAATACTTTTTAAATCAGTCCAAAACATTTTTCAATTATTATATCAAAACATTAGTTCTACAGGATACCCCACAAAAAGACATTTATTGAATTTAGGTTCAAGCTTATTAGAAACCAAACGTTTCACATATGCCTCACAACCCTAAATTTTAAGAAAAGACACGATGGGTTTCTTACTAGCCATATCTCATATGGTGTCTTTTCAACTACTTTAGAAGGAACTCAATTTAGTGTAAAAGTAGATGTTTCAAGTGCATAACCCCAAAAGGTAAGTGGAAGATCTGTCATACTCATCATTGATCGAACCATATCTAATAAAGTTTGATTCCTCCTTTCTGAAACGTCATTCCATTGTGGTGTTCCAGGATGAGTTAATTGTGAAAAAATTCCACAATTTCTCAGATGATCATCAAACTCTTAACTCAAATATTCTTCTCCTCGATCTAATCGAAGATCTTTTATTGTTTTGCCAAGTTAATTTTGTACTTCATTTTGAAAAGATTTGAACACTTCAAATGATTCTGATTTATGTCTCAACAAGTAGATATAACCATATCTACTGTAGTCATCAGTAATGTGATGAAGTACTTGTAACCTTCTCTAGCAGTTGAAGTTAAAGATCCACATACATTTGTATATATTATGCCCAATAATTCATTGACCCTTTTGTTGTGTCCAGTAAAAGGACTTTTTGTCATCTTACCTAATAAACAAGATTCACAAGTATCATATGATTCAAAATTCCATCTTGATGAGGTTTTGAAATGTGTTTCTCATTTATGTGGCCAAGGCGACAATGCCGGAGATAGGTTGGATTTACATCATTATATTTAAGCTTATTATTTATGTTATAGATCGCAGAGTTGTTAGAGTTTTGATGTTTCAAAACATAAAGACCATCTTGTAAATCGACATTCGCATAGAACATGTCTTTATAATAAATATATCAATTATTATTCTTAATAATAAAAGAAAAAAAAACATCATTATCTAAGAAAGGAACTGAAATAATATTCCTACTTATAGTAGGAACATAAAAGCAATTGTTCAAAACTAACAGAAGCCCATTAGGCAAAGTAAGTTCATAACTTCCTACAGCTAAGGCATCAACTCTTGCTCCATTTCTAACTCGTAGGCCCATTTTGCCTTTCTTCCGTTTTCTACTCTTTTTGAGTCTCTGTACATTCGTACAAATGTGAGATCCACATCCAATATCTAATACCCAGGAATTTGAAGGAGAAAAATTAACATGTATAACATAAATACATGAAGAGTTTGTCTCGCCACTTTTCTTCTTTTTCTTTAGACCTTCTAGATACAACTTCCAATTTCTCTTCCAATGACCAGGCTCATTGCAAAAGAAATAGACACCCTTCTTAGGGGGCTTAGCTTTGGGAGTAGCTTTGGGTTTTGGTTTAGCATTGGGCTTTCCAATCGCTCCTCATTTTCCCTTTCCATTTTTCTTGAAATTCTTTCCCTTTTGAATCATCAAAACATGGATAGGCTTAGATTTAATATTCTATTTAGCAATTTTAAGCTTCGTGTGCAGCTTAGAAATTGATTTGTCCATCTTATTCATGTTATAGTTCATAACGAATTGACTATAACTTTTAGGTAATGAAATCAGGATCAAATCACTTGCCAACTCTTGGCTTAACTAAAATTCAGGTCTCTCTAGGTGCTCAATATGACCTTTCATTTTTAGCACATAGGTGTTGACAGAGGCACATTTAGCCATTTTGCAAGAATGTAATGCATTGGTAGTCCCATACCTTTCTTGCTTGCTGTTGGAACATTTCCTTAAGCTCATGAATCATATCATATGCTTTCATGTTTTCTAGATCCTTCTGAAGTTCAGAACTTAGGTAGCTAGCATCAGACATGCAACATCAAGAGAATCACTTTTATGCTTCTCATAAGCCTTTGTTTCAGCTTTAGAGGCATCTTTCTCAGGTTCCTCAGGGTAAGGTTCATCTAGGACATAAATTTTCCTTTCTTGCTTGAGAACAATTCTCAAATTTCGATACCAGTCAAGGAAGTAAGTCCCGGTAAATTTTTCCTTCTCAAGGACCAATCGCAGTGATAAAGTAGAATTATTGTTTGTCATCTACAATATAACGTAAAGTTTGATAAGATATTTTGATATAAGATTTCCACTAAATTAAAACAACCCTCAAAACTAATTAATATAGTGGACTGAGATCCATATTTCACTCTATCTTTAAGTCAGCTTTAGCCTGATGCTTAAAAATAAGTTATTTAGGTAAGTAACTCTTACTAATTGCATCTCATGCAACTCTTAGAAATTTATGACATTTTGACATCAAATGTCCCAACATGCATAAATCTCATCTCATGTCATTAGGTCCAAAACCGTTTTGATAACCGAATTAAGCTAAATTGTTTTTAAACATATGAGCAACACGATTACTCGTCTTGTCTTACTAATGTAACTTAATGTACTCCTACTTTGGTAGAACCTACATTAAGGTGATAAAAGTCTTGACAAGTGTTTAAAGTAAGATGGCATGTTAAACTTAAATTTAATACGAGGGTTTTGGTGATTTTAATTACTAAGGCATCCCATACATAGCATAAACATAGCATCACATATACACAATAAATAAACGTGACATACTATGGCCTTATCCTAAAAAGAATAATCCTAAATGTAAAACATCTACATCGTCAAGGATCATCATCACCACCGCCTTGGATCAAAATCACCATCGCCTTGGATCATCATCACCATGGTGGAATAAAAGTGGTCTTCTTATTTTGTTACAAAAATTCAAAGGACACACATGTCGTATTACAATGAACAAAACGACACGCAAGTCGTATTTCTTTAAAAACTTTACAACCTTTGTAAAATCTAAAAGGCCATACTATGCACCATGCCAAACATCAAGCAAAACAATCAAGAAACAAACATCTCATGCATATTGAATAAAGTGTACATCGTTACTAAGACGTGTTACTTAAGTCTTTTAATCTTACAAGGTACTTCGCATAGATAGACCCTACGCAGACTTTTTTGGCGGTTCCGCTAGCCGGTTAGTGGACGGGGTCGAGGGGGGCCGCCCTCGCGGAGGCCGGGGATTTCGCCCCAAATTTTTCAATTTTACTGATCTTATCAGTAGATTCGCGAGCAAGCCAAAATCTAGTTTAATCGCATTAAACAATGTAATCAAATTACATAAAAGGCTTATACACAAATCACCACCAGTAATAATTGGTAAATCTGTACTGTCATGATCTAATCAAGCAATTAAACTCTTTAATCGCAAAAAAACATTAGAATTCTTAATCATATTAACGAATCTATTCAAGAAACATATTTAACCTTTCAAGCGCCTCAAGAAACCTGATTAATTATGTCGTTCGCGCAAGCCCTAAAAGTATACATCTAAAAACGCATATTATAAAGATCATACAATTAATATGAATATGTAAGATAGCTCTGCTGCCACTAAAGGGATTCATATGAAATCACACAGATCTAATCATGTAGAAAAACGCAGCGGAAAAGAATCCTAATAAAATTTTCAAGATCTTATGCAATCATATTAACGAATGATAGACATAATTAAAAAGGTTACCTCGATAAAAGATTTAGTAATCACGTTGTGCTAAGGCACTGCCTTTCTGAAAGACGACCGCCCTCTAGAAGTATCCACACGCGAATGGACGACGAACGGGTATCGTAATGCTAGTTCCCTTCTAGTTTTCGAAAAACTGAGTTTATGTGGTTTTAGTTGTTTTTGAAAATCACATGTGTCTAACCCTAGGCATTGATACATACATATATATACCACTTAGTTATAGTTAGATTGAGTTCACCATTATAATTTAAATAAAACTATTTTTAAATAAATTATAATTTAAATAAATTCCTTTATGTTATAAGGAATTCAGATTCAATATAAATCTAGATGATATGATTTATTTAATAATAATAATATTTATTTAAGATAAATAAATAATATATTTTAAAACAAATTCCTTATAAATAAAGAATTTAAATTCAATCAAATCTAGATAATAAGATTATTTATTTAATAATATTTTCAAATAAATATTAAAACAAATAAATATTCTATACGAATTTAACTTCTTTAAATTCGAATAAATAAGCTCTAACAATATAATTAAAAATAATCGTATTATCTTAAATTTATTATTGAAAGTAATAACCACAACTATTCTTATCTATTCTTGGTGTGTGACCCTATAGGTTCAATTAACGTTGGCAGTAGATAAACTCACATTTTATTCTACATGTCATAAGTGGTCTCTAGTAAGACATTATGACTACCCAAGTTAAATGAAAATCTCATAATCCGATACAACCTTTAATTTAGTTTATGTCATATTCCTTTTATCTCACGATATCTTGATAGAATAGAAGGCGTGGAAAATGTTAACCTTATATCGTTCTATCTTTAGTTTCTCGATGCCTAATTGAACTGGCTAAACAAATGACATTGATCTCTATCAATTCATTTGAGCACGGCCATGCATTTCTCAATCTCAATAATTGAGGGGCCCAGAGATATCTCTCTTATGTTAAGAGGGATAAATTTCATCTTAATTACTCACATCTCACTACATGATTCTTTATTATGTTCAAGCATCGTTATAATCGCCCTGTTAAAAATGATGTTTGATTATGTCAAAACATAATAGTCTTCAGGTTGAGAATTTGTAGTAATTTCAGGTCTAAGGATTAAATGTCACCACTTTTTTAAGATTAATATATAACGTTAATTCATGTATTAATCTTAAGATGAGTCGATCCTAATATTTGTTCTCAACAAATACATATATGAATTTGATTTGAATCTCATTCACATATTCATCTAATGAATATCTATCAAACTTAATATTAATCTTTATTATTGTTCCCACAATAATAACTGATTAGGGATATTTCGAATAATAATATTCAAAGAAACAAAAACATGTAAATTTATAAATTCAATAATCAAAATACGATGTACATATAATAGGCCCTAGTGCACTATAGCTAACAATTGTATCATAGTCAGGTTCTTTAGTTCTAGAATCTAACAATGACATAGTTTTTTTTATTGGCACAACAAGGATAATTTTCATAATAATAATAATTAAAAAACCTCATAAAGGGATTAATCCATATAAAACGGATCACAACAACCATAATAAAGCTTGCAAAACAATAAAAGACTCCAAACACCTAAAAGAGCAACACTACCAATGTTTTGTATCTATCAACAGACAACAACCATGCTTCCAAAAATATCCATGGCCTGGTTTT